>BSBN01000130.1:3831785-5080714 GCA_027924645.1 Cunninghamia lanceolata | reverse complement strand
TTCTCAACCAAAGCTTTCCACCTTTTAAAAGTTTTAAATACTTTTGATTTTTGTTTTAGAAAATACACCCATATTTCCTAGTTGCATCATCAATAAAAGTAACATAATAGCAAGAGCCTCCAAGAGAAGATACCTGAGCTAGTCCCCATACATCTAAATGCACAAGCTCTAATTTCTCACTCTTCTTCTCTTTCCCAACTTTGAGAAATCGGACTCTTTTCTGTTTTCCATAAACACAATTTTCGCAAAACTCCAAGTCAATCTTCTTCATACCTGGTAGCAACTATTTGGAGTGAAGAATCTTCGTCCCTTTCTCACTCATGTGCCCAAGTCTATGGTGCCACAATTTTGTTTCTGTCCCTCCAACAAGTGTTATAACTATTTTTATAGTAGCTAAGGTAGAATAAGTATTACCAGTACACAAATACAATGTGCCTACATTTTCACCTTTAGCTACTACTAATGCACCTTTAGCGACCTTCCAGATTTTGTCTGAAAAGGTAACTATACAGCCTTCACTACCCAGTTGTCTTGCAGAGATTAAATTCCTTCTCAAATTTGGAACATGTCTTACCTCCTGTAGCAACCATTCATTTCCATTCTGTAACTTGATTTTTATTTTTCCTTTTCCAACAATCTAGCAAGGTTCATCATCACCTAGATATACATGTCCAAAATCACCTTGAACATAATCTACAAAATATTTCCTATGGGGTGTGGCATGAAATGAAGCCCCTGAGTCTATTACCCAGGAATCATTAGCATTATCTAAGCATAGAATTAAAGTATACAGTAATTTATTACTTGCAACATTAGCTTCCTTACTATCATCATGTTGTCCATCTCCTTGTTTTCCCTTTCGAGACCAGCAATCCTTCTTCAAGTGTCCTAGCTTTCCACAGTGCCAGCAATCCATTCTTCCTTTGGATTTAGATCTGCTTTTCCTCGACTTTCCTTGTGACTTCCCACTATTTGTAGGGCTTTTTCCTCTTTCCTTTGTTCTTCCCCTGTTCTCTACAGTCAAAGCATTACTAGATGTTGAAGTCTCACCTGTGCTTTTCCATCGCATTTCCTTGCTAAGGATAACACCAACAACATCATCAAATTTCAAAGTATCTAAACCAAAGATAGAGTTACTTACAACCATTACCAAGCTATTCCAACTTTCTGGCAAAGAACACAAAACCAAGAGAGCCCTTACCTCTTCAGCAAATTTTACTTTTACAGAAGTTAACTAACTGGTAATCGTATTAAACTCATTTAAATGATCTGACACAGATTCACCTTCAATCATTTTCAGATTAAACAAACGCTTCATGAGAAATACCATAGTAGAGGCTGAGGGTTTTTCATACAATTTGGCCAAAGCTTTCATCAGTTCACTTGTTGTCTTTGCTTCTGTTATATTGAATGCCACAGATGGTGTCAGGCACAACTGAATGGTTCCCAATGCCTTTCTGTCTAGAAGTTCCCAATCCTCATCAGTCATTGTTGCTGGTTTCTTGGCTACTCCTTCCAATGGCCTCCATAAATCCTTCCGATAGAGATAATCCTCCATCTACATCTTCCATAATTGATAGTTATGCCCATTGAATGTATCTATCTTCAATTTACTCTCGTCCACCATTGCTCCCACTTAACCATGAGACTCCCACTCAACCGTGAGACCTTCCTGTAGACGATAATCAAACACAACCTGCTCTGATACCAGTTGTTAGGGTTAGGGCAGATCAAAGCAATAAACACTAACAATTATATGCAGATTAAATAACCCAAATATAACAATGAGGAATAACACAAAAGAGATCAACACAAAAATTTAACATGGTTCACCCAATATGGGCTACATCCATAGAAACTCAGCCATCCAATGGTTTTATTATCCAGTGCAAAACAGATTATAATCTCGCGAATACATCACTATACCATACATCTCAGCCACTTATAACAATCTTTTTGGAAGCTTCTAAAATTAGGGGTTTGCAATGTCGTTTTTCTTTTGTTGGTTAACAAAAAATTAACAATCGACTCCAATCGTGCAAAAAAGAGGGAAAAAATTTTCTCGGGGGCTACCACCCCCGAACCCCCACTCAGGGCCCGGCCCAGCCCTGAACCCCGGCAAAGATACATAACTTGTGTACAGTACTTGCATGATCAGTCGCCACATACCAACATGGTATTACTAAAAAACAATGTCATCCATATACAAGGCAACAATTAGTGTATGATCATCAATACATCTAATGTAAACATAATAATCCTCTTCATTTCTCACATAACTCAATTTCAACATAAAAAAATTTAAATTTTTGATACCACATTCGAGTTGATTGTTTCAAAGCATAAAGAGACTATTGTAATTTGCAAACCAAGTGTTCTTTCCCTTTTACTTCAAAACCTTTTAGGTTGGTGTATATAAATTTCTTCTTATAAATCTCCATGCAAATATGTAGTCTTAACATCCATTAGTGTTCAATTTCAAAATCATAAGCAATAGCTATAAATAAAAAAATTCTAATAGAAGATAATTTAGAAATAGGAGAGAATATTTCACTAAAATCAACTCCCTCTCTCTGAGAGTATCCTTTAGCTACCACTCCAACCTTATACTTTTCAAATGAACCATCTGCTCCAAATTTATTCTTGTAGACCCACTTACATCCAATGGCCTTCCTTCCTTTGGGCAAACAAACAAGATCCCAGGTATCATAGGAGTCTAAAGCTATCATCTCCTCTTGCATGGCTAGTTGCCAAGACTCACTATCATCTGCAAGAATAGCTTCTCTGTAGGATCTAGGTTCATCATTAGTACTTAATACAAAAAATACACAACAAAAATCTGGTGGGCTATATTTGTCAACCAAATTCTATTGCCTTCTGGATCTTCTCAAGGGTGGAGTAAGGGATTCTTCCTCTTGTTCTTATGCATACTCAACCTCTTTTGTAATCTCAAAGTCATCCTGCTCAGAACTCCCACTTCAACCCTCTTCTTCCTCTCCATCCTCAAATACATCATTTTATTTTTCTTTATGTCCATCTTCTGTCTCCAATTCAAAATGCACTCTCTTTTTCCCTTCTTTATCTTTTGGTTGTTTAGGATCAGAAATAACTCTAAGTTCCTTAAAAATCACATCTCTAGAATAGACTATTTTCTTAGTTAGAGGATTCCAAAGCTTATAATATTTAACATTCTCACCATATCCAATGAAGATGCATGTCTATGCTTTTGAATCCAACTTAAAACATTTTTCTTTAAGCACATGAACAAAAGTCGCATAGCCAAAAACCCTTAAATGTGAAACAAAAGGTTTTTTTAATCTATCTACACTTCATAAGGTCTTGAATCAGTAGCCTTACAAGGAGATCTATTATTAAGTAACAAATGATACACATAGCTTTTGCCCAAAAATATGATGTAGCACACAACATTCACTCAATATATTTTTGCCATTAATCATGTGAGAGCCAAATATCTGAAGACTGGAACATCAAAAACTTCTATTCATCAACTCTGCTGCTACAATGAGAGAAAACTCTCTTATATCCAAAAAAATTAAAAAAATTAAAAATTACCTTTTTTGGCAGATTTTGACAATTGTCAGATTTTGCCATTTTAGGTAATTTTACAATCATATCTTGAGAATCCAGTTTTTTCCCACAAAACTCATAAAGCTAAGGTAGGACAAAAAAACAACTAACATCCTAAATTCGAAACATGAGTTTTGAGTTATTAATAAATAAACTTTTAAAAAACTAGAAAAAAACACTAATTTGTCATTTTGAGGGCCAAGATGAAAGTTTGAAGCCCCAAAAAAGTGCCAAGACGAGGTCCAATTGACTAGGATTGATTGGGAAACCACTGGCCACCTCATAACACATCCACCTGTAAAATTTCATAGAAAACCCACATCCGAGTCAAAAATTATGACCTCCGAAAGTCCCTGCATCATTCTCCTCTGGTTGAAAAGAACGCAGCTCCTGCAAGTGAGTGTCTTCAAACTGCTGCCATTTGACTGGATCTAACCTTTGCACTTCCCACTCTATAATCCATGTGCTATCTGATGGGGGCAATCCGTCCCACTGTACTAAATACTTGTTGTAATGCCCTTGCCGAGTGTAGCTAGTGTTCTTATCAAGAACCTGTGCAATCTTTTCCTCCTTCTTATGGGGAATGTGGTTGTGCCATGCCACCTCTGGTTGACTATCTTCAACATCATCCTCACCATGGAATGCATATAAATCAGAAATATTAAACACAGGAGAAATAGCGAGATCATCTGGTAAACTGACCTCATATGCATTATCATTGATCTTCTTTATAATTCTACAAGGACCAATTTTCCTGTACTTCAACTTGTGATATGTTCCAGTAGGAAACTGCTCTTTTCTCAAATATACCATCACTAAGTCACCCTCACTGAATGTCTGATGTCGCCTACTAGTATCCACTGAATTCTTGTACCTCTCATTACTGTCCTGCAACTTCTGTCTCACTTCTTGCTGCAACTATTGAAGGTGTTCTGCAAATGCTTCCCCATCATCACTGACCCTGTCTTTCATTGGTAGCTGTACCAAATCTAGAACACCCTAAGGATTCCTGCCATACATAATCTAGAAGGGGGACTTTCCCGTTGATCTGTTAACAGAACTATTATAGGCAAATTCGGCCTGGGGTAATGCCAAATCCCATTGTTTTGGCTTTTCTCCAACAATACACCTCAGCAAATTGCCCAGACTCTAATTAACTACCTTTGTTTGCCCATTTGTTTGAGGATGATAGGCACTACTAAACTGTAACTTGGTCCCCATCTTCTTCCATAAAGTCCTCCAGAAATGACTGAGGAATTTGGTATCCCTGTCAGAGGTAATAGTCTTTGGAACACCATGTAGTCGAACAACTTTTGAAAAAAATAACTCTGCTACCCTCATTGCATCATTAGTTTTCTTACAGGCAATAAAATGAACCATCTTGGAGAACCTATCAACAACTACAAAAATGGAATCATTACCTCGTTGAGTATGTGGAAGTCCCAACACAAAGTCCATGCTCAAATCTATCCATGGTGCAGCTGGTACTGGTAAGGACATATACAATCCTGTATTCTGTGAATGCCCCTTAGCCACTTGGCAGATTCTACACCTTGTTACATACTTAGTTATATCCCTTTTCATCTTTGGCCAGTAATATTTATCTTCTATCAAGGCTATTGTCTTGTCCTTGCCAAAATGTCTAGCCAACCCACTACTATGAAATTCTCTGATAATGTTTTCCCTCATAGAGCCAACTAGTATGCATAGTTGTTTTCCTTTAAATAGATACCCATCTTGCATAAAATATTCACCTCTAAAGTGATCCAAGTTACCAGATACTGGTGCCTTCAATTGTTCCACAATCTCCCAAAAATCATCATCAAACTCATACAAATTTTTGATGGCATCAAAACCAATCACCTCAACTTCCATTGTGGTCAAAAGTGCAACACACCTACTTAACGCATCTGCAACCTGATTTTGTTTTCCAGACTTATGCTTCAACACAAAGTTGTAACCCTGCAAGAAAGAGACCCACTTGGCATGCCTACTATTCAACTTTTTCTATGTGTTCAAGTATCTCAGTGCAATATGATCTGTAAACAATACAAACTCTTGGGGAACTAGATAATGTCTCCAATGCCTCAATGCTTGAACAATTGCATAAAATTCCAAATCATAAGTAGAATAATTCTTTCTCACTTCATTCAGCTTTTCACTAAAGAAAGCTATAGGTTTTTCATTTGGCTAAGCACAACACCTATTCCCACATGGGAGGCATCACATTCTACTTCAAATACCTTATCAAAATTTGGCAATGCAAGTATAGGTGCTTCTGTTACTTTTGCTTCAAGTACTTAAAGCTCTCCTCAGCATCCTTGGTCCATATAAACTCCCTTCCTTTGGTGTAATCTGTTATAGAAGCTACAATACTACTAAAATTTTGAATGAACTTTTGATAGAAAGTGGCCAAGCCATGAAAACTTTTTACCTCTGTGATGCTGCTTGGACTAGGCCATTCTAGAATTGCCCTGACTTTTTTTGGATCCATTCTGACACCATCTTTAGAAATGACAAAGCCTAAAAAAATAAAACTGTACTGCATGAACCTACACTTCTTCAAATTGGCATAGAGCTTCTCCTTCCTTAACACACCAAAGATGATCCTCAAGTGTTGTAGGTGCTCTTCTTTGTTGTTACTAAATACCAAAATATCATCAAAATAAACTACCACAAACTTACCAATGTAAGGTCGTAGTATAGTGTTCATCAATCCATAAATGTGCTAGGTGCATTGGATAACCTGAATGGCATAACCATCCACTCATATAATCTATCTCCAGTCTTAAAGGTTGTCTTCCACTCATCCCCTTCTTGGATCCGGATTTGGTGGTAGCCACTTCGTAGGTCAATCTTGCTGAAATATTTAGCCCCTGCAAGGACATCCATCATGTCTTCCATACGAGGTATAGGAAACTGATACTTGATGGCAATCTTATTAATTGCTCTGCTATCAGTGCACATCCTCCATGTTCCATCTTTTTTTGGGCTCAGCAATGCAGGTACAGCACATGGGCTCATGATCTCTCTCACCACACCTTTACTTATGAGTTATGTTACTTGCTTATTCATCTCTGCATGTTGTGTTGGATTCATCCTATAAGCTGCTTGGTTGGGTAGAGTTGCTCCTGGAATTAAATCAATATGATGTTGAATATCTCTCTTTAGTGGTAGACCATTAGGCAATTCATCAGGCAAAACATCAACAAATTCTTCCAATAGCTCTGCTACTTCTGGGGGAACTGAAATGTCTTCCTCTTCACCTTTTTTCACTACTAATGCATAACAACACCCTATCACCTTCATTTCTTTAACAAGATCTCTTTCAGACAACATGGTCTCACCTTTTCCTTCATCCTTGAGAGGCAATAAAATCACCTTAGAGCCATCTTTCCAAAAGGTATATGTGTTTTTCTCTCCATCATGCATAACTTTTCTATCATACTCTCATGGCCTTCCCAATAACACATGACAGGCATCCATTGGGACAACATCACACCATATCTCATCTTGATATATCTTCCCTATGCTAAACTTAATTAGGCATCTTTTATCAACAGTGACTTCATTCCCCTTTTTAAACCATGCAATGCGGTACGGATGAGGATGTTTTTCACAATGTAAATTCAATTTCACTACCATTTCTTTAGAAACCATATTTTCACAACTACCTCCATCAACAATAACTTGACATACCTTGCCACCCAAAGTGCATCTGGTTTTGACGATATTGGTTCGAAGCCATGAACCATCAGGGATTTTGGCTTGTATTTTCTCCTTCTCTGGGATCACCATTGCCCTTCTCATCATGAGACCTTCTCCCACATCTGGTGGAACCTCTAGTTCCATCCCTTCCACTTCATGTTGCGTTTGAATCAGGTTCACCCTAGGTTGTCCTCCTTGATTTCTTTCTTGCATGTTATAATTTGACCATTCAAATGCCCTATGACCTTCTTCTCCACATCTGAAACAAGTGAAAGGCCTTCTCTAGTTTTCCCATCCTCTACCATTACCATAACCTCTACCTCTTTGAAATCCCCTTCCTCGTTCTTGATTCGAAGGATCTTGTCGGGTGTCTGCTTGTTTTTCCAATCCATGGGATGACTCTCCCCTACCATAATTCGAACCTCCTCGAAATGGGGTTGATGTACCCCTTCTTCCTCCTCTATTCCTTTGATGGTATTGTCTATTTTGTTTTTCTTCAGCCTTTAGAGCCAATTGGTAAGCCTCTTCCATACTGTTGAGTCGATGCATGCTCAATTCATCTTGAATAGAGAATTTCAGGCCATTCACATATCTAGCAGCCATCTGTTCAGCAGTTTCTTGATGCTCTATACATATAGACAGCGTATAAAACTCATTTGTATAATCTTGCACAGAAGAGAGGTTCTGCTTTAAATTTTGAAACCTATGAAAAAGGGTTTGCGCATAATCTATGGGCAAATTTTTTTCTCTCAGCTTCTTATCCATTTTATTCCATGTCTTGATCTTATCCTTGCCTTTCCTTGTTCATTCCTTTTGAAGATGATCCCACCAAGTCATTGCATGACCCTTTAATTTGGTGCATGCAAATTTCATCGTCTTTTCCTCTGTCATGGATTTCCATTTGAAAAATTTTCTCATGTCATTCAACCAATCTATCAACTCCTCTGGTTTAAGACTACCTGCATAATCTGAAACATCTACCTTAATCCCTTCATTTTTCCCTTCTAAGGCCCTGAGCATCCTCTCTTCAAAACTCATGCCTTCTAATTCTTCTTCTTCATGTTCTGTATCTTGATTTGCACCTCCTCGACCTATCTCTTCATCAAATTCGTCTCCTCCTCTACCCAGTCTTTGGTTTTCCATTTGTGTTGTAAGTTCAGCTATTTGCCTTTGCAGATTTTGCATTTCTCTATGCATTTGGGCAAGACCGCCTCTTCCTCTTCCTCTCCTAGCCATCTTCCTGCTCTGATACCAGATGATGTATCACACAACATTCACTCAATATATTTTTGCCATTAATCATGTGAGAGCCAAATATCTAAAGACTAGAACATCAAAAACTTCTATTCATCAACTCTGCTGCTACAATGAGAGAAAACTCTCTTATATCCAAGAAAATGAAAAAAATAAAAAATTACTCTTTTTGGCAGATTTCAACAATTGTCAGATTTTGCCATTTTAGGTAATTTTACAATCATATCTTGAGAATCTAGTTTTTTCCCAAAAAACTCATAAAGCTAAGGTAGGACGAAAAAACAACTAACATCCTAAATTTGAAACATGAGTTTTGAGTTATTAAAAAAAGAAACTTTTAAAAAACTAGAAAAAAACACTAATTTGCCATTTTGAGGGCCAAGATGAAAGTTTGAAGCCCCGAAAAAGTGCCAAGATGAGATCCAACCGACTAGGGTCGGTTGGAAAACCACTGGCCACCTCATAACGCATCCACTTGTTCGTAGAAAACCCACATCCGAGTCAAAAGTTATGACCTCCAGAAGTCCCTGCATCAAAATATTTATCCAACGGTGCATCACTTAACATATTTATGGCTCTTTCTATTAAAGGTTGGTTCATCCTTTTCACAACCCTATTTTGTTGAAGTGTGTAAAGAGTAGTCTTTTGCCTTTTGATATTTACATGCTTGTAAAACTCATCAAATTCCTTAGAACAACATTCCCCTCCATTGTTAGATTTCAATATTTTTATCTTATGTTTTGATTTATTCTCTACTGAGACTTTAAATTCCTTAAGCTTAGTGAAAACTTTAGAATTATGTCTCATAAAATAAATCTAAGTATATCTTGAATCATCATCAATAAAGGTCACAAAATATTAAGATTTTATAAAAGAATCATTATCCACAGGTCTAGAAAACATCTTTATGAATAATTTCTAATTTCATCTTTGCTTTATTCCTTCTTGAAGGAAATGATGCTTTGTTTTATTTCCCAAACCCACAATCCTCACAAAAATCATAATACTCATCAGAATAGAAGAAACTATTAAAGAACTTTTTATTCATAATGGTTTTTAAAACTTTTTCACTTATGTAGCCCAATTTATGTTGCCACAACATACATGTATTTTGAGATTTTTCAGTCACATAGGTGAATTTACATAAAGAAGTGGCATTCAACTTAAACAGAGTTCTCAATCTTGTCCCTCTTGCTACCCCCAAGCTCTCTCTCACCCATCTGCAACGATGCTTATAAAACATTACATACATTCCCAAATCATTTAACTTAGATATCAAAATTAAATTTCTAACCAATTTAGGAATATGTACAAACACTAGGGAAGGTTTTTATCCTCCCATCACTAAAACCTAAATGTACCTTACCCCATCCAACTATCAAATATGAACTATTGTCTCCAAGATAGACTTCACCTCCATCATATTTTTCATATGTGGAAAGCCACTCCTTATGAGACGTCATGTCATATGAGCATCATGAGTCTTGACCAACTAGTGTTTGTTAGAAACAATATTACATGCAGAAAGTATGACTTTATCATTTGTTTTCGAGGGCTTTTCTACAGAGGAATCCCACTATTTCTTTTTATTTTTCCATTTCTTCTTTATATGTCCCCTCTTTCCGTAATTCCAACACTTCACTCTATTCTTTTTACTGGGAGTTTTAGATCTAACCTTAGACTTGTCTTTAGGCCCCTTTTGTTCTCATTTTGATCCACCTATTTCCTTGGACCTTCCCCTAACGTGAAGAGCATCCAATGAGCTATCCATAACTTTCTTTCTCATTTCCTATGACAACAATGTTGCAACAAGAGCATTCAACTTGGGATCTTTAATATTAGTACTACATAAGCAAGAATGAAATTATCCCATGACTCAGGAAAATAAAAGAGTAACATAATGCATTTATCTTCTTCTTCAATCTTAACATCAATAGAGGCTAATTGACTCAAAATCAAAGGTATTCATATACTGAACAATCAAATCACCTTCCTTAATTTTCAGAGCAAACAAATTTCTTTTCAAATATAATTTATTTACCAAAATCTTGGCTTGGTGGATCTCACCCAAATGTTTCCATAGAGAATATGCAGTTGACTCTTCAACTACATTCAACAGAAATGAATCTATAAGACAAAATCAGATTGTCCCCTATGCTTTCTTTTCGATCTTATTCCACTCATCTTGTTCTATTTTATTAGGTTTCTTTTCATTTGTCGCAACCATCCATTGATCCCTCTTTTCACGAAGATCCTCCATCTTCAGCTTCCACAACTTGTAGTTAATTCCAATGGACTTCTCAATATCCAACTGAGATGCATATGCAACCATGTATTCCACACACAAATCTGCAAAACAAATTTAACTAGAACTACCACTGCATCATAGAAAACTTTCACTCTTCCACCCAAGAAGCAAAGTTGGTCAGACTTTGATACCAAATATTAGAAATGAAGGCAAACCACTACAATATAAAATATATGAAAATTTAATCTATAGAACACCAAAATGGAGAAAAAAATGTAAAAAATAAATTAAAAAATTAGCAAAATCAAGAGATTTACATATGACACAATGATTTACATGGAGAAACCCTTTCAAGAAAAAAACTCCATCAGAAAAGAGGACACATCTATAGTATCTTCAAATGATATTACAATACAGTCACTTCCTTCAATCCTACATCCACTCTGACTGTACTTGTATATCTTTAAACATACAATTCATACTCTACCCTCTAAAGATTCTATTAAATAGGAAAATGCAAGCTTACATAAGAAGTCACTAGAATATGGTGCCCAAACTTGAGAAAATCCAACGCCCACATTGGGAGGTTACAAAATCAAGGATTAATGGCACTTGACACTCTTACACTTGTCATAACCACCTTCACACATGTAGTGCTCCATTATGGAAAAATCCCACACCCACCTTGGAAATAGTCAACAACAGGCTAAAAATAGCCTCTTACATCTTCTTACAGTTTGTCATAAGATGCTCTACAAAGACAGTCTGATAATAGTTGATTCCTTACAACATATAAGGAATTAATAATAGAAGATGCTCTTACATTCATCATAAGTCATTAATAAACTTAGATGCCCACATTTTATTTGTTTATTATCCTAAGATAAATATCATAAATTATTGTCACTGTAAATAAATATTTACTATAGTTAATGGATCTCACATTCTTTCTAGAATACATTTACAAAATAATGTTAGGAGTAATGAAATATATTAGATTTACAAGTTGATGGCACCTTAATTTTAACAAGAAAAACCTTTAAAGGTCTATAAGAATAATACAATTCATAATATGATGATCATAAACAATTCACTAGCTCCTATATATACCATACTTACATACTTATACCTTGGATACCACCTAGGCCAACTCACCTACCTATATAAGACTACATTAATGATCATATAACTTAATTAAGAGTTAAGGTAGCCACAAGTCCAATATGCATAACCCTGTGCACACTATAGGATTAAGGGCATAGCATGTCCCCCTTCATAGAAGCCTTGTCCTTAGCACTGATCAATTATGGATGCTTTTATATTAAATCTTCATTTTCCCATGTAGCATCTTCAATTAAAGAGTTCTTCCATTTGATCAAATACTCTATGATTGTCTTTGTCTAGTTTGAAGAATGATCTCCAGATGCAAAAATTATTCTACTCTCCTCATCAAACTTTGGAAACTCAGTATGTGCTGCAACTTTTTGTCTAATAGTCTTCTTTAAACATGAAACATGGAAGACTAAATGTATTTTTGTTGACATAGGTAAATCCAATTTGTATGCTACACTACCAACTCTCTACAACACTTTATAGGGACCATAATACTTGGGTGCACACTTGTTATCTTTTTGTTGTTGTTTTAGTGACATTTGCTTATATGACTGTAATTGCACAAAGACCTAATTTTCCAATTCAAAAGTCATTTCACTATGGTGCTAATTAGCTTGTTGTTTCATTCTATTTTGTGTCATTTCCAAGTTCTCCTTGAGACTAGCAAGTACCTCTTGTTGATATTGAATTTGTTCTTCAATTGTTTGAACCTTTGGATGTGCCTACAAAGAAAAGGTGATTGATTGTGGCTAATATCCATATAGTTTCAAAAATAGAGACATTTTGGGTGAAGTATGGAAAGAAGTGTTATACCACCATTCTACTAGTGGCAGCCATTACACTAATTTCTCTTGTTTATCCAAAACAAAACATTGGAGATAACCCTCTAAGTATTTATTGACCACCTCAATTTGTCCATCTAATTGGGGATGATATGAACTATGAGCAAGTTGAGTGCCCAAATATGAAAGTAAGTCAGTCCAAAAATTACTTGTAAATATAGGATCACAATCACTTACTATAACTTTTGGAGTCCCATGTAGTTTTTGAATGGTATTCATAAATGTTGTTGCTACAATGCTTGTTGCAAATGGGTGTGCCACAGCACATAATGTGCATATTTGGTGAGATGATCCACAACAACCATGATGACATGTTTTCCTTCCGATCTAGGGAAACTTGTGATGAAATCTATGGATACCTCCTCCCACCTCTGACTTGGAATAGATAAGGTTTGTAGAAGACTCGGAGTCTTAATTGTCTCCTCTTATTTTGCTAGCATATATTACAAATTTTTGAACATCCCCTTTGAGCCTCTTCTAAAAGAAATCTTGCTTGATTCTATGATAATTCTTCAAGAATTCAAAGTGCTCACCTACTAGAGAAGCATGTAGTTATACCAACACCTTAAACTTAAGGGTTAAGTGCCTACAAAGGTACAACTTGTCCTTGTACCATAAAACATTTTATTTCCATTCAAATTTGTCTTACACACTTGAATCTTGTTAGACTTTCTCAATAAGAGTTTGAGTATCCATGTCCCTCTCCCACTCTTCTCTTGCATCATTTACCCAATCTTCCTACAATATGGAAATGACAAACAATAGTGACTATGTGGGTTCGTCTCTGCTAGACATAGCATCAACAACAAAATTCTCCTTACCTTTCTTATATATGATCTGAAAGTCATATCCCAACATCTTTGTGGCCCATTTTTACAATTATTTAGATGACAATCTCTATTCCAAGAAGTATTTGGGTCAGTGCAAGATAATGGGTCCACTTTTTGGCCAAAAACTGGCAACGTTTTTCCTCAAAATTAGAGTTTGTCATAGTTGGAGTAAAAAATTTTAAGCACTTATACATAGAATATTAACATGGTATAAAAATACGAAATTTAGGATTTTATTTTTAATTTTTAAATATATAATTTATTCTAATACCCTAATGATAAAAGTTGGTTTTGTATAGAATGTACAAAAGTGACTTTTTTAAAACAATACGCTAAAGACCAAAACATGCACATGTATGACCCACAAAATAAGTAGTAAATAAAATTATTTTTTAAAATCTTTTTGTGGAAAGATTCATATGAGGCTCAAGTTTGGTCAGGATATTTTTTGTGATTTTTTTGGTAAATATTTTTTAATTAATTTTTTATTGGGATTAAGGTATTTTTTTAAATCCCTCATGTACGACCCACATAATTTGACTTAAAATAATTGTAACATAATTTTTTTATTGTGTAGAGATTGATGTCTAGATTGGTTGGACATAAAAAAATTTCAAAATCAAAAGTTATTAAAAGAATAGTAATATATGTCATTTCAAATTTATAAGGATTTTTGTTTAAAAATTAATTAATAAATAGAAAATTATGTTCAACACTAAAAAAATTACAAATTTGGAAACTAGACAATATCATCTATAATAGGTTTTAATTTTGCCTAAATTTTTTGAAAAAAATGTTGTTAGCCATATTGCCAAAGTCAATTTTAACTCTTGTTTATACCATGTGACATTGTACTTGTAGGTCCAAGGCTTAGGGTTGAGTTTCCAAGTCTATTTCAAACCTAAAACCAAAGCAAAAGAATAGGTGTAAAATTTAAAATTTTGCAGAACAAGTACCCACTATGAAATGGGTACCCATTCTTAATAAATATCTATGAGTAACAGATACCCATTAGGAACAAGTATCCATTTAGAAAATGGGTACCCATTTCTTTTATATCGATTGTTAACCCTTTTTTAGTAAAATGTAGTATGAAAATAATACTGTAATTCTTTTTACTGATTATAGATCGATATTGACTATAAAAGTGAATTTATTTATGTAGGGGTCTCTTACAATCTCTTAGCATCATTCAACCATATCATATTCAATTTTAAAAGAAATTTAATCATAAGCAACATTTTTAAATGGAATCAAGCACAAGAACTATTCTTGAGAGGAATCCAACACACAACGATGTATTGAACAAAGGATCTACATCTACTTATACTTCAGAAAGCTTAATAAATGATCCATCTATAAATTAAAGATGATTTGTTAATTTTATCAAGATAATTTAGTAATTATAAGATTGTTGGCGTTTCAATTCGCACCTTTGGAATGCGAGTTGGAAACAGACAGCAATGCACAGATAAACTGCTCTTCTATTATGCGGGAAAGTTCCCTTTTTGTTGATATTTGCTTAAAAGATAAATAAATTAAAATTTTCCTATCTTTTTGCTTCTCAGCTGCGATCACAAGGTTATAAAACTCTATTGCTACAGCAGAGGGTTTTCTTTTTAACTTCTAACTATAGCTAGGCCTAAACTAAATGACGCATTTGATCACCTAAGTGAATTCAAAGCATAGGAATCAAAAGTTAATAGAGAATGATTTGTTTTAACATAAAAGCTCAAATAAACTTTTTCCATATCACATCAGAAGACTCATTGTACTTTAAGATGAAAACTAAAAGTAAGATTATGCAAGCCACACATCTGACGATAGAACTAGATGATCATGAGACAGAGAATCAAAGCAAATGGCAAGCATGAGATTTCTATTCTCAATATCATAAAGTTATTACAACTCCAGGACAGTGATATTGTAGCAAAAGGCAGGCATACAATATGCGATCAAACACTAGATAACAGATAACACAGAGTGAACAAGCACTTCAAATAACAATTTTTGTAGGCTACAATAAGCACAACAAATTTTGCTATCACAATTACAGTTCCTTTAACAAGGTTGCCCTTATTTATACTAAATCAAAGGAGTAGGGAACCCTAAAATCTCCTTGATTTTATCTAACTAACTTGCCAACTCACAAGCTTTATTTCTATTCTAAGACAAAGATTACAACTAACAACTGCTTTAAAACAATTTGCTTTAAAGCGAAGAAAGCTCCAAATATTACAAAGTGATTTTTTACTATTTTAAGGATGGATAACCTTTGAATGAAAGCAAATGCTTTAAAAAAAGCATTGAGTTAAAGCTACTTTCTTTTGAGTCACATCCCCATCTTTATTGCTACCTTATTGGTGATGTCATCCACTAGTATTTTGGGAAATAATATCTTCTAAAAAGCTAGTGACCACATCTTTGCAAGGACCACTAATACTCTCTAAGATGATATTCTGATTTTCTAAAATTTCTTCACCATCTGCAACCATCTGAAGGAATTCATGGACTTTGCCCATAGCTTTGTCAAACTTTACTACCATAGCGGCAAAATGATCCATCTTGCCGGCACTAAGATCACCATTAAAATTGTTGTAGATAAGAGTCTGAAATTCTGTCTGTACCTCCCTAAGATCATACAGGGTACCATCTTCTTTCTCATATGAACACGGGATCTGAGAAACAAAGGACCTCACAAACTTGAGAACTCTTATCACTTTTTCTTTCCATTCCACTAACTCTGAGGTTATATTCTCATAGGTTTTCACTGTGAAAAGATACTGTGCTTTCCAAGTAGAAACCACCTTCTTATTTTCTGTTGAATCAATGGAATCATATGCTATCTTCAAGTCGGAGATTATGATCTCAAAAACTGGTATGTTTTCAACCATAGTCTGTTGAAACCCTTGAATGCCTTGACGCAGATCATGAGTGTTGTACTTTAATTGATAGATCTATGGAAGTACATATCTGCCTTTAGTTACAAATTCTTCCACCCAATCCTTCATGTGCCTTCCATAAATAACCAATTGACTCAGTTGCTGTTGATTAGGCGGTGATTCCAGAATCTGAGGAAGCAATAAGTTGGCCTACTAAGTGCCGTGAAAAAAATTGGAAATATATTGCTACAGCTGCCTATTTTCAGCCTTGAGGGCTGCTTTATCTTCTCCATGTTTCAACACCCTCTCCTTTAAATTATCTGTTGCAACCTCAAAGAGATTTACATCTGTATGCCGGGTACTCCTACCAAGAATGGTTCTGACAACCTTGAAGTCATCAACCTCAATCTCATTAGCATTCTTATCTTCTGGCGGAGCTGCAGTTTCAAGGATAATTTCTCCATCAACATTCTTTTCAATGTGAACTTTCTTCTTAAGTTTCCTGTCTGGTATGTCTTGGTAGATGCTATTAAGCTTTGTCAAGTTCAACTGATATGAAGGTTTTCTCCTCGTCCAACCTAAGATGTTCTCAAGCCAAGATGGGCCAACCTCTCTAGGAAGCTTGGTTCTAACTTCATCAACTCCTGGTGAACCAATATGTGTCTCAGCATTATGAACCGGCGAGTCTGGCTCTAAAACTATATGAATGGGAGAAGAACTTGGTGATGGAGGTGGAGAAACATGAACTGAAGGTGTTGTTTCAACATGCGGTGCTGGTTCAACAGGAACTTCTAATGCAACTACTGGTTGTTCTTGCTGACTATGGATTGGAGACTCAACCTTTTTCCTCTTCAACTTGGCCATCTTTGTTCCTTCTGGAAGGACACTCCTAGCCTTAACCCTTGATTTTGGTTTGGAAGTGGAAGGTACGGATGGTAGAACTATTGGTGGCTCTGCAACTAGAATGGCTTCTTTTCACTTCTTATTATTCAAGAATATCATACTATTTTTTATAACCTGGCTCATTCTTTCCTCAATTGAGGTGTTTTCTTTGGCGGAGCAATTAACTGGTGACAATGGTTGTTGCTTGACCTGATCTCTAAAATATGTGGGAAGTAGAACCTCGCCATCATCATCTGAAAATCCTTCTACATCTTCTAACAGGTTATTGGCTAACTGATGAAGGGTAAACCTAATGTAATTACGTTTCTGCACTTCGAATTCATCTACACAATTACCCCAGAAATCTTCAACCATAGGTGCATGTACACAATTTTGACCAAGGTGTGATGCAAAAACACCATGAGAATCATATGAAAACTTCTTGTCATAAAACTTAAGACCATACTTGGACGATTCACTACCAATTACTTTGGCATCTCCTCCAGATCTGCGTCTGTAAATACCCATCCCAATCAGAAAACTGAAAGCCGCTTTGCATTTGCTACACAGAAATTAGTGAACTTCATAGAATTGCCTTAGAAATTCCATGAATGCTACCTCATCCATAAGATATCTTGGCAGCATGGCTAGCTCTCCCGAGAAGCCATATACTCTGATGTAGGAGAAAGTGGGAAACTGGATAAACCAATCACCCCATTCCGCCATTGCTAATCTGGCATCAGCTAAAAATTGTATATGCAACTCATTATCCAGATCTCGCACTACATGCATAAGGAATGCATCATTTACCCATTTGTAATGTTGTTCAGCCTGAGAAAACTCTAACTACGGGAAATGATGATATACATGTTGAATGCCCAAAGTTCTAACAATATTCAAACCCCTAAACTGACTCTAAAAGGCCATTAAATATACGAGATATGACATCATGTGGAATTCATGGGCCCTTTGAAAATCAATTATCTGATGGTGGAGACTATCATTGATTAGTGTTGCCCAATCATAGTATTATGTTCTGTCAACAATCTGGGACATGATGCAAAACATCCAAGGCTGAAATTTGTTATCTTCTGCTTGACCTGTGATTTGGCTCAGCAGAGTAATCATTATTGCATGTTCTTCCTTGAACTCTCCACGTCCAACGTTCTTTGGAAAAATATTTTTCTTTTTTTTCAACCACTTTTGAGCAATCTTTTTTCTAATATTTTTCTTTATTGTTGTGCCACACCCTCTTGTATTCTTCAATAGAAATGACTAAGTTCTCCTTCTATATTGGTATTGAAAAATATTTCTCAATATCATTTGGCCTGAGGATACAAAGCACACGTCCATTTGTTGATTGGATTTCTCTTGTAATTGAATTATAATGCTTAGTACAAGCAATTATGAATTCAATGCTTTGCACTGTTAAGGGGAATGAAGCTGCTGCAAGTAACCTGGAGTGACTCAAATTCCTAATAATGATGTTTCCTACATCTTCTAAAGCATGCAAGTTGAACACTGGAAGCACCTTATGCAAATCTGTCTTGAAGGTCCTCAGGTAATCATAAACCAACGCCGTTTTAGGCTTGATTTCTATTGGAGAGTACTGCATATTGAGAAACTTGAAGAATGACTATGAAGATGCCTATGTTTGGAAATATTTTGGACAAAAGGCTGAAAATTGTTTGTTGATTTCCTCTAAAAAGCAGATTTCGAGAGAAAAAGCTGGCACATGAGTTTTGTAGACAATCTCGTTCTGAAGCAACTCAGATCGTTAGATTTTAAAAAAGCAGATGATTTCCCAAAAGAGTAGCAAAAAAACAGATTTCAGAGAAACTAAAATTTTCCAATCTTCAAAAGGATGAAATTCCAGATGAACCCATTTTGATGAAAACTGAAAAAGCTCTAGCTCTTTTCTGAAAATGATGCCCTGGAAAAATGGACCTTGAAAAAGCAAGCCTCTATGCTTCCCAATCCTGAAACTATGAAGAACACTGAAAAAACGCTCCGTTTGGGCTTCTCAAATCTTCATGAGAAGAAAAAGACATTTTCTTCCTTTGGATGCAACCTGCAAAAATAATGAATAAGGAGACCAAAAGCTTGTTTTTATAGAACTTTAGGGCAAAAAAAAGCATCTTTCTTTGTGAAAGAATAAAACTTGAATCTTATCCATGAAGAAGGCAATGTTTAAAGAATAAATCCAAGTTGATATGCTCGAATAGGAAGAATCCCTATTTTATAGCTGCCTATGGCTTCATGTGTGAGGAGATTAAAAAAAATCTTCTTTGATGATGTCATCAAACATGCGAAGTTGCAAAAGTGTTAGCCAATTTTTCCTTCGCTTTGAAAACTTTTTTGCACTCATTTTGACTCTAGCATGGCCTACTTATGACTTCAATAAGACGAAAAATAGTCACCATTGATTAAAGAAGCTGACTGATCATGGCATCTTTAAGTTTCATCAATTCTGATTTGATCCCTAGCCTAGAACTGACGATCTAACGATGTTTGACTATAAATTTGATTTTTGGAAACCATCGCCGGAGGAAGATTAGGAAGAGGCCGATGAATGACATTAGTGGAACATTAAAAAGTCTAACTCTGGAGACTCCAGGTGCCCCTAGCCTCCAGGGTCGCTTGGGTCTCAATGCCTTGGCCAAATTTTAGAATTTTCAACTTTTTCATTTTTCTATTTTCTGCATGCATTCCAGTGACTGTGGGACCTAGTTTTGCTGTCGAATCTCACCTGCCAAAGAAAAACTAAGACTGATGGTTAGTCAATTAGGCAAGCCTGATGAAAACTATGTTGATTGTACCTTCTACCTGTCTCAAAAACTGAGCCAAACTAATTTTCTATGAATTTGACCGGGTTGACGAAGGAAGATTTGTCATTTTCCAGAAAAAAATGAAAAAAATGGTTAAGTCTGGAGATGATGGGTGCCCCTAGCCTCCTGGGGTGCCTAGGATTCCATGCCTTAGAAAATTTATGAAAATTTTCAATTTTCATTCCATTTCTCCGTTTTGCATGCCACAGGTTCCATTTGATCTTTGTTTCTGATCATAAGCACGATGAGAGGTGATCTGAGTAGCCTGAACATACCTGAGATGAATTTCTAGCTTTTACAGGCATTTTGACTAGGTTTGACTAATGTTTAACCACTTGAAAGCAGGCTGACGAAAACTTTTTGACATTTCTCAAAAAATGTGAAAAATATTCTAACACTGAGGATGATGGGCGCCCTTAGCCTCCAAGGGTGCTTGAATGTCAACGCCTTAGTCATTTTTATGATTTTCATCTTTGTTTGTAGTTTACCTCGTTTCATGTGCTGGCAGCTTCTTTCTATCATTGATTTTGACGATTTGTCAAACAACTACCACTAGATGAAGGATGGACTAGATAGCCTGGGCATATCTGAGGTGATTCCTAGCTTTTCAGGACCTGTTGACCAACATGACTGCTTTTCTCCACTTGAAAACTGGCTGACTGAGGTATTTTGAACATTTTCTGAAAAACACAGAAAAACAAATCTAAGTTTGTGAAGGTTGGGTGCCCCCAGCCTCCAGGGGTGCCTGGGATTTCCAGACTTCAACAATTTTGAGGATTTTTAACTTTTCTTCACTTTCTGGATTCATCATGCTTTGTTCTTTGTTTCTCATTAGTTGATGACTGCTTGACATTTCTACATTATTTGAACAGCCTAGAAAACATGAAACTGATCCCTGGCAGATGAACCTCCTCCATTAATGGCCTCGGAGCTTGTGCTTCACCATCTAAAAAAGAAGAATTAACCTAGTAGGGAAAACATGACCTTTTGCAAATTCCATCTGGACCACATTGATTGTGAAGCAAAATCAGCCAATCAGAATCAGGCATGACACCTGAATCAGAAATTCTATTTTTAGAAACTTTCTATTTTTAGAAAATTTTGCCAGCATTAGTATCTCAAGAAACCCAGAAAACCTAATTTGACGTCTATTTTTAGAAAATTTTTATTTTTGGAAATTTTGACTTTTTGACAAAAAAATTTCTAGACTCTTACAAAATGCCTTAATGAAGCAAAAAAAATTGATTTGGCACAACAATTGGCTCTATCTAGGGACCATGTTGGATACTTACGACATAGGAGAACTGAGAATCTCTGGACTTTCTAGCTTAGACTAGTGTCTTATCAGTTGGGCAATAGAGTCAGGATATTTCCCTAATCACCTAGAACAAGACTTTTCCCTAAAATCACTTAAGACTAGACTTCCTAAAATCACCTAAGAGTTGGATCTTCCCAAAAATACAAACAACACAACTATCACATTACGAAAAGAGAAATACATTACGACATAACAATCACATCACGGAAAGGGGAAACACAATTACGAGAGCAGAAAGTGCACACAAATGCTCTTTTTTGAGCGAGGACAAAAAGAACAAAAAATGTCACACAAAACCATCTACTGATTCAGAAAAATAAGAACCATCTCTCCTTAGCTGTGAAGATTGTCTTGGCAACACAAAACTTTTCTTTCTCTGCAACATCTCCTCAAAGAGCCATGATTCAGGTGGGTAGTCACATTCAGGCCGTGAGAAATTCATGAGGAACTGGTTGATATGCCAAAGATCAGGTGGAGCATCTTCCTCTAAAGTGAGCAACCTCTGTAACAGGTGAAGGTACAAAACCTCTTTTTAAAGATATGGAGCAAGGTCTTGTGGCCAAAGTATGCTTGTGGGAATGGTAGTCACCACATATAGAACTTGACTTTCTTCATTTATGTCTTCAACATATGCAACCTTGAACTCAATAAATGTATCATCCTCTGAAAATGGTCTAAGTTGCTCATACACAATCATCATTACTGATTCTTGGCTTACCGAATCCACAACTTTTGTCACCCATTTTTCTAGTGTTTCAGGTACTTCTTCTTTACCTTCATTGGTCATGTTTTCGTCCATCCAACCCTCAGAATCCAAGAAATCATCCAGGTCTGAATGCTCGAGCCCCTAATCATTATCAAAGTATACTTGATGGATAACATCTTCACCTGATAGCTCACTCTGCCATTCATTATTTTGAGTCTCGTCAACCTCCATGGAGCAATCTTCTTCAATGTGGATATCTGGTAGTGTCTCATTTTCAGCAATCATGTACCTTTCTTCTTCTGATAGGTTAGCAGAATCAAAGACAAATTCATCTAAGCTTTGTGTTTCCTCTTTTGCTTGATCGATTTCACATACGACATATCTCACCATACACCTATCGAGGATTTCTAATTTCTCCATGCGATTTTCTTCAATGACCAAGACTGAATATTCCATGAAATTTTCTTCTCCACAAGTTTCTTCATATGTTGCATTTTGTGTTGGCTTTATCATATCTGTGATGTCTCTTTCTAGTACAGTTTCATGGATAACCTCTAAAAGTTTAGCATCATTTTCTTCAATAATGTGTAAAAAAAATCTTGAGGGAAAGAGGAAGATGGGGTAAATTGTAAAGGAAAATTTATAGTATCTTCTACTAAAGAATCACTCTCCAAGTGATGTAGAAAATTGTCAAGATCCAATGACGAATCTTCTATATGATCTCTATTTTTGAAAAATTCCTCTAATGATATATCATCTTCAAAATGATGCAAATCCTATTTTTACTCCAATTGCAATGCTTCTTTGGTCTCTTCTCCTTTGAATGTATCTGACACAGGTTCTTCAAACCAACCTTCAAAAGATGAGAAGAACAAATTGGATTCATCATTGCCTTCTACAACATATTTGATCTCTTCCTCATAAGTTTGCTCTTGAGAAGATTGTTGCACTTCTTCTTCTTCATAGAAAGTATGTAAGTTGTGTATTTCTTCAGGTTCTTTATTTGATTTGCCAACCATGTACACAACCTCTGGATTCTCTTCGGTTATTTCTGACAACATAACATAAGTACAAGGACTCGTTTCTTGATATAGCACTTGTGCTTGAGGATCCTAAGACTTCACCACCGTGAACCGAGACTTGGTTTATGTTTCCAACTTGAAACTACCTTTCTTTAAAGGAATGGTCTCAGACAACCAATCCAATTGTATCTCTCCTCCAAGATCTTTACAGAAGCTTCTACTTAGTAGCATCCCGTAACTAGCTGGAATGTCAGCTACTAAGATAGTCATCATAATTTTCTTCTTGGGACAAGCTGCCAACCGTACTTGAGCATCCTTCAATTGTCCAACCAACAGCACTGACTTAGACTCAAACGAATAACACTTGTCATGCATCTTGGTGCATGAGAGTCCTAATGCATTCATTACCTACAAAGGCATGACATTGTCTAAGGCTCCTAAATCAATGATACAATTGCTCAATTTCTAGCCTCCTATATACAGAGAGATATAGAAAGGCTTGGGTTTCTCTTATGCTGGAACAGAGGATTCAAGCAATGTAGGTTGTATGACAGCCTCCTTCTTGACATACTTAACAATTCTATCCAGCTGATTTGGATGATCCTAGAGATATTCGAGCTGGCAAATCTGCACCTTTGTCTTCATCATAGAATCCACTATCTCAAAATTCATCGAAGATGGATCTTGAGCAGCCTTGATATTTTCATGTGGAGACTTAACATTGGAAGTGGAAGCCACTTCCTTCCTCTTTTCTTTTGATCTTAGTTTATCCTCTTCTTCTTTCTATGCCTTGAAATGGTGAGCACGTGTAAACACAGGCGCTGAAAAATCCTCATGGTTTACCGCAAGAGAATATCGATAAAGATCCTCTTGTTCTTCCTTTTTTAAAATGGGTTCTTTTTGGAAGTATCCCATAGTAGAGTCGCCATTGAAGTTGTCCATCTATTGTAAGACAACATTTGCACTTGGGGAAGGGACAATGTTTGAAATGGGTGCAACATCAAAGTATCCCATAATTTGATTCATTCTTAAATTTTCAGGACACGTGGTACTAGTATGTGCATCAGTTTCATGAAAGGACCAAAACACTGCATTTTGAGTAGCATCAACTGCTTGTCTTGGTGTAGGTGCTAGCAACCTAGGCTTGTAGTTATTAAAAGGCTGGAAATTGTTCCTCTTAGGATGAAATGGTTGTTGTTGTTGTTACTGTTGCTGCGGTTGGTATTGTTGTTGTGGTGACTGATACTATTGTTGTGCAGGTTGCCCCTAAGTAGGCAACTGCCTCTTCATAATAGTCACTTCATTTGCTACCTTCTGTAGTAGTGGATCCACAGAACTCTGAACAAGAGGCCTGATTGAATCTATCTTCATTTTGCCAGAGGTAATCATGTTATCCTCTAACTTGATGGCATTTTCTTGTGCACTGAATAATTCTATTTCAAATTAGCTAATCTCAAGAAAAAGGCTATCTCAGAAGGAAGAGCATTAATGAAATTGCTCAATAGAATTTCTGGAGATGGATTGAGTGTATGAGAAAGGCACGTAACCAGACGATTAAACCTTGCTATGAACTCCCTCATCAGTTCATTGTTTTCCATCAATGAATTTGAGAGTTGGGAAAACAATCAATGATCATCTTTGGCAAGTTTGAACCTTGCCAAGAATTTCTCGCTCATAGTTACCCAATCTATAATGATGCTTGGCTCTAGATGATTGAACTAGTCAGCAGCATTTCCCACAAGAGTCTCAACGAAGAGACGCACAGCAACATCTTCATGTGATACATGCAAAACGATGCAAGCTGTTGTGAATGCAAAGATGTGTTCATCAGGATGTTGAGTTCCATCGCCGTGGAACCAGGGAAAGTGCTTCCTTGAGCCCTTTGGTAGCTTGTGATGTGCTTGCAGGGATAAAGGGCCAATGTTACCACCCCAAGGCAATGGGGGTGAACACCTCTGATTCAGATTATTGTGATTGTTATTATTTGCATCACCCATTGCTCTAGGATGGATTACTAGTTCCTCTTGAGGTTCTTCCTGCTTGACTTTAGGAACTAACTGGACTTTAGGAACTATGTTGGATGCTTCTCCAACTTCTGTAGGAATAATATCTTGAAAGAAAGGATCTGTAGTACCATCTCTTCCCCTTCTTGTATAAACCCTGTGAGTCAGGATTATCTACTGCCACACGGGAGGTGGTAATACTAGTTTTCTGGATGCAAGATTTGCTTTGTTTTCTTCTTCGTCAAGAATAGTAGCCACGTTTCTCCACTGAGAAGGACTTTCCTTTTGCGCAAATATGAAACTCCTAAGGCTACTAATGATGTTCGTTTGCTCTCCTTCCACACATACAAGATTTGGTTGAATAGTAGGTGGTGTAAGATTTGGTTGTTGAACAGGAGCAATAGGACACCAGATGGTCATTCCCATGACATAAGCTTAATCTTGATTGAAGTTTTATGCCTCGTGCCCCATAGTGGGCACCAAAAAACTGTTGGCATTTTAATTCGCACCTCTGGAATGTGAGTTGGAAATGGACAGCTATACATAGATAAACTGCTCTTCTATTATGAGGGGAAGTTCCCTTTTTGTTGATTTTTGCTTAAAAGATAAATAAATTAAATTTTACCTATCTTTTTGCTTCTCAACTACAAGCACAAGGTTATAAAACTCTATCGTTGTAGCATAGGTTTTTCTTTTTAACTTCTAACTACAGCTAGGCCTAAATTAAATGATGCTTTTGATCACCTAAGTAAATTCAGAGCATAGGAATCAAAAGTTAACAGAGAATGATTTGTTTTAACATAAAAGCTCAAATAAACTTCTTCCAAATCACATCAGAAGACTCATTGTACTTTAAGATGAAAATTGAAACTAAGATTACGCAAGCCACACATCTGACGACAAAACTAGATGATCGTGAGACAGAGAATCAAAACAAATGGCAGGCATGAGATTTCTATTCTCAATATCATAAAGTTATTACAACTCCAGGACAATGATATTGTAGCAAAAGATAGGCATACAATATGTGATCAAACACTGAATAACAGATAACACAAAGTGAACAAGCACTTGAAATAACAATTTCTACAGGCTAGAATAGGCACAACAAATTTTTCTATCACAATTACAGTTCCTTTAACAATGGGCAAGGTTGCCTTATTTATACTAAATCAAAGGAGTAGGGAACTATAAAATCTCCTTAATTTTATCTAACTAACTTGCCAACTCACAAGCTTTATTTATATTCTAAGACAAAGATTACAACTAACAACTGGTTTAAAACAATTTTCTTTAAAGCAAAGAAGGCTCCAACTATTACAAAGTGGTTTTTCACTATTTTAAGGATAGATAAGATTTGAATGAAAGAAAATGCTTTAAAACAAAAAACATTGAGTTAAAGTTGCTTTCTTTTGAGTCACATCCCCATCTTTATTGTTGCATTATTGGTGATGTCATCCACTGGTATTTTGGGAAATAATATCTTCTAAAATGCTAGTGACCGCATCTTTTCTAGGAACACTAATACTCTCTAAGAAGATATTCTGATTTTCTAACATTTCTTCACCATCTGAAGGAATTCATGAACTTCACCCACAGCTTTTTCAAACTTTACTGTCATAATGACAAAACGAGCCATCTTGTCGACACTGAGATCACCATTAAAATTGTTGCAGCTGATAGCTTGAAATTTTGTCTGTACCTCCCTAAGATCATACAAGGTACCATCTTCTTTCTCATATGAACATGAGATCTGAGAAACAAAGGACCTCATGAACTTGAGAACTCTTATCACTTTTTCTTTCCATTCCACTAACTTTGAGGTTATATTCTCATAGGATTTCACTATGAAAAGATACTGTGCTTTCCAAGTAGAAACCACCTTCTTATTTTCTATTGAATCAATGAAATCATATGCTATCTTCAAGTCAGATATTATGATCTTAAAAACTAGTCTATATTCAGCCATAATCTGTTGAAACCCCTAAATGCCTTGACACAGATCATGAGAGTTGTACTTTAATTGATAGATCTATGAAAGTACATATCTGCCTTTAGTTACAAATTCTTCCACACAATCCTTCATGTGCCTTCCATAAATGACCAAATGACTCAGCTACTGCTAATCGGCCGGTGATTCCAGAATCTGAGGAAGCAATAAGTTGGTCTGCGAAGTGCCCTGAAAAAGATTGGAAATATACTGCCGCAACTGCCTATTTTCAGCCTTGAGGGTTGTTTTATCTTCTCCATCTTTCAACACTCTCTCCTTTAAATTATCTACTACAACCTCAAAGAGATTTACATCTGTATGCCGGGTACTCCTACCAAGATTGGCTCTGACAACCTTGAAGTCATTAACCTCAATCTCATTAGCATTCTTATCTTCTAGCGATGTTGTAGTTTCAAGGATAATTTCTCCATCAACATTCTTTTCAATGTGAACTTGTTTCTTAAGTTTCATGTCTGGTATGTCTTGGTAGATGCTATTAAGCTCTGTCAAGTTCAACTAATGTGAAGGCTTTCTCCTCTTCCGACCCAAGATGTTCTCAAGCCAAGATGGGCCAACCTCTCTATGAAGCTTGGTTCTAACTTCATCAGCTCATGATGAACCAATATGTGTCTCAGTGTTATGAACCGATGAGTATAGCTCTGAAACTATATGAATGGGAGAAGAGCTCGGTGATGGAGATGGAGAAACATGAACTGAAGGCATTGTTTCAACATGCGGTGCTGGTTTAGCGAGAACTTTTGATGCAATTGCTAGCTGTTCTTGCTGACTATGGATTGGAGACTCAACCTTTTTCCTCTTCAACTTGGCCATCCTTGTTCCTTTTGGAAGGACGCTTATAGCCTTAACCCTTGGTTTTGGTTTGGAAGTGGAAGGTACGGATGGTAGAACTACTAGCGGCTTTGCAATCGGAATGGCTTCTTTCCGCTTCTTATTATTCAAAAATATCATATTGTTTTTTATAACTCAACTTGTTCTTTCCTCAATTGAGGTGTTTTCTTTGGCGGACCAATTAACTGGTGATAGTGGTTGTTGCTTGACCTAATCTCTTAAATATGTGGGAAGTAGAACCTCACCATCATCATCTGACAAGCCTTCTACATCTTCTAACAAGATACCGGCCAACTGTTGAAGGGTAAACCTGTTGTAATTATGTTTCTATACTTCAAATTCATTTGCACAATTAGCCCAGAAATCTTCAACCGCAGGCACATGTACACAATTTTGACCAAGGTGTGATGCAAAAACACCATGAGGATCATATGAAAACTTCATGTTGTAAAACTTAAGACCACACTTGGACGATTCACTACCAATTATTTTGGCATCTGTTCCAGATTTGCATTTGTAAATACCCATCCCAATCAAAAAATTGAAAGTCGCCTTGCGTCTGCCGTGTAGAAATGAATGAACTTCATAGACTTGCCTCAAAAATTCCATGAACACTACCTCATCTGTAGGATATCTTGGTAGCATAGTTGGATCTCCTAAGAAGCCATATACTCTGATGTAGGAGAAAGTGGGAAACTGGATAAACCAATCAGCCCATTTCGCCATTGCCAATTTGGCATCAGCTAAAAATCGTATATGAAATTCATTATCCATATCTCGCACCGCATGCATAAGGAATGCATCATTTACCGGCTTGTAATGTCATTCAGCTTGAGAAAACTCTAATTGCAGGAAATGATGATATACATGTTGAATGCCCAGAGTTCTGACAATATTCAAACCCCTAAACTGACCTTGAAAGGCCATTAAATATATGAGACATGACATCATGTGGAATTCATGGGCCCTTTGAAAATCAATTATTTGATGGTGGAGACTATCACTAATTAGTGCTGCCAAGCATAGTATTCTGTTCTATCAACAATCTGGGACATGATGTAAAACATCCAAGGCTAAAATTGTTAGCTTCTGCTTGACTTGTGATTCAGCTTAGCAGAGTAATCATTATTGCATGTTCTTCCTTGAACTCTCCACATCCAACGTTCTTTGGCAAAATGTTCTATTTTTCTTTCAACCACTTTTGAGTAATCTTTTTCTGATATTTTTCTTTATTGTTGTGCCACACCCTCTTGCACTCTTCAATAGAAATGACTAAGTTCTCCTTCCACATTGGTATTGAAAAACATTTCTCAATATCATTTGGCCTAAGGCTATAGAGCACACATCCATCTGTTGATTGGATTTCTCTTGTAACTGAGTTGTAATGCTTAGTACAAGCAATTACAAATTCAATGCTTTGCACTGTGACAGGAAATGAAGCTGCTACAAGCAACCTGGAGTGACTCAGATTCCTGATAGCGATGTTTCCTACATCTTCTAAAGCATGCAAGTTGAACACTGGAAGCACCTTATGCAAATATGTCTCGAAGGTCCTCAGGTAATCATGAACCAATGTTGTTTTAGGCTTGATTTCTATTGGAGAGTATTGCATAATGAGAAACTTGAAGAATGGTTGTGAAAATGCCTATGTTTGGAAATATTTTGGACAAAAGGCTGAAAATTGTTTGCCGATTTCTTCTAAAAAGTAGATTTTGAGAGAAAAAGCTGCACATGGGTTTTGTAGACAATCCCATTCTGAAGAGATTATCAGATTTTGAAAAAGTAGAAGATTTCCCGAAAGAGCAGCAAAAAAGGCAGATTTCAGAGAAACTAAACTTTTCCAATCTTCAAGAGGACAAAATTCTAGATGAGCCCATTTTGATGAAAACTAAAAAAGCTCTGGCTCTTTTTCTGAAAAATGATGCCCTAGAAAAATAGACCTTGAAAAAGCAAGCCTCTATGCTTCCCAATCCTGAAACTATGAAGAATACTAAAAAAACACTCAAATCTTCATGAGAAGAAAAAAAAATTCTTCCTCTAGATGCAACCTGCATAAATAATGAATAAGGAGGCCAAAAGCTTATTTTTATAGAACTTTAGGGCAAAAAAAAACAACTTTCTTTGTGAAAGAATAAAACTTGAATCTTATCCATGAAAAACGCAACTTTTAAAGCACAAATCCAAGTTGATATGCTCGAATAGGAAGAATCCCTATTTTATAGCTACCTATGGCTTCATGTGTGAGGAGATTAAAAAAATCTTCTTTGATGATGTCATCAAACACGTGAAGTTGCAAAAGTGTTAGCCATTTTCCTTCGCTTTGAAAACTTTTATGCACTCGTTCTGACTCCAGCATGGCCTGCTTATGACTTCAATAAGATGGCAAATTGTCACCATTACTGAAGAAGTTGACTGATTATGGCATCTTGAAGTTTCATCAATTTTGATATGATCCCTAGCCTAGAACTGACGATCTGATGACGTTTGACTATAAATTTGACTTCTGGAAACCGTCGCCGAAGGAAGATCGGGAAGCAGCTGATGAATGACATTAGCAGAACATTAAAAAGTCTAACTCTAGAGACTCCAGGCGTGCCTAGCCTCCATGGGCACTTGGGTTTCAATGCCTTAGCCAAATTTTGGAATTTTCAACTTTTTGATTTTTTTGTTTTTCGCGCACGTTCTGATGACTGTGGGACCCAGTTAGGCTGTTGAATCTCACTTGCTGAAGCAAAACTGAGACTGATGGTTAGTCAATTAGGCAAGCCTGATGAAAACTGTACTGATTGTACCTTCTACCTATCTCGAAAACTGAGCCAAACTAATTTTCTATGAATCTGACCAGGCTGACAAAGGAAGATTTGTTGTTTTCTGGAAAAACATGAAAACAATGCTTAAGTCTAGAGATGATGGGCGCCCCTAGCCTCCTGGGGCGCTTGAGATTCCATGCCTTAGAAAATTTTTGGAATTTTTCAATTTTTATTCCATTTCTCCATTTTGCGTGCCACGTGTCATGTTTGATCTTTGTTTTTGATCGTCTAGTTGACTGCTAAAGCAAGATGAGAGGTGATATGAGTAGCTTGAACATACCTGAGATGAATTTCTAGCTTTTACGGGCATTTTGATTGAGTTTGACTGATTTTTAACCACCTAAAAGTGGGCTGACGAAGACTTTTTGACGTTTCTCAAAAAATGTGAAAAATATTCTAACACTGAGGATGATGGGTGCCCTCAACCTCTAGGGACACTTGAATGTCAATGCCTTAGTCATTTTTTATGATTTTCATCTTTGTTTGCAGTTTACCTCGTTTCGTGTGCCAGTAGCTACTTTCTATCATTAATTTTGATGATTTGTTGGACAACTGCCATTGGATGAAGGATGGACTGGATAGCCTGGGCATATCTGAGGTGATTCTTAGCTTTTCAGGACCTGTTGACCAAAATGACTGCTTTTCTCCACTCAGAAACTGGTTGACAGAGGTATTTTGAACATTTTCTAAAAAACACAGAAAAAAATTCTAAGTTTGTGAGGGTTTGGCGTCCCTGGCCTCCAGGGGCCCTTGAGATTTCTAGACTTAAACAATTTTGAAGATTTTTAACTTTTCTTCACTTTCTGGATTCATCATGCTCCGTTCTCCGTTTCTCGTCAGTTGATGACTGCTTGACATTTTTGCGTTATTTGAACAACCTAGAAAACTTGAAACTGATCCCTAGCAGATGAACCTCCTCCATTAATGGCCTTGGAGCTCGTGCTTCACCATCTAAAAAAGCAAAATTGACCTAGTAGGGAAAACACGACCTTTTGTAGATTCTGTCTGGATCACATTGATTGTGAAGCAAAATCAACCAATCAGAATCAAGCATGACATCTGAATCAAAGATTCTATTTTTAGAAACTTTCTATTTTTTAGAAAATTTTGCCAGCATTCGTATCTCAAGAAACCTAGAAAACCTAATTTGACGTCTATTTTTAGAAAATTTTAAAAAATAGAAAATTTCTATTTTTAGAAATTTTGACTTTTTGACAAAAAAATTTTTGACTCTTACAAAATGCCTTAATGAAGCAAAAAAAATTTGATTTGGCACAACAAGGATCACATAAATGTCAACAAAAAAAGCTCATGGCACTTGAAGAAAAGTGCCTATTTATGGAAAAAAAGGCCCTAGGGCATATTAGGGTGGTGCTCTACTAGGTGGGGCTGAGTGGAAGTGGTGGGATGGTAGTAGGATTGGGAGGAGCCATCTAAGAAGTGCAAGGGTGGAGCAGGGGTGGTGCAATGGTTGTAGAGGGGCCAAGCAGTGGTGGTGGAGGGGTTTAAAGGTGGCCGGTTTTTTAAGGTTGATGGTGGCTTGTTGGTGGCTAGTGTTTAAGGCCAACTAGCAGTCTTAGACTTTGGCAAGGGTTTTATACCCTGGTGATGGGGGCATGGGTCCTATCCCCACCATTGTAGGTCTAGCAAGGTATAGGGTACACCCCATCCTATGGACCTTAAATAATTTTTTTTAATTTTATTTTTAATAAAAATAAACTTTTCAAAAGAAAAAAAATCTACCCTGCTATACCACACAATTGCACAAGTTGCATACGACCTCTCTAGGTAAAACAATTTGCCCCAAATTTTTCTGAGCTCAAAATTGACAAATCTTCTATGGATCTAGGGCTTTTGAGGACTTTTGGGCTCAATGGCAGGGTCCATTTTGCACCAAAGTACCCCAAAATGAAGGTGACCTACAAAAACTAAAATCAAACCCTACATGCAAAAGTTGTCAAATCAAGCTATAAAAAGTTGCAAAACTAAGATTGGACAAGGGACAAGATCCCACTAGGTGTGCCAAAATGTTTATACTAAAATATGAAATAAATAAGGAGTAATACAATGAAAACAAAACACATATTTCACATCTAAGCTACACCTCCGATTGAGCTAAGGGAATGGAAACAAAATAAAGTTCTCACCAAAATAGACCCTTGATGCCTTGGATATACTCAATGGTTTGTTGTTGTTGAAGAAAGATGCAACAAGCCTTTGTCTTCCAACTTCATGATGAAGTGTGCTTAGGAGATGAGTATTTATAGATTTTTGGATAGGAATGTGAATGATGTAGATTGAACCTTAGATTAAATGGTGAGGATTGACCCATTTGCATGGGAAATTGAAAAAGTTTACAAGTGAATGTTTGAGAGAAGTGTAAATGAATGAGACATGGATTGAGAAGAAAGGATGGATAAGATTGCTTTGATTTGAAGGGAGGATGGTCATAAAAAAAGGTACCTTTTGGAGTCTTGTGCAAGTCTGACTTTATTTATAATTAAATAAAATATGGAGGAATGTGCAAGTGATTAATTAGTTAAGTAAACACGATTGGTTTATTCAATTAATGATGTGGGGATTTTGGTCGGATTAACTAAATACCATGTATTTATTTAATTTATGGAGGAATGTTGGGTGAATGATTGGATTGCTTAATTATGAAGCATTAGAAGAATAGTTAAATTAATTAAATAAATATGATTTACTTAACTAATTCGATTATGTGAGAGAGTTAGTTAATGTGATGTTAGGACATGGTTATATTTAAGTGTTTACAATTGGAATAGAGGATTCATCATGAAAACTTCACTAGAATTATCTAGAGCCACCTTCCATGAAATTCTATTTTTAGCCTGTGCTAAAAAAGTTCATCACCATGTTTAAAAAGAAGAGCATATTCAAAGGTTGCAAATCTTTTTATTAAAGCTCACGCTATTTTTAACTTCCCACTATTTTTAGCCTTCAATATTTTTAACATAGGGTTGACTATTGTTCAATCGTCTATCTCATCATGCGAGAGACGTCAAATTTCCATGGATACTTGTAATATTTTAATCCTCAATTGAACTAAAAGTCACATTAAAACTAGTGGACTAGATAATTTGTAATAAAACTTGTAGATCATGCAAGGGGTCATGCTTAGGGTAGAAGTGTAGTTAATTTATTTCATTTATTTTCATACAACTTTGTAAATAGTATAAATAATTGCCTTTTTGCACTTAGTTTAATTAATTAATAGTGATTCCCATGCCTGCATTATGCTAACATTACTATTCTCCAAGTATTTGTGATTGTTAATCCAAAATTCATGTTTATTTGCTCTATAGGATATATTATGCCTATCTTGCTTCTAAATGTCTATTGAGATGTTTTGTTGTATGATGCAGAAGCATCCGGAAGCATTCAAGTAAATTGAGACAGTTAATGATGAATTGCAGAGTGCTAGGAAGAGGCCTTGGAGATTACCGCATTCTACCGCATTTGCACATCAAAGCTTGCGGAGCTAGAGTTAGCATCTACATATCATCGGCTACATCATATCCAAAATTTAGGTCATTTGGACTCGTTTCCTAAGAGATATCGCTATCAGAAGATTACCTACTTTCATAGAGCAAAGCAATCAGTGTTCAGTGAAGTCTAATTGGTTTGTGAAGCAATTTCGTAACTTGCAGAGCCTAATGGAACATCATTTAAGGTAGCTTAGGACCTGGCCGACCTTCATGGAGATCCACACGAAGTTCCATTCACTTGCGGAGCAATACCATATGTTTAGGCCCAACCTATTTGTTTCTACACGTTTCATACTAGTCGTTACAATTAGGCCAACTTGATAATGATTTGAAGGCTTGCGGAGGATATAAATGAAGGATAAAAGATTGTTTCAAGGCAGGGAAGAATAACAGCAAAGTATGACGAAGTGTGCGAAGATTTGAAGCAAGAAGATGCATTGATTTGATCCAGAGAGGATAGCAGCACACATAAATAGAGGACAAAGTAGAGAGCAGAAGAAGATACAGAGTAGAGGTTCGAGAAGGAAGAAGACATAGAAGAATAGTGATGTGTTGTATGAATCTTTTATAACCCTGGGCTGCGGCCTAACATCTGAAAAGCCCTAGAGGCATATGTAATGTGATTTGGATTTCTAATATAATGAGAAGCGATCTTTGAAGGCTGGGTTTTTCCCTTTGAGGATTTTCCCAGGATAAATCTTGTGTCATATGTTCATGAGCATTTCTTATCATTCTTTGGTTATCTATATGTTGTTATCACATCTCTATTAAATTCAAGTTTTTAGTTGTTTAAGGCTACAAGGTTGGACAGTCTTTCATTGGACCCTCCTACCTTGACTGCATCATTGTATGTTGAGGTAAATTAAATAGCTTCTACCAAATTTGTAAGCTTCGTATTGTAGGTCTTTCTAAAGTTGGCTATCATGGCTTTGTACCAAGTCCTTCATTTACTTTACCAAAGCTATTGCATTTTTATGTATTAACCTATTCAATTGAATGTGTACTTGTATTGTTCAATCTCTACATTTAGCTTGACAATGTTAGCATCTAGCCTTAGAATTTATTTTTAGTCAAAAAGTATAAAATCCTTTTCCTTATGTTGAAACAATGTTTCAACCTTTTACATTAGGCAAATCTAAAAAGATACACATTTAAATTTTATTTAGTAGGAACGTGAAATCCCCCCAGAAAACACTATAAAGTTTGTAAATTACAAAAATATATTGCTCATAGTAGGCTAGTTTTTAGTTTACATGGAGCTTCCTCTTCTAATTTGAAGAGTGGTTTTACCACACATCTATTATGTTTTATGTCGCACTATAAGGTGCGAATTAAAATGCTAACAAGTAGGTTTTGTCAATCACTACTCGAAAGAACCAACAAATGAAATGGAAAGTAGAATCACCTTTGAAGAATGAGATCCAAGAAATGGATGGTCCAATAGTTGTAGGGAGAAGTTGCTTGATGGAGTGCATGTTCACAATAGAAGCTTTGGTAGAACCACAAATTAAGGGTATGAAGGTTTTAGTGGAATAGAATTATGGGTGGTCCAAATTTGAGGACTTGTTGACTAGTGATGTTAAGAAGGATGTGATCATCCCCACATTAGTGAAGTATCAAAATTATTTGAATGTTGTAGAAGGGGTGATGAAGATTGGCACCGTTCTTAGAGTTATTGCAAATCAAGAGAAGGAATAAAGTTGTCGAGAAGAAGTTAGTTGATGGAAAGGAGCTTGAGAAGTGGTGGGTGGCATAGACAAAGAAGTGTATGAAGTTTGTGAACAAAATAGCAAGGGGTATTGTTAAGGGATTCCAACATGGAATTTGAGAAGCACAAGTAGATAGAGATGTCATAGTCTCACAAAAGATAGTGAATATTCATTGCATAGAAAAAGCAAAAATTGTGTGACATCATTGATAGGCAAAAGGAATGAAGTAGTGACAAAATATAGGAATTGCATGATTCTCATTATGCGGAAACAAGGTAGAGATGTAGTAAGGACATAAGGTAGATTCTTTGACAAGGCATAACTTTAAGATATCCATGGGAGGAGTTGGAGAAGGGATGACAAGTTTCCAAACTTGAGGGAATAGGGAATGTGTAAGAGAGCAAGTAATCTTTTGAGACTAAAGCTAGAGGGGTGTACAAGACATGGAGCATTTCAACCTATAAGAAGTGTGGAAAAGTGTTAAGTGGCGAAGGCTAAGTGGAGGAAGACAAGGCATGACCTAGCTCAAGGCCTTAGAGTTGGAAGGGGTGAAGGAAGGAGTATAACTCTTTTCCATAGAGCCTCTGCAAGTGTTGAAGGTGCACTGAGGTTGAAGCATCAATTGGAAGAGTAGTTCTACCACTCAGCCCTTATTTGTGAGCACTGAGATCACAATTGTTTTTCTACTTGTGGTGTTTAATGCAAGAGCATCCTTGGCCCCACAACAATCCTATGTCAATCAAATTTATTTTGTGTTCTTTCCTTTATTTTGCTCTCTTTTGCATGTTTCTTTTTGTTCATTTAGAGATAGAGTTTGTGCTTTCTCCTAAGTGTTTATGAAGGTTTTGATAGTATGTAGTAGTAGTGTGAGGGGATTTGACTATGGCAATTTTGCCACACTTGTTCACATAAGGGTTTTAATCTTCCTTCTCTCATTAAGGATTAACCAAGAGTTGTGCATTAGTGGCATGATATTGTTTAACACTTAGTGTCTAGTTGAGCCTATCTTAGATTTGATTATATCTTCTTTATGGTTGCAACAATTTATAATGGCACTAAATTTGTTGAGAGTTCAGAGCTTAATTTTAAAGATGCACACTCTATATTTTCAAATTTGAATTCTAAATGTGGAAGTTTGCACCAAGCCTAAGGATGTTGCGCAATTGGAGTTGGGTATTATTGATCACATTGGGTTCCAGTCAAAAGACCTAGTGCGGTCCTCACCAACAACTTGAACCTGATCTTATGTATTTGCACTTGCCTTGATCCATCCTAGATGGATGGACCCAAATTCTAATGGCACACCAATTTTGGGAAGGTCATATTGATTCTTAGGAGTTTGTAATGGATGTTGTGGAAAACTTAGATGTCTATAAGTACACATCCCCGAATTTCATTGTAATGATCTCTCAATCCTAGAATTTTGTAATCTTTGAAATCGAAAGAGATCATTGTGATCTACTTTTATTCAGCCTTGCGCCATTGTCATGTACTTGTTCCTTTGAGAATCAATAAGAACATGTTATTTCCAGTCCATCTCTTCCTATTTGCATTGTTGTGTTGCGTAATTGTGTCAAGCTACTTGGTTCAATAGCCCTTCATTGGGTTCTAATACCTTTCCCCCACATCACACTATGTATGTCAACTCAACATGGATGAAAATACAATTATACATGTTTCTATGGATGTAGTTTATATGAGAGTTGTGCTTGATTTAGAACAAAACATGTATAGGGTGTGGATTCATAAATGATATAGCTGGATTCGAAACTTTATAGGTACTTTATGATGGAAATAAATATCTTCCAAAATTACTAGATTTTGTTGTTTTACTAAAACACTATTGATTGGAAGATTTATTTTACACTGCAAGCAATCGTGTGAATTCCTACAAGTCACATGGAGAACCTAATTCAGGAGGGAGTTACATGCTGAAGGGCTTGTCAGAAATATAGGAAGAAATAAAACCTTGAGCATAATGGGGAGGGTTTCAACCCACATGAGAAGGGATGTGAAACAAGTGTCTTGTTGCAGAACTTGAAAGGTTGGTGAAGAAAGTTCACAAAATACATATTGTATATGTCATTACGAATTTTAGATGTGCCTTCGAATGTTGTGCTTTGCTTGACCAAATACAGAGAGTTAATGATTATATATTTGTTTTTGTAGACAAATTATAAAAATGCCCTATTTCATTCCATGCAAGAAGATTAGTGATGCTAACAAAATAGCAGATCCATTTTTCAAAGAGATTGAGCCCAAACACAGCGTTTCTAAAACCTTTCCAAATGTTACAGATAGTATAGTGTTCAGTTGTTTCTAGAGGACTTAATTGCAGCATACTTATTGAAATGCCAATGTTCCACAAACTGATGAGAAATACAGGTGGAAACAACAGTCTTGGAATCTTTTTGAAACATACAGATAGAGACTTACCAGAAATAATGTGATCTTGACTTTCCCTCATCTAAGTTTTCTTATAATTCCACTAAGAACAGATCCACAGGTTAGTATTCATTTCAAAGTATTAATTGAAAACATCTAAAGGGTGTAGACTCTAGAGTTAGTGTCAACTGGTTCATCTATTAGTAGAAACATTGAAGCCTTTGCCAAGTCTATTGAGAAGATCCAATTGCAGGTGAAACAAAAAATACCGTAGGTAAAAAACAAATATTAGAGGAAGGCAGAGGTATACAAGTGCAGGTAAAACAAAAGTTTACAGTAGATAACTAACGGATATTAATGGGAGGTGGGTCTTCACATAAGGGAAAGATTTACACACAAGTGAGAAGGTGATGATGTGACTGTGAAAAAAACAATTTCCTAGGGATGCATGCAAATTCAGAAAAAGGCCAAGCTATGCAAAATCATGAACCGACTAAGTGTTAATATCTATGTTGATGTTTGTAAGGAAACTCTAACAGCAGTCCAAGCATTGATGTTTATAATCTTCACGTGCTTATCATGCAGGTTCAAAAGAAGATTCAACTGCAATTATGGAAGTGGTTTTAAAGAAGTAAATTCCAAAGGAGAGAAAACAACGAACTTAAAGTGAATGCAAAGTGACAACTACTTGCACAAGCAATTATAAGCATCGTGTAATCCAGTGGACGAAGTTGCCAGATTGGACAGCACTTAGATGACTAATAGAGAATTGTTGAAACACGGCAGGGTTAGCTCTTGTAAGTTGTAGCACACAATATTCGGTGCACTCAATTTATATGCTTTCCACGTAATTCATTAACACTCTACTAGAAAGCAAATAGAAGTTAAAAAATAACAAGAGGGACTGAAAACTTTCCCAAAGGAGGAAAAGGTAAAAGAGTTGATTTGGAAGTATCTTGGATTTGTATTATTTATGAATTTTAACAGGCTTGTTTTGTTTAGAATAAAGGGCCTGTTTATTATACCAGAGCGAACCTTCCTCTGGTTACAGTTAAATAATATCCAATCCACAACAACTGAGAGTGGACCTCCCTCTGGTTACAATTAAATAATAGCCAATCTGCAAAACGCAAGAAGCCAAGAGGGCCTCCCCATGATCAAATTTAATTGGTGGCTGATTCTACAATAACCGAGAATTCAACCCAAGGGCATGCTGATTCCTTCATAAAACTCATCCCTAAGGTCAGCCTTTTGATCCAACTCATCACTTAGGGCACGCCTGTCTGGTTTTGAACCTGGGTCAGTTTTGCAATAAGCACACCTCGTCTTACCAATAGATAACATCCCAAGGATCAAATGTAATGGTATTGAGTAGCTAGTCAGTTCTTCTTTTCATGGTGTTCATTCCAAATGTATGATGTCGATTTTCTGGTTCCAGATTTCCTCATAACTCCCACTTGTTTTGGTATGGTTTGCCCAAGTTTGGTTAGATGAAATTACAGCTGTCTCTTGTGTCATGGAGTGTTTGGTTTAAGTCCATTTATACTGACTATTTAAATGCATCATGCACACTATGAATCTTGAGGACTAACCTCATTCTGGAGATTGGAAAAATTGTGCACTTGGTCATAGAAGGTGCATCACAGGCTGCTGATGGGATGTTCTGGCAGGTCATCAGTAAACCAAAGTAGTTTCATTTACTTGCAGACAGTATAAGGGAAGCTGAAATACAGAAGCTTTCTGTGTTCCAATCTCCATTGCCAGTGTTATCAACATTACCAATAATCCCCACATGAACATGATCCATCCTTAAAATGATGGAAACGATTTGAATCCCTTAAAATTATTTCCCTGTTGACAATCTTAGAAATGAATTTAGTGGCATTGTGACAGTCAATACAGACACGGAGATTTTTTATGATCGTGATAGGCACCCCAGGGCTTGTACTTATTAGCCCAAAGGCTATCGCAAGCTTTTCACTATGACTATATAGCATGTGCTCCTTCACCTCTTCTTCTACATCATGCAGCACCAAATTTGTGCTAGGCACATACCCTGCATCCTCCATCTCCCTGGTCAAAGTTTTCAACATTTCATATATTTGCACAGATTGAGGATGAGACATATCACCAACAATAAATGAATGAATTTTGTTATTTACATGAATCAGGCTGCACCCCGGTGTCCTTTTTATGCCCTTATCTTTCATCAATGTTCTAATCTTTGAAACATCATCCCACCTGCCAGCAGCAGCATATAAATTTGACAACAGAACATGGTATACAGCTTTGTCAGGTTCTAAATGAAAGAGACGTTCCGCCACCCATTCCCCCAGCAAAATATTGTGGTGAATTCTGCAGGCACCAAGCAATGCGCCCCACACACTAGCACCAGGTTTACCTGGCATTTTTTCAATGAAGTCCTTTGCCTCATCCAGATACCCTGCTCGACCAAGAAGATCAACCATGCATGCATAGTGCTGTGCATTGGGTACGATGCAATAATCTAGATTCATGCACTCAAAATATTCCCAGCCCTTTTCCACCAAACCCGCATGACTACAAGCAGACAGAACACAAATGAATGTGATGTAATCTGGATTTATGTCTGTCTGTTGCATTTGTGAAAAAAGTGCAAGGGCATCTTCACCCTGCCCGTGGATACCATATCCTGAAATAATTGTGTTCCATGAAACTACATCTCTTTGAAACATTTTGTTAAACATTTGGCGTGAATCACCTAAACTACCACACTTGTTATACATATCAATGATGGAATTTCCAATAAGGATATCTGACTCAAATCCACTTTTAATTATGTAACCATGGATCACCTTACCTTGATGCAGAGAAGCTAAATGGGTACATGCTGGGAGCACGCTTATCATGGTAACATGGTTTGGTTTTATGTCTGTCAACTGCATTTGGTTGAAGAATGTCAAGGCTTCATTGTATTCTCCATTGTGGACATGCCCAGCAATAATTGCATTCCAACAAACTTCATTTCTTCTAGGCATTATTACAAACAAATCCCTTGCAATAGCTATATTCCCACATTTGGCATACATATTTAGGAGAGCAGTTGTCAAAACAATATCAGACAAAAAACCGCTTCGAACAACATAAGCATGGATACACTCACCTTTCCCTAGATCTGCTAAATGAGCGCATGATAGGAGCACACTCACCATGGTAAGTGAGCAGGGCCGAATGTTCGCAAGCTGCATTTGTTGAAAGAGTTCCAAGGCTTCACTGGCACGTCCATTCTGAGCATACCCCGCAATCATTGAGTTCCATGAGACCAGATCAGTTCTAGACATGCTATCAAACAGCTGGCGTGCAACTCTCAAACTCCCACACTTGGCGTACATGGCCACAAGTGAATTGCAAATTTTAACATCTGAAAGAAGCCCGCGTTGAATTATTCTATTATGGATCCACTTACCTTGTTGCGAAGCTCCCAAACGCCCACAAGCCTGAAGCACACACACTAACGTAACCTGATTTGGCTCAAACCCTGACTCTCGCATTTGATCAAATAGAATCAATGCGTCACTTTCATTCCCATTCTGCGCAAGCCCGTCAATTAGTGCAGTCCAGGAAATCACATCTCTTTCAGACATTTTGTCAAACACTTCGCGTGCAACATCAATCTTCCCACATTTTGCATACATTGCCACAAGCGAATTCCCCACAAAGATATCCTTCTCAAACCAACTTCCTACAATGTCATCATGGATCTTTCTCCCCTGTTCCAGAGCTGATAGTTCGGCACACGCTTTCAGCACAAAGGGGAACGTGAATTTGTCTGGATGTACACCATCCTCTTGCATTTGGTAATACAGTGTCAAGGCTTCCTCACGTGGTCCATTCCTGGCATACCCTCTTATCAAAACATTCCACAAGCAAACATCTCGTTCACGCATTCTGTCAAACACTTGGCGTGCATAATCCATACTGCCATACATAGCATACATGTTCACAAGTTTGCTACCTAAAAAGATATTTTGGTACAACCCCGCTATGAAAACTTGGGCATGCACCTGGTTAATTGATCTGACATCTTTACAGGTTTGCAAGAGAGAAGCATACGTAATACAATCACATCTATATAGATTGTTGTTGGTATTACCTCGTTGGGCAATCCAGCGAGAATTTTCTCTCCTGTTAAGGTAGGTGGAAAAACGCCTATGAACTTTGTTGCAATGTTTAACCTTGTATGAAGTGTGGTAGTTAATAACAGAAGACATTTCACATAAAGAGGCCATTAGAGGATGAGCTTAAATTAGCAGTGGGAGAACGTAATGTTCAGATTACGTTATGGTTGGTCATCTCCAACAACAAGTAGTAACAGCAAATTCAGAAGCTCAAGGAATGTCTCTAGTCTCTGCTTTGCGCTCCCAATTTTTCAGTATTATTTGAAATTCTTTACCGGTTTATTACCTCCGAGCTTGATATTGCATTTTTCCAATAGGACACTTTTTCCTTGATTATTATGGTGATAGATGTGAAATATGAAATTTATATAATATTTTCACTACTAATCAAATCAGGTTAAGGTTAATGGGATTGGAAGAAAAATAAAATTTAAATTATAATAAATTCTTTTGTCTCTTTAAAATTAAGGTTGAAGAAAAGAATTCAAAGGTGAATATTGAAACAAAGAGTTGTGTTGATAACTTTTAAGAATGTAGATTTTGTATTGAGTTATCTCCTTGATAAATAGAGCTATAGATTTTTGATCCTTATAATGAATAAGATGTTGTGGGAGTTGTTGTTAAGTAAATAGGTCACTTTAGTTTTTTGGTTATTTTTGTGACTCACCCTATAGGTAGTGGCTTAAACTTGCAACAATGGGAGAAATCACTATGGGACAAGTGATTTTCTTATGCATTTGAGATGGGAAGTTCCTTTGTATAATAGGGTCTTTTTGAGTACTTTTAACCAAAAAATACAAAAACAAAACAAAATAGGAAAAATAATAGAAAGTAAAAAAGGGAGAAACTTAGGATGGAATAAACAAAAAGAATTACTTGGATTAATCAAGGACAAGTAGGAGAGAGTAGGAAAATCTTTCTCTCGTATAGGAATGATGGAGTGAACAATAGATGTAATGAGGGAAAAAAGATTGCATGGAAGCACAAAGTCTTCTCCTAAATTGGTTTACATGTGTATGATACAAAGTTCATTTTTAGGGATTCACAACATAGTCTACAAATTCAATGTTTTTACATATAATCAAATAAATATAGGAGTTTTCATCTATGAGTAGCAAACAAATTTCATAAGTGAAAAATATTAAAACTCATGACATCAATATTTTTGTCTAACACATTTTTAGTCATTTTCCGTGGAAAAACAAGTTGTACACAAAGTTGCAACATGCCCTCTCTTGAGGTTGAGAGAAAGAAGAACCATTATACAGTGAAATTCTTGCTTTTTGTACACATTTTCCCCTCCAACTACCTCTTGAGGCTGAGAGAAAAAAGAACCATCATACAATGAAATTCTTCCTTTTTGCACACATTTTCCCCTCCAAAGGTAGTTAGGCAACTACTTTTTGACCTAAATCAACCTAAGACTCCACTTTCAATTAGCTCGAGTTTGCCTACTTTTCTTATTTTTTATTCGGACACTTTTATAAAAGATATTAGATGATAGAAACAATAAATTACTTTTATGAGTTTGAGCACATTAATATTTAACAATTTGATTATTAATTCATAAATGAATTAATTGGCCCACCTAGTGCATTATAGTTATTTAATGTTAGCTTAGACCCACACACCATTAGACACCTTGACCAACTTTGATTTGTTCACTTTCAACATTTTAGGAATGAGAAATAGGTACATCATGCTCATAGGCCTATATTCTTCTCTCAAACTCCATTTCCAAACCAAAATTCTATTTTTGAAGCTTCAACACTTCATTCTTGAAATGATTAAGGGATGCTTTTGAATGTGTAACCTAAGATTTTAGATATATCCAAAGCTTTGTGTGAGTCCTCTTCCTTTGCAAAGTGCATAGACAAATATGCCAATTGCATATCCATTCTCTTTAATCTTGTACAACAACTTCTTGGTCCTATGTAGTTTTGCCTTTGCAATTGCTATTGGTGAAGTCTAGTGTATTGCCAAAGGTCTTTTCATCTTGATATCAATGGATTTTGAATTTAGAAACTCCATGTTTCTTTCTTTAATGCTTCTTTGTTTACTTCTCTTGGATAAATTTTTATAATACTTATCACATGTAGAATGAAAAGTATTAATTATTGCCACTCATGCATATGATGTATCCAACCAAAGCTTTATACCATGATTTTCCAACCTTTCTACTTCTAAGAGAATACTTTCATAAGAATTTATTATCACATTGGAGTTTGCAAGATGGAGCACTACTTTAGGAGTGATCTTTGATGGCTCAATGAATAGTGTTGCAAAATCAAGTTCCACAACTAAATATGCATATGCAATAGGAGAATGTGTCACATCATTTCTTCTCAAGTTAAGAAGCTAGACAACTTCATTAAGCATGGAGATAACAATGGAATTCACTCCAACTCCAAAATGATCTTATAAGCATTATCTAACTATGTAAGATGGATTGAGAGTCCCCACTCATCAAAGAATACTTTGGAAGTAGCCATGATGGAAGTACATAGTTTTTTATCTAACAGTCCACTGTCAAATCCCTTAGTAACATCTTGTTCCTCTTCATTGCTTCCTATTTTTGTGCTATCTTCCAAATAAAGAATTCTAGCATTTATATATTATGTCTTTTTGGGCCTTGACTTGGGTTTCAAAGATCTTTAAAGGATCAAAGAAATATGTAATATTGTCCCTACATATTGGACACAACCATAAGAAGCCAATGTTTCATGTAGGCTCAATACCAAGAATCCAATGTATGCATAATTTAGCATCATTGCTCATGCCAAGCAACACTCACAATTTGGGTCACAAGCAACTAAGATTTAATCTTCGTTTCTTTTCTTTTTGTATCAAGATTTCGTAAACACAGTCTCGTAACCAAGTGCTAACTTAAATATTCCATGTACAAGTGGCAACTTTGGAGTGGTTTCAATAAACTCCGCACCAAAAGTATTAATATTATATGCTTTGTAACCGTTGGTTTCAAACTTGGCCATCACTCAATCCTAACTTTGAGACAATCATTGAAGTCTCCAAGATGTAGTAGATGAAGTAATGTTTCTATCCCATAGTGAATCCACTTTATGTGTAGATAATCTAACTATAACAAATCTACCCATACAACATAGTAACACTATGGTTTTCAACTTAAGAAAAATAATTCAATTCCTCAAAAAAGTAGGGAAGTAAAATTTTCTTTTTCTGACATCATCATCATTTGTGCTTTGCATAATTGAAAACATAAAACAATTCATAATGAAATAACATTTCATTTTGACTTGTAAAAGAAATACATCCTTTCAATTACAATTTTCATTTATGACTTATAACCAAGTAAACAAATTTACAATTTACAAATAAGTACATGGTCAAGACTTCCTTATATGGATTAATCTTCTATTTCACAAGCCTCGATGTGTCGTCTACAAGAGGGAGAGCATCACCCAAGTGCTTTACCTCCAACCACATATTGGCGGTCCCCCACACACCTTCCAACTGGAAGTGGCCCTACCCTTCAACGAAGAGTATAGACTAAGGAACCCTAGTAATGCCATATGAGTTTCTAGTGTTGTGTCCTACATAACCAACATGGTCATGCAACTATAGACTTCTCTAACTAAGTATGAAACTACTAGTTGGTTATGCAAACTTGGAGCATAGTGAACCAACAAGTGCAAGTAGAGACTTTTGCACCTACTTTGGCAAAAGTTCGAATAAAAATTCAACCACTTCTTTAAAAAGTGGTGTCGTACATTCACCCACCTCTAACTTGACTTGGAAACCTTTAATGACCTATGGTTAATTCAAACTTGTATTTCACCAAATGGTTTGACTTTTTATAATGATCTTATTTGTATAGTGATGACTCATTAAGTCAATACATGACTGGATTGGTTAGTTTCTTTGACTTTGAACACCCATGTTATATTCTAGTAACATCTTGGGTCTTAGCTATTGCCACTTGTTCAAGTCCTTTCTATTAACCACGAGAGTTACTTCTCTCCTATTTAAGAACTTTAGTTAAACATGACAACAAAACATCATCAACTCGACCCTCCTAGTCTCATAATAACAAAATAACAAAATGTCCAATAAGTTCATAATAAAGTAATATATTTTATAACAGATTACCTCTACATAATAAGGTTTTATGTTTTCAGTGTAAAATCATATGGTTCTGTTCATAAAGAACACCATATTAATTCTGGTTATTATATGATAATAATATCATTTGGTTTTCTTTACTATCGGCCTTCAACCGACATAGAAGAGGTTATGAACATGTTTCAAAGACTTTGAGTTTATACAGAGATAAAGAAGTTTATATATATATATATATATATATATATATATATATATATATATATTAACTTCAAGACTAACACAAAGGTTTAATATACATGTCAGCCTGTCTTTTATGTATATTAAACCTGTGTTAGTCTTGAAGCTGATATATATATATATATATCAGCTTCAAGACTAACACAACCTATTTAATATACATTTCAACCTATCTTTTACACAGCTCGGCCTCAAGACTAACACAAAGGTTTAATATACATGTTGGCATGTCTTTTATACAACTCGGCCTCAAGACTAACACAAAGGTTTAATATACATGTCAGCCTATCTTTTACACAACTCGGCCTCAAAACTAGCTTTAGATAGAAAAACTTCAATATAACAACACGGGGTTGCTATGCTAAACACCAGCAAGAAATATTCTCAGCTTAACCATAACAGTAATACAAGGATTATCTAAGTTATTGACCACATACACGAAGGGATGGTCAAAGACTTTCAGTCATTAGTTATACTTTAGTATGGTGGTCTTAAACTTGGTTACTTAACCGAAGCCAATTTCAAAATCTTTAATTACTTTCAAAGCTTTATAACAAGAAGATAACATGTATTGTAATCAAAGAGACAACTCTTTGAATCTCCTTTCCCTTTTGTTCTGCCACTGAAATCCTTCAAGTTAACTCTAGTTTCTTGTCTCTGTGACTTACTATCATTCTCCCTCCTTTTTCCAAAATGTGCAAATAATTATGCTTGAAAGAGCATTAACTATTGTTTTATCACCCCTCCCATTCACATTAGAAAAATAGTTGGAATTGCCACTTAATGGCTTCAAAACAGTTCAGGGAATCATGACCCACTTAGCTTGCATAAAGGGCACAAATTATGCTTTGATACTATTCTAAACAATCCTTTTATATGGCTTAATTTGCTATGATAAAAATTTATGATGAGGCATTCATCAAGTTGGTTTGAAGTGCATGAGTATAGAAACTGATGCCACCACTTTGTGGCCTTAGTGAAGTTCAGACAACTTTCATGCTATGACCACCAAAAGTTGGCAATAGAGCACTCAAGAGAGCTTAACTTGCATTTACTAAAACTGCCACCTATAATATATAAAAGGTAGCGCTGCCATCATTCATACATAACCTTAAAAATAGCCTTTGATGGCGGCTCATAATGCCCACAAAGTGCATATTCTAATACAGATTTTAATTAGCAAAGAATCATTATATATATAGTATTAAGAATAATAAAATATATATATTCATATATATATATATAACATATGTATTGTCATTAAGGGCGTGGTTCGGTGGTTAAGTCGCTCGGTTGTAGTGGTGGCCACTAGAGTTCAAAACCCTGTTGGGCCAACGAGCTCGCGGGTTTGAAGTGTTCCTTCTTGGGGATGAGGTCCCCCATGTTGTGGCCTCACCGGTTCATCGCTTTGGGCAAAAGCGTTAGTGTGGAGCCAGAGGGCGTGTCGTGCCAGCGTCACCGATCACGTTAAAAAGTTTACCAAGCACATTTTAAAAAAAAGATATGTATTATATATATATTGAATATATATGGGTAGGTGCAAAAAGCTGGGGGGCCAAAAAGTGGCCAACTTTTTTAAAAAAACTTCTAAGACATAATGCGAGCACATTTTGTTTAAGTATTTAAAAAAAAACATGTGTTTAAGCTCATTGTTTCATTTCATTTTCTAGCAAACCCACGGCTTGCAAACATTTGAGAGCGTGCTCATGTTATTGGAGGTCAGATTCATCACCAAATTCTTGTTGATTCATCATCAAAATGCCACCACGACGTCGGGGAGGCCGAAGGAGTAAGTTGTATTTGCTTTTTTGTGTGAATTTGTTGCTAAATAGGCAGGTTTAAGTAGATTTTTGATGTAAATTTCTTTAATTTATAGGAAATGATAATGCACCTCCTCCTAAAAATCCACAAAATCCTCCATCATTTGAACAACAAATACTTGCTGAAGAACAACCCAACAACAAACACCTCCATTTATTCCTCAATATGCCCTTGGAACACAAGAAAATTTAATGGGGCAAATTGAAAACAATAAAAAATAAATTGAGGACATAATTGCAAGGTTGAAAGATCTTACAACTTTAACCTCGCATAGATCCATGCTTGCTCAATCTCTTGAATCTATGTTATCAAATGTAGATTCAATTAGCAAGCAAATATCTAGTTGGTTAGAACATAGGAGAGAATTTAGAGAGTATTATGCAGATAAGTTGTCCTATGAACAAGTAAAAAATAAACAAATTACAAAATTGGACTTGTTTTCCATTTTCATAGACCCACGATCAAATCAACCTCTACCCCTTAAATGCAAGAGGTTCCCTATCCATTGGTGCAACAACCAAGCGATAAGGGACAATTTTGGGCAGAGGTGGTGGATGGTTTTTGACCATCCTTCATGCAACAATAATGAGGTCCCACAATACTTTTTGAGGAAAATCTACTGTGAGTTTGTCAAAAATAAAGTGCCAAACTATTTTGATATGCAGGACTTCCAAGTTAGAGGTGGGGGGTCAGCACAAGATAGACCAAGGACATGTGTTGACCCACAGCAGCCAATGAGACAAGAACTCGCCAAACCAACCCATGAGCACATTTCTATCCCTTCCATTGTGAAGGAGAGTGCTGAGGTTGAGACAGTTCAGTCCATTAGTGCCTTGACCCAGAGCATCATAGAGCTTTCTAGTCATACAACACAACATGGGCCAGGGGAGAATTTAAGGAGTAGGGTTCCACCCCATACTTGTCAGGTTTGCAGGTTAGCTTGTGGTTATGACCCAATGCATAGTCGGGACACAGGTTGGTAGGCTACATCTGTAGGTGAGTAGATGGTGATGACAGATGCCCTCCTGAGTGAGACTTTTAGCCTTGATACTTAGGTAAATGTTAGCAAGTTCATTGAATTTATTTATTAAATTTTATTTTTGAAATGCAAGATTAACTAATTTAGTCTGATGATTTTAATGAAATTTCAGGGTCATAGCATTCATGCATTTTTTAGCGGTTCTCCACCTCCATATTACACTGCGACATCTACTTCTGAGGTATGTAACTAGTAAACAATTATAAATATTACATGTGAATAGCATTGTTATATGAATGGTATTTTAATATCTGATTTTGGATGTTGAATAGGTTCATCTTGGAGATTTTACAGCAACACCTCCCAATGGTGGTGGAGTTCAAAGCTTCACTCAAGTAATAAAATAAATAGTTTAACTAATGAATTGCACTTACTAGATTTTTGTAGTTTATATTCATATCATTGATTACATTGCATTGCACATCTTTCAAACTCAAAGCATTACTAGACATTGCATAACTAATAACTAGATGTTGATAGATGACAAAATTTCAATTATAATATAGTTATTTGAAAAAATGCCTCAAAGAAATGTGGTCTCATGGAATGCCATGACAAGCAAATGCATAGACAAGGACATCACCATGAGACCACATTTCTTTGAGGCATCTTTTCAAACAACTCACTGCCTTGTTTATTTTACCACATTTTCCATACATGTCTGCCAAAGCTTGTTGATCCCCTCCACACGATTCTTTGACAAATTCTCTCTAATAAACTCATCCAATTACCACCAATTAGACCCCAGGATATGACACTAGAGAGGGGCACAAGCCTATGACATCTTATATAGCATATGATTGACTCCAACATCATCTATTTTTTAGGTATTAATTATGGGGGCAACAAGTCACCCCTAACCAAAATTTTCAAATCTACACTAACCCATTCCCCTACAAACTATGTCAATCCTATTGGCTCAATTTCTTCCATCCCTACTTTTGATCCTACATCTAACCCACCTAGCTTTAATGAGGGCCCTTCCTTTAATACTACTATATTCTTTGAGATGATAGACACATTAGACATTTAACCTTATAATTTCATTGTTCAACCCACTCCTACACCTGCCATCACCTTCTTGCTTGACAATGTGCATACTGATGATTATAACAATCCTCTGTAGATTAAGGCACAAGTACACTATAAAATGATAGTTGAATCAAGTTGGAACACTTATACATCAAGGTGGAATTAATGCAGTTATAGAGGAACACTTATACATCACTAGGTTGCAAAGAGATTCTTATCCCCCTCAGATATCTCCTAGTGTACACATAATGACCCTTCTATACCTACTTTTGGCTCCCTCACCCTACTAATCTAGGTAGGACCTAAATGTCTAGATGTCTAATGTCATATCATCCCCACCTCATACCACTATCTATTCTCTTAGGTCATCCTTGGCTCATTGCAATGTGGGTTGTCCATGAATTGTCATCCACTAGTGCCTTAAATTCCCCATGATGGTAATGTCTTCACCATTTCTCATAGTCCATACCAGCTAGTTGTTACCTTAAGACACTTCTCCTTAGATTATTTTTTGTCAACCCCTTCTAGTCCACCTCAACCTCATACCAATTCCCTCTTTCACCTTTACCTATCTTATGCCTCTAAACTCATTGCTTCCCCAACCCCACAACCTCTTTCTATTACTTCACCTACTCCACTAGCTATGCCCATATCTTCCCCAACATATATCCACCTATTACTACTTCACCTTCCTCATTGTCTTCTATCTCCCCTCTAACATCCCTCCAAGATAAAGTAAAAGAAAAAGTGTAGGACCTTTCCCCATCCACTTCTAAAAGTAGGCCTAAGAAACTTCCCCAACACTACACCCAACCTACTAACCAACCCATATCTACCCTACCTATTTCCTAATCTACCCCTACTAGACGTCCCAGACCTAGTTTGTTTTTAATCCACCCCCTGACAAACCTCAAGACAAAGCAAATAATAAGAAATTTTTAAAATAAGGTTTCGCTTGTCCTATCTAATATCTTTCCTCCCTCCTATTATCCCACAAACTCTTGATATTCCTCCTTCCCATAAACCCATAAACTTACCTAATGTTTATGTGATTTCTAGTGCCATTCTTGTAGATCCCTTGTTCTGCCCCTAATTCCCATCACCAATCTTTTCCTGACATATTAAAACCCTCTAGCTTAGGCATTGTCCTACTTCCATCACTACCAAACAAACAAAAATCTGAGCACAACCCTACCCCACCCTACCACCAACCTAAACCTAAACTAACACCTTCACTCCCTCTCTGACTTCTTAAACTTAAAATTTGATGCTACTATGGTCCATCCTTTGTTGACCCTTATACCACACAATAGTCATGAATCTTCATGTAATTTGTATATATGCATGTGACTTGTGTGCTTTATTGTGTGTACTTCCATGTTTAGGTGAATGTGTGTGTATGTTAGGAGCCATGACTTGCATCACTATTCTAGTTTTTGTAATTGAATAATGTTGTTTTATTTTCAGATGATGCAGGATGCAGAGACACCTCCTAAAGTTCATAGGGCAATGGAGCACGGTGTGTCTTTTGCAATTGATGCCTCCATGCCTTTGATGGGGGTATGAGGCAGATTAGTAAATTTCAAATTACATTCGTTGTTATAGTTGTTTATTATTGAAAAATAAAATGATTATTGATTTGAAGTTTAATTTCTATCTGAATGGTTTCTATAGGACATTACAATGCCACAACCTGATCCTAGTACAAAGGTAAATGAGGAGATAGATTATCTGGTAGTGGTAAGTGATTATTTTATTAAATGTTTCATTTTTTATAATGTAATTTCTATATATTAATGTCTATACTTTTTATTGTAACAACTATAGCTCCAAGAAGAACTAATAGGAGGAGCAGCCCTCAGGTTCATAGTAGACCACTCTCATATGTGTCTCCATCCCCTCGAAGATCAAAGGCTGACTGTGATCTATTTTCTTCACCAGACAGAGGGGAATGACTTTTTATTGGGTTCCTTTGTTGTATGCCTATATGGCATTTGTGGACATGTATTTTGTATTGCATATAGTTGACATTGTATGCCTATATGGTATTCTTGTAATCCTATATGGCTATTTTGTATATATGTTATACTTATATCAACAAATATTGATGTATGTCTATATGGATATTTGGTTAATACAAATCTTTTTTGTGATGGTATCCATATTTGCATTATAAATCCACGCTTCAATGTATATTTGTAGACGGTTTACTTCAAATATTTAAAGTCCAATTGTATTACATGCATTCTTCCTTTATATAATTGTAAATATATAAATTTCAACATTATTTTTCTCTAGGATTATTAAACATGAAATCAGGTAATGAAATTCATGTAAGTATACAATGCACTTTGAAGTATGCAACTAAAAATGAGCAAGATATTATTACATGTGACCTCATACCTCTCCACAAAGGAAGACATATACCATTCCACATGTATGCTTCATGCTACCATTCACATGTATACTTCATGCTTCTTGTGTATATTTCACGTGTTCATGTGTATGATTCATGCTTCATGTGTATACTTCATGTTTTCACATGTATGCTTCGTACTTCCTATATAGACTTCATGTATTACATGTATTTGTGTGTATGCCTCATACTTCATGTATTAGGTTGATATGCACTAACATAAAAGTGAGAACAATTTATCATTGAGAAAGACATCCATAACATGTTTGAAGAATACAATTAAGAATACAACCTTAGGCAATATTGCAAATAAATGAATTTAGGTTCTCATGAATACTGATGACATTTCAAAGGCACAAAGTTGTGACCCTTCAAATAGGAAAGACCATGACCCTTTTATAATGAATGGAAGTGACCATGCGTAGTGTATATGTGCCCAACTAGACGTGTTGGCGCTAACGGTTTGGCCCCACGAAGAACAAAAAAAAGTAGCCTACCTTGCAACTTTACACTACATGCTTCTGATGATTTTTGGAGTAGCAAAAAATTTTTCACCATCGGCAAATGCCTCAGAGATATCAAAAACTGAGAGAGGTTATTGTAGAGGGGTTCTACATGATTGTGTAGTCTCAAACAAAATGTTTATAAGTGACATGGTTGCCGAGTAACCGCTCATCAAAGATTGTTGTCTTTTTGCACTTTGGTCTCTTAAGGGATATCATCGGTACAATGTAGCTTGAACTGTTTCGGCATTATTGTGTGTGAAACAGGACCATACCTAGTCTAAACATACCCATTTAGATGTGTTGGAACTATTAGTTTGGTCGCATTAGGAGTAGGACAAAAGTTACACCCCTTTGCAACTTTACACTACATGCTTTTGACAATTTTTGGAGCAGTAGAGAATCTTTCACCATAGGAAAATGCCTCAGAGATATCAAAAACTGAGAGAGGTTATTGTAGAGGGGTTCTACGTGATCATGTATACTTAGACAAAATGTTTCTAAGTGACATGGTTTCTGAGTAACAGATCGTCAAAGATTGTTATCTTTTTGCACTTTGGTCTCTTAAGGGATATAGTCGGTACAATGTAGCTTAGACTATTTTGGCATGTTTGGGTGCAAAACAGGACCATGCCTAGCCTAAATGTACCCATCAAGATATGTTGGAACTGTTGGTTTGGTCGCATCAGGAGCAAGATGAAAGTTACACCTCTTGCAACTTTACACTATATGCTTCGACAATTTTTGGAGCAATAGAAAATCTTTCAACATAGGAAAACACCTCAAAGATATAAAAAACTGAGAGAGGTTATTGTAGAGTGGTTATACACGATCTTGTATCCTTAGACAAAATTTTTTAAGTGACATGGTTTTTGAGTAAGAGCTCATCAAAGATTGCTGCCTTTTTGCACTTTGGTCTCTTAAGGGATATTGTCAGTACAATGTAGCTTAGACTGTTTTGGCATGTTTAGGTGCAAAACATGACCATGCCTAGCCTAAATGTACCCATCCGAATGCATTGGAACTATCAGTTTGGTCACATCAAGAGAAGGATAAAAGTTACACCCCTTTGCAACTTTACACTACATGCTTCTAACGATTTTTGGAGCAGCAAAAAATATTTCACCACGAGCAAATGCCTCAGAGATATCAAAAATTGAGAGAGTTATTGTAGAGGGGTTCTACATGATCATGTAGCCTCAGAAGGAATGTTTCTAAGTGACATGGTTTTTGAGTAACAACTCATCAAAGATTGTTGCCTTTTTGCACTTTGGTCTCTTAAGGGATATCGCAGGTACAATGTAGCTTGGACTGTTTCAGCATGTTTGGGTACAAAACAGCACCATGCCTAGCCTAAATGTACACATCCAAACATGTTGGAACTACCAATTTAGTTGCACGAGTTATTCCTTTTCATGATTGTGTTTCAGGTGAAATGATGGTTGAGGAAGGGTCTCCCAAGTCTGATCTAGGGCTGCAGAGGTCAAGCTTGCAAATTGAGGTCTCTAGATGGTCAAATGGTGAAACCATAAATATGCATATAATCTACCCAATATTCATTATATATGTGTAAAAATGCAGTAGAAAAAAAAGACAAACATATGTAAACTTGGAACCAAAACATATGTAAACTTGAAATATAGAAACGAAAGGTTTAACTATCAACTGCAATACATTAATATCAATAACATGACTTTACAAAATCAATGTGCATACTTACAAATTAATCCAACGAACCATCCACATCTGCTCTACTCTTTATTGTGTCAAGTATTGCCTCATAGTCAGACTCACACACCTTCCACAAGGTCTTGTTCAAAGGTCTACCCTGATATTGTATCAAATGAACATTGGATGCCATGAAAAGGTTTGAGTAATGAAGAATTTTCTGATGTATGTTGAAGTCCTAAAATGGCCAAACATTAACACTCTTATGTGGGTACCTTCTAAGCCATGTTCTAGTAACAACCACTGAACCTGTAGGGTATTCAATGTTTTCTCCATCTATAACTGGGGCCTCCAATTTCTTTTTGGCCTCAACACAATGACACAAGTAATAATCTATTCTCTCTTCATTGTCTTCATTTGCAATAACTACATAAACATGCCCTACATTGATATGTGCAGCAAATTAGATGAAATTAGGTATCATTACAAAAAACACTACAAAGTAAGATAACATTAGGAATTTCAAAAACTATGCAAGTAGATATATTACCTAGTTGAACTAGATCTGATAGGTGATCAAAGTCAATCGATGATTCCATCTGTGTTAGTTCCAGTGTCGGCGGGGGCTGATATGTGTCAAGTGGGCTAAGATAACTGACATTCATCAACCCACTCCTTTGACTCATACTCATTCCAGGCTTGAATTATATATGAATAACATAAGCATGCCATGTTCCATGTATGGATACTCTATGAACTTGTAATTGAGCTTCTGAAAGAGTGTAGTGTTGTGCCTTGCACACATGCCCCATTTTGCCAAATGGATACCCCCTCTTTTGCTTTGGCTTGAAGTCTCAACCTTTCTGCCTTATGATAATGAGAAGGTGAAATTGTGCTTAGAATGCAAGATTTGCTTCAAATTTGAGTTCTTGGCATGTTTGAATTGATTTGATGTCATGTATGAATAATTTGGAAGTGTCTTGAGTGGTCTTGTGTTTAAAAAATAGCCATTTGTTGCCTTTTGTGCTAAAATTGGGTGTTACTGCACTTTGCTCTAAAATCCTATGTCACGGGATGTTGCCCTTGAAATTGCTTCTACAAGATGTTTCATGTTGAAATTCATAGTTTCCAGGTCTTAGAGTTGCTAAATCATGTCAAATTCCATTAGATTTCACTAAGGGGTCCATAAGCTTTCACCCTGATTCATGTTCCTGAAACCCTGATTTGGCTAAGTCTAAAACCCTGAAGATTCTGAAAATCCCAAAAAATGGCTAAGTCTAAAATTTGATGGAACCACAAAATTCTAGAATCTATATATGAAATCGTATGGATCTAGAACCCATCTCAAACACCCTAAAAGTATATTTAAAACTTATACTTAAATATATTTCTAAATGTACTTTCACCCTAGACATTTCCAAATCTGGTGCTGAAAATGACCCCAACTGCAAAAAGCACTAAAAATGCCTTCTACTGACCTTAACGCTAAATATGCCTCTGATCGACCTCCCTCCAAGTTGCTGCTAAGTTAGTCAGACCAAAAATCCCCGCTGAGAGAATTTTGAAGAAAAGTGCTAAAATGGGCTTCAACCGACTTGCGCTAATATTTGTTTTTACTGCACTTGGTCGGTAGATAGAGAAACCCACGCTAGTCGGTTGCATTGAAAATCCCCGCCGATCAAGCCTTTTATGTTTTGCGCTAAAAATCAACCTTACCGACTTGCGCTAGAATCCACCCTGACCGACCTTATGAGATGCTATTAGTCAGTCTGAGCCCAAACTCATGCAATTTGGTGGCACTCAAAAGTAGCACAAAAGCATTTTGTGCTAAAAATGAACCTCTCCAACCTACGCTAGAATTGCATTGCACTGACTTTTAGTCACTAGACCCCAAAACCTGTGCTTTTTGACATTTTGGCTGAAAATTTAAGTTTTTCAAGGTACAACTTGGATTTTCTTAATGGATTTGAATTGAATATCTATTTTTCACATCATGATGAATATTTTACCAAGTTTGTGTGGATTTTTGGCACATTTTACGACAATTAATGCCATTGTACATGAAAAGTCTGTGACCCCCAAAAATCTCGCTTTTTGTAGAAAAAGGTAGAAAAATATGAAATAAAAGTCTGCAAATGGATTCTAATGACCACAAAAACCTCCTAGATCAATATATTGGCCAAATGGGTACTTGAAAATGGTAAAAAAACTCAGAAAATCATGCAAAAATCATTGGATTTGTGAAGAGGCCTATAAGGAAGCAACATTGGCAATGAGCTATTTTTGACTGATCCATGACTGCAAATGGACATGTTTTGATCCAAATTGATGAAAAATGACTTGTTAAGATGAAATTGATGCTTTGCATGGTAAATTGTAGGTCTTAGAGGACACAGGAACCAATTGGAGCCATCTTGGAAGGTGAACACACAAGAAGTGCAGTGCTGATCCAGAACTGTAGAATTGACATTCTATCAACCAAATTGCTGCTGCACATGCAAAAGGAAGTTAGTATAATATCCAAGATGATAAAGATGAGTCTTAGGAGCTGAAAGACATAGAAGATCATGTCAAATCACTAGTATTTTTACAGATCCAATCCAATGTCCAAGACATTCATATAGCTATTCCAGTAGTCCAGTCATCAAAAATCAGTCCAACAGGCATCCAATTGGATATATCTTCACTAATAATGTGCCACATACTCCTCTTGATCTAGTTAGCATTTGGAATCTCATGAATCCACATCAGCTCAAGTTTTAAATTGTCATGTGACTCTATTTTGGCTTTATTAGGCCTTGAAAATTGACTTTTCATCATGTACAACCAAATGGGTATCCATTTTGTCTAGATTCAATGTATTTGTATGCTGTATTTTGTCCTTTTCCTAAAGGACAAATGCAAATCCAAAAATTTAACTAATTGATGTATCTCATTAAATGCCATGTAATCTCGACCATTGGTGTTGAGTTAATCTGCACCGTCCATTGAAAAACTCAGTATGGTGCCTTGTCTATAAAAGGGCCATCCTTTTCTCTCATTTGTAAGTAGGATTTGATAATGAATTGCTAAGACTCTACCAAAATACAATCAATACAAAGCAAGTTTTGCATGTTGCTGGGAATTTGTGTTTATGTGTTGTCTCATTTTAGTTTTCATGGTTCATATCAATCTGAATTTAATTAGTTATGCTTTTGCAATTATGGGTAAATGTTAAGATATCTAATGAATGCTTTGGTCCATACTATTAGTGCTTGCTAATGGTAAGTTGCTGTGTATAGTTAGCCTAGGCCCTGTTATTGAATATAGTTCAATTTCACTCCACTAGTTAAGCTGCACCATTGTCTGGGTGCTTAATGAGTGCATGCAATTTGAAAATCATAAGGATCCTTTGGAGATTTCATCATTTCTTGCAACATTGTGGGTTTCCTATCCTGGTGAAATAGGGAATGGTTTATTGAAAGTATTTGTCTATCTACAGCGTTTTATTCCATTGTGATTGTCACTTAGGATCTCTTAACCCTTCTCTCTCTCCTTTTTCTTTTGCATTTTATTTATATCAAGTTTATTAGGTTAGGTTATAAGCAGCATTTCATTGCCCATCTACTAGAAAATTTCAGACTTTACAGTCTGAACCACTAGGGTTTTTGCATATACATTGCTGCCATCTTCCATAAACCCTGCATTTCATGTAAGACCCCTTGTTGGCATAGCTAGACATTCCACTGAAGTTATTCCATGCAAGCTAAGACCTAGCTAAAGAAACCTTGGAGTATTCTTACCTAGGGTAGGATACTTTTCAAGAGAGGTGTGATACCAACAATCATACCTGCATTGTTGTGTGCTAAAACACTCATCAACATGTAGCTTACTTGATCCTGTCAGTATACAACAATCCTCGTATAGTGCAATGTCAGTATCATCTATCAACCAAAAAATCTACAAATTGAAGACTTTCCTTCATTACCTGGACCCATTGAAGCATTACACCACTCTTTGATTGATTTTACATCTGTCAACTTTGCATTGTCTTTATACTTTAACTCTTCTTGTGCTATGGCTCTTTTGATACATGCTCCTGCACCATCATGCTCCCCCTTTCTATGCCCAGCCTCACAAAAGTTCCACATATGTTGAACACCTATAATATTATGCCTCCTACTCAACCAATAGAACATCTGTGAATTCTTGAATTGTGATGCACAATTATTTGACCATATGATATGTTGACTAAATGATATGCCCCTTCTAGCCAAATCATTGTAGAACACTTGAAAGCAACCTTGCACGAACTCTGTAGAATGCGTGTGATCATCACTAATATAAAAATGATACTCCCTTATGATATTTCTATCATCGTCTATACTGTCATTCACATGAATGAATGTGATGTGCACAAATATAGAAACCTGTGTGGAGTTTTAATATTGTGATTACACCTCATGTTGTGGTTGTAGACCGTAGTTCTCTACAAAGTCGATGACTAAAACAATTCTACCAAGTGGAAATGTGTTCGTGCATAACTTGAATTGTAAGTCCAACCATCGAGCTCTATGGGTATGCCTTGCATACTCACACTATATTGTCATGAAATGTAGACATAAACTGATACACTAGAATCTTTTTAATAACCAAATCACACCTCTTTGCTTCTTTACCATCTTTTGTATTGTAGTCCACTAGTTTATGAAGAGAACTTGTGCCTCAAATTACTACTTGAACCTCTTAGTTGAACCTATGCATTAAACCACTTCGTTGAACCCATGCATTGAACCTCTTTGTTGAACTTATTCTTTGAACCTCTTTGTTGAACCTCTTCGTTGAACCTTTCTGGAGTTCATTTGGTAGGTTCAATGACTCCTCGGTTCATTGGTTCAAGCATATGCGATGTTGACATCGCTGTGACGAAGTGCTATCGGCAGGATTGAGTTGAAGACCATTGCCATCGGTGAAACGAAGACCATCGGCGAAGCATTATATCTTTGGGCCGATGGACACTAGTCACTCCGATGAAGGTTATGGGTAGGTCGTCAGCGAGACAAGGCCTATCGGCCAAACTCTGGGGTGTTACTCCGACAAGAGTAGTCACTCCGATGGCGTATGTCTATCGGCAAGAGAATACCCGTCGGCATAGCCGAAAGGTTATGAGCTGATGTAATGCGGTTATCCCGATGGAGGTATCGGTGAGATAGAGGACTGTTGGAGTGGCAGCTAATCCTTGTGCCGATGGTGAAAGTTATCCCGATGGAGGTATCGGTGAGACAGAGCACTGTCGGAGCGGGAGCTAATCCTTGTGCCGATGGTGAAAGTTATTCCGATGGTAACCGTGGTGATCGGGGAGACTATGCTCGTCGGTGGGAGGTGAAGTCTGAGGGCCGATGGGGGTTGTTATGCTGATGGACGAAGGCTTGGTATTGTCGGCAACAAAATTGCCGACAATACTCTTTGGTTCATTCATGCTTATAAACTGGAATAGCAAACGCAGCTCGATGCATGTGGGACTAATGTTTCCCATGAAAATGTAAACTATCAGATAGCAGTTACGCAATAGTTGGGACAACGGGCATAGTAAGTTGTAATTGCAGTTAGGGTAGAAGTGAAAACAGTTTTTTCTACTCTTGAAGACTGTGGTATATATACAGTTTTGGTGAGCTCGTCAATTAAATGATAAGAGATTGATGAAACTATTCTAATTATACAGTTTATTCTGTAGATGTGCAGATGCAATAAACTGTTTGTATAATTGTCATAGAATTGATACCTGAACAAAAGAGCTAGGTATCTTTATTGTAAGCTTAGAGTTTACTGTAATAAAGATAGCTTTTATTGTGGTGGTGGGTTTTTTACCCGTAAGGGTTTTCCCACATAATACTGTGTGTCTGTGTTCTGAATATTGTCCATTTCTGGTTTCTCTCATGTACTTATCTATGTTATTAGTTTGAAAAGTTACCTGTCTACACTATCCCCAGGGAATTAACATTAGGAAAGCTATTTTCCGCACCTGTGTTTTCCTTACAAGTGGTATCAGAGCCAGGTTAGTTGTGTTATCCTTGTCGGTAGTCTGGGTTTTTTGTGTTAATTCTGTTGTGTGGGAGGTTCTGTAGAGTGTTATTTTTAAATTAAATAAAGATGGCTAGTACATCAGACAAAATAGACATTGAGAAATTCAATGGCACAACTTTGAGTTGTGGAAACTTAAAGTTGAAGACATGTTAGTATATAGAGATCTTTGGGTTGCTGTGTCTGGAGTTCAACCTACAGGCATGAAGCAAGAAGATTGGGATCTAATATGCAGAAAAGCCAAAGGACTGATAAGACTAAGTTTATCTGACTCTGTTCTATTAAACATCCATGAGAAGTCTGCAAGTGATTTGTGGAAGAAGTTGAATAATATTTATCAGGGCAAGTCCTTGGTAAATAAACTTTTCCTCAGAAAGAAATTGTATTCTCTGAAGATGGATGAAGGTGCATCTGTAGCAGAACATCTAAGTGCATTCAATACGATTGTTACTCAGTTGACTTCTATAGGTGTAAAAATAGAAGAGGAGGATCATTGTATGCTTCTGTTATGTTCCTTACCTGACTCGTGGGACCATCTAGTGATGGCTATTGGAAGTACAACAACTACGTTTTCACAGGAAACTGTTGTTGCCTCTCTGTTGTCTGAAGAGATGCGGAGGAAGTCTTCTGGAATGGCCAAAGAGGCTCTGTTAGTTCATGGTAGATCAAAGGAAAGAGGCAAGAAGAAGGACAAGAAGTCTAAGTCCAAATCAGAGGGGAAATCAAAATCTCCTAGCAAGAAGTCCAAGGTGAAGTGCTGGAATTGTGGGCAGAAAGGTCATGTGAAGAAAGACTGCAAAGAGGAGAAAAAGAAGAAGAAGAACTTCTCTGACTCTGAGTCTTCATATAGTGATGCTGATGCTTTCATTGTTGCTCTGGCAACACCTACTTCTGAAGATGTTTGGCTGATTGATTCAGGAGCATCTTTTCATATGACATCTCATAGAGAGTGGTTCACAAAGTATGAACCATATGCTGATGGCAAGGTGTTCCTGGCTAGTGATTCAACGCTGGAAATTATTGGTTGAGGTCGAGTCAGAATCCAGTTCCCAAATGGAAGAATAAAGGGAATGAATGGAGTTCTTCATATACCAGGTCTGGCTCGAAATTTACTTTCTGTTAGTAAGCTTAATGATGTTGGAGTGCAAGTTACTTTTGTGGATGGTGGCTGTAAGATGACTAGAGGTTCTATTGTTCTGGCAAAAGGTGAACGCATTGGAAGTCTATAAGGTTAGATGCTAAACCAGTGTGCTGTAATAATGTCTCTGCAAAATCTGGAAAAGCTACTATTGTAACACATGATGTAAATTCTATGGAAGTTAAACTTCCTGCAGAGAAAACAATGCTCTAGCATCATAGACTTGGTCACATAGGTGACAAAGGCTTAAAAACTTTGAAAAACAAAAACCTGGTAGATGGGCTGATTGATTGTAATCTGGAGTTCGATTTTTGTGAACATTGTATATATGGAAAGCAAAACCGTGTTTCATTTTACTCTAGTTCTCATAAATCTTCTGGTGTTCTGGACTATGTGCATTCTGATGTTTTTGGTCCAGTTGATGTTCCTTCTTTATCTAAGTCAAGATACTACGTATTGTTCATTGATGATTATTCGAGAAGGGCATTTGTATATTTTTTGAAAAATAAATCAGAAGTGTTCATTCGATTTAAAGAATTTAAAACTCTTGTGGAAAATCAGACTGGTAGAAAACTAAAATGCTTGAGAACAGATAACGGTGGTGAATATTGCAATGCAGATTTTGATAAGTATTGTGTAGACCATGGAATTAAAAGGCATAAAACTACACCTTATACTCCACAATAGAATGGAGTTGCTGAAAGGTTAAATTGATCGTTGATGGAGAAAGCAAGAAGTATGTTGAGTTATGCTGGTCTTGAACAGAAGTTCTGGGTTGAGGCAGTTGCTACAACTTGTTACTTGCTGAATCGTTCTCCTACTTCAGCATTGGTTGATAAGACACCTATGGAAGCATGGTCTGGTAAGAAGCCCTCTCTAAGACATATTCGAGTCTTTGGCTATGAGGCATATGCTCATATTCCTGAAGTTAAAAGACCTAAGTTGGACTACAAGGCAGTTAAATGTATCTTTGTTGGCTATGGAGTCGGTATTAAAGGGTACAAGCTTTGGAATTCTGAAACTGAAAAGGTAATCTACGGCAGGAATGTAATTTTTAGAGAGCTGAAACCATTGGTTGTTGATCCTCAGCCAGAAAAGACAGAAGAAAAGAAAGAAAAGAGTGTTGTGAATGTTCCTCTAACCCCTGTAAAAGAGGAACAACAAGCACCAAGTGTAGATGGTTCAGATGAGAGTTCCAGTAGCTCCGAAGATTCTGATCCAGAGCAAGAACATGAACCTACACCTCAACCTTTGAGGAGATCTACACATGAAAGAAGACAACTAGATAGGTATGGATTTTCAGTACTTGACTCAACTTGTGCCTATGCTTTACTTACAGATACTGATGAACCTAGGACTGTGAAAGAAGCTATTAGTGTACCTGATTTAGATTCTTGGTTGGAAGCCATGCATAGTGAAATGACATCATTGGAGAAGAATGGAACCTGGGATCTGGTGCCTTTGCCTGAAGGAAGAAAACCTGTAGGCTGTAAGTGGATATTTAAGAAGAAATATGGTCCAGATGGTAGTATTGAGAAGTACAAGGCAAGACTGGTTGCTAAGGGGTATTCCCAAAAGGAAGGTATTGATTATGGAGAAATTTTTTCTCCTGTAGCTAAGCTGACATCCATTAGATTTTTGTTGTCACTTACAGTAGCATATGATTTTGAAATTGAGCAGATGGATGTGACAACAACGTTTCTTCATGGAGACCTTGAAGAAGAAATTTATATGTCCCAGCCAGAGCATTTTGTGGAAAAAGGTAAAGAACATCTGGTATGTAAACTTAAAAAGTCTCTTTATGGTTTGAAACAGTCTCCCAGAATGTGGTATCAAAAGTTTGATACGTATGTTTTATCCTTGGGGTATGTGAGATCTAAATCTGATCATTGTGTCTATTATAAAACTGAAGGTGATCAGATTCTTATAATTGCACTGTATGTGGATGACATGTTGTTCATTGGCAATGGTAAGGGTATGATCTCAGAATTAAAATCTCAGTTGTCCTTGAAATTTGAAATGAAAAATCTGGGGGCAGCAAAGTACATTCTGGGAATGGAGATCAAAAGGGATAGATCTAAGAGAAAAATTTGGCTCAGCCAGAGGAAGTATATTACCAATGTTCTTGATAAGTTTCATATGTCTGATTCTAAACAGTTAGTTGTTCCAATTTTGCAGGGAACGAAATTATCTGTTGAAGATTGTCCAGAATCTTCAAATGACATTGATGACATGAAGAGAGTACCTTATGCAAGTGCTGTTGGCAGTTTAATGTATGCAATGGTCTGTACCAGACCAAACATTGCCCAAGTAGTGGGAGTTTTGAGCCAGTTTATGGCGAATCCGGGCAGATCACATTGGGATGCTGTGAAAAGAGTTATGAGGTATTTGAAGGGAACTTCTGACTATGCTATTTGCTATCATGGAAACTCAGAAGGGTCTAAGAGATCTATCAGCATTCAGGGATATGTTGATTCTGATTGGGCAGGGGACATTGACAGTAGGAGATCCACCAGTGGATACGTGTTCATGTTACATGGTGGTGCTATCAGTTGGATGAGCAAGCGACAGGCTGTAGTCGCGTTGTCCACAACAGAGGCAGAGTACATGGCAGCTACTCATGCATGCCAAGAAGCTGTTTGGTTGAAAAGGTTGTGTTTTGATGTTGGTTTTAATGCAGGGCAAATTCAAATTCACTATGACAGTCAAAGTGCCATTTGTTTGGCAAAGAATCCTACATTTCATGCTAGGACAAAACATATTGATGTCCAATATCACTTTGTTCGTGATATGGTGGAAGACAGGAAGGTGAAGCTGGAAAAGGTTGACACTTTTGAAAATGTCGCTGATGCCTTAACTAAACCAGTGAACACAACCAAGTTCAAATGGTGTTAAGATGGAATGGGTCTTTGGGCCCCTAGTTCTTAATAATCGAATGAGGACTAAGAGGTAGCAGTAATCTCTTCGACAAGTGGGAGATTGAAGAGAACTTGTGTCTCAAATTACTACTTGAACCTCTTAGTTGAACCTATGCATTGAACCACTTCGTTGAACCCATGCATTGAACCTCTTCGTTGAACTTATTCTTTGAACCTCTTTGTTGAACCTCTTTGTTGAACCTTTCTGGAGTTCATTTGGTAGGTTCAATGACTCCTTGGTTCATTGGTTCAAGCATATGCGATGTTGACATCGCTGTGATGAAGTGCTATCGGCAGGACTGAGTTGAAGACCATTGCCATCGGTGAAACGAAGACCATCGGCGAAGCATTATTTTTTTGGGCCGATGGACACTAGTCACTCCGACGAAGGTTATGGGTAGGTCGTCAGCGAGACAAGGCCTATCGGCCAAACTCTGGGGTGTTACTACGACAGGAGTAGTCACTCCAATGGCGTATGTCTATCGGCAAGAGAATACCTGTCGGCATAGCCGAAAGGTTATGAGCCGATGTAATGCGGTTATCCCGATGGAGGTATCGGTGAGACAGAGGACTGTCAGAGCGGGAGCTAATCCTTGTGCCGATGGAGGTATCGGTGAGACAGAGCACTGTCAGAGTGGGAGCTAATCCTTGTGCCGATGGTGAAAGTTATTCCGATGGTAACCGTGGTGATCGGGGAGACTATGCTCGTTGGTGGGAGGTGAAGTCTGAGGGCCGATGGGGGTTGTTATGCCGATGGACGAAGGCTTGGTATTGTCAGAAACAAAATTGTCGACAATACTCTTTGGTTCATTCATGCTTATAAACCAGAATAGAAAACACAGCTCGATGCATGTGGGACTAATGTTTCCCACGAAAATGTAAACTATCAGACAACAGTTATGCAACAGTTGGGACAGTGGGTAGAGTAAGTTGTAATTGCAGTTAGGGCAGAAGTGAAAATGGTTTTTTCTACTCTTGAAGACTGTGGTATATATACAGTTTTGGTGAGCTCGTCGATTAAATGATAAGAGATTGATGAAACTATTCTAATTATATAGTTTATTTTGTAGATGTGCAGATGCAATAAACTGTTTGTATAATTGTCATAGAATTGATACCTGAACAAAAGAGCTAGGTATCTTTATTGTAAGCTTAGAGTTTACTGTAATAAAGATAGCTTTTATTGTGGTGGTGGGTTTTTTACCCGTAAGGGTTTTCCCACGTAATAGTCTGTGTCTGTGTTCTGAATATTGTCTATTTCTGGTTTCTCTCATGTACTTATCTATGTTTTTTAGTTTGAAAAGTTACCTGTCTACACTGTCCCCAGGGAATTAACATTAGGAAAGCTATTTTCCGCACCTGTGTTTTCCTTACAGTTTATACTTAGCAAACTCTACTAGTTCATTTCCAACTGCATGTGTGCTTTCCATATGTTCACATATTGGCATACGTTGCAAGCCACTGCAATGCTGGCATGTGCCATCCAAGTATAATTTCTTGTAGAATATTTGACCTTCCTCTCTTTCATATAAAATTGTTGATATAAAGTCTCTTGAAGATGTTGGTGGGGCATGTATGCCACAATCATGCAAAACATTGTTAGTATGCAAGTCTAAACATATAGACCGATAAACATCAAAATGTTAGAAAATTCAATATGTAATCTACAACAACAAGTAGTGCATGTGTGATTTATTTTGACATAGAAAGGTTTTAGCATTTCAAAATATCTTTGAGAAATTTTAACTTGAGGATACATCTCTAGAAATTTACCAAAAAACTATGTTTGAGTCATACCCAAAAAATGCTTTGGATGTGGATCATGGTTTCGACTACCGATTCTCCTTCTTACCACATCCCTTTGATTTAGAGATACCCTTGTGTAATTCTTCCAAAAGTCTTCAATTAGTGATCTTAATGCTTCAATAATTGGTTTATCTTTTCATGGTAGTCTCCTCGAGAACACCCATAATTCATTGGCATCGGTGTATGGAAATTTTTTTAAGTTTTTCTATTTCTTTGGTTGGTAGCTATGTTTGTTTAATAGTTTTTAGATCATTATTAGATGTTCTATGGTTGTCTTGACTAGTTTATGTTGGAGAGGATGTATTGTAATCCCATTTTTTTACTTTTTGAATTTGAATAAAGGAACTCAATTTTGTAGCTAGGATACTATGTTCCTATTGATCATTTTGATAAATTCATGTTTTGGATTGATGATATCTTTCATGAGAAGCTATAGGTTTGTAGGTATAAAGAAGATTTCTTTGCTTGATGTTGTGTGTAAGATGTCTCATCCTTTGGGGATACTAGGTGCCAATATTCTAGCTGATATATTATTGTTTGGGGGGAAATCCCAAGTAAAATGTGACTATTATAGCTACCTTCTAGCCCACCAACAATCTGATTCTAGCCACCTTTGAAGTGGTAAGGCTTGGAGCATCATGGTAAGAGTCTTTGAAGTCCAAGGTAAACATTATAAAAATAGCTTAGAGGAGGTGAATATAATTGTTGGCATGCATTGGTCACTTTTCTTTGAAAGGGACATTATAGAGATAAAGTTCAAAAAAATGAGGTAACTCTCCAAGGCATATTGAATGGAAACCCAAGCATGGTTATCTTGAGGATCATTTAGCTTTGCCTCATATGATATGATGTGATCTTTGCACTTTGTTGTGACTGAACTATCTTGAGACCCTAGATCAATTCTATGGCAATGTGACTGATCTAAACTATCAAAGAGCCCAAGTGTAAGATGATGTAATTTTATGTTGCCAAGGATTTTATTGACTCCTATAGAAAATATACATGGTATCATGATAGATTGTAAGCTCATCTTATGGATTCTTGAGTAATAAAATCTAGAGATTTAACTTAAGGCTATCTATGTGTGTTTAAAGGAAACAAACATGATGGAATTTTACATGAGGTCCTTTAGGTTGAATCTCATTCTAGACATTAATGAGTTTGTATTATAAGGTTCATTATGCAAAGCGACTTAACAATGATATCATGATTGTGTCTATTTAAATTAATGTACAGCTTTGAGATATCTTTTATTATGCATACCATGAACTACTTGAACATAGTCTATGATAAGGACATAACATAGTGCTAGATCTCTACATAATATATTACATGATGGATAGATTTGTGTGTGATGAATAAGCTCTTTCGGTAGTAAGAACTATGATCCATGGATCATGATGGGTGTTGTTTATTTACAGTTGTTTGGGAAGAAATTTAGAGCAATAGAAATTTACGGCTGTTTGGGATGAAATTCAGAGCTCGGACTACAAATTCCCTATTAGACATGTATGCAAAATGTGGAAGCATAGACAAGGCACATGAACTATAAACACAAAATAACCACAAATAATATAAACACAAAATATATAAACCATACAAGTGATATAAACCTATATGATAAGGCACGATAAAGTAATTAAAATAGAATTAAGGAAAATGTAACTTAGAACATGTGTAAAGACTTGACATACCTAAAAAATGGAGATTCGAATGGAGAGAGTACCCAATTATGTAGTCTTTATTTCTTCTTGCATCAAACTGCTCAACAATTTGAGTTTTTCACCACTTGCTTCCTTTTCAACATTTAATTGAATAACACTCAAATAGAATTACTAACAATAATACAATTAACCAATGTATAATGTTAAATTCCTACAATTCAATCACAATTAACATTGCAACACTACAAAAATTGAAACTTGAATTGATATATATCAAAATTGATGTGAAAAATATGTTATTTCCTCCTTAAGTTGGTAAACCATAAAAGGTGGTGGAAAGTTCATGCAAAGGTGGTAGAATGTGAAAAATGTGCATGTGCACTTCCCAATAGCATGAAAAATCTTTTTTTTTGTCAGAACACGTGCATAACCAGAAGAAAATGAGAATGTGGGCCTGGATCACATGTGTCTTGGCCTTTTTACCATTTGTATAGAAAGACAAAATGTACTCATGTTATAACGTGAGTGCATTATAGCTTGCCATACAAAACTCTATATTATTCATTTCTTGACCTCCTCCTTACCCATCTTTTGCTCAAGTTGTCAACTTCACTCTCTCATGTATTTCTTCTATCGCTCCCCTCATCTCTCTATCTCTCACCTCTCTCTCCCCCTCACCTCTCTACCTCTCCCCTCTCTACATCTCTTAGTCACTCCTTGTCTACCTCTCCATCCGTCCTTAGCCATCTAGGTCTCTCAGTTAACCCTAAACCCTATCCGTAAACCCTAATCCCTCAACCCTAAACCCTAATCCATTATCCCTAAACTCTAAACCCTATCCCTAAAGCCTCAACCCGCAACCCTTAAACCTTAAATCCTAAACCCTGTTCCTAAACCCTCAACCCTCGACACTATACCTTTAACCCTATTCCCTTATCCCTAAACCCTCAACCCTCAACCCTTAAACCTTAAATCATAGACCCTATCCCTAAACCCTCAACCCTCAACACTATACATTAAACCCTAATCTCTCAACCCTAAACCCTAATCCCTTATCCCTAAACCCTAAACCCTATCCCTAAAGCTTCAACCCTGAACCCTTAAACCTTAAATCGTAAACCCTATCCCTAAACCCTCAACCCTCAACATTATACCTTAAACCCTAATCCCTCAACCCTAAACCCTAATCCCTTATCCCTAAAACCTAAAACCTATCCCTAACCCCTCAACCCTCAACCCTTAAACCTTAAATCTTAAACCCTATCCCTAAACCCTCAACCCTCGACACTATACCTTAAACCCTAATCCCTTATCCCTAAACCCTATCCCTAAATCCTCAACCCTCAACCCTTAAACCTTAATTTCTAAGCCCTATCCCTTAACCCTTAACCCTCGACACTATACCTTAAACCCTAATCCCTCAACCCTAAATCCTAATCCATCAATCCTTAAACTCTTGACCCTTAAACTCTAAACCCTTGACCCTTAAACCCTCAACCCTTATCCACCCCTCTCCTCCCCTATCTGCATCACCCCCATCTCTCCCCTATCCCTCTCACCCTCTCTCCATAGGTTATAGGTCTCTCACTTGTATATCTCTCATGGCTCTCTAGATATTTCCCTTCCTCTCCACCTCTCTCCCTCCTCCATACCCATCTTTCCCTCAAGTTGTCAACTTCACTCTCTCATTTTATTATATCTCTCCCCTCACCTCTCTATCTCTCGCCTTTGTCTCCCCCTCACCTCTCTACCTCTCCCCTCTCTACATCTCTCAGTCATTCCTTTTCTGCCTCTCCATCCGTCCTTAGCCATCTAGGTCTCTCACTTAACGCTAAACCCTAAACCTTATCCCTAAAGCCTCAACCCTCAACCCTTAAACCTTAAATCTGAAAGGAAGCTAGGTGTGTGGAAATCACTTCCTACACTAATCTAATGAGGAGAGATGTATGAAAATTCAAATTAATCTTTACAGTTACATTGTTATTAAGCCAACAACAAAGATATTGTAGCAATACATATACACACAGCATGTAGACAGAAGAGAGAGAGACAAGATATACATGGGGAAAACCCTTATGGGTGAAAAATCCCACACTCCAAAACACAACTCAAATGTATTACAATAGACAATCAAGGTTACAATACAGTTTCAGAGCCAATGCTCTTGCAGGAATCTTCAACATTCGTATCTGGAGATATTTTAGCAACATAACAGTACCTTTTAATCACAATAGGCATCTCCCATCCAAGCACCTATTTATAAAGAAGTTTCAAGGCAAAAAAGGAACCTTCTTGAGATGGGCATCCATCTTGGCCTCATGGCCCAAAACCCATGCCTATGGACACTTGTCCAACACTGCAACATGGTCTTGACACTTGTCATATCACTCCATACCAAAGTAGGTGCCTATTCCCAAGATAGGCTATGCCAGATGCTCTTACGCATCTTACAACTGTCATAACTGATAGTACTTACAACTGTAAGAGAATCTGTCATATACTATCTAAAAATAGCATATTCCGCTTACATGTCATAACCTCCCTTGGGTGCCCAAAGATGCCTTCCTTAAAGATGCTCTTTGACACATGTCCTCACCTATCATAGGATCTTCTATTTATGACTCTTACGCATCATAGAATCTGTCATAGCAATCTGTCATGACTGTTACATGTCATAATTCCTTACACAATGCTCAAGATGCTGACACATGACATAAAACCTCTACCACAATATGGGATGCCTATATCCACATGGAGTGGGTTGACCATCCTAGTCACCTTACAAGTGGAGTGACAACTCATTGTGCCACTTCACACTAAATGACAAAACAAGATGTGTAACTTAATTACATCATATGCTAGTAAAATACATACATTACAAATAATAAATACAAGGAATTACCAAGGTTGAGACACCTTAATTCCCAACATTCTACCACTTGTCGAACACCTTGTAAGAGCCAATAGAAGTAACAGGATTTAACTGCTATAGGCCGACAGGCTGATAGACTCCGAACGCCATCTGAACTTCTTTGTGCCCATCGGTTTCATGAATTCATCCACAACATTCTTCAAAGTGTCTACCTTCTCCAATGACACCTTCCCATCCTCTACCATGTCTCACACAAAATGAAACTGTACATTAATATGCTTTGTTCTGGCATGGAAAGTTGGATTCTTTGCTTAGTAAATCACACTCTGACTATCACAATAGATAGTAATCTGTCTTGCATCAACACCAATATCTGAACACAATCTCTTAAGCCAAATGGATTCTTTGTAAGCATGAGTATCTGCCATATACTCTGCTTCTATCATGGACAAAGCGACCACAGGTTGCCGCTTACTCATTCAACTAATTGCACAACTGAACATAGCAAACACATAAGCACTGGTGGATCTCTTGTTGTCAATGTCACCTACCCAATCAGAATCCACAAATCCACGAATACTAACAGAATGCAAAGGTCTTGTAGGATGACCATGATAACATAGGGAATACTTAGAAGTACCCTATAAATATCTGAACACTTGCTTTACTGCATCCCAATGTACACGTCCAGGATTAGCCATAAATTAACTAAGGACTCCCATTGCTTGGGCAATGTCTGGTCTTGTGCAGACCATAGCATACATCAAGCTGCCAACAATACTAGTATGAGGTACTCTGCTCATGTGCTCCGCCTCAGAAGGAGATTTTGGACAATCATTAATAGATAAATTTATCCCTAAACAAATAGGAACACACAATGGTCTACAATCTGTCATGCTGAACCTATCCAACACGATCTTCACATACTTACTTTGGCTTAACCAAAGTTTTATGGCTGCTCTATCTCTTTTGATTTCCATTCCTAGAATGTCCCTGGTTTCCCGTAAGTTTTTCATCTCAAACTGTGCTGACAACTGAGACTTCAAATTAGAATTCATATTCTTACCATTCCCAATTAACAACATATCATCAACATACAATGTAATTATAAGAATGTGATCATTGTCAAATTTGTAATACACACAATAATCTGATTTCGACCTCAGAAATCTAATGGACAACACAAAGGCATTAAATTTCATATACCACATCCTAGGAGATCGCTTCAAACCATATAAAAACTTTTTCAGCTTGCAAACCAAATTTTCTTTATCTTTCTCTATGTAATGCTCTGGTTGTGACATGTAAATCTCTTCCTCCAAATTACCATGAAGGAATGCTATCTTCACATCCATCTGTTCCATCTCTAAGTCATAAGATGCTGTAAGAGATAACAAAAACTGAATGGATGTCAGCTTTGCAACGGGAGAGAAAATTTCACCATAATCAATCCCCTCCACTTCTGAGTACCCCTTCGCAACCAATCTGGCCTTATACTTCTCAACACTGTCATCTGCACTAAATTTCTTCTTGAACACCCATTTGCATCCTACAGGTTTCCACCCATCAGGAAAAGGCACCAAGTCCCAAGTTTTATTCTTTTCCAAAGAAGCCATCTCATCTTCTATGGCCTCCTTCCAAGAACCTGCATCTTTCATGCCCATAGCCTCTGTCATAGTCCTAGGCTCATCAATGTTAGTAAGCAAGGCAAAAGCACAACTAGAATCAAGTAGTGAATAACCAAACCTATCAGGTTGCTTCCTTGTTCGTGTAGACCTCCTCAAAGGCTAAGGTTGAGATTCTACTTCTTGTTTTGAGTTTTTAGAGCTGCTAGAGCTTTCCTCATCATCAGGTCTCACAGGGTCTGATGGTTCAATCTTCTCAAGGGTAGTGGGAAACTAAACCACATCCTCTTTCTTTTCTTTATCTTCTAGCTATAGAACAACAGAACAAGGTGTTAGCTCTCTGAAAATAACACTTCTTCTATACAACACTTTTTTAGCCACAGGATCCCAAAGCTTGTATCCTTTCATAGACACCATAGCCAATGAAGATACACTTAACAACCTTGTTCTCCAATTTTAACCTCTTCTCCCTAGGCACATGAGAATATGCGTCACAACCAAAAACACGAAGATGTCTAATTGAAGGCTTCTTACTAGACCACACCTCCATAGGTGTCTTACCAACAAGAGTTGATGTAGGAGACCTATTTACCAGGTAGCAAGCAGTGGCAATAGCTTCAGCCCAAAAATTCTATTCGAGGCTTGCTCCACTAAGCATACTCCTAGCCTTCTCTATCAGTGTCCTGTTCATCCTCTTTGCAACTGCATTTTGCTGTGGGGTGTATGGAGTTGTGTTATGTCTTTCAATCCCATGTTCTTTACAGAACTTATCAAATTTTGTGGAACAAAACTCACCACCATTGTCAGTTCTCAAACACTTAATCTTTTTACTAGTCTGATTCTCAACAAAAGCTTTAAACTCTTTGAAACGACTAAAGACTTCAGATTTGCTTCTAAGAAAATAAATCCATGTCCTTCTACTATAATCATCTATGAAAGATACAAAATATATGAATTTAGAGATCAAAGGAACACTGACTGGACCAAACACATTAGAATGAATAAGATCCAACACAAGACTTGTGAGAACTAGAGTAAAACTGAACACGGTTTTGCTTTCCATATATACAATGTTTGTAAAAGTCAAACTCAAGATTACAATCATTTAACCCCTCAATGAGGTTTTTATTTTTTAGGGTTCTAAGACCCTTTTCACCAAAGTGCAAGTCTCTTATGCCATAACATTGTCTTCTTAGTAGGAAGCTTAACTTCCAAAGCATGAGCACTCTTAGGTACCCAAAATGCACTACCATCAGAATTTGATACAATAGATGTTTTCACTACTAGTTCCAATGGTGGGGATGAAGTGACTGTAGGTTTTTTCTTCAAGTCAGAAGAACTATTGCATTGTGAAATGCATGCTTCCATCTGAAACAGAGTACCTCTCTGAGTACCCTTTGCAAGCACCATAGCTCCTCTAGTCATCTTGCATCCTTCTTTCGAAAAGACAACCTACACACCTGCATCATTCAACTTACTTACAGAGAGCAAGTTCTGTGCCAAGCTTGGGATGTGCATGACCATAGATATCCCCTTCACTCATCCATTAGGAAATCAGATTGAGACTCTTCCATGACCAAGAATCTTCAGATGAGAATCATCACCAAGGTACACTCTTCCAGCATCAAACTCTTCATACTTTGTAAACCAGTCTCGATGCAAGGTCATGTGGAAAGATGCACCAAAATAAATCATCCACACATCATCAGATGCATGGGTGGCCAAGGCTACGATGAAAGCATCACCATCATCTTGTGACTTGTCAAAATTTGAATTTGTGACATTCTTTTTCTTCTTCTTCTTCTCCTCTTTGCATTCCTTTTAGAAATTCCTAGATTTATGACAGTTCCAATAGAGAGCCTTGGACTTTCTAGGAGATTTGGATCTCCCATGTGATTTGGATCTACTCTTCTCAATTTTATTGTCCTTCTTTTTCCCTTTCTCCTTGGGTCTTCCATGAACCGCAAGAGCCTGTTTAGCTGACTCAGATGACTTTCTCTGCATTTCTTCAGGTAACAGTGAAGACACCATTTCATCCATTTTGAAAGTGGATGTGGTGTACTTGATGGCCATAACAAGATGATCCCATGAATCCAACAAAGAACAAAGAAAGGTCATACATCGATCCTCCTCCATCTTCACACCAATGGATGTCAACTGTGCAACTAGCATGTTAAAAGCATTCAGATGGTCTACAACGAATCCTCCATCTTCCATCCTTAGATAATATAGGTTCTTCCATAGGAATAACTTGTTTACCAGGGATTTGGCCTGATAAACATCACCAAGTTTCTTCCACAGCTCCTTCATGGTCTTCTCCTCATGGACATTTAACATGACAGAGTTAGCCAAATAGAGTCTCAAAAGGCCCTTACCTTTCTGATCCTTGAGATCCCAATCATCTTGAAACATTACTGCTAGTTTTACACTAGAAATTTCTTCCCATAGGTCTCGATCAACAAGCATGTCTTCCATCTTAAGTTTCCATAACTCAAAATTGGTGCCATTAAATTTCTCCACCTCTACTCTTCCAGATGTGCATGCCATCTCTTTCTTGCAACAAGATTTTAGAATACTCCACACAGACTCCCACTCAATCTAAGATTAGCTCAAAAAACCCCTACCCAACAACTAGGACCAAAGGTGATCAAACTCTGATACCAACTGAAAGGAAGCTAGGTGTGTAAAAATTACTTCCTACACTAATCTAATGAGGAGAGATGTATGCAAATTCAAATTAAACTTTATAGTTACAGTGTTATTAACACAACAACAGAGATATTACAGAAATACAGATACACATAGAATGTAGATAGAAGAGAGAGAAACAAGATATACGTGGGGAAAACCCTTATGGGTGAAAAACTCCACACTCTAAAACACAACTCAAATGTATTACAACAAACAATCAAGGTTACAATATAGTTTCAGAGCCAATGCTCTTGTAGGAGTCTTTGACACACATATCTAGAGATATTCTGACAGCATAACAGTACCTGCCAATCACAATATGCATCTCCCATCCAAGCACCTATTTATAAAGAAGTTTTAAGGCAAAAAAGGAACCTTTTTGAGATGGGTGTTCATCTTGGCCTCGTGGCCCAAAACCCACACCTATGGACTCTTGTCCAACATTGCAACATGGTCCTGACACTTGTCATATCACCCCATCCCAAAGTGGGCACCTATTCCCAAGATAGGCTATGACAGATGCTCTTACGCATCTTACAACTGCCATAGAATCCATCATAACTAAGAGTACTTACAGCTATAAGAGAATCTATCATACACCATCTAAAAATAGCATATTCCTCTTAAAACATGTCATAATCTCCCTTGGGTGCCCAAAGATGCCTTCCACAAAGATGCTCTTCGACACATGTCCTCACTTGTCATAGGATCTTTTATTTATGACTCTTATGTGTCATAGAATCTATCATAGGAATCTATCATGACTGTTACATGTCATAATTCCTTACATAATGCTCAAGATGCTGACACATGGCAGAAAACCTCTACCACAATATGGGATGCCTATATCCACATGGAGTGGGTTGACCATCCTAGTCACCTTACAAGTGGAGTGACAACTCATCGTGCCACTTCACACTAAATGACAAAATAGGATGTGCAACTTAATTACATCATAGGCTAATAAAATAAATACATTACAAATAGTAAATAAAAGGAATTACTAAGGTTGAGATACCTTAATTCCCAACAAAATCCTAAACCCTATCCCTAAACCATCAACCCTCAACACTATACCTTAAACCCTAATCCCTTAACCCTTAACCATAAAGCCTCAAGCCTCAACCCTTAAACATTAAGCTCTAAACCCTATCCCTAAACCCTCTACTCTCAACACTATACCTTAAACCCTAATCCGTTAACCCTTAGCCCTAAAGCCTCAACCCTCGATCCTTAAACCTTCAACTCTAAACCCTATCCCTAATCCAAGGTCTACCCTTGACACTATGCCTTAAATCCTAATCCCTCAGCCCTTAAACCCTTAATCCCTCAAACCTTAAACCCTTAAACCCTAAACTCTCAACCCCTAGATACCCTTAAACCCTTAAACCCTATACCCTATACACTTAACCTTGGACACTCAACCTTGAACATTATCCCTCAACCTTCAAACCTCTACCCTATACTCTATACCCTCAACCCTATACTTATGCCCTAAACCCTCAACCCTCATCCATATGCCTTATACCCTCAACCTTAAACCCTAAACCCTATATCTTAGACACTCAACCTCCAACATTATCCCTCAACTATAAACTCTCAACCCTCTACCCTATACCCTCAACCATATACTTAAGCCTTAATCCCTCAATCCTTAACCCTCTACCTTAAACCCTAAAGCCTACACCTACAAACCCTCATCCCTATACCCTATAAACCCTTAATCCTTCAAACCTTAAACCCTTAAATCCTAAACTCTCAACCCCTAGATACCCTTAAACCATTAAACCCTATACCCTATACACTTAACCTTGGACACTCAAACTTGAACATTATCCCTCAACTTTCAAACCTCTACCCTATACGCTATACCCTCAACCCTATACTTATGCCCTAAACCCTCAACCCGCATCCACATGCCTTATACCCTCAACCTTAAACCCTAAACCATATATCTTAGACATTCAACCTCGAACATCATCCCTCAACTATAAACTCTCAACCCTCTACCCTATACCCTCAACCATATACTTAAGCCCTAATCCCTCAATCCTTAACCCTATACCTTAAACCCTGAAGCCTACACCCACAAACCCTCATCCCTATACCCTATAACCTCACCCTTATACCCTAAACCCTAAATATTGTGCCTCAACCCTATACTTAAAACCTAAACCATACACTCTCAAACCAAGTCACCATATGCCTTATATACCCTCAATCCATATCGTAAATGCTAAACCCAATATCCTAAACCCTAATCCCCATGCCTTACACACTTAATCTTATACACTCAACAAGCTGAATATTAGCCCTCAACTGTAACCCTCAACCCTCTACCCTCTACCTATTACTTAAGCCCTAATCCCTCAACCCTATACCTTAAACCCTAAACCCAAAAATTTCAACCCTCAACCCTAAAAACTATATGGGCTCAGGTCCTTATATACCCTAAACCCAAAACCCTTGCATACATACATATAAGCATACATACATACATGTGCATACATACATACAAACATGCATACATATATGCATACATACAAGCATGCATACATGTACATACATACATACATACATACATACATCCATACATACATACATACAAGCATACATATATACATACATACATATAAGAACACATATGTATGCATATAGGCATATACATACATACATACATCAATACATACATACAAGCATGCATACATACATTCATACATACATACATACATACATACATACATACAATTTGGAATACATACATACATACATATATAAATACAAATATATATACAAACATACATACATCAAACATACTTAAAAACACTAAACATAAATCATTCCAAGCGAGACATAACACGAGCGCGTTATAATGCGCTCGTGTTATGTCGAACTAGGGAAACATTGGGCAACCCTACAAAAAGGAAAAAAATATAAAACATAACATGAGTGCATTATAACACACATGCGTTATATTTTGCTTTGGGAATCCTAAGCCTTAGGCTTGGGATTTTCTTTATATTTCCAACCCAAAGGCTTGGAGTGCCTTCCCAACGTCCAAAGACATGTTTTTGCATATTCTACAAGATTTCACATAATTTCGTTTGTGCTAACCATTAGATTTACACGTGTTTCAAGGTCAAACAAATTGAACACCTAGGTAATGTTAGGCTTTCTCTTAGCTATTTAATGATGTAATGCTTTTCACATTTTGACAATGTTAAGCCTTTCATCTTTAATTTCTTTTGTTTGTGTGTCCATTTTTTGGCAACAACCAATGTTTGGTCTTTTTTTCATTATAAATTAACCATTAATTGAAATTTCAAATAAATTACATTTTTATAAACTAGACTCCATTCTACACATATTTTTTTAAAAAAATTTCAATTAATTTTCAAAATTTACAAGGGTAGCACGGCCAAAATTTAGTTTTTCGGGATGTGTCCACTTTGAAAATTAGTAAAAAATCAAATATTCATTAAAAAATTATCAGAAAAATCAGGCATAAACTACATGTTAGCTAATTTCTCACTGAAATGATTTTAAAAAGACCAAAAAAAAGTTAACCTTTTGAGGGAGCCACAAAACACGTTATGTTATGCTTTTTTGATAGAAACAACACCAATTTCTCTGGCTTCCTTTTTTGAACTCCTTAATCTATACCATTTTCTAAAAAAATTAGTAGTTTAGAAAGTAGACTCGGAGCACTACAAATATTGTTTTTGTTGCATCTTAAAAATTTGAGTGTAACTATGCTCAATTTCTCATCCAAGGTCAGCATTTCCTAATTTCAGTAAAAAAAAGTAGCCACTTAAGACCCCTTTTTGGCCCCCTATCTTCTTGCACTTACCCATATATATAAGTATTTATCTCACATATATATATATATATATATATATATATATATATATATAATTAACAATTTCTAATAGTCGATTTACATCTACAACATAACTTAAACACGTTATAATCTCCATTAAAGGAAAAGAGACCAAGACTATATATATATATATAAAATTAACAATTTCTAATAGTCGATTTACATCTATAACATAACTTAAACATGTTATAATCTCCATTAAAGGAAAAGAGACCAAGACACAACTTGACTCGACTAGGTTCAACTTAACCTAACAATTCTGTTAATAACTCAAATTGACTTGACGTAGTTTAAAATAGACCTATGTGAGTGTGTAGAAACTTAGATGACAATACCTGACTTTTCGAAGTCTATTCTCCTCTCCTAGGTGATACCCTCCCTCACTCTCTGGAGGGCAATAAATTTTCCTACATTTCACTTGGAACAACATTCATATAGTTAGCTGTAAAAAAACTCACAACATAAGCATAATGTTGATTAAATAACATATATTCATTCACATGCAAATACATTTCATTGCATACTATTTCACCAAAACATTAAATATCATGATGACGTCTGTTGGTTTTTTTCCCAAACTGGATGCTTTTTCCCAGTTATCCCTACAAGGTAGCCATCATTGATCAACATGATATCCGGGCCAGGGGCCAACAGTACAGGAGATAGACTCTATAGATATCTCCTCTTCTTCTTTAGGCTCTGCAGAACAAAGGGGGGTACTCCCTAATCAACATCCATGAGATATGCTTATGGATTGATTAGGATGTTGATACAAAGTAGATAAATCCTCTCTCATGCAGACCAAAACTATGGAATAAGTGCAAAGGGGCTAGCTTTGGGCCTATGCTCAGTTGTGAATCAGAGGATTTTGGTCCTACAAACTACTTCTAATGTCCTAAAGGTTTGTTTAAAGTTTGAGTTTGTTTGAGGTGTTTGGGTGCAAAACTAGGACCTTGGTTGTGACCTTAATACAAGACTAGACTGGTGCCTATCCAGGGCTGGGAGTCAATAGACACACATGTAAATGGTTAGCATAAACATATACCAAAGACTAGATATCAAGGGGATTTTGTAGTATCTGTCTTACAGATACTTCCTAAAATAGAGTGTTTAGTTATCTCTGCTTATAGATATCCTTATTGCAATGTATTCTTCCCAACACTTAACCTAAAACATTCAATCTACTCCTTGAGCAGAAGTAAAAAGTCAAGCATTCAATATAGCAGACCTATATTCTAGAATCTTAGACACCCCTTAGCTGTTTAGATTCAGAAGAAGAACACACTCAATTTGGAGACAGATAACAGAACACATGCAAATGAAGCATTACTCATTTAAATCAACATGAAACCAGTAAATTTATGCATAAAACATACAACATGAGATTCATAAACTCACAAGACACCTAGAACAGAGCTACCAATGAGGTTGTATCTTATCACAACACCCAGATTTGTCCAGTTTTCAACCACAGCAAATGAGTAACACATTTTGCTATATATAGCAAGAAAGTATACTCAACATTAATCATATGGAAATTTAAAATTCACCATATACAGTGCATTATGAGAAATGGCACTCAGAACATTGAATGCAATAGGCAGAAGAGAAGGTAGGGAGTGGTTGGACTCGAGCCTTGCGCCGTCACCTAGGGATTTTCAACTTCAATCAGGTAGTTGATCCATCCATGTCTTCGCCCATACTCCTGTAACATCACTTGGGAATGCAATATACTGTGCGCTTTGCAAGTTTCCCGCCAAGAAACAGATGCATGTACAAAGAAAACCCTTCATTTGAACATAGCCATCGATTTACCTCTACCCACTCAGATCTGCGGCCTAAGTTTGAACGGGCAATCTGTTGACCAATCGGATCATGCCACGCGGGCGTATCCTGTTGACCACTAACTTTTCAAATCATATGAGAACTGATTATCCCACATTCACCCCGCAATGACCTCTCCAATACTTTATAAGCATGACCACACTAAAAGATAATAGTCAGTGATTTTGCTCTTGACAACGCCAGTTTAGATCTCATTAGAGTAGCTCTAGTTGTCAGAACAACACTCCTCACCTGCACCAATATTGCTCATCATACCATACCGATGATCCTCCTGCATGATACCCTGATATTCAATATCACCCTGATGACTAATATCACCTCGATGACCACCCTCATCAGCACAACCTGATGCATCGGAGAAAGATCCTCCCCATCATATTCATACCATACATCTCACCAATGATCCTCCTATACTATATTCATTTCCTCAAGGGTGATCAATGGGATCCCCATCATAGCTACCAAAAATAACTATCATGCCAATGACCACATGATGCATCCCACTGGACCTAGATGACGTCACTGTCATATTGGCAAAGGGTGATACTCTGCGATGAGGGTGATATGCGTAAGATGACTGATGCTTGAGAATATGACCCCCTGCAAGAATATCAGGTCGTTAGACAGGCATATACTGACCCTTATGTAAAATTGACGTCTACACTTCTAGGATCAAGTGATTATGAGGTGATAACACAACATCAGGGTGATCATGTCTAAGATGACTGATATTTGGAATATGACCCCCCTTTCAGAATATCAGGTCAGGCTAAAACTTTGATGCAACATCGGGGTGATCTTTGCAAGATGATTGATAATTGAAATATGACACCCTGCAAGAATATGAGGCCTGACTAAAACTTTGCCTTAACACAACTTTTTGCTTGAAATGCAAACTCCATGTGCAAGCACCAACATTGGCTCCGACTGGGGATGTGCAGGCACAAGGCTACAGTGAGAACCAGATCACCTCTAGGTAGACCAGGCAAAACACAAAAAAGGCAAAACACCACCTATACAGAGCATTTACAGACAATTTACGCATAATATACAATTGTGCATAGAAGGTAATCACTTATGAAATATAAAGCTTAAGGAATTGACTGTGCACAGACAATTCTAGCATTTCACCATTTAGGGCCTAGAGAAAGTAGGAGTCCTCTCCATCAGTATTGTTGATTTGGTATGGGCCCATCCATAAGGGCTCAAATTTACCATGCTTTCCTTTATCCTGACTCCTTGCATTCCAAATAAGGACTAAGTCATCTATCTAAAATTTTCTTTCTGTAGCCCTTCTATCAAATATATATTTTACACTCTGTTGTTTCTTGATGTTTGTCTTGTGTGCCTCTCTTTTGATCTCATCCAGTGCAACCAGTTGATTTATCCTTTCAGTCATTAAATCTTCAATCTCTTCATCATTTTCTTGTATGAATCTATAAATTGGCAAGAGATTATTTATAGGTAGCTTGGCTGCTGTGCCATATACTAGCTCAAAAGGTGACCTTCCAATTGATTTCTTTACTGTTATCCAGTTAGCCCATAGTGTCATCTTCAACTTTGAATCCCATGCCCTTTTGTTCTTGTCTACCATCCTTTTGATGATTTTCATGAGGCTTTTGTTACTTGACTCTGCTTGACCATTTCCTTGTGGATGATATGGTAATGCATATGACAAATTAATCCCATATTTGTTGCAAAAATCAACAAATTGACCAGATATGAAGCACATGGCATTATCTGTGACCACTTTGAATGGCACTCTGAATCTGATTATAATGTTTTCTAGAATAAAATCCATCACCAACTTGCTTGTAGCTTTCTTAGTTGGAATGGCTTCAATCCATTTGGTTAAATAGTCAGTAGCAACCAAAATCCAACTATGTCCTCCACTTGATTTTTCTAAAATTTCCCCTATAAAATCAATTCCCCATTGCTGAAATGGAGCCTCCACAGTTATAGTCCTAAGGGGTGATGCACCTTCATACTTTAGTTTTCCTGAGAACCTTTGATAAGGATCACATCTTCTTACCATCTTTTGTGCATCTGATAAAAGAGTTGGCCACCAATAGCCTGCTCTAAGAATTTTGTGGGCTGTTGTCTGGGCAGTATAGTGTCCACCACACACTCCTTTGTGTATGTCATTTAAAACATTCTTAGCTTCATTTTCATCCACACACCTAAGTAGTACACCATCAGAATTCTTTCGATACAACTCTCCTTGAATAATGATGTACTTGATTTCATGTAGCTTCAAGGTCCTTCTCTGACTATCACTAAGATGGGAAGGACAGTTTAAATTCTGCAAATAATATACAATGTCCTTGTACAATTAAGATCTTGATATATTTACAATTTCATTCTGAACTACATTCACTTGGCATGCTTCCATATTTGACTATGTCATCATCTTAGCCAAACCTTGTTCCCTTACTAATTTTGTGATCTACATCTCTATGTTGAATTCTTGTAATTTGTTTATTCCACCTGCATCTTCTTCCTATTACCTGCTGCTGAGTTAAAATATCCTTGACTGTTGTATGGGGCACATATACAACAATCCAAGATCCTACTAGATATGGCCTAAAGCTTTTGACTGCTCTAACCAATGCATATGCCTGCTTCTCCATGATATCATATTTTAACTCAACTTCTTGCAATGTCATGCTAAAGAAGGCAATAGGTTGTTCAAAACCCTCTTCATTTTTCTATAATAAACATGCAGCAACAGTATGAAAAGAAGCAAATGAAAACAACTGAAATGGCTTAGAAAAATCAGGGGATTTTAACACAGGAGCCATCTGTATAGCCTCTTTGATGCTCTGAAACGATTTAATTGCTTCACCTTCCCACTTGACAATCGCACCCTTCTTCAACATTTTAGAAATATCAAGTTGGGGATGAATCTTCTAACAAAATTAATCTATCCAAAGAAGGACTAAATACCTTTCACTATTTTGGGAACTTGAATCCTGTCAACTGTAGTAACCCTTTTAGGATCAATTCTAACTCCATCCTTGGAAACAATGTGTCCCAAAATTTTTCCTTCCACTACCCCAAAAGCACATTTCTTTGGGTTGAGAGAAATGACATATTCCAATGCTCTAATAAAAATTTGTTCTAGGTGCATGCAATGTTGCTCTTCCTTTTTTGAATAGGCAGTTAGATCATCCTAATATACAACTAGGATTGAGTCAATCAATCCTGCAAAAGAAACATCCATAGCCCTCTGAAATGTGGCACCTGCATTTGTTAGTCCAAATGGCATCCTTACATATACATATGTCCCCCATGGAGTAGTGAAGTCAGTTTTATATTGTTCAAATTCTTTTACCTTCACCTGATTGAACCCTAAAAATCCATCCATCATAGATAGAAGCTCACAACCAGTTACTTTCTGTAGCATAGCTTCCATGTTAGGCAAAGGACAATTGTCCTTTAAAGAGGACACATTTAGATTTCTAAAATCAACACAAAGTCTTATATCACCATTCATTTTTCTAATTGGGACAAGATTAGACACCCAAGTTGAATGTCTGATAGGCACAATTATTCCAGCCTCCCTAAGCTTCTTGAGTTCCTCTTGCATTTTTGGAGCCAGAGTTGGGTTGATAGGTCGTTATTTTTGTCTAAATGGTTTAGCTCCAATTTTGAAAGGGATCTCATGTTGGAATAGGTCTTCTCTATAAGATTTTAGGTCTTCATATGACCATGCAAAAACATGCTTATATCTTCTCAACAATGCAATCAACATGTTCCTGATGTGTGGTTTGAGCTGTTTGCCAATATATACCTTTTTGGGGGCATGAGATGTCCCCAAGTTTATCTCCTCCAGGTCATCCTTTTTTGTGGGAGATGTCTTTGAAATAAACTGGTCTCTATTATCAAATGCTCTTTCTAAAGAAACTAACCCTCTGGGGATTTTATTTGTCTTCAGTTGAATTATTTCTTTCCCCAAAAGAGTCTCTTTTCCATCTACAACCTCTACAAAATTCTAAAAATCAATCTCTTGGTTCTCATATTCATCTATGCAGTGTAGGAATCTCAATAAATCTTTATCATCATCAAATACTTGCCAAATGCATATATTTTCTGGTACTGCAGGTCTAATTTTGACCTCAACATTTGTAACATCAGACAGAGTAATATCATCTGGCCTTATGGCCACATTAGCTAAAAAATCTGCCATGACATTTTTTGATCTTTCTATCCAGTTTATTGAAAATGCATCAAACAGTTCAATTGTATCCCACACAGCATGCTTATACTATTTTAACCTTTATTTTTGAAGCATACTTATCTCTAACCTGGGAAACAATTAATTCAGAGTCTCCAAACACTTTTATCATCTTAATTCCATGCTTTAGAGCCACATTCAATCCAAGTAACAAAGCTTCATATTCTACAATATTATTTGTGCAGGTAAACTTTAACAAGAAAGAGAACTTTAGAAGCTTACCAGCTGGAGACAAAAACACAACTCTATCACCAGAGCCTTCCTTTGAACATGCTCCATCAAAATACATGGTCCATAGACCCTGTTGGTCTAGCTCTTGAATGCAAGTATCTCTCCTTTTACCTCCTTGATCATCTGAGACAACTCTGAAATTTTCACAGTTAGTGTCTACAAAATAGATGTGTTCCTTTGAGTCCTAATCTTCAACTATCTCTTGTGACCTTTCTTCTCTAACCAGTTTGACATCTTTTCCATTCATTGGAATCATGGCATATGATAGGTCTAATTGCATACTTCCACCAATCAATGCTGCCCATCTTCTTGACAACAACATACAATATTGTGGCTTTATGTCAACCACTGTTATGTTCATTCTATATGTTTTTTCTGGATATGCTACTAACCTGAAATCCACATCCTTCATGATTCCAATGACTGGTACCTCCCTAGGATCCATTGCATAACATTTTCCACATGCCTTGTCTATTTTCAATCCAGCTTGTTGCATGATAGCCAAAGGCATGATATTTGTTGATGCTCTAGAATCAAGCATACAATTCTTGATTGTTTTTTCATTAATTACAAGGGAAACATAAAATGGCTCGACCTGTGATGGACACTTTGTCATGGTCACCCCCAGATAAACCTTAGGAACCTCATCCTCTTCGACACACAAGGCTTGTTTCTTACCTTGAACCTCAACATTTCGCTCAGCCTGACAAGCTACCCCTGAAATTAAGGACAAAGGCTTATTCTTGAATTTTTCAACCTTCATTAGTTCCATCAATAGAACAGAGACCTTTACCTGGGACAGGACTTGAGTTATATCAAAAGGAGCATAATTTTGTATGACAGTTGTAGCCTAAGTTGTAGTTTTTCTCCTATCCTGAGCTGATCCAGCTTTAATCCTAGCGGCGTGCTAACTATTATCCATAACCTGAGGATCCTTGCTTTGATCCTCACCTTGGGGGACTTCATTTTCTAACCTTTGAAAATCATGACCCACCTTTTGCTTAAATTTTTTCTTATTACTATTCCATTGTGCCTTTTGTGGTTTGGCCTTCTTATGATTATGTGCTGATTCTGGTTGACACAGATCACTCACTTGAGCTCTACCTTTGAGGTTATAATTTCTCTTGACTTGAGCTACTGCTGTGGCTGTGAGAGCTCTAATTTCTTCATCAGAAGGTCTCCTTAGGTTATTCAGAAAAATATGTGAGTCTTGAGCATATGCATAGTTATCTTCATCATCATCATCTCGGGAAACCTGCTAGCAAACCCGAGTCCCATAACTTGTGCTTTCATCTACATCATAGGAGGAATACTCTCTATTTGTGGACAACATATTTACATTATCATCCTCCACACAATGTGACTCATTGCATTCATCACAGGCAACAACATTATTATTCAGAGACCGAGCAATCATACACTACGACTGTGAGTGAGGCATCTAACATATTATGCACCATGGGGTGTCATCAACAATATTAACAGCCTTCTTCAAAGGATCAGGAGTTTCCTTAACATTTTGAGCCCTTTGATTTGTGTTGTTATGTGGAAACATGGGTTTGCCATTATGCCAATTAGTGTTATATGGCATGTCATGCAATGATGGTCTCTTTTCTTGTCTTTGGTAAACCTGCCTATCAGGACCTATTCCCTTTTCATTTTTAGCAATTCTATAACTTATGTCCTTATCAACAGTTGTCAATTTATCTAATTTATCCTTAGAAGTAGATGCATTATCTTGAGTACTTTGAGGCTTATTTGGATTTTGCAAAATCTTCACATCATCCCTTCTGTTTATCTTCCCAGATGCTTTCCTATTATTTTCAATATTTGTTGCAATCCTGAAAGCATCCCTGAGGCTAGTAGGACCCCTATCTCTTAATCCATAGGCTCTCTTGGCATCAAAAGCATTTATGTACAACACCATGCACATTGGCTCATTAGGTCTCATGTGAGGTGGCAATTTGTTCAACACTTTAGTGAATCTAGCATTGAAATATGCAACCTGCTCATTCAATCCCTTAGTGATACTGGTGAATTCATTTACAAAAAAGTTTGGGTCAGTCTTGTCACCATACTGCTCCTTAAACATCCTTCTGAAATCATCCCATGATGAGATACTCCAGTCAGGTAGACTTTTATACCACTCCCTAGCTTCATCAACCAAGGATAGCATAAACAATTTCATAAAAACATCTGCATGCTCAACCTCAAAGTTGTCCATGACATTCTAAAAAGCCTTCAAGTGGTCCTCACCTGATACAACATTATTTCCTAAAATTTTTGGCACCTATGGCCTCACATGTTTGTTAATGGGATTAGGGTAACCAAGAATGCCATCAAAAACTAACTATCTGAATCTGTCTAGCTACATAGGTTGTCTACCAAACTGATTAATATTGACAGTTCTATCAACATTTTGATTTCTCACATTATTTAATGGTACTCTAGCATTGTTTGCATTCTATCTTTGATCATTTTGCTGATAATGGATCTCATTTCTATGCTGGTTTCTCAAGACATCTGTATTATCAAGGGTAGGGACTGCATCATGTTGAGCAATTCTCAGAGCTTGCATTTTATACCTCATATCATCTCTAATCTTCATAGCTTGCAGATATTCTAATTTAGCTCTTAAACTTTTGATTTCTTCAGTTAATTCTTCATCTCTAGGCATAGAAGAGGATGGTCCTTTTCCATAATGGTTATCATCATCCGTTGGGGATTTAGTTTCTTCAAATATGTCAGGGGCATCTAAGAAAGGGTGTTCTTGGAACACTTCTGACCTCATTCTCAATATGTCACCTTGTTGTCTCTTAAATACATCTTGAATTTCAGCTTCTGTATTTGAAAAATATGGTAGCTGCTATTTTGAAGATCTAAGATTATCTTGGATATTATCATTATTTCTGGGGGAACCCTCATGACTAGTTGGGACAGTCCCTTTTGTCTTGTACATAATTTTTCTGGGTAACTCTTCAAACAAAGGATTACACAAGGATTTTCTCCCTTGCATACAAATTTTTACTTTATCAGTTAGGAGATTGTTCGAAATCACCACCTACAACTATGAATTATTTTCTTTTAAATTAGGGTTCTTACATAGAGTTCCCCAACAGAGTCACCAAATCTGTTGGTTTTTTTCCCAGACTGGATGCTTTTTCCCAGTTATCCCTACAAGGTAGCCATCATTGATCAATAGGATATCCGGGCCAGGGGCCAACAGTATAGGAGATAGACTCTATAGATATCTCCTCTTCTTCTTTAGGCTATGTAGAACCAAGGGGGGTATTCCCTATTCAACATTCATGAGATATGCTTATGGATTGATTGGGATGTTGATACAAAGCAGATAAATCCTCTCTCATGTAGACCAAAACTGTGGAATAAGTGCAAAGGGGCTAGCTTTGGGCCTATGCTCAGTTGTGAATCAGAGGATTTTGGTCCTACAAACTACTTCTAATGTCCTAAAGGCTTGTTTAAATTTTGAGTTTGTTTGTGGTGTTTGGATGCAAAACTAGGACCTTGGTTGTGACCTTAATACAAGATAGACTGGTGCCTATCTGGGGCTTGGATTCAATAGACATACACATGTAAATGGTCAGCATAAACATCTACCAAAGACTGGATATCAAGAGGATTTTGTAGTATCTGTCTTACAGATACTTCCCAAAATAGAGTGTTCAGTTATCTCTGCTTACAGATATCCTTATTGCAATGTATTCTTCCCAACACTTAACCTAAAACATTCAATCTACTCCTTGAGTAGAAGTAAAAAGTCAAGCATTCAATATAGCAGACTTGTATTCTAGAATCTTAGACACCCCTTAGCTATTTAGATTCAGAAGAAGAACACACTCAATTTGGAGACAGATAATATAACACATGCAAATGAAGCATTACTCATTTAAATCAACATGAAACCAGTAAATTTATGCATAAAACATACAACATGAGATTCATAAACTCACAAGACACCCAAAATAGAGCTACCAATGAGGTTGTATCTTATCACAACACCCAGATTTGTCTAGTTTTCAACCACAACAAATGAGCAACACATTCTGCTATATACAACAAGAAAGTATACTCAACATTAATCACATGGTAATTCAAAATTTGCCAGATACAGTGCATTATGAGAAATGGCACTCAGAACATTGAATGCAGTAGGCAGAAGAGAAGGCAGGGAGTGGTTGGACTCGAGCCCTGCACCACCGCTTGAGGATTTTCATCTTCAATCAGGCAGTTGATCTGTCCATGCCTTTGCCCATACTCTTGTAACATCTGCCATTAATGGCATACCAACTCGTAGTCTTGGGAATGCAATATACTGTGCATTTTGCAAGTTTCCCTCGAAGAAATAGATGCATGCACAAAGAAAACCCTTCGTTTGAACAGAGCCGTCGATTTACCTCTACCCACCAAGATCTGCAGCCTAAGATTGAATGGGCAAGCTGTTGATCAATCGAATCATGCCACGTAGGCATATCCCGATGACCGCTGACTTTTCAAATCATATGAGAACTAATTATCCCACATTCACCCCGCAATGACCTCCCCAATACTTTATAAGCAGGACCACACCAAAAGACAATAGTTGGTGATTTTGCTCCTGACGACGCTAGTTTAGATCTCATCAGGGTAGCTCCAACTGTTGGAGCAATGCTCCTCACCCGCACCGATATTGCTCGTCATACCATATTGATGATCCTCCTACATGATACCCCAATATTCAATATCACCTTGATGACTAATATCACCCCGATGACCACCCTCATCGGTACAACTTGATGCATCAGAGGAAGATCCTCCTCATCATATTCATACCATACATCTCACTGATGATCCTCCTATACTATATTCATGTCCTCATCGACGATCAGTGGGATCCCCATTGTAGCTACCGAAAATAACTATCATTCCAAAGACCACATGATGCATCCCACCAGACCTAGATGGTGTCAGCATCATATTGGCAAAGGGTGATATTCTGCGGTGATGGTGTTATTTGTAAGATGACTAATGCTTGAGAATATGACCCCCCGCAAGAATATTAGGTCGTTAGACAGGCATATACCAACCCTTATGTAAAATTAACGTCCGCACTTCATGGATTAGGTGATTATGAGGTGATAACACAACATTGGGGTGATCATGTCTCAGATGACTGATATTTGGAATATGACCCCCCTTTCAGAATATCAAGTCAGGCTGAAAATTTGACACAACATCAGGGTGATCTTTGCAAGATGACTGATAATTGAAATATGACCCCCCGCAAGAATATGAGGCCTGACTGAAACTTTGCCTTAACACAAGTTTTTGCTTGAAACTCAGACTCCATGTGCAAGCACCAACAACATCATCATGCATCAAAATTATATTTTAACATAGAAGTTAAAAGTAAATTGATCCATCAAAAATGGGGTGTAACATATCCTCCCCCATAAGGATCATCGTCCTTGATGATTCAATGTATCATAACATATAAAAATAATCAAAATCTTACAAGTTTTCAAAAACATGAAACAAATGAGGAAAATACTGTCTAATATCATCATAGTCCTCCCATGTAGCACTGTCCTCTACATATTGGTCCCATAGGACATTGCACTGAGTGACCTCTTTGTTACGCAGGAGGAGCATGTTGAATGACACAAGACAACTGAGAGGGGGGTGGGTGAATCAGTTGTATCAAAACTTTATCTTCTTTAAACCATAATCAATTTCACAATCACTTAACTTATTTCCTTATTTTGTTATGAGAATCAAACATGAATAGAAGAATCAAAACATGAATACATCAACATCACATACACATGAACACCAAATTTTTTACGTGGAAAACCCTAAATAGGGAAAAACCACGGTGAGTGTTAGCTCACAATATAAATGTAGTAACAATATAGAATACAAATGGTGGCTCACTGCCAAGGGTTTGCTCACTGTCAAGGGTGGCTCACTACCAAGGGCTAAACTGATTAAGTAGCATCTACACCATGCTTGAGTTCAATTCCATTGAAGTGCAATAAAACTCGTATGCTCTGCTATGCTTTTACACTTCACACTTATCTTTTCATCTTCATAACATCACACCTCAAACATGAATTCATTACATGTATTTATACAATTCATCAACCTTGGAATGCACATCAAGGTTGGCATTACTATCATCAACCATTGGAACAATATCCAAGGTCAGCATACATACATACATTAAATTAGGACTAGACCTAAACAAACTTTAGACTAAATGAATAAAGGAGAAACACTTCATTCCTTAGCACAGACAAAATTACATCTTCACACTCTACCACATGCTTCTACAATTCAGGAAATTCATCTGCAAAGAATGTTAATCATCTAGGTCAGCCAAACAGGTGCAATTACCAATAACACTTGAACACATGCTTCTAAGATCTTCATTACAACTTGTGGATCAAGTACACACCTTCAATGCATTCAGGGGACATCTATGAACATTATAGAATCATTTGGAAATCAGCAAATCCAACCGTAACAGATCTCAACTTATTTCACTTGAAGATGGATCACATGTCATTCTCAATCAGAGACTATCAAACTCTACTAATTAGGAACCTATTTTTTGAAGCTTCAAATCACATATCCTTTAGAATGAAGATGACTAAGGACCTTATAAGCTTAAGGAAAGAACTACAAAACCAAACTCTAATCTGTAGAGAAATGCAGAGCAAAACACTTTATCTCTGTCACTTTGCAAACCTTACCAAGCATAGTCTTCATACTGGTGAATACAACTTTTTCTGCATAGGGATCCAGACCACCAAATTCTGGATTTAGCATCTTCCAACACTTCTCTAAATCATATCCAAAACTCATACTCTTGTCTTCAACATAGGAAATATGTGGAGAAAAATAATTGAACATTGTTTTTCAATCAATCAATGTTAGAAGATATAGTTGACACAAATGACCACAAATATGTCGACATCAATGACAACACTAATTAGCACATAATTGCAACAATCTCCCCCTTTGTCATTGATGGCAACATAATATGTGAAAAACATGTTCCACCATCAAGACACAATTTTGCTTCAGGACTCCCCCTTTCTTTTCATACTTCTTCACTCTTACTCCCCCTGAGTTGTTCACATGATTTCTCTGCCCCTTTGACATCAATGGCAAAGGGCTTCTCATCTCTTCTACTACACATACTTGCACAATGCTACTCTAATCAATTTGAAACCATTATTTACTCCTCCTAAATGTTACAATCTTCTCAAACCACTACCTGTTCCCCTTGAGAGGTAGCCTCCAACATCAGTCCAAAAGAGAAAATGTACTTTGAAGCACATTGGATTGATGCACCTCCTTATGTATCTAGTTCAACGAGGGAGGGGCAATAACCCCTAATTTCTCCTAGAGATACTCAAATGTGTCTTTTGGAAGAGCCTTAGTGAATATATCAACAACTTGATCTTTTGTAGGCACATACTCAAGATTTACCTCATTCTCTGCAACTTTCTCCCTCAAGAAGTGATACTTGAATGAAATGTACTTTATCTTTGAGTGCATCACTAGATTCTTTAAAATTTTTATGGCACTTGTATTATCAAAAAGAATAGGAATTGGTCCATCAAACTAAACTTGAATATCCTTCAAGGTTTGCTTCATCTAGAGCACCTGAGTGCAACATGATACTATAACAATATATTCTTCTTCTACAGTAGACAAGGAAACTAATTCTTTTTTCTTTCTATGCCAGGAAACTACTCTATCTCCAAGGAAGAATGTATTTCCACTTGTGCTTTTCCTGTCATTAGCACATCTAGCCCAGTCTGCATTTGTATAGGCTCTCAAAGAAAAATCATTATTCTTAGGATACCACAATCCATGATCATGAGTGCCCTTCAAGTACCTGAATATCCTCTTAATTGCCATCACATATGATTCTCTAGGATCTGATTGAAATCTGGCCACAAGACAGGCTGTATGCATGATGTTTGGTTTGGTAACAATTAAGTAAAGCAGTCCTCCAATCATTGATCTATACTTTCTTTGATCAGCCTTAGGAGATTCATCATTCTTGCTCAGTTTACAACTAGTAACCTAGGAGTGCATACCAGTTTAGATTCCTCCATTCCAAACTTTTTCAGTAATTCCTTGACATATTTTGATTGAGAAATGAAAATACCTTTGTCTATTTGATTGATTTGCAGTCCAAGGAAGAAATTCATCTCACCACACATAGACATCTCAAACTATTTTTGCATTTCATTTGAAAAATTCTTGCACAGCTCTTCATTTTCACCAAATATGATATCATCTACATAGACTTCAATAATTAGGATTTGATCTTTACTTACCTTGATATACAAATTGCTATCTACGAACCCTTTATTGAAACCTTGCTATATCAGATACTTATCTAGTCTTGTATACCAAGCTCTGAGAGCTTGCTTCAATCCATACAAGGCCTTCTTCAATTTGCACACCATGTCTAGTTTGTCTGATAACTAGAACCCATCTAGTTGCTCTATGTAGACTTCTTCTTCTAGCTCACCATTTAGAAAGGTAGATTTCACATCCATCTGATATACTTTGAAATCTTTGTGTACTGGAAATGCCAAAAATAGTCTGATAACCTTCATTCTTTCCACCCAAGCATAGGTATCTACATAATTAATTCTTTCACCTTGGGAGTAGCCTTTGCATACAAGTCTTGCCTTATTTCTCACAACTTTTCCAACTTCATTCAGTTTGTTTTGGAAAACCCATTTTGTTCCAATCACATTCTCATTTGTAGGTCTAGGGACAAGTTCCTAAGTCTTTTTCTTCTCAATCTGTTGTAGTTCTTCATTCATTGCCTTGACCCAATGCTTATCATTGCAAGCTTCAATTACTGTTTTAGGTTCTACCTTAGACAACAGACAAAGATTTACTTCTTCCTCTATGATCTTGCTTCTTGTCATCACACCTTTCCTTTTGTCACCTATAATTTGATTTTTAGAATGATCTCTCTACACATACCTTTGAGTTTTAGGAGTTCTTACCAGAACTTCATCTTGAGTTTCTTCTTTTTCTAGAGCTTGTTCTTCAGTCTAAACCTCCTTTTCTTTGCCTTTTCCAACCTTTTCTATATCAGTAGGTTCATCTGACTCATATCCATCTGGTTGGAAGTCTTCATCTACCTTTACACTTGCACTTTCAATGATCTTTCTCAATCTTTTGTTATAGCACCAGTAAGCCTTGCTCTTAGTGGAGTATCCAAGAAATATGCCTTCATCACATCTGGCATCAAACTTCTCTAATTCTTCATCTCTTCTGATGTAGCATCTGCTTCCAAAAACTTTGAAGTATTTGATAGTGGGGGCTCTACCATACCATAGTTCATAAGGTGTCTTTGTTTCTTCTACTCTGGCTTGCACTCTATTATGAATGTAGACAACATTATGTATTGCTTCTTTCTAGTACATTTCTGGTAGGTTTGCTTCCTTGATCATTGCTCTGGTTGCTTCTTGAACAATTCTATTCTTCCTTTCAACCACTCTATTTTGTTGAGGAGTTTGGGAGTAGACAAATGTCTCTTTATACCATGTTCTTCACAAAAAGCATTGAACTCATTTGAGGTAAACTCACCACCTCTATTGGACCTTAAGCATTTGATCCTCAAATCTAATTCATTTTCAACCATAGCTTTGAAGTCCTTGAACTTATCTAAAGCTTTTGTCTTTTCTCCAATGAAAGTAACCCAAGTCGCTCTTGAAAAGTCATCAATAAGGAGCATAAAATACCTTTCACCTTGTAGACTTCTTGTTCTTGTGGGACCACACATGTCTATATGTACTGGTTCCAACAAATCGATAGATTTTCTTTTGAAAGTGGTCTTTGTCATCTTCCCAAAATAGCATTCCTTGCATATCACATTGGCAGGCTTCACAATCTTAGGCAAATCTCTTACAACTTGAATAGTGCTTATTCTCACCAGATTATTGAAGTTAATGTGACACATTCTCCTATTCCATAGCCAATTTTCATCTGACTTAGCCAAAAAACAACAATTTTTAGTACCTTTCAAGTGATAGACATTACCATGTGTCTTCTTGCCATCTACAACTAAGGTTCCAGAGCTATTTTGTATCTTACACCCATTGTCCTTGAATACAAGATTATTACCTTTGTCACACATTTGTCCAACACTTAGTCGATTATGCTTTAGGCCTTTGACATAAAGAACATCATCTATATTATGCTTGCCATCAAAAGTAATAGATCATTGTCCACAAATCTTACCAGCTGCATCATCACCAAACCTAACAAGTCCTCCATTATACTTTTTAAACTTAAAAAACTTACTCTTGTCTCCTGTCATGTAGTTTGAGCATCTGCTATCAATGATTCATTCATCTTTCTTTTTAGCATGGAATGTAGATAACTCCCCTGGACTTTCTTCCTTCACACAACTTGCAAGATTAGCAGAAACAAGTTCTTCTCTAAGTGCAATAAACAAGCATTCACTACTATTTCCATCATTAGAATTAGACTCATCATCAATTAAACCTTCATCATCTCTAACATAATAACTCTTTCTTACCATCTTGCCTTTGCTTTCATTAATCTTCAAGGCTCTGTCATGACATCTTGAAACATAATGACCAATTTTACCACAACTGAAGCATTTGAAAGGTAACTTACCTTTGAGTTTTCCTTTGCTTCCCCTCTTTATTTTACTAGCAAATTTTGCTTCTATCTCTACAAAGTCTTCATCATCTAATTCCACATCATATTTCTCTAATCTAGCAGTCTTAGTTGCTTCCTTGGCCTTGAAACCAGTCTCTATTTTTGCAGGGCCATCAGTAGTACCAAACTCTCTTATTTCAAAGGTAATCAGTTTGCCAAGTAATTGATCTTTTGTAAGCTTGCCCAATTCCAACAACTCTTCAATGGTAGATAACTTGTGACTATAAGATTTGGGAAGAGTTCTGAGTATCTTATCTATGACATCCTCATCTTTTAATTGCCCACCAAGACCCTTGATACTGCTGACAACTTCATCAATCTTTTGTAAGTAAATTGTTATGTTCTCATTTTCACCCATTCACATGGCTTCATATGTGGTCTTCAAAATCTACAACTTGGCCTTCTTGACAGATGCATCACCTTCATAGATTTTATTCAATTTGTCCCAAATCTTATAAGCAGTTTCCATGTTCACAACTTTTTCCATTTTAGTGTTAGACATGGCATTTAATAGAGCATTTTTAGATTTGTGATTATCCTCAAACATTTTGATCTCTTGTTTAGAATACAGATCTTTAGGAACTGTGTATTTATTCTTAACCACTTCCCAAACATTATAACCAAGAGAAATGAGATAACTTTGCCAAGAGAAATGAGATAACTTTGCATTTGTACCTTCTAGTAGGCATAGTAGGATCCATCAAACTAAGGAATGCCTTTCCTGTGTGCCATCCCAGATCTACCTTAAGCTATTAGGCTTTATTCAAAGGAACCTCGCTCTGATACCAATTGTTGAATGACACAAGACAACTGAGAGGGGGGGTGAATCAGTTGTATCAAAACTTTAGCTTCTTTAAACCACAATCAATTTCACAATCACTTAACTTATTTCCTTATTCTATTATGAGCATCAAACATGAATAGCAGAATCAAAACATGAGTACATCAACATCACATACACATGAATACCAGATTTTTTTACGTGGAAAACCCTAAACAAGGAAAAAACACGGTGAGTGTTAGCTCACAATATAAATGTAGTAACAATATTGAATATCAAATGGCAGCTCACTGTCGAGGATGGCTCATTGCTAGGAGTAGCTCACTACTAAGGGTTGAATTGATTAAGTAGCATCTACACCATGCCTGAGTTTAGTTCCATTGAAGCATAATAAAACTCCTTTGCTTTGCTCTACTTTTACACTTCACAGTTATCTTCTCATCTTCACAACATCCATGCAATACATTCTCAATAGATCCTCTAAAACTTGATTTACTCTTTCTATCTGACCATCTATCTCTAAATGATAAGTTGAGCTTCTGATTAATTGAGTTCCAAGTGAGGAGAATGAGGTTTGCCTAAACCTAGACATCATGCATGCATCCCTATCTGAAATGATCTTCTCAGGAACACCATGCAACCTAAACACTTCTTGCACAAATTTATGGGCTATGACTAGTGCTCCATCTATCAAATTCCCAGGTATTAAATGAGCTACCTTGGTAAGTCTATCTACCACTACCAAAATAGCATTATGCCTATTTCTAGACATAGGAAGACCTTTTATAAAATCCATAATGATGGTCTACCACTTCCACTTTGGAATCTCATTAGGATATAGGAGTCATGCCAGGTGATAATGTTCTACTTTCACCCTCTGGCATTCTAAACATCCTTGTACAAACCTTGTAGCATCCCTCTTCATTCCTTTATATCAATATAGTGGTTTCACATTGGCTAGAAGTTTCATCATTCCAGGATGTCCTGAATATGGTGCAAAATGAACTTCTTTCCACATGATATCGCTTAAATCCTCAGAGCTTGGAATGTACATCCTTCCTTTGAATCTTAGTAGTCAATCTGTTCAAAGTAGATTCCATCATACCTCAAATCTTGAGGATTATCCAAGAGAGATTTCTTAAATTGCTCATAGTATTCGTCTCCCTTAGATTTTTGCAACACCTGATTCTTGAAATCAGAATGAATAGAGATCATTGAGGAGATATGTCTCCTTCAACTTAGGGCATCTGCTACTTGGTTTTCCTTGCCCTTAATGTAACTAATCTCAAAATCATAGTAAGATATAGCTCTAACCATCTCCTCTGACGAGCATTAAGATGTGGTTGAGTAAACAAATACTTTATACCTTGATGGTCTGACCTTAACTCGAAGGGTTTCCCAACTAAATAATGCCACCACATTTGCAATGCATGCACAACTACTACTAACTTGAGATCATGTGGAGCTATTATGGAGTAAAAAGTGGCCACATGCCTTTTTACCTCCTAGTTTAGCTCCTAGGTCCTATTTGATTCATTATACATTCTAATTGATCATCCTAAAGGAAATTACTCAACACCCATGAAATTTTGGACCCTTAGGACCTCCTTTATCTTAACCCTAACCTAATTTGGGCCCCTAGACTTGGGTGCCAACTGCCCAAGTCTCCCCTAATTGGTTGGGGCTAACTAACGACATGTCAGCTTGGGCCCTTCCAAAATGTTTCTCCTTGTCAGCTTTTATGATTTAAATTCATAAATGTTAGCGAGAAAGCATATATAAGTGAGTTTATGACTTCATTTTAAACCTAGATGGATAATACAAACTTATGATATTGGAGCAAAGAGCATTCAAGGCATTCATTGTGTTATTGTTGTAGATTTTGTGTTTTTATTTGTGTGTTTGTTGTAGATATGGCATCATCATCCATCTCCTTATGAGTTGAAGAGCTTCATCCTCCTAAAGACATCACCTCTAAGGTTATATCATCTATATTTGAATCATTTGGATTATCTTTAGCCTCTATCTTGCAAGGGCACACTCTCTCATTAACAAAGGTGTTGGGAAAGCTTGAATGTTAACCCAAGATTTGACTGAGGCAAATCCCTAAACATCATAACCCCTAAACCCCTCTCTTGTCATCTTGTGTGTAATTTATAGGTACATGTTTCAGGAAAAGTGGAGCTATAGGAAGACAATATAGTAGGAACTATAATTTCAGGATCCAAAAATAGTTCTAGATTATCTCTTCGAAGAGACTTGGGCGGTTGGTACCCTAGTCCATAGGGTTTCCATCTTCTGGATCTAATCTTTGAGTGTCATTTGCAACATCTTCTTAGTTTTGACCTCTAGTAGAATCTCACTTCTGGACTTGGGCAGTTGTCGAATTTGTCCTCTGACACTGTTTCTTTTGGGAGATAGGTTCTAACATCTTACTGATCATCTCTATACTTTTGGTTTTTAGATTTCTATTGTCCATCATTTGTTTCAAGTTTATTATCTCATAACTAGGGTTTTACTCATACTTAGCCTAGGGTTTGATAGAAATCTTGGTTGAATCTTATCTTTCCTTGACAAACAAGAGCACAAAATCTATAGCTAAGTCCTCATCCATCTTGTAGTGACTTAAGCTTAGTTTTGTCCTTGAATGTTTTAGTGAAAGGAAGGTTTGATCTAGTGTACTCACACATTCCATCCTTTCCCTTTTTAACATATAACTATTGAATGCACAAGACAACTGAGAGGGGGGTGAATTAGTTGTAACTTAAAATTCCAAAACCCTCACATACATTCAGATCCACAATGATTCAATTAATCCTAGAACTATTATGGTGATTAAGCATGAAAGCATATAATAGAAACTAAATCAAATCAACATCAAACACAAGAGAACACCAGATTTATGTGGAAAACCCAAGAAGGGAAAAACCATGGTGAGGATTAGCTCACAATATAAAGTAGTATCAACACTAAAATACAATAGGCTCACTGCCAAAGGGCTCACTTCCCAAAAGAAAGGCTCACTACTAGAATTAAGAAAAAGATAGAGAAGATTGTTACAAGGAGAAAATAATGCAATAGAGAAGTCCACCACAATCATCACCTAAACCTTCACAATCATACTGAAGAATTGTAGATACCTTCTACTCAGTGCATCCAGTAATCTAACACAAGAAGGCTCACATTGCACTACACAAATTTGCACTCTATAACTCTGCAATTCACATCACACACTTCATCTTGTGTATCTTTTCATCCTTCAACAACTTGACACATATTTATATCACCTTCAATCTTGAAATCATTCTCCAAGGTCGGCAAAGCACCTTAATTTTGTAGATTCAAATTAGGTCTGTACCAAAGCATTCATGCAGTGGAAATGAATGAAGGCAAACCACAACACACCTTAGTTCAGACCTAAATCCATCCATACATGTCACCCCATGCTTCTACAAACATCAAAGCAACTCCGTAATTAGTGTAAACACCCAAGGTCGGCCAAACCTATGTTAACACCTTAAACAATTATGTACATGCTTCCTCGAAACCAAAGATGACATGCAGAACACACACCATGCTTGAAAACAATCTAGAGTATTCCAAAAACATCCTGAAATCCAACAAATTTCTCCATAACATCTTTCATTTGATGAACAGACTTATCCTATTTACCCAACATACTCAAACATCTTTGTCATGCACTATATCTCAATAAATCAACTTCCAGAGCATCAAACCACAAACAAATTCAACTGAAGAAAGATATGAACCTTATAAGTACACTTCTAGAATTGCAAGACCAAAAACCACTTTGTAGAGAAATGCGGAGCAAAAACATTTCTCCCAGACACCTCTGCAAACCTCTGCGAATCACAATCTTCATACTAGTGAACACACCTCCCTCTACACAACAATCTAGCATGCCAAATCTTGAATGTAATATCTATAAACACCTCTGAATAACATATTCAAATCGTATGAACATATCTTCAATATATAAGAAATGCAGAGCAAAACCAAAACACTACTCTACAACACATAACATCTTTACAACACATTATTTCCTTTATTATTCAAATTTTCTCAAAACAACTTAGAAACCAAGCACCAGAAGCTTATTATCACCGACTTTAGTACTTCCTCATCTTCAAAGACAACACCCACTCAACACCAACTTGCTCACACTCTTGTAATATTCTTTTGTTCATACAATTGACACTAATGACAACACTAGCTGCACATACTTGTAACAATAACATTTTGGTGAACCCATGTTTTAATTAACTTGCATCTTTCTAAGTGTTGATATCAAATTTTACATTACATTATATCATTCTTATCATCCTTCATTGAAAAATCTTGCATACATTTGAAAATTTTGAAAAAATAAGAATTTTAGGCTTGCATAAAGGCATAGTTTGCATTATTTCATTGCATATCATTGGATGCATTTGAAAGTATGATTTTTATATCAGATCTATGACAAATTACAGCAATTAATCATCTCATGATCTCACACCTTGCATTTGTACATATCATTTGTTAGGGTTTTGTGGAAATTTTACATTTTTTATATAACCTAGTTTTAACAAGAAGCTAGGGTTAGAGGCCAAAATATTATTTCAGATTTTGATTCTTCTTTAAACAGTCATTCAAATCTGATTTTGAGTTTTAGTGTTGCTTCATTATGTGTCCTTGCATTCAAATTTTCAACTTTACAATTACACAGTGTGTATTTAACATTTAAGGGTTTACACACTTTCTTCACACTTCTTTAAGAAAATATTTAAATCATTCATCTTGCCTTGTTGTGTAGCACTATTTTCATCATATTTCCTTTGTTTGTAAAGAAATTAGTGTGCTTTTGATTTCAAAAACCTAATTTCCTCAAACTAGTTATTATAATTTACACCATGGATGCTCTTGTTATTCCTCTTTGGAAGCTTTGTTTGCATACATCATAGATATTGATAATTTCTACAAATTCACTGATAAGTATCCTCAAGTCCTATAGAAAATATCATACATCTATGATATTGACATTGCCATGAGTTCCATATATGAAATCCTTTGTTACATGTCTAATTTTGAAAGATTCACAACTCTCATGGGCATCTACCCTTTGATCTTAGAAAATTTCACTAATTTCATCTCCATGAAGGATCATGAGGAAGATAATGATGAGGACATTCCCCCTTCTCTTACTATATTTCATGATGATACAATGGACATCACGTCTAAGACATATGAGATTAACATAGTCTTGTATGCCTCATCCAGTGATTTGGAACCTTCTCCTAACATTACTCCTTGTGAGGATATTTTGGCACAAGAAGAAGAAATCATTGAAACATTACTTAACAACACTTTACTATCTCTTCATTCCAATGCTCTCCCTAGCCAAGATGAAGCATTGGATGATGAAGACTCTCTTTTCAAACAACTTTTTCAACCTATTGATAATGGCAGTTCCTCTACTGAACTTAAAACTCTTCTTAACTGCATCTTAAATGAAGAAGTAGATCACCTATCATTGCTTGAGAAATCAAACACCTTGGATATCTATAATGATGTAGAGAGTATAAATAAACATTGTGTTCCTAAGGATCAAGGTACCTCAACACCACCTCAACTAACTAAAATGGGAATCTATCTGTGTCCTTCCCCACCATCTTGGCATATAGCAAGAGGAGACTTTCAAGAAAGAAGTCTTTCATTGCCAACTCCTATAGTCTCTTCTTCACAAATATAGGAAGATGTGGATGACATGATACAAAGGGAAAGAAGAACAAAGGACAAAGCATTAAAAATAAATATAAAGATCAAGATCAAAGATAATAGGTAAGTATTTCTAACCCTTTTTGGCCACCTTCGTTGTAGCATCTCTTTGAGTTGCTCACTTACGTGGCCTCCTTTGATGTGTTGTGTTCCCCCGTGCTGTGTTATATATTGTTTAGGTCTCTTTGGATGACCCTTGATACTCTTGTAAGGTCAAGGATATAAGGAGACTGCCTCTGTTGTGACCATTCTTCTATTTGTTTCATTATTCTTTTACTTTCTTCTCCTCTATCTTATTGTTGTGTGTTGTGCCTTAGGGGAATAACATTATGGAGGATGTATTGGGGGTATCCTCTTGTGTTGTAAACCCAAGTCACTCTTGTCTCCTCTCTCATTTTATTCTTTAACTCCTTTAATGACTCTACTAGCCAGCGGATGACAAAAAACAAATAAATACTGATAAGGATCATGCATCCCTTTAGCAAGAAAGAAAAAATGGACCTAGTCCATATGTGAAGATGGGGTTGATATATATATCTAACACTTGACTAGTAGAATCACTTTGTGTTGTGAAATTTATTATAACAAAATTTTACAATACTCTAAATCTGCTTCTACACACTTTGGATTGTGTTGTATCTCACCTTGTTGCTACACTCAGTTTTGAGATACCTGCAGTATAGCCCAATGGATATACTTGATTCCAAACCCACAAGTGTAGACTTGGTCTTTGATGTGATCTAATAGATGATTTATGCATAGCTTCTATGAATTGATTTGGTTGTTATCTTAGAGTAGGATTTTCTAACCAAAGCTTATATCTTGTTCATTATCTTATCAACAAACCATATCAATGTGTTTGTGGGAACATTCGGCAATCATGGCACATGTCACTTTGGGGCATGGGCTTTGCGAAGACTCTTGTTCCCTTGCATGTTTTCACTCTACCTTAATGTGCTTGATACCGACAAGTAGGATCAACCACCTTAAGGTGGGAGCATATATAATGGTATCTGTCTGATTATTTTGACATTGACAAAGCATGTTTGAAAGACCTCATCATGAGGTGGGATGGCATATCTCTTGAGCTAGTGTACATCCTTTTCAAGCAAAAAGACCTCATTGAGGTGGGATGGTGTATCTCTTGAGCTAGTGCACATCCTTTTATACAAAGTCCTCATCACGAGGTAGGGTTGGATCTTGAGTCATTCACCCTTAAGCATGTCTTTGGTGGTTGTGGTAGTGTAGCTCAACCATCAAGTGTGTTTGGAATGTTTTAAATAGTGGAGTGCAGCGACGAGCTCCTTCCTATCACTCGTGTTTGCCATGTATAAGACATATAGTGTGTCAATGGCATACTGTATGGCACTCGTGTATTCCATGTGTCTTCCATGTGTTTTATATGTCTTCCTTGCGTGTCTTATGTGTTTCTAGTATGGTCTAAAGCTGTGTGACAAAGAGTCCCTCCCCACGCTGTATGTGTTTTACGTGCTTGTGTGTGGTCTAAAGTTGTATGGAGATGAATCCCTCCCCATGTGTTTTTTACTTTAATTAGCATTTTATATACATCGATATGTAATGTTAATCATGTCTTCTCTTCATGTATACTCTATGTATTACGTGACTGTATTCATGTCTTCTCCACATACTACATGCTTTCACTATCTTCTCTATGTATTGCATGCTTCCTTATTGTATTCATTGTGTCTTATGTGACTGTTAAGTGTTTTCTTATGTTTGCCTGAGCTTGGGGGCTAGAAATAGTCTTTCAAACTTAGGGTGTGTTTGGGGTGTTTGATGTGCTTTGACCATACTTTAATGCATGTGTGGATCATAAGATCATACACACATTAAAGTGGGGGCTAAATGTTATGGGGTAAAAAGTGGCCACATGTCTTTTTACCTCCTAGTTTACCTCCTAGGTCCTATTGGATTCATTATACATTCTAATTGATCATCTGAAAGGAAATTACCTAACACCCATGACATTTTAGACCATTGGGACCTCCTTTAGCTTAACCTTGACCTAATTAGGCCCCTGGACTTGGGCGCCAACTACCCAAGTCTCCCGTGATTGGTTAGGGCTAACTAATGGCATGTTAGCTTAGGCCCTTCTAAAATGTTTCTCCTTATCATCTTTTGTGATTTAAATTTGTAAATGTTAGTGAGAAAGCATATATAAGTGAGTTTATGAATTCATTTTGAACCTAGATGGATAACACAAACTTATGATATTGGAGCAAAGAGCATTCAAGGCATTCATTGTGTTATTGTTGTAGATTTTGTGTTTGTATTTGTGCATTTGCTACAAATATGACATCATCATCCATCTCCTTATGAGTTGAAGAGCTTTCATCCTCCTAAGGAATTCACCTCTGAGGTGACATCATCTCTAGTTGAATCATTTCATCATTTGGATTATCTTTAGCCTCTGCCCTATAAGGGCACGCTCTCTCATTAACAATGGTGTTGGGAAAGCTTAAATGTTAACTCATGATTTGACTGAGGCAAATCCATAAACACCACAACCCCCATACCCCTCTCTTGTCATCTTGTGTGTAGGTTACAGGTATAGGTTTCAGGAAAAGTGGAGCTATAAGAAGACAGTGTAGGAACTATCGTTTTAGGATCCATAAACAGTTTTAGATTATTTCTTCGAAGAGACTTGGGAGGTTGGTGCCCTAGTCCATAGGGTTTCTAGCTTCTAGATTTGATCTCTGAGCATCATTTACATCATCTTCTTAGTTCTGACTTCTAGTAGAATCTCACTTATGGACTTGGTGGTTGTTAAATTTATCCTTTAACACCTCTACTTTTAGGATACAGGTTCTGACATCTTACTGATCATCTCTATACTTTTGGTTTCTGGATTTATGTTGTTGGTCATCTATTTCAAGCTGATTATCTCATAACTAGGGTTTTACTCATACTTAGCCTAGGGTTTGATAAAAAGCTTTGTTGAATCTTATCTTTCCTTGATAAACAAGAGGACAAAATCTATAGCTGAGTCCTCATCCATCTTGTAGTGACTTAATCTTGGTTTTGTCCTTGAATGTTGTAGCAAAAAGGAGGGTTGATCTAGTGTACTCACACATTCCATCCTTCCCCCTTTTAACATCTAACAGGAGCATAATTATGTTCATATGTCTTCAATTTTCTACACTCATAAGTGATTACTCTCCCTTCTTGCATAAGTTCACAACCTAACCCTTCTCCTGAGGCATCGGTGATGACTATAAAATGACTTTTTGGATCAGGTACTTTTAGAATTGGTGTCGTAGTTAGCTTTTCTTTTAGTTGATCAAATGCCTCCTGGCATTTTTTACCAAACAAACCTTTTTCCTTTCCTTTGCAGGGAAGTAATGGGGTAGGAAATCCTTGAAAAGGTAGCCATAAACTTTCTATAATATCCTTCCAAACCCATGAAACTATGGACTTCATGCACATTTTTCGATGCATGACACTCTAGAATGGCTTTAATCTTTGTTGGGTCTACTGCAATTACCTTAGCTAAGATTACATGACCTAGGTACTGTAATTATTTTAGGAAGAAAGTACCCTTTAAGAGTTTACCATATAGTTTGTGCTCTCTCAGATGCTGAAGAACGATCTGCAAATGTTGGAGGTGTTCTTCCTCATTTTTAGAATATATCAAAATGTTGTCAAGGAACACAAGAACAAACTTATCCAGATAGTCTCTAAATATGCTATTCATTAAATTTATAAATGTTGCAGGTGCATTCATCAATCCAAAAGGTAGGACTGTGAATTCATAATGTCCATATCTTGTTCTAAAGGTTGTTTTATGGATATCTTCATCTTTCAACCTTATCTGATGGTATCTAGATTATATATCAATCTTTGAGAACACAACTGCCCCACACATTTGATTGAAGAGATCATCAATATGTGGTAACATATACTTATTTTGTTACTTTATTAAGCATTCAATAGTCTATACACAAGTGCAGTGTGCCATCCTTCTTTTTGGCAAAGATCACTAGTGCTCCCCAAGGTGAAACACTGGGTCTTATCAATCCTTTTGCTAACAAATCCTACAACTTAGTCTTTAACTCCATCAACTCTATTGTAGTCATTCGATAAGGAGCTCTGGATATAGGTTATGATCCTAGAATAATATCTATGGAAAAGTCAAAAGTTCTCTTAGGAGGTAATCTAGGTAATTCATCTAGAAATACATCCTTAAAATCTCTTAGAAAAGGGTACTTCTCCATATCTAATCTCATTTGATCTAAAGATTCCTCTTCTTCCATTCCTTGGAGTTTCTAAGATTCATGATACATTAAGTCATCTTGAAAGGTGAAATCTTTGTATTCATCCATTTTCTCCATTTTGATTGCAAAGAGTTGACACCCTTTTTGCTTGGCCCTCTTCAACTGTAAGGTAGATACTTGCCTTAACTTGATCTCTCTAGAAGTGCCTTGTAGAAAAACTTTGTTTCCAAGGTTGTCTAGGAATTCTACTATTTTAGAAAAATAGTCTACTTTAGCCCTATGCCTCCATAACTAGTTTATTCCTAGGATGACATCATAAGATCCTAAGGGGGCCACATATAGGCTTACTTTAGTGAAAAAGCTTGAAAGTTCAACCTTAGCTTCAAACAAACACTGCTCTACCTGAGCTCTTGTCTGGTTAGCATACTCTACTAACCATGATTTGTCCATATAACCATCTTTTCTAAATATTTTATCTAATACTTTTGGTGAAATAAAACATTCAGTGGCTCCAGTGTTTATTAAAACTAAAATTAGAACACCAAATAAAATACCTAGAGTTTCAACTGGAGTAATCTAGTATTCTGCCTGTCGATTATCTAGTGTTGCATGGATTCTCTTCTAGAATGCTACTTGCTGTGGTGGTAAGGGATTTCCTCATGGTTGTGTTCCTTGTGTCTTATTAGGACATTGATTAATGGTCACCTCCACATGTAAAACACCCTCCAGGAAGTCCTCACCTTTCAAAGGGCTTTCCTATGTTGTCTTTGTCCTTCTTATTGTTATTTCTACTATTTTTCTTGTCACCTCTAGACTCATTTCAATTGTTTTAGAATCCCTTGTCACCCTTCTTTGTGAAATCCTGCTTATAACTCTTTTTCTTGAATGTTTGTGAAGATCTTGACCAGTTGAACTTCTAGCTGTTCTTATCCTGATAAACACATATGGACTTAAGATTTTGATCTTGCTTTATAGCCTTTTTATAGACTTGGTCCATAATAGTGGGACCATGAGCATCTACTTCACCTCCTATTTGGGCATTTAGCCCCATAATGAACTTCCTCATATGGAACCTTTCATCCTTTTGGTATTGAGGAATATACTTAAGGAGACAAGTAAACTTCTCCCAATACTCATTTACAGACAAGTCATCTTCTCTCAAGTTCTAAAAATCCATGAGTTTTTGATCAAAATATAGTTGCAGTAACCATCTTTTCCTAAAGATTACTACAAACTTATCCCATGTTAGACTCAGTGAGCTCAATCCCAATTCCATCTTTTTATTCATCCACCAAGTGGATGCTTCTCCAGATCATTGATATGCTCCCCATACCACCTTAGTTATTTCTAAATAGTTCCTAATTTCAAAATATTTTTCCATTTCAGTGAGCCATGCCTTTGCGACATCTTCGCTCACGGTTCCCTCAAATTTAGGTGTGACCTTCTTCATGTCCCTAGATAATTCGAGAGCTAATTGGTTCCTCTTTTCCTCATCTAATCTTGGTTCTAAATTATTTTGCCTATGCCTACCTTGGGTGGTACGTTCACAATGAATCTCATCCTCACCTTCATGGGATGCTTCTTTCTTAGGTCTACTCTGACCTCCGACCTCTTATTCTAGTTTACCAATCATCACCCTTGTTTCATTGAGCATTGCAAAAATCTAGTCCAATTTTTCATCAGAGTTGCCAGAAGGTTGTCCTACCTCCTGGCTACCTCCAAGATTAGTTCTAGTTCGAACCATACTAAAATCCTACTTCTCCTAAATTTTTCATGTTAAGCATTCAATTAGTTTTTCTATTAATTGCATTCATTTATAAACATTTCTCAATTTTAATTCATACAATCTTAAAAAAAGAGGTAAATTCTTGCCAAAATTCCAAAATTGTTTTATAATATCTATAGATTACATAGTATCCTTATTTATTACAAACTTTGACATCTCACAACTTGAGGTCACTGTCAGAAAGAGGAAACTCCTCATGTTCATCCTCATCCTCGAAGTCTACCAAACCAGACCTGGAAGGTGGATGTACTCATCCATAACTTCCCGACTAATGACAGGGACACTAGGACCACATCCAAATAGTAACTCCGTATGTATAGAAGGTTTGACTAGTTCCACCTTAGAAATAGGTACAATGGTCTTAGCTACTTTATCCCTCTGCATCTTTTCCTACTTGATATGCTTAAGAGCATCAACAAAGGTCTCATAGTCAGCTAATCATGCACCTTTAGTGTAACTAATATTGTTTAGGAGTTTCACTTTTGAGGCTCAATCCTTCGTAGCCTTTAAGTAATGTTCATTTCCTATTACCGTCTTCCTTGCGGTTTGTTTTGTTCTTACCATTCTAGAAAAAGAACATTCGAACATTAGCAACTAATAATGTTTGAAGAAAAAATTTTAAGCAGTAAGCTCACAGGTCCATGTACTAAACCCGGTAGCTTTGATAGCATATGTAACAAATCTACCCATACAACATAGTAAGCACTATAGTTTTCAACTTAAGAAAAATAATTCAATTCCTCAAAAAGTAGGGAAATCAAACTTTTCTTTTTTTGACATCATCATCATTTGTGATTTTCATAATTGAAAACATAAAAAAATTCATAATGAAATAGCATTTCATTTCAACTTGTAAAATAAATACATCCTTTCATTTACAATTTTCATTTATGACTTATAATCAAGTAAACAGATTTACAATTTACAAATAAGTACATGATTAGGACTTCCTTATCTAGATTAATCTTCTATTTTATAAGCCTCGGCGTGTCATCTACAAGAGGGAGAGCATCACCCAAGCACTTTACCTCCGACCACAAACTGGTGATCCCTCGTACACCTTCCAACTGGAAGTGGCCCTTCCCTTCAACAAAGAGTATAGACTAAAGACCCCCTAATAATGCCATCTAATTTTCTAGTGTTGTGTCCTACATAACCAACATGGTCATACAACTATAGACTTCTCTAACTAAGTATGACACTACTAGCTAGTTATGCAAACTTGGAGCACAATGAACTGACAAGTGCAAGCAGAGACTTGCACCTACTTTGGCTAAAGTTTGAATAAAAATTCAACCACTTCTTTAAAAAGTGGAGTTGTATGTTCAACCACCTCTAACTCAACTTGGAAACCTTTAATGACCTATGGTTAATTCAAACTTGTATTTCACCAAATGGTTTGACTTTTCATATTGATCTTATTTGTATAGTGATGACTCATTAAGTCAATACATGACTGGATTGGTTAGTTTCTCTAACTTTGAACACCCATTTTACATTCTAGTAACATCTTGGGTCTTGGCTACTACCACTTGTTCATGTCCTTTTTATTAATCACGAGAGTTACTTCTCTCCTATTTAAGCATTTTAGTTAAACATGATGACAAAACATCATCAACTCGACCCTCCTAGTCTCATAATAACAATAATAACAAAATGTCCAATAAGTTCATCAATAAAGTAATATCTTTTATAAAATATTACCTCTATGTAATAAGGTTTCAGGTTTGTAGTGTAAAAGAGTATGGTTCTGTTCATATGGAACACCATATTAATTTTGGTTATTATATGATAATAATATCATTTGGTTTTCTTTATTATCAACCTTCAATTGACATAGAAGAGGTTATGAACATGTTTCAAAGAATCTAAGTTTATACAGAGCTAAACAAGTCTATCTATATATGTTGGAATTGGTCCAGACAATTGAGAGGGGGGGTGAATCAGTTGTCACACAATTTAGACTTTTCTGCCTTTAATCTTCTTTTACAACTTATAATCAAATTAATGATATAAATATTTCAGCATTAATCAATAATACATGAGCAGAAACATACATAACACATTGACACCAAGATTTTTGATGTGGAAACTGGGTTAAGGGAAAAACCATAGTGGGGGTTAACCCACAAAGATTATACTCTATTAAAAGTATTACAAAGTGGAATGTACATGCATTCGGGCTCACTTCCTAGAGCTCACTGCTTAGAAGAAGGTTCACTACCTACAGAAGACTCACTGCCTATAGAAGAAGATTACAATGAATTTGAACTGATAAATAGCATTTACCAATGCAAGGGTTCAGTTTCGGTTAAGCACAAAATATTGACTTGATACACTTCATCCCTACTTTGCCTTGTTTACTGTTCTGCTAACATTCAAACCTTAGATCGCTTCCCTTTTCACACTTAGTCCATAGTCGCATTGCTCACACACTGAAATCATTCAAATTCATCAGCTATATATATTCACATCCTGATCTTCAACCACTTTTTAGTCACCTTCAAGAACACTTAGAACTTTATTGAAGATTATGCCCTATCAGCTAAATCCATGTACAACTTGTAACATGGACCAAAACTTGCACTCACAAATCATCATTCAGGTTGGCTACTATCATTGATGATTAGAACTTCTCCAACCAAGAAATTCCATACATCTGAAACCAAGATCAATTACAAGGTTGGTCTATTCTTCTTCTGTCTTCTCTGTCAAACTGTTAAACTAATACTCAGATGCTAATAACTTTTGAATCCTCATCACCGGAGGCCAAAACTCTACATTTAGATTATCCTAACAATGCTTGTGACTCCCTCAAATCCACATCAAACTTTGATTTACCACTACAGAGATTTGGACCAAGATACCGGACCCTGTTGCCTACTCTGTTTCTGACTACCTAGACTTAGATAAATTCTAATTCTAAATTCCGGTATGAACAAATTGTGTTATGTGGATGGGTGGAATAGTCTTAATTGCTAGTGGTGACAACACCTACCATGCAAAGTAGTGTCTCTTGCCAACAATCTCCCCCTTTGGCATTGATGGCAACACTTAGTGAAAAATGACTACGTGTTACACATTTACTCCCCCTTACTCTATACTCTTGTGCTTCTCCACTGATTCTAGAACTCCCCCTTGTTGGATTCCTCATTTTTCAATGATCTCCAATCCCCCTTTGACATCAATGGCAAAGGATGGGGTCCGCAAGCCAAAATTCTCCCAAAAATTTTGTAAATAATGTTGCATATGTACAACCAATCATTAAGTTATATTTACATGAACTTGAGAATGCTTGCAAAACTATTTTTCAATTGCCCAAGTTTAGAGGCCCAAGTTCTTTTCATTCCATCCAAAATTGAGATGTGTTCACTCAGTAAAAATTGCATATGCTTTTGCCTTTGTTAGATCTGAAGGATCACTTGTCTGAACTGCAATCTAAGCTTCTAATAAGGCATCATACATTGTCTCTAACTTGGGGGCAATCAATCCCTGAAGCTCACACATTCTCTTCATAATATTACCTTTTTCTTTAACAATCCTCTTTATCTCATCGGTCAAGTTGCTTACTTGACATTCCTGACTTATAGGAGAAACTGTTAGAGGATCAAAATTTTGAGATAGATTTGACAACTTCTATTCTTTCTCCTTTATCTTCTTCTCAATATCCTCCCTAACTTTGGACCAGGATAGACAAAAATTATATATATCACCTCCATCAATTAGAGCATTTTGAATACTTTTTATACTGATACCAGGTATCATCCTATCATACCCTATTAAGCTCTTTATTTCACTAAGTCTCTTATCCAAAAACTCATTCCTAACTTTAGTCTCTGTAGACTTCTCAAAAGACTCAAAATGTGTACTTACAAAGTTTAGAAGATTCTTCAGATGTCCAGAGGGAGAGTCAGATGGATTCTTGTGGAGGGTAGGCATTATCTTCTCCAATACACTAGATGCAAGACTTAATAGCTCACTATCTTCTAAGTGAGACTTTAATATCTTCTCACTTGCCTTGGCCTGAGTGAAAGATGCTACCTTCATCATTTGGACCGGAGAGAGATTAGCTATGTGGATTAGTCCTTGAATCAGTTCTAGTTCATTAATCTCCAACATTTCTTTACTCAAAAAGTTCTTTACTGCCTCTACAGTGTCTCTTGCCACAACTTCTAGCTCACCTTCCTTCCTTTGAGTTTTATCAGTGGTAGTATCAGAACTATTTTGTTTGGATGCATCAACATTTGCACCATATTATTCTATTTTATCTTTCTTTTCTTCTTCTTTCTCTTTCTCTACTTTACTTTTCTCTGTGTTATCTGCAGAGGGACTCTTTCCCGTGTCTTCACTACTTGCTATTTGTTTTAGAGGGCTGTGTGGTAGCAATATTATCTTCTTTTCCAAATTGATCAGGTGGAGTTAGGAAATCTCCTGCATCATCAGTTTTGTCTACCATCTATGTATCTTCTATGCTTATTTTCTCCTCTTCTAGAATAGAGGATTCATTAACTTTGGTTTGTTACTCACCATTGTTTACTTTTCAACATCCAGAATCGACGAATCAATTCCATCATCTGTCTCCTCATAGGTTTTCTCTAGAGGATCTAGAGTATTACCTTGGCCATCATTTCCTTTTTCAATCTCTTCTTCTAGAGCTTCTTGTTTCGGAACTGAAGGATTAACTTCCTCAACTTGTTCCTCTGAAACAATATAGTATTTATCTTTTCAAGGGCTTTTCTCAAAATTTCTTCTGTTTCCTTTACAACTTCCTCAGTTTCACCAAGCATTAGCTTGTTCATCTGGATGTTGCTTCTGAATTTCTCCTTAACTTCCTTGAGGATTTTATCATCTTCTCTTCTAGTCATTACTAGACATGGGGTGGAGAGAACATATTCTCTGAGTTCTATATCTTTGTCCTTGGTGGCTTCCTTCCTCATTTCTAGTATTTTCCTTAAACTTTGGGGAATTTCTTGCAAAATTTCTAGTAGAGCTCTGTTGAATTTATTCAAGTATAGGATGGTGGCATCCTCCAAGATTTTCGTAGTTGCTTCATCAAAACTATCATAATATATTCTTTTTGCTTTCAGAGGGTTGGTTCTCAGAGGCCTTTGAAGTCTAGGCTTTCTTTGATCTCATCTCTTTAACTTCTTCATTTGTTTCTGTTTCCTCATCTTTTGTGCTCTTGTAGGTTCTTGTGGCCTTGGTTTTCTTCCTCTTTCCTCCTTCACCAGATGGTGTGGCTTTCAGTGTCTTAATGGGAACAGACTTGGATTGTTCTGAGACAGTTGCATAGCTTCTTATTTTTCTTGAAGAGCTAGGTGGGACTTCCAGAGCAGCTGCTGGCTCACTTTTTGTCCTTTCTTTTGAAGCTTTCTCATCTCTTCTCTTCATCTCCTCAATCCTTTCTTTATTCTTTCTTACTACTTCTTTGGTGATGCCAATACTCTCAGCATACATTTCAACTTGCCCCTGCACTTTCCTTTTAGTCTCTGGCTATTTGAGCTCCACATGTAGTTTTAGACTTAGCTCTTTGTATGTTCCAAATCTTTCAACAGATGTGTCTTTTGATTTGCTCAAGAGATGTTGAGAATACATGTCCAAGAATCTTTCATCAACCTCATATCCCATAGGCATTATCCATACTATCCTAGGTTTAACAACCTCCATTAGGCACTAATCAGTGTCAACCATAAAGCATATTTCATTTTCATATTTCTCTACAACTGACTTAGGGATTCTTTCTCTTGCATGCATCATACTTTGAAAGTTTTTTAAATAACCCCAAACAACTATTTTCTAAGCTTGGGAATCACCAAGGTTGTGTAGGTGATCTCTTATTTGCCATGATATTGGCCTGCCATTTGTCCAGTGCACACCTTGAATGCCAGGCACTTCATTCATAAAATATAAGAATAGACATATAATCAGGAAACCATACTTGAAGGTATTTTTCTTGTCATTCTTTATTTTGTTTAGATTCTCAATCAACTAATTTTGTAGTAGTTTACAAAGGTCATAATCAACATTCTCCTTCAACATTTGGTAGGCTACATATATTACAGTTTTGGAGACAGAATTTTCCCTGTTGGAGTGGTAGGCTTTGTAGCCAATCACCATGGAGGCAAACTTAACATTCGATTCTATGATGCCATTGATTGTCATTGCTCTTTTATCAAACTTTGCACCAGTTGCATTAGTGACAGTTTGGTTTTTCACAGATTTTAACATGGGTAATCCATAGGTTGAGTTAAGCCTAGTCACAATTCTAATGACATTTTTGGTGATCTTGAATGGTTTCAACAGCCATATGAATTCATCATGCATCTAACTTAATACATATTGAACCCATTCACTTTCATCAAATGTCAGGAATTCAGTCACTTGAAAAAGTGTTTGCTCTCTAGGGTTTCAAAATCTGATTTCAGTTGATAATCCTCACCTTTTAGATGATTTTCAAATAATTCAAGCAATTTCAGATTCCCAAATCATTCTACATTGTAATGTATATATGCCCTAATATCTTCAACATGTAGAACCCCATAAGGAACACCAGAGAATGCACCTAATAGTTCAACTTCAACTGATTTGTATGGATGCTTCTTAAATATTGGTCAGGGCCTTTCAATTACATCAACAACTAGAGGTGTAGCCATCTCAATAGATTTCAGATTTAAGGCTTTACAGAGAAGTACCTTTTTCTTCCGCAGGGTTAGGTTTGATCAATTACCATTTGAATTTGCTCTTTGTGCTTCAATTTCTAGATTTACAGCTTAGATGCTCTTCTTCTTGTTTCCTTCAAATGCATGACCAAGGGACTTTTTATCCTTCACAAAACCTAATTTGGCATTGTAATAAATGCGTTTCGCTAACTTCATCTGGTTACTCTGTTTCTTGAACAGTTCTTCATGAATCATTCCACAAATTTCCTTATCAGCATCTTTTCTTTAAGAAATCCTTCCAAAGTTTCTAAGACAATTCAAAATATCTTCTCTTATTGTGTCGTATCTAGGCACCCACTTACTGGCTGAAGGAATTTGATTTTCAATGCAGCTCCCCCTGAGCCAAAGCTCCTAATTTAATTCTCGGATGAATTATCAACACCAGATTCTGGTACGGACCCATTACTATTGTTCACAATTGTTTTCTTGACCCATGTCTTGCTCATTTCATTTTGGATCTCATTCACATCAATTTTTTCTTTGCCTTTATCTTGTCTCTGCTCATCCATTTTTCTATTTACCCGACCCCTTCTTTCATTAATCTCGCTTCTTTAAAATCTTGCAATATGACCAGATTTTTTGCAATTAAAGCACACAACATTTTTTGCTTATATACTTGATTTTCTCTTGATCTACACTGATTAGCCATGTGTCTAAATTCATTGCAAGAAAAATAGTAGCCATTGAAAGAATTTCTATTAGAGTTATTCATTATCATACTTCTACATTCATTGGATCTATGACCATACCTTTTTCACTTGAAGCATTGACTGGAAAAGGATGGACTATTTTGATTTACTCTGCTTCTGCACTGAGTAGCTTTATGCCCAAATTTATTGCAATTGAAATAATTTCCATTGAAGGACGGATATCTCTGAGCATTTCGCTATATTACCAGAGATCTTCTAGGTCTGTTTCTTCTATTTCTTGGTTGAGAATTTCTTTATCTAGATTTGGAGATTTCACCTTTCTCATATCCAAGGCCATGCTTGTCATCAAGCTTTTTCTGTCCTTTGAGCAGTGTTTCAAGTTTACCTGAGCTTATTTTGAATTTCTCTTTGTATTTATTTGCAAATTCTAGATCATTTCTGAGAATGACAATTTGCCTTTCAAGTCCTCTTTCATTGTCTCTTCTTTCTTGTAGGTTAGACTCTAGATGGCCAGCTACTCTATCCAATCTGTAGCATTCTTCAGTTCTTTCTTTTAGAGTTTGATTCAAATCTTCTTCAGTCTTCTTTCTTTTCTCAATTTCTTTGGTTAGCCTCATTGCCCTAGATTTCATCTCAACTTTTAGAATAGCAACTTCTTTTGACAACTTTTCACACTCCTTTGTCTTTTCTTCCAAGGCTTCATTTATGTCATTTTCTTTAGTTAAACTGGATAACTACAGAAGTAGCTCCTTTCTCTTTTCCATAAATTTCTTTAATTTATCTTTCAACATTTCAATGGTATCATCAACATCTTTAAGCTTATATTTCATATTAGATACTTCTGCTTTGGATTGACAAAGATCTTTTAAGGCCAACCGAAGTTGATCTTTGAGTGAACCCATTGAAAACTCCTTCTAAAATCTTTTCTCAAGTTGTTAGGCTTCTGTCAAGGAACTTGGCTCTGATACCAATTGTTGGAATTGGTCTGACAATTGAGAGGGGGTGAATCAGTTGTCACACAATTTAAACTTTTCTACCCTTAATCTTCTTTTACAACTTATAATCAAATTAATGATATAAACATTTCAACATCAATCAATAATACATGAGCAGAAACATACATAACACACTTGACACCAAGATTTTTGATGTGGAAACTAGTTAAGGGAAAAACCACGGTGGGAGTTAACCCACAAAGATTACACTCTGTTAAAAGTATTACAAAGGGGAATGCGCATTTGGGCTCACTGCCCAGAGCTCACCACTCAAAAGAAGACTCACTACCTACAGAAGGCTCACTACCTCTAGAAGAAGATTACAATCAATTTGAACTGATAAATAGCATCTACCAATGCAAGGGTTCAATTTTGGTTAAGCACAGAATACTGACTTGATACAGTTCATCCTTACTATGCCTTGTTTATTGTTCTGTTAACATTCAAGCCTTAGATCTTTGCCCTTTTCATACTTAGTCCATAGTCGCATTTCTCACACACCGAAATCATTCAAATTCATCAGCTATATATATCGGCATCCTAATCTTCAACCACTTTTTAGTCAGCTTCAAAAACACTTAGAACTTTATTGAAGGTTCTACACTATCGGCTAAATCCATGTACAACTTGTAACGCAAACCAAAACTTGCACTCACAAATCATCATTTAGGTTGGCTACTATCACTAATCATCAAAACTTGTCCAACCAACAACTTCCATACATCCGGAACCAAGATCAATTACAAGGTCAACCTGTTCTTCTTCTGTCTGCTCTATCAAACTATTAACCCGATACTCCAATGCTAATAACTTTTGAATCCTTCATCACTGAAGGCCAAAACTCTAGATTTAGATTATCTTGACAATGCTTGTGACTCCCTTAGATCCATAGTAAACTCTAATTTACCACCAGAGAGATCCAGACCAAGATACCGGACCTTGTCGCCTGCTCTGTTTCTAACTTCCCGGACTTAGATCAATTTTGATTCTGACTTCTGGTATGAACAAATCATGTTATACAGATGGGTGGAATAGTCTTAGTTGCCATCAATGACAAAACCAAATCATGCAAAGTAGTGTCTCTTGCCAACAATCTCCCCCTTTGGTATTGATGACAACACTTAGTGAAAAATGACTAAATGTTACACATTTACTCCCCCTTACTCTATACTCTTATGCTTCTCCACTGATTCTGAAACTCCCCCTTTGCTGGATTCCTCATTTTTCACTGAACTTCACTCCTCCTTTGACATCAATGGCAAAGGATGGGGTCCATAAGCCAAAATTCTCCCAAAAATTCTATAAATAATGCCGCATATGTATAACCAATCATTAAGTTATATTTACATGAACTTGAGAATGTCTGCAAAACTATTTTTCAATTGCTCAAGTTCAGAGGCCCAAGTTCTTTTCATGCCATCCAAAATTGAGATGTGTCCACTCAGTAAAGATGCAAATTCTTCTACCTTTGTTAGCTCTGAAGGATCACTTGTATGAATTGCAATCTGAGCTTCTGATAAGGCATCATACATTGTTTCTAACTTTGGGGCAATCAATACTTGGAGCTCACACATTCTCTTCATAATATTACCTTTTTCTTTAAAAAGCCTCTTTATCTCATCAGTCAAGCAAATTACTTGACATTCCTTACTTATAGGAGAAATTGTTATAGGATAAAATTTTTGAGATAGATTTGACAACTTCTATTCTTTCTCCTTTATCTTCTTCTCAATATCCCCACTAACTTTAGACTAGGATAAACAAAACTTTTATATATCACCTCCATCACTTAGAGCATTTTGAATACTTTTTATAGTGATACCAAGTATCGTCCTATCATACCCTATTCAACTCTTTATTTCACTAAATCTCTTATCCAAAAACTCATTCCTGACTTTAGTCTCTGTAGACTTCTCAAAAGACTCAAAATGTGTACTTACAGAGTTTACAAGATTCTTCAGATGTCCAGAGGGAGAGTCAGATGAATTCTTCTAGAGGTTAGGCATTATCTTCTCCAGTATACCGGATGCAAGACTTAACAACTCATTGTCTTCTAAGTGAGACTTTAATATCTTCTCGCTTGCCTTGGCCTGAGAGAAAGATGCTACCTTCATCATTTGGACCAGAGAGTGATTAGCTAGGTGGATTAGTCCTTGAATAAGTTTTGGTTCATCAATCTCCAGCATTTGTTTACTCAAAAAGTTCTTTACTGCCCCTGCAGTGTCTCTTGCCACAACTTCTAGCTCACCTTCCTTCCTTTGAGTTTTATCAGTGGTAGTATCAGAACTATTTTGTTTGGATGCATCAACATTTGCACCATCTTCTTCTATTTTATCTTTCTTTTCTTCTTCTTTCTCTTTCTCTGTGTTATTTGCAGAGGGACTCTTTGCTATGTCTTCACTACTTGCTATTTGTTTTGGAGGGCTTTGTGTGGTAGCAATATCATCTTCTTTTCCAAATTGATCAAGTGGAGTTAGAGAATCTCTTGCATCATCAATTTTGTCTACCATCTCTATATCTTCTTTTCTTATTTACTCCTCTTCTGGAATAGAGGAGTCATCAAATTTGGTTTGTTGCTCACTATCATTTACTTTTTCAACAACTAGAATTGATGAATCAATTCCATGATCTGTCTCCTCATAGGTTTTCTTTGGAGGATCTAGAGTATTACCTTGGTCATCATTTCCTTTTTCAATCTCTTCTTCTGGAGCTTCTTGTTCCGGAACTAAAGGATTGACTTCTTCAACTTGTTCCTCTGAAACAATATAGTATTTATCTTTGTCAAGGGCTTTTCTCAAAATTTCTTTTGTTTCCTTTACAACTTTCTCAGTTTCACCAGACATTAACTTGTTCATCCAGATCTTGCTTTTGAATTTCTCCTTAACTTCCTTGAGGATTTTATCAGCTTTTGTTATGGTCATTACTAGACACAGGGTGGAGAGAACATATTCTCTGAGTTCTATGTCTTTGTCCTTGGCGGCTTCCTTCCTCCTTTCTAGTATTTTCCTTAAACTTTTGGGAATTTCTTGCAAAATTTCTAGTAGAGCTCTATTGAATTTATTCAAGTACAGGATGGTGGCATACTCCAAGATTTTATTATTTGCTTCATCAAAACTATCATAATATATTCTTTTTGCTTTTGGATGGTTGGTCCTTAGAGGCCTTTGAAGTCTTGGCTTTATTTGATCTCATCTCTTTAACTTCTTCATCTGTTTCTATTTCCTCATCATCTTTTGTGCTCTTGTAGGTTCTTGTGGCCTTGGTTTTATTCCTCTTTCCTCCTTCACTGGATGGTGTGGCTTCTAGTGTCTTAATGGGAATAGACTTGGATTGTTCTGAGACAGTTGCAGAGCTTCTTGTTTTTCTTGAAGAGCTAGGTGGGACTTCCGGAAGAGCTGCTGGCTCACTTTTTGTCCTTTCTTTTGAAGCTTGCTCTTCTCTTCATCTCCTCAATCCTTTCTTTATTCTTTCTTACTACTTCTTTGGTGATGCCAATACTCTTAGCATACATTTAAACTTGCCTCTGCACTTTCCTTTTATTCTCTGGGTATTTGAGCTCCACATGTAGTTTTAGACTTAGCTCTTTGTATGTTCCAAATCTTTCAACAAATGTGTCTTTTGATTTGCTTAGGAGATGTTGAGCATACATGTCCAAGACTCTTTCATCAACCTCATATCCCATAGGCATTATCCATACTATCCTAGGTTCCACAACCTCCATCAGGCACTGATCATTGTCAACCATAAAGCATATTTCATTTTCATATTTCTTTACAACTGACTTAGGGATTCTTTCTCTTGCATGCATCATACTTTGATTTTTTTTGAAATAACCCCAAATAGTTGTTTTTTGAGCTTGGGAATCACCAAGGTTGCGTAGGTGATCTCTTATTTGCCATGCTACTGGCCTGTCATTTGTCCAGTGCACACCTTGAACTCTAGGCACTTCATTCATAAAATAGAAGAATAGACATATAATCAAGGAACCATACTTGAAGGTATTTTTCTTTTCTTTCTTTATTTTGTTCAAACTCTCAATCAACTAATTTTTTACCAGTTCACAAAAGTCATAATCAACATTCTCCTTCAACATTTGGTAAGTTGCATATATTGCAGTTTCAGAGATAGAATTTTCCTTGCTGGAGTGGTAGACTTTGTAGCCAATCACCATGGAGGAAAACTTAACATCCATTTCTATGATGTCATTGATTGTCATTGTTCTTTTATCAAAATTTGCACTCGTTGCATCAGTGATAGTTTGGTTTTTCACATATTTTAACATTGGTAATCCACCGATTGAGTTAAACCTAGTCACAATTCTAATGACATTTTTGGTGATCTTGAATGGTTTTAGTATCCATATGAATTCATCATGCATCTGACTTAATACATATTGAACCGATTCACTTTCATCAAATGTCAGGAATTCAATCACTTGAAGAAAGTGTTTGCTCTCTAGGGTTTCAAATTCTAATTTCAGTTGATAATCCTCATCTTTTAGATGATTTTCAAATAATTCAAGTAGTTTCAGATTCCCAAATTCTTCTACATTACAATATATATTGCCCTAATATCTTCAACATGTAGAACCCCATAAGGAACACCAGAGAATGCACCTAATAGTTCAACTTTAATTGATTGGTATGGGTGTTTCTTAAATATTGGTCTGGGCCTTTTAGTTACATCAACAACTAGAGGTGTAGCCGTCACAATAGATTTCAGATTCAAGGCTTTACAGAGAAGTATCTTTTTCTTCCATGGGGTTAGGATTGATCAATTACCAATTGAATTTGCTCTTCATGCTTCAATTTCTGGATTTGCAGCTCAGATGCTCTTCTTCTTGTTTCCTTCGAATGCAAAGTGATTCAAATGCATGACCAAGTGACCTTTTATCCTTTTCAAAACCTAATTTTGCATTGTAATAAATACATTGCCCTAACTTCACCGGGTTACTCTATTTCTTGAACAGTTCTTCATGAATCATTCCACAAATTTCCATATTAGTATCGTTTCTTTCAGAAATCCTTCCAAAGTTTCTAAGACAATTCAAAATATCTTCTCTCATTGTGCCATATCTAGGCACCCACTTACTGTCTAAAGGAATTTGATTTTCAATGCAACTCCCCCTGAGCTAGAGCTCCTAATTTAATTCCTGGAGGAATTATCAGCAGGACCCATTACTATTGTTCACAATTGTTTTCTTGACCCATGTCTTGCTCATTTCATTTTGGATCTCATTCACATCAATTTTTTCTTTTCCTTTGTCTTGTCTTTGCTCATCTAGTTTTCTATTTATCGAACCCCTTCTTTTATTAATCTTGCAATATGATCAGATTTATTACAATTAAAGCACACAACATTTCTTTGCTTATATACTTAATTTTCTCTTAATCTGCATTGATTAGCCATGTGTCCAAATCCATTGCAAGCAAAATAGTAGCCATTGAAAGAATTTCCATTAGAGTTATTCATTATCATACTTCTACATTCATTGGATCTATGACCATACCTTTTGCACTTGAAGCATTGACCAGAAAAGCCATTTTGATTTACTCTACTTCTGCACTGAGTAGCTTTATGTCCAAATTTATTGTAGTTGAAACAATTTCCATTGAAGGATAGATATCTCTGAGCATTTGGCTATCTTACCAGAGTTCTTCTAGGTCTGTTTCTTCTGTTTCTTGGTTGAGAATTTTTTTGTCCAGATTTGGAGCTTTCACCTTTGTCATATCCAAGACATTACTTGTTATCAACCTTCTTCTATCCTTCGACTAGTGCTTCAAGTTTAGTTGAGCTTATTTTGAACTTCTCCTTCTATTCATTTTCAACTTCTAGGTCATTTTTTGAGAATGACAATTTGCCTTTTAAGTCCTCTTTCATTGTCTCTGCTTTCTTGTAGGTCAGACTCTAGATGGCTAGCTACTCTGTCCAATCTGCAACATGCTTTAGTTCTTTCTTTTAGAGTTTGATTCAAATCTTCTTCAGTCTTCTTTCTTTGCTCAATTTCTTTGGTTAGCCTCATTGCCCTAGATTCCATCTCAAATTTTAGAATAGCAACTTCTTTTGACAACTTTTCACACTCCTTTGTCTTTTCTTCCAAGGCTTCATTTATTTCATTTTCTTTAGTTAAATTGGATAATTGCAAAAGTAGCTCCTTTCTCTTTTCCATAGATTTATTTAATTTATCTTTCAACATTTCAATGGTATCATCAGAATCTTTAAGCTCATCATTTAGATTAGATACTTCTACTTTGGACTGACAAAGATCTTCTAGGGCCAACCAAAGTTGATCTTTGAGTGAACCCATTGAAATCTCCTTCCAAGATCTGTCCTCAAGCTGTTAGGGTTCTTTCAAGGAAATTGGATTTGATACCAATTGCTAGAATTGGTCCAAACAATTGAGGGGGGGGTGAATCAGTTGTCACACAATTTAAACTTTTCTACCTTTAATCTTCTTTTACAACTTATAATCAAATTAATGATATAAACATTTCAACATCAATCAATAATACATGAGCATAAACATACATAACACACTTGACACCAAGATTTTTGATGTGGAAACCCAGTTAAGGGAAAAACCACGGTGGGGGTTAACCCATAAAGATTATACTCTGTTAAAAATATTACAAAGGGGAATGCACATGCATTTGGGCACACTGCCCAGAGCTCACTACTCAGAAGAAGGCTCACTACCTATAGAAGAAGATTACAATGAATTTGAACTAATAAATAGCATCTACCAATGTAAGGGTTCAATTTCGGTTAAGCACAAAATACTGACTTGATACACTTCATCCTTACTCTGCCTTGTTTACTGTTCTACTAACATTTGAACCTTAGATCTCTACCCTTTTCACATTTAGTCCATAGTCACATTTCTCACACACCGTAATCATTCAAATTCATTAGCTATATATATCCACATCCTGATCTTCAACCACTTTTCAGTTGGCTTCAAGAACACTTAGAACTTTATTGAAGATTTTGCTCTATCGGCTAAATCCATGTACAACTTGTAATGTAGACCAAAACTTGCACTCACAAATCATCATTCAGGTCAGCTACTATCACTGATCATCACAACTTGTCTAGCCAACAACTTCCATACATCTGGAACAAAGATCAATTACAAGGTCGGCCTATTCTTCTTCTGTTTGCTTTGTCAAACTGTTAACCCGATACTCAAATGCTAATAACTTTTGAATCCTTTATCATCAGAGGCAAAAATCTAGATTTAGATTATCCTAACAATGCTTGTGACTCCCTCATATCTATAACAAACATTGATTTACCACCAAAGAGATCTGGACAAAGATACCGGACCCTATTGTCTGCTATGTTTTTGACTTCCTGAACTTAGATAAATTCTAATTCTGACTTCTGGTATGAACAAATTGTGTTATGCAGATGGGTGGAATAGTCTTAGTTGCCATCAATGACAACACCTATCATGTAAACTAGTTTCTCTTGCCAACAATATATATATATATATATATATATCAACTTCATGACTAACACAAAGGTTTAATATTCATGTTAGCCTATCTTTTACATTACTCAGCCTGAAGCCTAACACAAAGGTTTAATATACATGTTAGCCTATCTTTTACACAGCTTGGCCTCAAGACTAACACAAAGGTTTAATATACATGTTGGCCTATCTTTTACACAACTCTGCCTCAAGACTAACACAAAGGTTTAATATACATGTTGGCATATCTTTTACACAGCTCAACCTCAAAACTAGCTTTAGATAGAAAAACTTCAATATAACAATAAGGGGTTGCTATACTAAACACTAGTAAGAAATCTTCTTAGCTTAACTATTACATTAATATAGGGATTATCTAAGTTATCAACCACATACATGAAGGGATGGTCAAAGACTTTTAGTCTCTAGCTTTCCTTCAGTATGGTGGTCTTAAACTTGGTTACTTAATCGAAGCCAATTTAAAATTTTTTTATTACTTTCAAATATTTCTAACAAGAAGATAACCTATATTGTAATTGAAGAGATAGCTCTTTGAATCTCCTTTCCTTTCTTCACAAACCTCATTTTCCTTTTGTTCCACCACTGATATCCTTCAAGTTAATTCTAGTTTCTTGTCTCTGTGACTTACTGTCATTCTCCCTCCTTTTCCAAAATGTGCAAATCAATATGCTTCAAAGAGAATTAACTGTTGTTTTATCACTCCTCCCATTCACATTAGAAAAATAGTTGGAATTGCCACTTAGTGTCTTCAAAATAGTTCAGGGAATGACGACCCACTTAGCTTGCATAAAGGGCATGAACTATGCTTTGATACTATGCTGAACAATGCCTTTTATATGGCTTAATTTACTGTGATAAAATGTTATGATGATGCATTCATCAAGTTAGTTTGAAGTTCATGAGTATAGGAACTGATGCCACCACTTTGTGGCCTTAGTGAAGTTCAGACAACTTTCATGCTACGGCCATCAAAAGTTGGTGATTGAGCACACAAGAGAGTTTAACTTACATTTACTAAAACTTCCACCTATAATATGGAAAGATGGTGTTGCCATCATTCATACATTACCTTAAAAATAGCCTTCGATGGTGGCTTAGAATGCCCATGAGGTGCATATTCTAATACAGATTTAATTAGCAAAGAATGGTTATATATATAATACATATCTTATATATACATGAATATATATTATATTATTCTTAATAGAATATACATATATAAGTATTTATCTTGCATATATATATAATTTATATATAATTAACAATTTCTCATGGTCAATTTACATCGACAACATAACTTAAACACCTAAAAATTTCCATTAATAGAAAAGAGACCAGGACACAACTCGACTCAACTAGGTTCAACTTATCCTAACACTTCTTTTAATAACTCAAATTGAATTGATGTGGTTTAAAATAGACCTACATGAGTGTGTAGAAGCTTAGATGACAATACCCAACTTTCTGAAGTCTATTCTCCTCTCTCAGGTGATACTCTCCCTCACTCTCTAGAGGGCAAGAACTTTTCCTGCATTTCACTTGGAATAAAATTCATGTAGTTAGCCGTAAAAATTACAACATAAGCATAATGTTGATTAAATAAAATATATTCATTCACATGCAAATACATCTCATTGCATACTATTTCACCAAAATATTAAATATCATGATGGCATCATCTTGCGTCAAAATTATATTTTAACATAAAAGTTAAAAGTAAATTGGTCCATCAAATATGGGGTGTAACACTAACTACTTCAAAATCCCTAGAAAAAGAACCCGTCTCCACAAATTGAATGTCCAAATAAAATTTTGATTAGGCCAAGTTAGTGGAATTTTGATGTGTAAATGTAGTTCCTTTCTCTACTACTATATCTTAGCAAACTTCTATGGTGCAACTGTAATTAAAAAACCCACCACTTATACCTATCAATATTTTTGTGTGCACATGCACTGAATTTTCCTTCATGTGTTAGACTTTTAGGGTTAAAAACTTCTTGAAAGCTCTAACTCCTTATATCTACTTCACTATTGGACTTTTGGAATTATTGAATAGTTATAGAAAAGCTACAAACTTGCTCACATGTAAAGATTAATAGGGTAAATGACATAATGAGAGTATTAATGTATAATAAAAATTCAATTTGATAAAACATATGATTAAGCTTAATTAATAAACCAATGAGGAGAAGCAAACATAACAAATACAAACAATAACACTAGATTTACATGGAGAAACCCTTGTGGTAAAAAAACTCCACCACGAAAGAGACCCAAGCTTGTATTGATCTCAACAGAGTATACATTAATACAATCACTTATCCCTGTGATAGTAAATTGATAGCATAAGAGTGCTTGCAAAAGAACCTTACAATCAACTATCCCATGCCTCCAATATGTAAAAATGCATCAAAAAATAGAAATCATCAATTGGTATCTAAAACTATGATCCATGGAAAAATCTAATGTACTTATGGTCATGGTCAAGCATCTCAAATAGTATGTAATTCATCTTACACCTCTTATAATTTTACACCCTTATTATACATAGATGTCATAGAATTGGCCATAATGGTCAAAATGACCAAAGTCCCAATCCTAGGAGGTAGGTGCTCCATGAGGGCATTCAATGTTTGTGTCATAACCACCAAATTAGGAAGATGCTCTATAACTCTTAATTTTGACATTTTCAATATAACCTCCCTATTTAATGCTGGGTATCCCACAGAATAAATAATAGCCCCACCCACAAATGGGCATCCCATTTTGCCCACTCCAACATGTTTTAGACATTATACATCATTTATCATCTACATAATTAAAAATAATTAACCAAGACTTAGGATTATAAGGTGGATGTTGCCCATTATCCAAACATTTTCCCACTTGGTATTTATATTGCAAAACATAATAGGAAACTAAAAAATAAATCAAGTGCTAGAAGAGGCAATGCCCATAGCCTCTCTAAACCAACTAAATTTCTTTGTGCTAACTAGTGTTGGTAGGACAGAATCAATATCCTAATAACTTGAAAACCTAAAAGGGTATCCTAATGGAGGCTAATGGTGAAAAGATGCAAGGGTGCCAAAGGCTAGCATCAAGATAATCCATCCTTGTGTAGAACAAAAAAAGTAAAGATACTACAAGTCAAAGGAACAAAAATGTAGTGCACTCAAATGACTTGTGATAACCACAAAAAGGGCACAACTATGAATAAACATGGATAGGGACACATCCATGTAATGAAGCTATGGAAATAGCATATATGTATTGCACATAGATAGTCATGTGATATAACATAGCAGTGAGATATGTGAGCCATAGATAAGAGCAATAGAGCAATGAGAGAAGAAGATAGAAGATATTAGAGTAGAGTGTGATATGTAACATGGGACATGTAATGAGCATATGATTATGTATTATACAATGATATATTGAATATATGAGAAGTTTATGGAGACTCTATATGTATGAATGGTGAATGAGTATATGTGACTATATGTTTATTTTGCTTCACCTATAATCCATTGCATATGTTTTGATTATCTTTCGTATCCATCACACTAGGGTAAAACACAACAATAACATAGAAATAAATAATCAATTTGGATTTTATTTTCAACAACTAGCTTAGTGAGATGATCTATAATATTAACCAAGGCATCAACCTTTTATATCATGACTCTAAAACCCTCAACCATCTCCAAAACAAAGTGATAATTAACATTAATATGCTTTGTATGAGCATGGTACATTGGGCTCTTTTCCAAATAGTTGGCACTCTAATTGCCACATTTGAACCTAACTTGTTTGCACTCAAAGCCAATACCTAAACACAATCTCTATAACTACACTACCTCCTGATAAAAATGTGTTGTATCAATGTACTCTACTTTTATAGTGGAAAACACAATTGTAGGTTGTCACTTACTCATCCAACTGATAGCTTCTCCAAACAAAGTAAACACATAACCAATCGTGGACCCTTTACTATCCAAATAACCAATCCAATTTGAATCAACAAAGCACTATATATCAAGCAATTTCCTATATCATCAATCCCATGTTAGCATATACATAATTATAAGTCCCTCTCAAATATTTGAAAACTTTTTTCACATAATTCTAATGCTTTTTACTAGGGTTAGACATAAACTTGCTAAGAACTCCTACTACTTGTGTAATGTCTAGTCTTATACAAACCATAACATACATTCAACTAGTTATAAGACTATATCAGACATTAAACATATCCTCCAACTCATCATCTAACTTAGTATATTGATCCAATGCCAACTTAGTACCGATAAGTAAAGGATTATTAACTAGCTTACAGTGATGAATCACAAACCTCTAAAAAATAGTATGAACATACTTACTCTAACTGATCCAATGTAATGTCCCCAACCAAAATATTTTACAAATAATATTATATCTAAAATATCTCCATAATATGTTGAACAAATATTAAAATTTCATGTACCAAATTTGCTCAAGAATAATTAACACAAATTGACAATTTTTGCATAAATAAAGAGTAGCTTCCCAAATATGCCAGAGTTGATCTGTATTGATAAAATATGCAACAATAATATGAAATAAAATAGATATAGGTCAAAAATACAAAAGATAAACAAATTTTCAAATAAACATCATATGCTAGAGCTCCCTTTTACACACTTCCACAAAATTGAAACTACTGCAATCATTTCAACACAAATACAACTTTTGGGTGAAATTGCCTTCAGGAAACTAAATGGATTTCATCCTCCAATCTCCAATAATCCAAGGGATTTCATCCTTAGATTCATGAATGAACACAAGTGCTCAAACAATTTTGATAGAGTTTTGGTAAGATAAAAAGAGATACAAAATTGGATAAATTGCTTACATTTTATAGATGTTGAAGGCTCAAATTGGGTACCCAAACTCCAACACCCCTCTTTTCTAGAAAATAATAATTAATATTATTTTAATATTCTCCTTCCAAAGTGCCTACCAAAAGATAAGTCATAACCTCCATTTGATACTTGTCTAAAAATAGATAGCAACTACTCCATAACAGTATGCCATAGAATATGCTAAAAGTAGTGGGAGTTACACGAGGCCTATGAAGACTCCCATGCCTCATTGGAAGTTGAAATGCATAGCTAGACAAGGACATACTACATACAAATTTAAATAATATGTACACAAATATTTATTTTAGGTACCCTAACTTGGTGAGGTCCTAACTCCTAGCCTAGTGGATGAAAATTAGTCTTCTTTGGTGTGTTGGAATGATCTCTAGAAGACCTACAATGAAAAATTTTAGACAAAATGGGCCCCAGAAATGCTTTGAAGACCTCTAAAAATACAATTTATGAAAATGTAGGAAATACCAAAAAATTAAATATTAAATTGAAATTATTTCCCCATCACTTTTCCTAAGCCCATGAGAAATATGGAATGGGATTTTGGGTCCCCGAATTAGATTATTAGAAAGAGGACATTATAGAAAATGTTTTTTTATAGCCCAATCTCTATTGATATCCATACCTAGAATGTATTTCTTATCCCCCAAATCCTTCATGTAAAGGTACTAGACAACTAAGTTTTGAGCTCCCTAATCATTCTTTATTGTTTCTAATGAACAACATGTCATCAACATACAAGACAATGATTAACAACTAATCATCAATTAATTTAAAATTAACACAATGATCACATTCAATCCTAACAAACCCAAGGCCCAATGTGAAAGTATTGAACTTTTAATACCAAATCCAAGGTGACTATTTTAGACCATAAATGATTATTTCAACTTGCAAACGAAGTTCTCCTTCCTTTTTATCACAAAATTGTTACACTATTTTATATATATTTCTTCCTCAAGATTCCATGTAAGAAAGAAATTTTGACATCTATTTACTCTACTTCTAAATCATAAGTAGCAGCACTAGAAAGTAGGAGTCTAATAGAAGTTAGTTTTACAACAAGAGAGAAAATTTCACCAAAATTAACTCCTTCACCCTAGGAGTAACTTGTTGCCACTAGTCATGCCTTGTACCTTTCCAACTATCCATATACTCTAATTTTATTCTTAAATACCCACTTGCAACCAATGGGTTTTCTTCTCTCGTGCCTAGCTCAACTAGATCCCAAGTCTCACATCTGTCTAAGGCCATCATCTCCTCATCCATGGCCTCCATTCAAGACTCATGCTCATTCAAAGAAAACGTTTCTTTCATAGATCTACATTCATCATGAGTACAAGATAAAGAGAATACAAAATAAAATTTGGTGGGCTATAATTGTGAAATGGTTTATGTCTTGTGGACTTTCTCAAGTGTATATAGTAAGAGGCTCCTCCCATTCTTCCTCTAAACTCTTTGAATCTAAAGTTTTTTTTCTTTTATATCCTCTTGTTGGAAGGTTTATTCTTCCACACATGCATCTTCTTTATTCTCTATTTAGGTTTTAAAATGCATGGTTTTCTTTTCCTTTTCTTTTTGTTGTACTTGATTAGACAACTCTAAGTTTCTTGAAAATCACATCTCTAGAACATATTATTTTTAATTTTAGAAGATTTAAAAGATTATAACCCCTAAAATTATCACCATAATCAACAAAAATACATTTGTTACCTTTGAAATCAAACTTAAGCCATTTTTCTTTGGGCACATGAACCAAAGTCTCATAGCCAGAACCTCTAATGTGTGAAATAAAGGGTTTCTTTCTTGTCCACACTTCACACAATGTTTTATCAACAAGAGAAAAATATGAAGACCTATTAATCAAATAACTATTACTACTTTTAGCATTATCTCAAAAACACTAATCCAATTTAGCACTACTTAGCATACTTTTGGTTTTGTCCATTAATGGTATGTTCCTCCTCCCTATAGTGTCATTTTGATATGGCATAAATAGAGTTGTTTTTTCCTCACAATACCTACATGTATATACAAATCATCAAATTCTCTATCTAACAATATTCCCCTCCAATATCTAACCTTAATACTTTTATTTTCTAATCCATATGATTTTCAACAACTTTAAAATCTTTCAACTTGCTACAAAAATTAGATTTGTGCCTTAGAAAAAAAATCTAAGTATAATGTGAGTAGTCATTGATAAAGGAAACATAATAATGAGATTTCTAATTCATGCAACATCTATAGGACCAAAAAACATCACTATGAATAACCTCTAATAATCTCTTTTCTCTAGTGCTACCAGAATCAAACTTTACTCTACTTTGTTTACCAAACACATAGTGCTCACAAAAATCAAAATCTGTAAAATAACCAAATAAACCACCCACCAAATTTTTATTAACTAGGGTCTTAAGCCCCTTTTCAATAGTGTGGTCATCCTTTGGTGCTACAAAATACATGAATCTAATATTTTAATTATATAGGTTGGGTTACAAATAAGTAAATGCATCAAGATTAAACAAAGTCCTACATCGAGATCCCTTAGCTAGCACTAGATTCCCTCTAGCCAACTTGCAACCACTCCTATCAAATGTGATATGCAATCCAACATTATTAATTTTAAAATTGAAAGTAAATTTAATTCTAAATCTATAATGTGAAACACATCTATGAAATACTTTACCAAGGAAAACCTTTAGTGGAAATTTGTTGCCAAATGGTAATTTTTTGACTTTCAGGGGTTTGAAAATGGTGAATATTATTGATTTTGGTATTATATGCTTTTGCCCAATTTTGATTGTATTTTTAGGCATGTAGCTTCACATTACCCATGGATAATATCTTAGAATAGCATTAGATTACCATACTATTTATTATAGTTTGATCCTCATCGCCGAGATATTTTAGAGGCAACTTTTAAGTTGGGTCCAATTGTCTCTCAAGTGAATTTTCATTTTTCAAATTTAGGTTTCAATCACTTGCATTTTTATGTTAGTTATGGGCATATGGTGGTGCAATAAGCTATGAAATTATAGGCAACTAGAGGGAAAGTAGTGCTATTGCTAATGAAATTATAGACAATTAGTGGCAAAGGGGCACGATTGTTAGTGAAATTATAATCAATTAAGAGAAAACTATTGTGCAATCACCAATGAAATTATAGTGAATTTAGGGAAAACATGTAATATCACCATGCAATGATAGGTATATTTGGGAAACATTTATTATAGCCATTTAATTATAGGTGGTTTATAGAAACTGTGGTCCATCACCTCAAAATTATGTCTTTTAGGGTTAATGTGTTTAATTGCCCATGCAAAATATAGTATGACTATGCAGTATGGATTGGTATTTAGGTGAAAAAAACACTTCATTCACTCTTAGTCTTTAGGCATTCAATTTTGGATTCATTGATTTCATACGTTATAAATTTGTAATTTATGGTCCTATGGAGTGACATTTGATCAATCTATTGTGAGCTTCCAACTATGAGATGGGAGGGTACATTATCAAAAGTTGGGGAATAGATAGAGGGTACAACTCTACTTTAGTCTTCCATTCTTGGTGAGTAATAGAGACATAATTTTTAATTTTTATCACATTTTATATTTTATATTATATGTTTAATCTCTATAACAATAGTTCTCATGTGCACCTGCATATTTGTCATGTGTTAATATTGATTTAAATATTTCCTTTTTATAGTAGTTTTAAACTTCTATATTGCATATTGTATGATTAATCTCCATAACAGTAGTTCTATATTTATTTTTTATGTAGACTATAATAGTCCTGTATAGTAAAAAACACAACTCAGTTGCACGAGGAGGTTGAGTCAACTTTGACAGAGCACATGAGAACTCTCCTTGCCACAAGCATTCGAACATCCACATCACTCTCACTCTCGTGGTAGAAGCCAGTCTAGAGGAGGTGAGACATGGGGGTAGTCATGCTCACTCAAGGGCTGTACTTCGTGAAGAGAGGTTGGTCAGTCTTGGGGCATTTCCTAGGTATTGTTTGTTATGTGGTGTTCAGCGACCATTGTAGTTGAGATATTTATATGACCCGAAGGGTCACTAGTTATTGTTCTCTTGTTCGGATTAGCTAGATCAAATCCCTATTTAGATGTCTGCTATATTCATTGATAAGTCTTCTATGTTAGAAACCTTCCTCTCCTTGAAGGAGTTGTTGGATTTGATTTCTTTGTTCGATCAACCTAAGCCTAAGTTCCTATTCTTGGGTGGTCAATTGTGCGTGTTAAGGCCTAGGGTGTAACTCTTTGATCTCCTCTAAGTCTAGGGCACATTCGTGAGCCTGAACCAAGAGAGTTGGTTAGAGTTAACCATGAGTTGACTTATGTTTGACTTAGGGTGTTGACCTAAGGTTTGTTTTTCTTTGTTTGAGTTGATTGATTTGTGTTGACCTTGTGATGAAATCAAGGGATTTTTCTCTTCGTGTGATGCTTGAGTTGTTGTTTTTGTTTTTGTATGTATGTATTCTATATGTATGCAAGACAATGTTTTTTACTTTTAATAGATTTTTTTGAAAGGAAAGTGCTTTAATTAATCTATGAATGTAATTCTATAATGAGTTTACCTAATGCAATCTTAATCTATGCTTTTGTGTTTTCTTGTGTTTGATTTCAATTACTTTAGGAAATGAAAGTACTTGGAAATAAACTAATCTAATAATGCAAATTACTTGAAATAAACTAATTTAACAATACAATTCTATCTAGCCTATCAAGGAAACTGCAATATGAAATTACTATCTCTAAGAGCAAATTTGAGATTATCTAATTACTACCATAAATCATGAAAGAACTTGGAATGTGTCAATGCATGAGCCTCCACTACTCTTAGGAATTCTTGTATCGGCAACCTCTTCATCCTCTTATAGCAATGAGGATCTCTTCTTGTCAACAACAGGGAAGGGATGCAAAAATGGCTTGAGAAAGATTTGAAATATGAGCTCAATGTGAGCTAAGAGAGCACTATGGATTAAAAAATGAGTAGCGTAATGATGCAATAAGAATATTTTGGCAAAGATTTGGCATAAAAACACTAAACGAAAAGGCTCATAAGTCCTACGTGAGCATACGAATGCTTGTGGAGAGAAAAAAACTAAGCAAATCTTGGTTGCTTAAATGAATTTACCTCCCTTTGGTATTTATAGGTTTAAATGGCACATGAAGGGTGGGAATGATTGAGGAGTTAAATCCCTTGATTGGAGAGTTAACTCATTAGATTGGACAGTGAACTGGGCTAATTAGAGAGTGATGAAGCAAAGATAGCTTATCATAGAAGTGACAATGGAGTTAGCATGAGTTAGAGAGGTGACAAGTATAGATCAAAAAGAGATAATTATGCTAATTTGGAAGAGATGAATGACCTAAGAATAGTTCAATCCATGTTTGGACCAAAATTACATGCAAACATGAAGAAAAATGAAGCAAAATGGAGCTTTTTCATGTCCAAACTCCAAGTTAATCTATGGTTAGAAAGATGACAGGGTCACCCAGGGGTGACCCACATGCAACCCACAGAGGAGAGGGTTTGGATTGGTCAACAGGGGTGGAAGTTGTTAGTTAGGAGATGAAGAATTGACTTGTCTCTAGAACCAGGTCAAAAGGTGAACAAAAATGAAATCTCCACTTACAAATGTCAAATATCCCAGAGGAGATCTTGAGATAATAGGGGGAGATTTGTGTTAGCAAGAAATGTAGAGGGATATTGGTCTAGAGATCTGGTCCTTAGTCAAGTCTTTGTAGTTAGGTTATACCCCGGTTAGGTAGCTAGAGATTGACAGCACAACATACATAATAATAGAATAGAACATCACATATATATCATAATAAGATAACACACATAATTACTTGGTATTGGTAGACTCCATACATATATATATTAGCAACAATCAAATGTATACATCAATATCCATCCCTTGGCATAGTTACATCCATGACTTCTAAGTCATTTCTTACATTAGAATATACATATCTATTCTTATATCATGCTTACTTACTTACATTGTAGTACTCCTATCTATATATATTATATCTACTACATCAAGGGACGTGTCTTCTGTTGTCTTCTGACCTCCACATCATGTGTAATCTCGTCTAGTCAGATCTGATCTTTGTCAAGTACCATCATCCCATTCTCTGTATAATCCACAATATACTAAATTGACTTTTTCATTGTTGCTTTGGCATATGCTTTTATTAGAACAGCTTGTCTTTCACTTCGCAGCCTAGGGCATTCATTTCTCAAGTGGTCCTCTCATGTGCAGTATGAACACCAAATATTAGGTCTCTCCTATGTATTCTCCTCTTGTTTCACCAATATCTCCTACCTCAGATTTAACTACTCCAATTCCAACTTCAACTTCTCCAATTCTAGGTTTTCCTTCATCTTATCTTGTCTGCACTAGGATTGAGACTCTATCTAGTAGGCCAATGTCACTACTTCTGCATATGTTTTAAAAAACCTTCCATCTAGGGCTGATCTTATTTCAGGGCTTATTTTGAAAATAAACCATTCTATCCTTTGTTTCTCAGTCAATGGTTCCTCCAATCTCCTACTTGTCTCCTTGAACCTCTTATCAAATTCCATTATTGATTCCTTCTCCAATTGCATCAGATCTCTCATCTTTCTTACTCCTATCAAAACATCTAGAACTCCAAATTTCTCCAAAAATAGCGTCTTGATCTCATTCCATTCCTTGTCACTGCTTGGGAATGTCTTCCTATACCACTTCAATGCTTCATTCCTCAGGGTGCCTATGAAATCAAACAACTCCCTCCCAGTTCCAAATAGCCTCCAAAACAAAAATGTGCTCCGCTGCTTTAGTAGTATCCTTCTCAAACATAGGTAACTTAACTAGGGTATCCATAATTGCTTTCCTCCCACTCTCTGGTACTTTACGATAGATTTCCTCCAGTCTGCTTCTCCATTTCAACTATCTTCTATCAACTTGCTTCCCTTGTCTTCCCTTATGTCTCTGCAATTAGATCTCAAAATACTTTTCTCCTAAAACCTCTACAAAATTGCTCTGTATCTCTACTATTCTCTCTTCTTTGTTAGCTCAAATATCTTCCTTCTCAATGAAAATTCTCTTGACTTTATATGGCACTCAGGGTAGCTCATGGTCTAGGGGTAGTGTCTCTTCATAGTGTCTCTTCAAATTAGGAGATTCTCTTATCATGTCAGCATCCAATGTTGATTCAAATAGCCTTCCAAAACCCTCAAAACTCCTCTCAATGTGTAATACATTTTCTCGTCCTCCTCTTATCTCCTTAATGATTCGGCAAATTAACTCCTCTATATATATTCCTCATACATCTTCAAAATCTCTAGTGTTACTTCATCTTTTCTGACACTCTACGACATAAACCCTAGTTTGCCTATTCCTTCTCTTTCTCTTCTAAATTCCTCTCTGGCATCACCCACAGTGGCACACTCTTTTGCATTCTCCATCACATCTTCTATCTCTTCACCTTCTGATCTCCTTCCTCTGGCAGTACCCTCCTTGGTGCACTCAGCAACATCCTTTCATTATGTGCTTGTCCTCTTCCTTCCTTCTGTTAGCACCCACAATGGCGTGCTCTTCAACTTCTATCTTTTTCTCCACACTTCCCATTATCCTTTCTTTTGTGCCCTTTCCATCCTTCTACGGTAACACTCCTATCTCTCTTGATTTGATTCAATCTTTCTTCTTCACTTATCTCCATTCTAGTCTTGATTTCTTTGTCGATCTCTCTTTTCCTTTGCTTCTCCCCTTTCACCATGGGTTTGTCAGATATGGTGTTCCATTAGTCCTCTTATATCCCATAGATTCCTTATTTGAAGAGACACAACATTTAGAAGGTCCTTGCAGACCCTACCCCCTTCCCCCTTGCCATCCCCTTAAGTTCCTACCCCCCTCTCACAGAGGTAGAAACCTAAGGAGATGAGAATTACTTCACAGTTTGAGAATTTCTCCCACCGACCTTGCCTTTTCTCCTTTCTGGACCTTTGCGCTACTTCCTAAAGTGTTTTGCCCTTTCAATCTTTAACTACCCTTTTCCAGGGTCCTGACAACGGAACTAGATGTTAGCAAGAAATGTAGATGGATATCAATCTAGAGATCTGGTCCTCGATCAAGTCTTTGTAATCAGTTTATACCCCAGTCAGGTAGCTAGAGATTGACAACAAAACATATAGAATAACAGAACAAAACATCACATATACATCATAATAAGATAACACACATAATTACCTGGTACTAGCATACTCCATACATATATATTAGTAGCAATCAAATGTATACATCAATATCCATCCTCTGACAGTTACATCCATGACTTCTATGTCATTTCTTACATCAGAATATACATATTTGTTCTGCTATCATGCTTACTTTCTTACATTGTACTACTCCTATCTATATATACTATATCTATTACATTAGGGGATGTGTCTTCTATTGGCTTCTAGCCTCCACATCATGTGTAATCTCCTTTGGTCGGCTCTGATCTCTGTTAAGTACCCTGCTAACAATTTGTCCTGGTAAATCACAACTAAAAATTGAAAGTTGGAAATGGCTTAGGAGGCTCCTTAGAAGGATCCTATGGGTGGAGTGAGATTAAAAACACAAGGGAAACGTTAATTTATGACAAATAGACAAACAAGAGGCTTAGGGATGAAGTTGCAAGTACAAAAAATGAAAATCGACAAAAGTTGACAAATGTCAAAAGTGAGAGAAAAGTTAGTATGAAAAAGGGCAAACAAAGAAAGAAGAAAAGACCCAAGTGTTGCCAAGAGAAGTGCTATTGAGAGGGTGTTATTTTCATGCTTACATGTACATGACAAGGATTAGACATCATCATGGGGTTTGCATAGTCTACATGAAAAGTAGGTACCATTCTCGAGATAGGCCTTACTTGTTGCCAATTTTTTGCAATCTAGTACCTGTAATAACTAGCATTAGTTTGACATTTTAAATATATCAATATATATATAATGAAAACTGAAATGAATGAGCATACCATAGATCATGTTGTGAGTTCACCTAGTTGCTTGCTTTGTCAAGGAGAGCTGTAGGGACAAAAGCATGAAATAGGCATAAAAGAAAAAACTACTCTAAAATGCATAAAATAAACTAAGCTAAGAGAGGAAAAGAGTGGAGAAATCAGAGTGAACGGATTGAAACATTGATAGAATCACTCACACAAGTATTCATTGGAAAGATATCAACAAGGGGATTGCAAAGATGACCACTACTCTTTCCACTGAGAGTCAGGTATACATTCAATCAAAAACCCTCTTCTAAACCCTACATTTCTTTTTGTGAAAAATCTCATGAATGTGTCTATTTTTGTCAATTTTTCTTGTTGCATTGTGTTAGGTTTGTCGTTTAGAGTAGAATCATTTTTTTGTTTGTCAAAATCAATTGAAATTTGCATTTTTTAGAGTGTTTTTGGCATATTGGCGTGTGGGACTGGGTCACCCCTTTCATCAATCCAAATCACTCGGGGGAGATTTGGCTGTGCAACAGGGTCGCCCGGGGGAGATCTTGTTGTACATCTGGGTTGCCTGGGGGAGATTTGACCTGCTAAAAGGGGTGACCTAACCATTTGAACTCTGACTAAAATTTGATGTTTTCTGACATTTATGGTACTCTGTTTTAGTTTAATTTGAACACTAAATTTGTTAATTTATTGCAATTTTCTAGGTCTTATATGCTTGTTTTGTGAAATTTTCACAAGTTTTACAATTTTTTTAGATTTTCTGAGTTTAACGAGATATAATGCAATTTTAATTCTAATGATAGGATATGTGCATTCACTAGAATGCAAACCATGAGAAGTTGTGGTTGTTTGAGATGTATGGTGCTTTATCTCTTAGTGATCTTGCTATCCTGAAGAGGGCAGGATTAGAGAAAATTTGTCAGATTCCTATTGTTCATCATACCTCTCACATTTGTTGTGATATCTTGACCTACTAGGATGCTGATGAGAACACCTTCAAATTCCCCCAAGTCTCAGGGGAGTGGACCATTACACTGTATGATGTCTATCACATCCTAGGAGTCCTTGTGAGAGGATTTCCACTTGTTCTACCTTCTAGCAAGTCTACTAATGATAAGGCATCTTGGGCTTTGATTATGGGTGTTACTCCTCCTAGAGAGTATTCAGGAGTTCATCTTACTTAAATACCTGGGCTTCATATTCCTCTCTTGAGGAAATTCCTCATTGGCTTGATTGCATCGAGGCTGTCAGGAGACAAGGCCTCAGCTTGACTTAGATGGTGTTGGGCACCCACCATTTAGTGTATAGAGAAGGGTACTAGTTTTGCATGGGGTACCAACATCCTAGCTACGGTTTACCATGACTTCTACTATATTTTTTGTCATGGGGCTCTTGCCTTCAGCCACTCTACTTTGATCTTGGCATGGATTTATGAGCATATCAAGCCATATCAAAAGGAGATGCCACTTCCTGATCCTAGACTTTCAAGGGCCACTTGATGGACTCCATTCAATCATTTTGATACTTCACTGCGTGTGGTGGCTACTTTTACCAATGCTGACATGATTTTCAATCCTTATGTTGACATGGAGGGATCTTGGCCTCATGATAGATAGATTTGAGACTATTGTGATGGTGTTACCAAGGTTCTGACAGGAATGGATTCATCGAGACTCATCATATTGAGCAAGTCCTTCAGTAGTTAGGGGATGAATTTGTAGAGGACTTTCCCTTGATCCCTACTTGCTATAGATCTATGTAGGAGATGAGTGATGTTGGCCAGAGGCTTATTATCTAGACTCCCTTGATTCTCTGGGTTTTGATTACCAAAACTTCGAGGATCCTGAGAGTTGGATAAAGAAGAGGGAGAGGAGCTTCCTCCCAAGTGTTGGAACCTTCAAATTTTGGCAAAATTTGAAGGTCCCATGATGAAAAAATTAATTTCAGCACTAAAAAATGCACCTATAAAATCTATCCCAGGAGCCCACTTTGAAAATTCGTAGCTTGAGACCTATTCACTCTTATCCCAAACCACTTTGCAAATATGTTCATCTACCATATGTAAGTGTGTCCACCTTATTTCTGCTCTCTATGATCTGATTTGACAAGGTTTTGAAGTGCCAAGTTGATGGGTTCTGGAAAGGTTTGTTGTTTGCACAGTGTTAAATCTGCCTAGGAGGTCAACTTTGGAGGCCAATATCTAGCAACTGGATGATTTTTGTGATGAACCAATTGGTGTCTTAGATTGTACCCATACTAATGTACTTTAATGCTAATTTTTAGAGCCTCAAGCTCAAATTTGATATTTTTTCAAGGTCAAAAGTAAACACAGTTTGTTCTATTTTTATATCTGCATTTCTAGAAAGTTACAGAGGTCAACTTTGACCCTTAATATTTTGTGAATAAAGTGGATTGGAAAGAAACCCCTTTGTACACATTCTCAATGGACCTAAATGATCTAGTGTTTCTAGTGGCAACATCCCACGAGGAGATTTGGTATTTTTTCAGGATGGTGACTTGGTGAGCCCTAATTAGTTTTTGATAGATGCAATTCTAGAAAAGGTTGAGTGAGCTACTTTGACATTAAATATTTTGGACATTGGGATGTGTCTTACCAAACTGTTTGTTGCAATGAATTGTTGGATCAAATGTCTACATGCCTATGCATTTTCATGGCTTCAAGAGATGGTTTGACTAGTTTTCTAGGGTGATTTTGAAGGCTACTTGGCTTGTTTTAGGTCACTATGCAAGTTGCTAGCAAGAATATTTTGATGATTACCCATTTCAATTTTTCACCTCACAAGCATATTGACGTGGTGCTAGGACAATTCAAGACAAAAATTTGTTTCAAAATGAAAAAAAATTTAGTCAAGCCCACAAGCGGACCTGACATGTGTCACAAATATGTTGTTGATGGGAGTTGGCAATTCAAATTATAGAGTAGATTGAAACTTTAGGGTTTGACATTGGTGTCAAATTTTTCATAATTTCTGGTTGAGTATGCTAACATTGACGATCTAAGAGATGGGATATCATGTTGCAAACATAATCAACCAGACATGGCATTCACTAGAGGTTGGGCAAAATTTAGTCAAATTGTACAGAGTGCTGAAGGGTGTGCATATAAGTATTTTATACTCTTGGGGATGGTGCTCAGATTGTTTTAAAGACCTTGTCAAGGATTCTATCACATCACCATTCATATGGGTATAGAGAAAATGAAGCAAATATCACGGCCTATGAAAATTGGTCTTGGAGTCAAGCAATTCCAATGGTTGAGACTGCTTTAATGAACTAGATGATGCACTCCTTAATGGTGGAATGAGTTAGTTTGTTTGATGAACATACAACCTATGGACAATGAAGGGGTTGTTGAGGAGTGTAGTTCTCACTACATAACTCATTTGGTGTCATGAGAAGCAATTTCAGGACAACAATTCCACATAAATGAAAAGAAAAGATGCTAGGTAGTTAAGCAACCCTAATTTTCACAATGCTTTTCCAACCAAAGAACTCATACAATGGGCATTCAATAATTCCATTGACTTTCATTAATTATCTCCTAGATATTTTACAAGATGGCATTGTCTCCTCATGTAGAAGTAGAAGCTGCCAAATTTCTTCAGAAGTTCATATAGGAATCAAAAGATGAACTAGTCAAATTGGCAACCAAACTTTTTGTGATATGCCACCACATGAAACTGAGTGGAAAAGAGCACTCCTTACCTTATCAAGTAATATCTAGGGATATGGAGAAAATTCTTACTCATCATGGTCTTGATTGTAATGCTCTCAGATCATCAAGTCTTGCATTTGTCAGTGGCTCCCTTTTTGTAGATGTGAATTCACAATCTACGAAGCCTAGAAATGAAAGTAGAATGTCTTTGGATACTAGCAGTGCTGAAGTGAAAAAGGCAAAAGGCAAAAACATTTTAGGAACTTCAACTCTAATTGACATAGATACTATGCCCATACAAAGTAGAATGGTAAATGGGAAAGCCAAAGAGGCAATGTGTTCTAATCTTAAGATTGGGACATTCACCAATGTTGCAAGCTCTATAGGTTGCCAAATGGTTTCTTCTGGAAATAATTCATCTCAGCATGGACAAAAGAATACAAAGAAGGATCTTGTCATAGTCTATAACAGAAGCTCAAAAGTCTTGCATGTAGATGCTTCTTGTTTTGAATATTCTTCTTTACAAAATTCTAAACTTCCAGAGACTAAGAATTTGGCTGTCCAAACTCTTGAATGTGGTAAGAATCTAGAATTGAAGAGGAAGGATTCAATTATTTCTGATGTTCAAGTGAGTGGAAAATGTTTGCTAGAGGGTTCTAGTAAGAAAGCACCTGTAAAGAGAAAAAAGATACCCATGGCATTGTGTTTGTAGTTAAATTTTCACACAGAAGTAAATGCGATTTGGTAAACATGGCGAAGAAACAAACAAATGTCATACCAATTATTGAAGGGATGATTTCGAAGGGACTCCGAGATATTGGAGTAAGACAATTTAGAGTCCCCTCGATGGCTTTGATAAAGATAGGTAAAGCCTCATGGAGTAGACAAATAAAATTGAGAGGACAAAAGGGCTTACTCGTCATCAAAGAGACATCACTATATCAGGAAGACTAATTGATAGGTCTCTTCAATAGACTAATATATGCTAGTATGTAGTACATTTTTAACATCATCAAAGGGACCTTTTAATATCAGGTTAACTAATTCTCAAGTCCTTTTGATGTAACAAAATATAGAAAAGGGCACATTGTTGAATACCATCGGAAGGAGAATGACATATCGATGGGAGATTACAGAAGTCTCTCTGATATTCTGATGAGGTGGGTCCCAAAGACTTTTTACATGCTGAGATCAAAAGGTATAAGGATATAGAAGTGACTTTCATACATTAGAGTGAGTAAGTTTAAGTCCCTCCAATGGAACGAAAATCGTAAGTGTGTGAATTGCATAAAGTACAAAGTAAAGTTTTATTTAAATAATCACCATGAATTTGATATTACTTTGGGGCATATTATTTTGTCAATAATGTAAAGTGCAATTACAAAATGTTTCCCCTCAGAAGTAAAACATTTTTACCCTAGGAATTAAGAGAACCATAAAAATCTTGGAGGGGTAGTTATTTTCACCCAAAGAACATTTTACAGGCGTAAATACATACAAGTAAATACAAAGTGAAATCACCAGCAAAGGAAGGATTATAATAATCATTAAAATCATTTTCACAGGAGTGCAAAGATCAAGGAGATTAAAATTAAAATATTTTGATCTAGATAAATTAAGTGAAGATTTGTAGTAGACAGATATGTGAAGGGTCACAACCCTTGAAAATACAAAGTACTTATGGGAGATAAAATCAAAGATGAAGAAAAAATTAGGAGTAGGAGTGATTAGTAGGACAGAATAGCAGGTAGAATATACCAGAAAATGAAGACTTCTGATGCATATTGTAAAATCTTTTGAAGTAATTTAACGGAGAAACAATATTATAATCTGGTGGCTAACCTTTCGTTGTTCAATTATTTGTTGATATTAATTCATATACGTTATCTTGATATCTCTAGAGTGGTCTTTCCTTGTTATTCAAATTGAGTGTATCAAGCATATATTTAATTTGTCAAGACACATTTGCTACCTTTGTGTGATTCATGTTGATTGGTTTCTGCAAGAAGTGAATTAAAATCCTTTTAAGGGATTCCTTTTAATTAGTTTCTACCTATAATTAAAATCCTCTTAAATAAATCATCTTAATTAGTTTCCCTCCAGCAAGAATTAAAATCCTTTCAAATAGTCATAGTAACCTGGGGAGATATCATTGGGATTTGTAAGAAGAGCTCGATAACTGACAAGCTTGCACATTTATACAAAGTATAAACATTTGATAAGTGCCAAATAATTCAAGTTAAGACAAGGGGGAGGACACATTTATCATACACATCTTGACCCCGTTGCCCAAAGTATATAGAAAGCACAGGTCATATTCACCATAAAACAATACTTCATAAACACCTTATTCACAAATTCAAATTTTGAACATTAGAAGTAGGATTAATTGTTAGCTTTGCATCTATTTCACATTTGCATGCCATTAAAAAATAGATTTCCATAGTAAAAAATACACACAAATTTTAAAGTTCACAATTTGCTTTAATTATTAAGGTACCCCCGCTTAGGTCTAACAAAACCTAAAGTGAAGGGAGTAATAAACCATATAGAGTCACTCCATTTCATTGGCCAAAACCTTGCTAGTCTAACCATAGGATCTGGCATACCCTTAGGATTAGCAAGCTGTGATTTTGGGAACCAATATCGAGGAATTATTGTTCTAGAGGACACTTGTTCTACTGACAAGGACTATGATCCTAAGAGGGATGATTAGTCAGGTGGGGGCTCAGATAGATAGGATTAGGAGGTTGATTTAGATGAGGAGATGTCAAGGGCAACTTCTTCAAGCCTTAATCCCCCTCTTTCAAATGATGATATGAGGCACATTGATCCTACGTGGTAGTCAGGCGATCCTCATAAGTTTATCCACTTTCTTACCTTTCATTGTATCTTCTTGCTAGTCTTTGAATTAACACTCCTTTTCTTTTCATCCTTTAGGTAGCACTAAGGAGTGGAGGACCTTTGTTCATGATACTTATGTTGACTTAGCTGGTCCCTTTATTGGTCTCTCACAAGAGTGACTTCTTGTTGATCCTCGAGTGCTTGCTAGAGCTAGTTGACATACTGATATCTTAGCTCCTGCCTATCACAGTTGCCAGGAGAATGACACTTTGAAATTAGAGAGTTACACTCTTAAGGGTGAGAATGCCACTTTGAAATCAAAGAGTTACACTCTTAAGGGTGAGAATGCCATCCTTTGAGAGATGACTCATTTTGGAATTTAACATCCTAATTCATGTATAAGCACAACGGGTCCTTCACATTCTTGGGTTCACAGTAGAGTTCCTCGCTCTCATAGATCTCTTGGAGATTCTAGTACTATTCAAAGGCATAGGAGTAGGAGCCCTGATGGTTTAGTTGGGTTGAATCATCCTTGAGACTTTTGTTTACTACTTTGTTAACATGTCCCCTTGCATGGGGAAACTTACTTCTCATGAGAGCATTTTGTTTTAGCTTTTGTTTCTTTTATCTGGTTGTAGCACTTTATTCTTGAACTTTTGATATATCTATAAAATCATCCTTTCATGATCATAACTATCATATTTATCATTATCTCTTATGCACTTTAGATGTTTCATAACTTTTTGTTTGTTTAAACCCCTAACTCTAAGAATGCAAACATGATGAAAATGATATGTTTTTAGCTCTTTTTAGGGTATATATGAGTGCAATGAACTGTTGAAAGTATGTGCCTAATCGGTGTTGTCATTGATGCCAACATATTCTTGTTGTCATTGGTGTCAACTATATCTTATTCTATTACTTGTTTAGAAGACTTGTATGTCGAGGATATTATGAAAATTAGCTCCTCCAGAAGAAACAAGTGAGTTACAGTGAAGTGTAGTACAGACAGTGAGTGGTATGTTGAAGAACAACCTGGTAGACTACTCTGCATCTCCTTTTGGATAATGATATGGTAATGCAGTTCTAGTATGATGTTATTAGGTGTTTGATAGTGTTATGCCTTAGATATTAAGTCCTGATCATCACCGGAAGTCATCTTGAAGAAATGTCTAAGTCTGAGAAAGCAAAGGTATAGTAGGAACAGTGAACAGGGTCTAATGCAGTGGTCCGCATTCCTCCTTAGACAAGTATTTCATTATACAGTTTTGAGTTGTTGTAAACACTTATATGAAGTGTCTTATTCCAAAGTTAGGAGATCTGAAGTTTACCGGAAGGTTAGCTACAAGCTGCTAAGTATCGGCATAGTGTTTGATAGGGTTTGATAGAGACAGAGTCTGAGTTCTGATGGTCTGCATTTCTCTGCAAGACGATATCATGTCTTGTAGTTCTAAGGGTAAGATTTGGAATGTGTAAAGAGTCCTTGACATAATTTTGGAAGTGTTTTGTGGTTAGCAGTAGAAGTTGTAAGATAGCAGATGAAGTTGTTAAGCATGTTCTTGAGGAACATGTTGACTAGTGAGAAAAATCATTATACAGAGAAGAGTTAATGATTGGAAGATTCATATAAGTAATTGAAAGATTAGAGATGACCTATATCAACATGCTTGGGAGAAGATTTGGGTCCACGCGACACTTAGTGCATTGGATTGAGCAACAAGGTACATCTTTTTATGTACACGTTTCACTTCTTAGATGCCGACCTGATTATGAAGTAAATCACGATGTGGATATATATAAGAGAGATGATCTTTGGTTGAGGGTGTGTTGTTGTGAAATGGTGTGTGATGCGAGCATGCAAATAGAAGAGCAGAGTTAAAAGAGAAGCAACGATGAAGACTTGGGATTCAAAATACAATTGTTAAATGACTGCACCATGGCATAGTAGCAGATGCTGAAGTAGTATTCAAATATCATGTGTGATCTATTTGGAAGCAAGTTTTTGTCATCAAAGCAGTGAGCCGACAACAAGCCTTCATTAGGGTTTAATAGCCCTTATTGTAATCTTGCTAGGTTCAGGGTTGAGACAGTGAGCCTACTAAACTTAGTTGTACTTCATGGTTGTAAGCCAGCATGTTCTAGGCCCGTGGAGTGACCAAGCCTAAACATCATTTCTATAAAGATTGCAATATATTTATGAGAGCTAATTCTCTCCATGGTTTTTACCTCTTTGGGTTTTCCACGTAAAAATCTTGGTGTTATGTGTCATGCTTTTGTGGATGTTGTTTAGTTGTATATTTTGCTTCTATTGGATTATTCTTTTGAAATGGTTAAAAGTAAAATACATGAAAAGATTTATAAAACATTGATTCACACCCCTCTCAGTGTTCTTGACATTCAACAATTGATATCAAATCCAAGTTCCTCTGAAGAAGTTTAACAGCTTGAGAAAGATCAAGGATAGTGTGATCATGGCAACAAGAAGGTATGGAAATTATGAAAGGTGCAACCAACTAGAAGCAACTCTTATGGATCTTGAAAACTCTAAAGCATAAGTCAGGGATCTAAAAGAAAACTTGCAACAAGAAGATGAATGCATCTTAAAGATGAAGGAGCAAGTCAAAAAATTCAAAGACAAATACAAATAAGTCAGTGACCAACTACTATCAACAAATGAAGCCCTAGAGGATTTGGAAGTAGAAGTTGCAAAAATAACAAGAGTAGAAGATGATTTAAATTTGATTGTGAATAATAGACCAAAAGACTACACAAAACTTGAAAAAGAGATTATAAGTTTAAAAATAGATCTAGAAAAAGCTAGAAGCTTTGAAGAAAAATCAAGATAAGTACTGCCAAGCTTGATGAAATGATTACTATCCATAAGAATGCTAATGACAAACATGGCTTAGGATTTGAGAAGGGAGAAAATTCAAACTCTAGACAAATAAGCATGGAGTCAAAGGAAAATAAAGGATATCAATTCATAAATCAAAGAAGAAGACCTAGAAGACCTCTGGTCAGATAACCAAATGCTCAAAGGTACCCATCTTTCAATGGTTATTTTAATTCATGCAATAAGTTTGGTCATAAGGCTACTCAGTGTAGAAGTAGAATAAATCAAAAGACTCCATTATTCTTTGGTCAGTGTTTCAATTGCAAGAAAATTGGTCATAAAGCAAATGAATGTAGAAATCAGATCAAGAGAAGTTTTAACAATGGGAGGAATGAACAATCATTCAAAGGTAAATGCTTTACTTGTAATAGAACTGGTCATAAAGTTGTTGTACACATAAGTAAAGTAAGTTAGAACTCTATTAGGTGCAATGCATGCTACAAAATGGGACACAGATCAAATAAATGCATAAGTTTGGTAAGAACTAATTTTCAAAATATCAGGACCAGTCAATCATTCAATAAAAGGTGTCTTGCATGCAATAGATTTGGACACATGGCTAATCAATGCAGATCAAATCCAATTAATGGAAGGATTCAACTACAAAAGAATGTGGTATGTTTCAATTGCAACAAACTTGGACATATTGCAAAGTTTTGCAGAAGTAGGAATGTGAAGAGAAATTGTTATTCTGAAGAAAGGAAAAAGAGTAGAGAAATGACAAGGGAAAATAGAAAGTTAATCTGGTTGAAACCAAGAAAGAAATGAACAAGGTATGGATCAAGAAAGGAGTAATTGAAGACATAGATCAATCCACACTAGTATCCGGTGCAGATACCTCCTCTGGAAAGTAAATTAAGAGCTTTGGCTCAGGGGGAGCAATGTAGAAAATTTAAATCCCCCAGCTAGAAATTGGGTGCTAGAATCCGGCATGAAGGTATATGATGAAGCCTAATATGACACATCCCTTGAAGGAAGAACTAGAAGAAAAAGAGTTAACGCAACATATTGTGAAGCAATCCTAATCAACCATATTCTATAGTGAGGGGTTTTCAACAGCCTTGAGAATTTAATGTCGACTAAGTCAGCCGCGCAAAGAATAAAAAGGAACTTGTTTGATCTCTAAATCTCTTCACATTCTACCTAGTCATACACATTTAGAAGCCCCTAGAAGGTTGTATTTATAGCAATTGTAAATCAAGCAAGGACTATGGCAGATCTTGAGAATTTGCTACTGGAGGCAGCTAGTTGAACTAACATACATGATGGAAAGCATAAGGAATTGAGCTCCAACCAAGAGAAAGCAATCTGCTTCCTTTTCAGATGATGGAAGCAATTCCAATTCTAATAATGGGGATGATTCTAATGATAGAAAGACATCTGGGACAAGGACGCATTTGAAGAAGAAATTTGATTTTGGTGAAAAAGAAAATGATGATGCGGGCTAGAGAGATGATTCAGACAATGATGGATTATCATTTGAGAGTAATTTGTACAAAGATGATGAACATAGGGAATGGCTTCAAAAGTTGTCTGAACTAGACAGGGAGACAATTTTTGCAGAAAGAACAAAGGTGAGGAATAATTTTTGGTGCAGAAAAGGACTAAAGCTCAACAAAATGAGATTGAGAATCAACGGGGAAAAGATGTAGGGCCACCATCTTCACAAATGCACTCTTCTACCATGACAATGAAAGAAAATGCCTTAAATGAATTAGTTGCAAAGAGACAGAAGGCACAGGATTCAGATGTGTAGAGAATGCAAAGGGATATTGCTGGGTCATCTAGAAGATGGAATTCTTCACTTGGAAGAATGCTAGTCCAAATGTTAGTCCATCATCCTCTAGTTATAGGCATCAAAGTTCAAGTAGTCATGGAGATCTAGATGACAGTGGTGGAGAAGGTACAAATTCTGATATTCCCTCCTTTGAAGATAGTAAGAATATAATAATTCATGGATCAAAACTTTCCAAGTGGTTCATCGAGCCATTCTTTAAATAGATCATTGTGGGTTGTTTTGTAGGAATTGGAACTGGTATGTCAAGGTTAGGATAGCATATTTACTATCTTTGCATGGTTAGAAATGTAGACACAACCAAGGCTGACAAGCTTTACAATTTTGAGAATAGGATTATCCACAAGTACCTAGATTTTGTTTCAGGAAGTGATGATAGTGTAGCTAGATGGCAGATGGAGAGAGTGTCTGATTAGCTTCCCCTTACGAAAGAGTTTAAGAAATGAGAACGGGAAGTAAAGCGCACTAAGGGCCAAATTTTAGGTAGAGCTAGTATGGAAGAGAAGAAAAAGGCACAAAAGAAAACAATTAATTTTGTCTATTCTACAAAAACTGTAAAGCAGATGCTGCAAGAGAAAAATATGGCTTCCACAAGGCCATCAAATCTGGCTACTGAGAAGGATAGGTTGAGGAAGGAGATGGAGCTTGCAAAAAGAAAACATGGTTATTTAGAAGAAGACAAGATCAAAACAAGGTTGAAAGACTTAGAAGTCCCCTCACTTTAGAGAAAAAGAAAGAATGCAAAAGCCATAATGCTTGTAGAGATGAATAAGAAAAACAAATTTGAATATTTTAAGAATGCTTCAATTATCAAGCCTACTAACTTTAATATTCTTTCTCTTGTGGTTGAACTAGATCACAAAATTATTATAGTGCAAAGAGTGATGCTACAAAAGAAAATATAGAGGTAATTTAGGCAGAACTGAAATAGATTGGTCTCATGAGTATCAAACTGAGGATATAGAAGATAGGGAACAGTTAAGGAGCCCTCACCAGAACAAAACATAGAACAACAAGAAAATATGGACATAAATCCTCTGGAATGAAGTTGAGAAGAAATATCTGAGAGAGCAAGAGACACTGCAGATGTCTTAGTTGGCGCTAGAAGGGAACAAACTGTAGATGAGTCTAAACCTCTTTGAGGACCCGACTGAACTAGGACAAGGTCCAGAACTATCCAAGACTATGGCAGATGATTAGAGACCATTGAGTCTGAACCTGTAAGGGAAGTAATACTGCTAGATGAAGCTGGCATTGAACCTAAAGGGGCCAGTAAATCAGCAGTAGTAGTTGCTGAAGAAAAGGGTAGATACCAAAGGAGAAAAAGCCAAGGAGATTAAAGGAAATGTTCTAGGAAAAAAGGTCCTAAAACTTGTAAGGGAAATGTAGAAAACATTAACAAGATTGAAAAGAAGAAAGGGATAAAAGGAACCCTTAAAGGAAGAAGGCAGAGGGTAAATCATCAACCAGAAAGCATAAGGAAGAAGCTTGCATATTAACTTTAAATGAGAAAAGCAGTTCATTGTCTAAGTAGGGGTTTCATTTGATGTTTCAAGGGAGAAACAAATTGCTTCAAGAAACCAAAATATGAAACAAAGAATAATAAGTGTGGACCTAATTGCAGCTTCTCAGTAGGCTATGCTAATAGATGACCATGACATCCAAAGATAAAACTCATAGGCATATATATGACAGTAAAGTAAAGGAAGAGGTTAATGCAATGTAAATTGAACCTGTTGAGAGTAATGCTCACATGAATATGGAAATTGAAAATGAGGAGAAAGATGATAAGGGAAGCCAGTAGAAGAAAATTTGTAAACAAAGTCATGTCTAAAGCTTTGAGAAGACAAAATATCTTACTCTGGAAGTGATAGCATGTGAAGGTTCTAGATATGGTCTAATGTACATTCCCAGGGGAAACAGTTGCAGCAAGATCCTAAAGTAAGAATTAACAAACCAATAAGAAGAGAACTTCACATGAAGAACCAAAAGTTGCACTCAGGAAAGTATCAAGTAAGGGGGAGCAGTCAGTTGAAGAAACTTCAAAAGAGAGATTAGATTAGAGCAGATGCGTGCAAGTATGTGCCCTTTTCCATTGATGTCAAAGGGGGAGAGAAGTCATGCGAAAAACTTAGAGTACAGATGTGTAAGAGAAAGGGGGAGAATCTTGTCTTGACGGTTGTTACAGTTTTTCATGTCATATGTTGCTATCAATGACAAAGAGGAAGATTGTTGCAAGTATGTGCCTAATCAGTGTTGTCATTGATGCCAACTGTGAACAAGGAAAACAAATGATGTTAGAAATACAAACTAAATGCATAAATACACCAAGTTATACCTTCAAATGTGATCCCTCTCCTTTGATAGGGTGGAAGGAGTTGTACCCAAAACTCCTTAGATTTTACACAAGTAGATGAATGTGGGTTGCTCAATGCATTCAACACAATGTGGATGAGATATTGGAGGATGGATTGATAGATTGGATAGAGATGAGAGATAAGGCTAGAGTGATTTTCACATTATGATGGTATGATGAAGAGATTTGAGAGAAATTTGGGCATAGTTTGGATGCAAGAGGCATTATTCTAAATAGTTTGGGTGAGGGTTTCATTTATAGATTTTTGAAAAGAGGGTGGAGGATGAGGATCAAAAGTTGAGATCAAAGGCTAGAAATGATTGAGAGTTAGGGTTAGGATTGAAGTCATAGCCTTGTGACAAGTGTCACAAGAGGAGTGGAAGAGAGACATCAATGGTTGAGGTTTAGTCAATGGGATTGGAGGGCTCTCATTATTTGTGAATTTTAAATTCATATGGGGAAAGGTGTGGAAGATAAAAATGAATTAAAGGGAAGAGTGGATATGACAAGTGAATTAAAAATTCAACTCATGGGGGAGAATGAATTAAAATTTCACTTTTATGTGGAGATGTGAAGGTTGAAGGACACATGTACAATTATATGTGTAAGAGGGTGATAAATGATGTGTAAGGAAGATTTGACCCTTTAAATAAAAAATTGATTTTTATTCAAAGGTGTGTGGGAGGATGGGCTAAGCAAGGTTAATTAAGTGTTTATCTTAATTAACTTAGGTCTAGGGGATAGGTAGGCTAGGGTAGATTGATTAAATAATTTCTATTTAATCAACTAGGCTAGATTTAGGTTGATTAGTAAGGTAGATTAATTGGATAAGAATGATTTATCTAATTAATAGGGATTAGGGAGATGGACAAATTAGCTAAATAAATATTAGAAATATTTATTTAATTAATGAGCATAGTGTTGTAAGGTATAGTGATAAATTAAATGAATTAATTGATCACTAAGGAAGGGTAAATGGTTAACGGTAGATGATTAGGGATAAATTAATTAAATAAAATAAATTTATTTAATTAATAGGAGGGATAATTGGTAGTGTAGAGATAGGGGAAATTGGTTTGTAGAGCAAGTCAATTTTAGGTGTCTACATTTGCCCCTCTTTGAAATGGTGTTGCAGCTAAGTAACGCTATTTCAAAGAAGTTAAAATATAGAGTTGGATTTGATAGAAAAAAAAGTTTTTGGCTTAGAAGAATAGGGTTAGGTTTGGGGATAATTGGTAAGGGGGATGCCCCGTCAAGAGGACATGCGGGTTGCAAGAATACGGGTGTGCTCTTGAAATGGATGAAAGATATTGTTGAACTGGTTGGAGGATAAGGGGTGAGATGAAAGAATGATGATGTTGGTGTTGCAAGTATGAGGATAACCAGTGTTGTTATTGATGTCAACATACTCATATTGCTCAATGAGAAGGATTGGATGAGCTATGTGCTGAGGATATTGAGAAAATTAGTCTCAATCAGGAATAGTGCAGAACAGTGATGACATTAAGGTAAAAGTCCAAGATAAGATGAAGATAAGAGGATGTAGTTTAAAGGGTTTGTAGATATGAGTCTTGAGATGATCTAGTTAAGATTTCAGAGGTCCGTATGAAGATATGAAGAAGTTGTGATTGATCAAGTAGAATCGGTTCTGGGAGATGCTTCGGAGTGACAGAGTGTTACAAAAAGGTCCGGTGAGATCCAGAAGTGCATTGTCCTATTCTACAGATTGGAAGGAGTGTTTAGGATGTCCATGTAATGTGTCATCTCTATTTGTACATAGTTTGAAGGTCCAGAAGAATCTACTCCTTTGTGACAGTCATGACAAACTATGTTCTTGAGGCACCAGAGGCAGGAGAGAAGAGATTCTAGTAAGTAGAGGAAGTGTGGATGTACCTCGTCATTCAGGCAAGCTTGTGAAGGTTCTTGGATCATGTTGAGGTTGTGTTGTCAGTCTGCATTAGTGTTAGAGCCTAGAATTGAAGATATACTTCCGGATGAAGATGTTCTTGTTCAGGCCGGCCGACCGGATGAGTTATTCATTTTGCGAATGTTCTTGTGGATGATTGCTGACTTAGATGATTGTTCCTAAGTCGATGCCTTGAATAAATAAAGGCTTGTGAATTCATTTCGAAGAGAGTTATGGAGTAGATGAGTGTGGTATAGTGAAAGAGGGAAAGGCAGAGCAAGTGTGTCTCAGGCTTAAATGGAACTGATCCAGACATGGTAAAGATGTCAATCTCCAGTTCAAGTTTGTAATACTTGTTATCTTGTAGATAGTGTGTCTCTTGTAGGTAGTGTGCCTCCTTTTGAGTAGTGTGCTCGGGTAGTGAGCCCTAATTGGCATGTGCCATCTATTTTCCTTATTCTTCTAACAGAGAATAATCCTTGGGTTAATCACCCTGTGGTTTTTCCCTTGACCGAGTTTTCCATGTCAAAATCTTGGTGTCTAATATGTTGATGTTTATCTGCTCTGGTGTTTATGCTTTATGCTTTCATGAATGGTTAATTGATATGCTATTAACTAACAAAGAAGAATCAAGTGTTTGAAGTAGAAGCAAGTTTTTGTACAACTGATTCACCCCCCCTCTCAGTTGTGTGTCCTAGATCTAACAATTGGTATTAGAGCCAAGTTCCTCTAAAATGAGCTTAACCGCTTGACGAGATCCAGGATGTCGTCATACAAAAAGGATAGTCTAAAGTTTGATGGAACCAACTTCTCTCTTTGGAAAGGTCACATGAAATGTCACTTGGAGTGTATGGGAAAGGCATACTTATCCATGGTCACGAAAGCATATGTACCTCCACAGGGTGGTCCGACAACTCTAAATGAAATCACAAATGCTGAAAACAATCTATGGACCAAAGAGGCTCTTCTAAGCGCATTGACTAACTCAGAACTCTCAAATGTTATTGACCTACCAATTGCCTATGAGATCTGGGTTAAACTGGAACTTCTGCATGAAGGAGATGAGTATGTTAAGAGTGCAAGGCTGCAAAGTCTCAAAGGGAAATTTGAAAGACTGAAGATGAGAGATGATGAAAATATTACTACCTTTATGCCAAGAGTAAATGAGCTAGTGTGTGGAATTAGGAATGCTGATGGAGTTTTGGATGAAAATGAGATTGTTGGCAAAATTCTTAGATCCCTTCTTGCTGTCTACAAAATCAAGGTTGCTTCCATTGATGAATTCAGAGCCCATACAACTGTCACAAGAGACCAATTGGCTGGCAAACTGGCTGCATTTGAAATGACTGAGTTTGGAGATGATCCCCCCAAGACTGAATCTGCATTCAAAGCCAGTGCCTCTGTGAAAGGCAAACAAAGATTTGATCCGGGAGAAAAATCTTCAATGAAGCTGTCATGGTATGATCAAGCAAGAAGAGACATGGAAAAGGAAGAAGTAGAAACAACTCAACTTGAAGCCCTCATTGCAAAGAGACTGCCAAGAGGATCCGATAAGTATGAAGGAAAATTACCCTTTAAGTGCTTCAACTGCAATAAGATTGGTCATTTTGCTTCAAGATGTCTAGAAAGATCTGCAAGGTCAAATTCTAACAGACAAAGGTTCCAAAAGAACTGTTATTATATTCATGAAGAAGATGATAATGAAGGAGTAACAGATGATGAATCAGAAATAGGAAACAAATCCAGAAATGAATGGATGTTTATTGCCATCAAGGAAGAAGATCCAATATCCTCTGAATCTATTAATCATAAGGTTGTAGAAAGAGCTTTGGCTGCCCAAGTTGAAGAAAAGGATGATTAGGTTATTGACAGTGGATGCTCTCACCATACGACAGGTGACAAAAACAAGTTCCTAGACTTGGAAAGATATGAAGGAGGAATGGTAAAGTTTGGTGATAATTCTGCTAGTAGAATCAAAGGTAGGGGAACTATTTCTTTTGATGGAAAGAGAAAAACTGGTAATGTACTATATGTTGAAGGATTGAAGCACAATCTTCTCAGTGTTGGACAGTTGGTAGACAAAGGTTATGATCTCCGGTTTAAAAATGGAAGATGCAGGATCTTTGAAAGCTCTGGAACTGAGATTGCATCCGGTACTCAAACAAAAGGTAATATCTTCCATCTAGTTGGTTCTAATAAAAGTTGTTTATTTGTTCAAGTTGATCAGAGTTGGTTATGGCATAGAAGGATGTGTCATGTAAATTTTGATAACATCATCAAGATAAGCAATTCTCAGGCTGTAAGAGATCTTCCAAAATTGGTGAAACCTACAAATAGCTTGTGCAAAGAATGTTAGCTGGGTAAACAGAGCAGAGTCTCATTCAAAAGCAAGGATTAGTCCTCTACCGGATTATTGGAATTAATTCATACTGATCTATGTGGTCCGACAAGAATCAAGAGTATGCAAGGTGATAGATATTTCATGTTACTGATTGATGACCATTCCAGGATGATGTGGGTTACCTTTTTGAAAGAGAAATCATAAGCTTTTGAGAAGTTCAAAATCTTCAAGGCTATGGTAGAAAATCAAACCGGACTGAAATTGAAATGTCTGAGGTCTGATAGAGGTGGTGAATTCACATCTAGTGAATTCATAGATTTTTGTGAGAAGCATGGTATAAAGAGATAGTTATCTACTCCTAGGACTCCACAGTAGAATGGAGTAGTAGAGAGAAAGAACCGGACCATCTAGGAAGCCTCCAAGACAATGATGATGGAAGCAAATGTTCCCCAGATGTTTTGGAGAGAAGCTATCAGCACTGCAGTCTATACTCTCAATCAAGTTCAAATCAGAAGCAATACCGGTAAGACTCCTTATGAACTTTGGTTTGGTATCACTCCTACTGTGAGATATTTCAAAGTATTTGGTAGCAAATGTTACATCAAAAGAGATGAAGATCTAGGAAAGTTTGATGCTAGAAGTGATGAAGGAATTTTCTTGGGTTACTCTACTCAAAGCAAAGCATACCAGTGTTACAATAAGAGACTGAGAAAGATGATAGAAAGTACAAATGTGAAGGTTGATGAAGGAATTGAGAAGCCCTCAAGGTTTTATGAATATGATGAAGATGATCTGAATGGTTCTCTGGTTCAAGGAGCTCAAACCTCCTCTGAAAGTCAGATTCAGACTGATCCGGTAAATCAGGAAGAAGAGGTTTGTCTGAATGAGCCTGATCAAGAAACAGTAGTGCAAGAAACTCTCAAAGTTTCAAGGTATGTAACTCTAAACCACTCTGAAGATCAGATCATAGGTGACAAATGCAAAGGGGTACAAACAAGGAGGAAAATTGCTCAAAATTCAGATGAATGTTGTCTGATCTCAAAGATTGAACCTAAGACAATAAATGAAGCCTGCAATGATGAAAATTGGACCAAAGCAATGGAGGAAGAGTTGATGCAAATTGAGAAAAATCACACTTGGGATCTTGTTCCTAGACCTAGAAACAAGAATGTGATTGGAACCAAATGGGTCTTCTGGAACAAACTAAATGAAGTTGGTGAAGTAATCAGAAATAAAGCCAGATTAGTCTGCAAAGGCTACTCTCAAATAGAAGGGATTGATTTTGAGGAAACCTTTGCTTCGGTGGCAAGAATTGAAGCAGTCAGACTATTTCTTGCATTTTCTGCCTTCAAAGATTTCAAAGTGTATCAGATGGATGTCAAATCTACCTTCCTGAATGGTGACTTAGAAGAAGAGGTGTACATTGAACAACTGGATGGATTTCAATTATCTAAGCATGATGATATGGTCTGCAAATTAAAGAAGGCATTGTATGGTCTAAAGCAAGCCCCAAGAGCATGGTATGAGAGGCTGGACAAACATCTTTTGAAGATTAGTTTCAACAAAGGTATTGCTGATAGTAATCTATATTTCCAAATAGATAATGAAAACATCTTGATTGTTGAAGTATTTGTTGATGATATCATCTTTGGAGGAAGAGACAGTATGTGTAAAACCTTTGCAAATCAAATGAAAAGTGAGTTTGAAATGTCAATGCTTGGTGAAATAAATTTCTTCTTGGGTCTACAAATTACTCAGACAAAGAGAGGCATCTTTATCTCTCAGACCAAATATGTGAAAGAATTGTTGAGGAAATTTGGAATGGAAGATTCAAAGCCAATGAACACTCCTATGGTAACCGGATGTAAGTTGAGCAAAGATGATGACTCTCCTAAGCATATCAGACTAAGTACAGATCAATGATTGGAGGATTATTGTATCTCACTTAGACTAGACCAGATATAATGTAGGCTGTTGGTCTTGTGGCAAGATTCTAGGTTGATCCCAGAGAATCTCATGTCATGGCAATCAAAAGAATTTTTAGGTACTTAAAATGAACAATTGAGTATGGCCTATGGTATCCTAGAGATCAAGATTTTTCTCTTCATGCATACACAGATGCAGATTGGGCAGGAGATGTGGATGACTGGAAGAGTACCAGTGGTGGAGCATTCTTTTGGGAAAGAGATTGGTTTCTTGGCTAAGCAAGAAACAAGAGGCAATATCTCTGTCTACAACTGAAGTAGAATACATTGCAGCAGCAGGAAGTTGCACTCAACTTTTGTGGATGAAGCAAATGCTAAGAGATATTCAATTAGAATATGAGGAGCCTATCACAATTTTCTGTGATAATTCAAGTCCAATAAATATTTCTAAGAATCCAGTGTTGCATTCTAAGACCAAGCATATATCTATCAAATTTCACTTTCTGAGAGAGCAAGTGAACAAGGGTGAAGTCAGATTGGAGTATGTGCCCTCCAAGGATCAGCTTGCAGATATTTTTACTAAACCTCTTCCCAAGGACTCTTTTGAGTATCTCAGGGAGAAGTTAGGGGTTATTGCCCCTCCGGTGATGAACTAGGATGCATTGATGTGCATCAGTCCGGTGGATATCATAGTCAGATCTTGTGATCCAGATTGGTGATGGGGAGCTGCTACTCAGGGAGAGCAGCTGGTATGATTTTGATGTGTTAAAGTTGCAAGTATGAGCCCTTTGCCATTGATGTCAAAGGGGGAGAGAAGACATGTGAAAAACAAGTGGTTGATCAAAGGGGAGTAGTAAAGAAAGAGAAGACATGTGAAGAGTTGTTGCTGATAGGGGGAGTTGTGACAGAAAGGAGAAGTTCTTGTCTTGATGGTTTTTCACATCATATGTTGCCATCAATGACAAAGGGGGAGATTGTTGCAAGTATGAGGATAACCAGTGTTGTCATTGATGTCAACATACTCATATTGCTCAGTGAGAAGGATTGGATGAGCTGTGTGCTGAGGATATTCAGAAAATTAGTCTCAATCAAGAACAGTACAGAACAGTGATGACATTAAGGTAAAAGTCCAAGATAAGATGAAGATCAGAGGATGCAGTTTAAAGCGTTTGTAGATATGAGTTTTGAGATGATCTAGTTAAGATTTCAGAGGTCTGTATGAAGATATGAAGAAGTTGTGATTGATCAAGTAGAACCGGTTCTGGGAGATGCTCTGGAGTGACAGAGTGTTACAAAAAGGTCCGGTGAGATCTGGAAGTGCATTGTCCTATTCTGTGGATTGGAAGGAGTGTTTGGGATGTCCTTGTGATGTGTCATCTCTATTTGTACATAGTTTGAAGGTCCAGAAGAATCTACTCCTTTGTGACAGTCATGACAAACTATGTTCTTGAGGCACCGGAGGCAAGAGAGAAGAGATTCTAGTAACTAGAGGAAGTGCGGATGTACCTAGTCATTCAGGAAAGCCTGTGAAGGTTCTTGGATCATGTTGAGGTTGTGTTGTCAATTCGCATTAGTGTTAGAGCCCAGAATTGAAGATATACTTTCAGATGAAGATGTTCTTGTTCAGGCCAGCCGACCGGATGAGTTATTCATTTTGTGAATGTTCTTGTGGATGATTGCCAACTTAGATGATTGTTCCTAAGTTGATGCCTTGTATAAATAAAGGTTTGTGAATTCATTTCGAAGAGAGTTATGGAGCGCATGAGTGTGGTGTATCAAAAGAGTGAAAGGCAGAGCAGGTGTGTCTTGGGCTTAAATGGAACTGATCCAGACATGGTAAAGATGTCAATCTCTAGTTCAAGTTTGTAATACTTGTTATCTTGTAGACAGTGTGTCTCTTGTAGGCAGTGTGCCTCCTTGTGAGCAGTGTACTCAGGCAGTGAGCCCTAATTGGCATGTGCCATCTATTTTCCTTATTCTTCTAACAAAGAATAATCCTTGGGTTAATCACCCTGTGGTTTTTCCCTTGATCGGGTTTTCCACGTAAAAATCTTGGTGTCTAATGTGTTGATGTTTATCTGCTCTGGTATTTATGCTTTATGCTTTCATGAATGGTTAATTGATATGCTATTAACTAACAAAGAAGAATCAAGTGTTTGAAGTAGAAGCAAGTTTTTGTACAACTGATTCACCCCCCTCTTAGTTGTGTGCCCTAGATCTAACAGTTGGGAGATTGATTGGTGGATGAACATTGTGCTGAAAAATGATTTTGAGCAATCCTAGGTTTGATATAGCAAAGTAGATATTTTCACCAAGGTATAGAAGACCAGGGTGATGATGTTTATCCAACATTTGCATGGACTAGACACGCAAACAAGAGGGTGATCCCATGCATGCCTAGGATAGTACAACCTTGTCTAGATGAGGGAAGGGGACTCATAGCATAAGCCTTAAATAAACAAAAGGTATGATGAACCTTAGATGCACAAGGAGATCAATATGCTAGAACTGACCCTACAATCCACAAGATATGAATACTAGCTTGGAGTAATGAAACCAACCCACAAGCACAACATACAAAAGAAAGATTGTGCCCCATTCTAGATGTTTTCGCCACATACCATGATATAGTGAGATCAAAGCAGCTTTGATGTGATCTTCGAATAGGATAGAAGATAAAAATCAAAAACCAAAAGACCAACGAACCAAACAAATAGCCATTGTATCTCTTGCCAAGATGGATGATGATAGGATAGATTCTGCCTATTGTAGGAACAATATATCCTAAGGCCAGAATTGATTGATGATTGGATCATGCTTAGTTGATGTTATTGGATTGGTGCAAGATATGATAGTTACAAGTTGTGGTCAATGTTGATTTGATTGTTGATGATTTTTTATTAAGGGACGATGCTTTGATAGGTATGTGATGCTTGGGATATTGCGTTTGGATCTAGTGTAAGCTCAATGGGTAGGGACAATCCAAGAAGGTTGGATGGGTGCATCTTATGTACCTGAGTACTAGAAACTTCCTTCGTATTCTAGACTGCCTACATACCCTGTATCCATGGGATCAAGGCACATTAAGATGTAGGTGGTGATGATATGTAGTTCTGATTTGTGATGATGATGTGGGATGGTTAAGGATAGGTGTAATGATGTTGGAAGATGATGTGTTGGAAGATGATGAGATGTTGATGGAACCATGTCGATTTTGTGATGGATATTTTTTTTTGAGATTTTATAGATTTTTTGTGATTTTGGAAATGGAATGGTTTATTATGAGATGGTTGCATTGGATTTCGTTTGGATAGCCTAAGTGCTAGACACCAATGACAATGGAACACCAAGTCTAGAGGTGAAGGTGATGCGGGTGGGTTGGGGGATTGGCGATGAAAGGATAATGGATAGGAGATTTTGATAAATGGATAGATACATGTAGATAAGGAGTAGGATGGGGGATAAAGGATTAGGTAGAGATACATGATAAGTAGATGGAGGGATTGTCAGTGGAAGGTGATAGAGAGGAGATTCATGATAGATAGATTAGAAGATAGAGATAGGGATGCAAGATAGATGGATGAGCGATGGGGATAAGGATTTACTCCAAGGGCTATGTTGTAAGGAATTGTATGCCCCAATGCTTAGGATTTTGCATGATGGGTTTACATTTGAGTGGATGGACTTTGTAGTAGATCGATGGAGGCTATGCTTGTTGCAAGTATGGGTCTAACTGGTGTTGTCATTGACGTCAACATACTCATGTTGCATTAATGAGAAGGATTGGATGAGCTGTGTGCTGAGGATATTGAGAAAATTAGTCTCAGTCAGGAACAGTGAAGAACAGTGATGACAACAAGGTAAAAGTCTAAGATAGGTTGAGGATCAGAGGATGCAGTTTAAAGGGTTTGTAGATATAAGTCTTGAGATGTTCCAGTCAAGTTTTTAGAGGTCCACATGAAGATTAGAAGAAGTTATGGTCACTCAAGTAGAACTAGTTCTGGCAGATGTTCAGAGGTGACAGAGTGACATAGATAGGTCCGGTGAGATCTGAAAATGCATTATCCCATTTTGCAGATTTAAGGAAGTGTTGAGAATGTCCTTATGAAGTGTCAAGTCAATTGGTTCATGGTTTGAAGGTCCAGAAGAACCTATTCCTTTGTGATAGTGATGACAGACTATGTTCTTGAGGTTCTGGATGAAGGAGAGAAGGATTCCAGTAAGCAGATGAAGTGCAGATGTTCTTGGTGATTCAGAAAAGCTCATGGTGATCTATGGATTGTGTCCAGTTCATGTTGGTGGTTTGCATTGAAGTTAGAATGTGCATTTGAAGAATAACCATTGGATGATGGTGTTCTTCCTGAGACTGGCCGACCAGATGTATTACACGTCTTGTGGATGATCTTGTAGATGTTTGCTAACCTAGATGATTATTCCTAAGTCAATGCCTTGTATAAATAAGGGATTGTGAAGTCTTTCCAAAGCGTGTCTTGTGGAGATGAGTGTGTGGTAGTGAGGAGGAGTGTGAAAGGTAGAGCAGAAGTATTGGGCTCAAATGGAACTAATTCAAGCATGGTGAAGATGCTATTCTCTAGTTCATGAAGGTGATTCTTATTTCTTTGTAGACAGTGTGTCTCTTGTAGGTAGTGAACCTCTTGTGAGTAGTATGCTCAGGCAGTGAGCCCTAATTGGCATGTGTCATTTTTGTTCTTTCTATTCTTCTAACAGAGAATACTCTCTTAGGTTAATCACCCCGTGGTTTTTCCCTTAACCGGGTTTTTCATGTCAAAATCTTGGTGTCTTATGTGTTGATGAGTTTCTGCTTTTGATTTGAATGCATTATGTTTCATGTTTAATATATTGCTAATTACTTAGAATATTTAAGTGTGTAAATTAGAGAAAGTTTTGTACAACTAATTCACCCCCCCTCTCAGTTGTATGCCCTAAGTCTAACAATTGGTATCAGAGCTAAGTTCCTCTAAAAGGAGCTTAACCACTTGAGGAGATCCAGGATGTCATCTTACAAGAAGGATAGTCTGAAGTTTGATTTAACCAACTTTGCTCTTTGGAAAGGTCACATGAAATGTCACTTGTAGTGTACGGGAATGGCGTACTAGTCCATGGTTATAAAATAGTATGTACCTCCACAGGGTGGTCTGACAACCCTAAATGAAATCACAGATGCTGAAAACAATCTGCGGACCAAAGAGGCTCTTCTAAGTGCATTATCTGACTCAGAGCTCTCAAATGTTATTGACCTACCAACTGCCTTTGAGATTTGGAATAAACTAGAACTTTTGCATGAAGGAGACCAGTATGTTAAATGTGCAAGGCTACAGAGTCTGAAAGGGAAATTTGAAAAACTAAAGATGAGAGATGATGAAAATATTACTACTTTTATGCCAAGAGTGAATGAGCTGGTTTGTAGAATTAGAAATGCTGGTGGAGTCTTGGATGAAAATGAGATTGTTGGTAAAATTCTCAGATCCCTTCTTGCTTCTTACAAAATCAAGGTTGTTGCCATTGAAGAATTTAGAGCCCATACAACTATCACAAGAGATCAATTTGCTGGGAAATTGGCTGCATTTGAAATGATAGAGTTTGGAGATGACCCTCCCAAGACTGAATATACATTCAAAGCCAGTGCCTCTGTTAAAGGTAAACAAAGGTTTGATCCAGGAGAGAATTCTTCAAGGAAATTGTCATGGTATGAAAAAGCAAGAAAAGATCTAGAAGAAGAAGTAGAAACTACTCAACTTGAAGCCCTCATTGCAAAGAGGTTGCCAACAGGATCTGGTAAGTATGAAAGAAAATTACCTTTTAAGTGTTTTAACTGCAATAAGATTGGTCATTTTGCCTCAAGGTGTCCAGAAAGATTTTCAAGGCAAAATCCTAACAAGCCAAGGTTCCAAAAGAACTGTTACTATGTACATGAAGATGATGATAATGAAGGAGTAATAGATGATGAATCAGAGATAGGAAACAAATACGGAAATGAACAGGTGTTCATTGCCATCAAGGAAGAAGATCCAATGTCCTCTGTATCTGTCGATCTTAAGACTGTGGAAAGAGCTCTACTGCTCAAATTGAAGAGAAGGATGATTAGGTCATTGACAGTGGATGCTCTCACCATATGACATGTGACAAAAATAAGTTTGTAGATTTGGAAAGGTATGAAGGAGGAGTGGTAAAGTTTGGTGATAATTCTACTGGTAGAATCAGAGGAAGAGGAACTATTTCTTTTGATGGAAGAAACAAAACTGGTAATGTACTGTATGTTGAAGGTTTGAAGCACAATCTTCTCAGTGTTGGATAGTTGGTGGACAAAGATTATGATCTCCGATTCAAGGATGGAAAATGCAAAATCTTTGAAAGATCTGGAATAGAGATTGCATCCAGTACTCAAACTAAAGGTAATATCTTCCACTTGGTTGGTACTGGTAAAAGCTGCTTATTTGTTCAAGTTGATCAAAGTTGGTTATGACATAGAAGGACGTGTCATGTGAATTTTGATAATATCGTCAAGATAAGCAATACTCAGGCTATAAGAGATCTTCCAAAATTGGTGAAACCTACTAACAACTTGTGCAAGGAATGTCAATTGGGTAAGCTGAGAAGAGTCTCATTCACAAGCAAGGAACTGTCCTCTACCAGATTATTGGACTTAGTTCACACTGATCTTTGTGGTCCGGCACGAACCAAGAGTATTCAAGGAGATAGATACTTCATGCTGCTAATTGATGACTATTCCTAGATGATGTGGGTAACCTTTCTAAAGGAGAAATCAGAAGCTCTTGAGAAATTCAAAATATTCAAGGCTATGGTAGAGAATGAAATGGGATTAAAGTTGAAATGTCTGAGGTCTGATAGAGGTGGAGAATTCACATCCAGTGAGTTCATAGAGTTCTGTGAGAAACATGGAATTAAGAGACAATTGTCTGCTCCTAGGACTCCATAGCAGAATGGAGTAGTGGAGAGAAAGAACTAGACCATCCAAGAAGCATCTAGGACCATGATGATGGAAGCAAATGTTCCTTAGATCTATTGGAGAGAAGCTGTCAGCATTGCAGTCTATACTCTCAATCAAGTTCAAATCAGAAGCAATACTGGTAAGACCCCTTATGAACTTTGGTTTGGCATTACTCCTACTGTAATATATTTTAGAGTCTTTGGTAGCAAATGTTACATCAAAAGAGATGAAGATCTGGGCAAGTTTGATGCTAGAATTGATGAAGGAATATTCTTGGGTTACTCTACTCAAAGTAAAGCATATTGGTGTTATAACAAGAGACTAAGAAAGATGATAGAAAATACAAATGTGAAGGATGATGAGGGAATAGAGAAACCCTCAAGGTTTTATGAATATGATGAAGATGATTAGAATGGTGTTCTGGTTCAAGGAGCTCAATCCTCTTCTGAAAATCAAATTCAAACTGATCCAGTAAATCAAGAAGAAGAGATAGGTCTGAATGAGCCTGATCAAGAAGCAGAAGTGCAAGAAGCTCCTAAGGTTCTAAGGTATATAAGACTGAACCACTCTGAAGATCAGATCATAGGTGACAAAAGCAAAGGTGTGCAAACTAGAAGGAAAATTGCTCAAAATTAAGATGAATATTATCTGATTTCATAGATTGAACCTAAGACAATAAATGAAGCCTGCAATGATGAAAACTAGACCAAAGAAATGGAGGAAGAGTTGATGCAAATTGAGAAAAATCACACTTGGGATCTTGTTCCCAGACCTAGAAACGAGAATGTGATTGGAACCAAATGTGTCTTTCGGAACAAACTAAATGAAGTTGGTAAAGTAATTAGAAATAAAGCTAGATTGGTCTACAAGGGCTACTCTCAAATAGAAGGAATTGATTTTGAAGAAACTTTTGCTCCGGTGGCAAGAATTGAAGCAGTCAGATTATTCCTTGCATTTGTTGCCTTCAAGGATTTCAAGGTATATCAGATGGATGTCAAGTCTACCTTTCTAAATGGTGACTTGGAAGAGGAAGTGTATATAGAGAAACTGGATGGATTTCAGTTGTCTGATCATGGTGATATGGTCTGCAAGTTGAAGAAGGCACTGTATGGATTAAAGCAAGCCCCAAGAGCCTGGTATGAAAGATTGGACAAGCATCTTTTGAAGATTGGTTTCAACAAAGGTACTACTGACAGTAACTTATATTATGATATTTTATTTCAGGGTTTAACTTATCAATAACTTATATTTCAAAATTGATCATGAAAACATCTTGATTGTTGAAGTATTTGTTGATGGTATCATCTTTGGAGGAAGAGACAGTATGTGTAAAACTTTTGCAAATCAAATGAAAAGTGAATTTGAGATGTCTATGCTTGGTGAAATGAATTTCTTCTTGGGTCTGCAAATTACTCAAACAAAGAAAGGAATCTTCATTTCTCAGACCAAATATGTGAAAGAACTATTGAAGAAATTTGGGATGGAAGATTCAAAGCCAATGAATACTCCCATGGCAACTAGATGTAAGTTGAGCAAAGATGATGACTCTCCTAAGGTAGACCAGACAAAGTACAAATCAATGATTGGAGGATTGTTGTATCTCACTCAAATTAGACTAGATATTATGCAAGCTATTGGTCTTGTTGCTAGATTCCAAGTTGATCCTAGAGAATCCCATGTCATGGAAATCAAGAGGATATTTAGATATCTAAAAGGGATGGTTGAGTATGGTCTGTGGTATCCTAGAGATCATGATTTCTCTCTTCATGCATATACAGATGCTGATTGGGTAGGAGATGTGTTGGACCGGAAGAGTACCAGTGGTGGAGCTTTCTTTTTGGGAAAGAGATTGGTTTCTTGGCTAAGCAAGAAATAAGAGGTAATATCCCTATCTACAACTGAAGAAGAATACATAGCAGTAGCAGGTAGTTGCACTCAAGTTTTGTGGATGAAGCAGATGCTGAGAAATATTAAAGTAGAGTATGAGGAGCCTATCACAATCTTCTGTGATAATTCAAGTGCAATAAATATTTCTAAGAATCTGGTGTTGCATTCTAAGACTAAGCATATATCTATCAAGTTTCACTTTCTGAGAGAGAAAGTGAACAAGGATGAAGTCAGACTGGAGTTTGTGCCCTCCAAGGATCAGATTGCAAATATCTTTACTAAACCTTTTCCCAAGGACTCTTTTGAGTATCTCAAGGAGAAGTTAGGGGTTATTTCCCCTCTGGTGATTAACTAGGATGCACTGATGTGCATCAGTCCAGTGGATATCACAGTCATATCTTGTGATCCGGATTGATGATGGGGAGCTGCTACTCAGGGGGAGCAGATGGTATGATTTTGAAGTATTGGAGTTGCAAGTATGAGCCCTTTGCCATTGATGTCAAAGGGAGAGAGAAGAAATGTGAAAAACAAGTGGTTGATGATCAAAGGGGGAGCAGTAAAGTAAGAGAATACATGTGAATAATTGTTGTTGATAGGGGGAGTTATGACAGTAAGGAGAAGTTCTTGTCTTGATAGTTTTTCACATCATATGTTGCCATCAATGACAAAGGGGGAGATTGTTGCAACTATGGGTCTAACTGGTGTTGTCATTGATGTCAACATACTCATGTTGCATTGATGAGAAGGATTGGATGAGCTGTGTACTGAGGATATTGAGAAAATTAGTCTCAATCAAGAACAATGAAGAACAATGATGACAATAAGGTAAAATTCCAAGATAGGTTGAGGATCAGAGGTTGCAGTTTAAAGGGTTTGTAGATATACGTCTTGAGATGTTCCAGTCAAGTTTTTAGAGGTCCGCATGAAGATCAGAAGAAGTTATGGTCGCTCAAGTAGAACCGGTTCTGGCAGGTGTTCAGAGGTGACAGAGTGAGACAGATAGGTCCAGTGAGATCCGAAAATGCATTATCCCATTTTGTGGATTTAAGGAAGTGTCGAGAACATTCTTGTGAAGTTTCAAGTTGATTGGTTCATGGTTTGAAGGTCTGAAAGAACCTATTCCTTTGTGACAGTGATGACAGACTATGTTCTTGAGGTTCCAGATGAAGGAGAGAAGGATTCCAGTAAGCAAATGAAGTGCGGATGTTCTTGGTGATTTAGAAAAGCTCATGGTGATCTATGGATTGTGTCTAGTTCATGTTGGAGGTCCGCATTGAAGTTAGAATGCACATTTGAAGAGTAACCACTAGATGATGGTGTTCTTCCTAAGACTGGCCGACCGGATGTATTACACATCTTGCAGATGATCTTGTAGATGTTTGTTGACCTAGATGATTATTCCTAAGTCGATGCCTTGTATAAATAAGGGATTGTGAAGTCTTTCCAAAGTGTGTCTTGTGGAGATGAGTGTGTGGTAGCGAGGAGGAGTGCGAAAGGTAGAGCAGAAGTATTGGGCTCAAATGGAACTGATTCAAGCATGGTGAAGATGCTATTCTCCAGTTCATGAGGGTGATTCTTATTTCTTTGTAGACAGTGTGTCTCTTGTAGGCAATGAGCCCTAATTGGAATGTGCCATTTTTATTCTTTCTATTATTCTAATAGAGAATACTTTCTTGGGTTAATCACCCCGTGGTTTTTCACTTAATCGGGTTTTCCACATCAAAATCTCGGTGTCTTATGTGTTGATGAGTTTATACTTTTGATTTGAATGCATTATGTTTCATGTTTAATAAACTGCTAATTACTGAAAATATTTAAGTGTGTAAATTGGAGAAAGTTTTGTACAACTGATTCACCTCCCCCTCTTAGTTGTATGCCCTAAGTCTAACAATGCTTGAATAGGGAGTATGTTGAAAGGTGTCCAAATCCTATTTTTTAATATTTTTCCCCTTGTCTTTATCAAGATCTAAGGAGGGGGATATAGTGGATAGAATGGATGGGGAATAATAGGATAAATAGGGGATGGTGGATAGGAATATGATAGGATAAATAGGGGATAGTGGATAGGAATATGATAGGATAAGGATAAGATAGTGGATAAGATGTGCAAAGGATATTATGGATGTGGATGAAGGATATGGTTTTTTTCCCCAAGTGTAGGGATACAAAATGGATGGAGAAGGGATTAAGCATGACACCCACAAGGGGTTTTGACAATTGCATGGATGTCAGTGGATAGTGAGTTATGATGTGGATTGTGCGGATTATGATCTGGATTATGATGTGGATTATGTGGATTATGATGTAGATTATGCAATAGCATGGACCATAGGAATGTGATGGAAAAGATATGTAGGATAGTGGATGAAAGATGGAGAAATGGGGGTATGTGGGAATGTCAAGTGGTGGAGGGGAACCAAGACCAATGGTTGCACACACCGTGATGTATTTGGAAGCTTGTACTTTAGATGTGGAGTTGGGAGTAATGGGGATTGGGATAGGGGATTTTTGGATGGTTGATTTGGGGTTTTAGGGACCCAAATAGACCTAGGATGATGCAGAGGAAAACGTAACAGAAGCTTACAACTGGGAAGGAGGAGTCATTAACACAACCAGCATGTTAAAATCCTGGACATGCAGTATGTAATACCTATCGGCTTATCATCATCATCATATTTCTTGCTAACACAGACATCATCATCATATTTCGAAAGGGCATGAAATATCCTCCTGCTAACTACTGTTCACTTCCTTATCGCCTTTCGCCTTTCGCCTGTCAACATCATCATCATATCTGGCTATCGGCAGCATCATCATATTCAGCAAGCGCAATTATCCTCCTGATGATCACTATTCACTTAGCACCAAACTCTATCGGCAGCATCATGATGTTCGACATCCTCTTCATTAGCGGGATATAAAATATCCAGTTCCCTCCTTATATCCTGATGACGACACTTCACGCACCTTTCCTTTGATGCTTATGTCACCCGATATCCGACTACTCAAACAACAGCATCAGGATATGACTTATCCGATCATATTGAAACATCCTGATGATGTTAATCAAACTTTGTGCCAATGACTTACGCCGATGCCAAAACACTTAGCGATAGCAGGATAAACTTGCATAGGGTGATATTCGCAATATCCTGATGACGATGATGTCACTTGCACCCGATGATGATGTCAACAGGATATAAGACACTTATATCCTCTGCAACATGATAATGGATATCTGGTGATCTTTTCAATATCCTGATGATGACCTTTCCGGTCCTTAGCCAAAAAGTGAACTTTCACTCCTACATGCGATAGCGACATGCAGACGATGGATACACACGAAAGATGATCCTGACGATGATATACACACTGAATATATATCCAACCTATATCATCCTGATGCACTTGAAACATACAGTCTTCGTCAGCTTCATAACCCGATCCGGATAGCAATATACTCGTAGATGATGATGCGATTCACTCCGTCTGGAAAAGCACATGCAGATCCCTGTATATCCGTCAGCTGCGTGCAAACTCACAGAACCGCACAATTTCACAAAGAAAACATGATGATCGGGCCGGATCACCTTCAGACCAAAACTTAACAGTTTATCTTCCTAAATCCTAGCACATGAGGATGCTAGGTTGATTCATAGCATGCTACCAATCGATCTCCCACATAATGAAATGCATAAACAGAAAACTAAAATACAACCTAAACTAACATGCATGACCATTCCACCGATTCACAGAATCAACCGGTGGAAGGGTTGAAAGAACCCATTAACCTGTAATCAGAACAGAAATCAAAACATAAACAACTGATAAACCAGATAATGCAATTGATGAGATCTTATTTAGATGAAACACAAATGTCCTGTTTCTACAACAATGTTTCACAATGTCTGGACTAATCTCTGGATCTCACTCAATCACCAGTACAACATAACATAACTACTACTCTCTCTGATGTGATATCATACCCTAATTGATCTGAGTTATTTATAGCAATATCCTACGAGTACTACCAACTCGGTTCCCAGCGGCTGGGAGCTTCCAAGCGGCTGGGAGAGGACAGCTCATACTACCTGATCACGAACTCTAACTGCCTGCACACTCTCCTAGGCTGATCTAATACATATGCATTGGTCCAATGGACCTTATTACATTATGAAATCAAACATGCTAAAAATAGACTAATGTCCTGTCATGCGGACAATGAACCTATATCATGTCTTGTAGGGGTGCTCCTGCACCATACTCCCCAGAAGAAGAAATCTCAAGTCCACTTGAGATGAGAGTATGAAGATCTGCACCATGTTGCTGGATCTGCTCTTCAGTCATCCATACTGCTTCAGAATTAGGTTTTCCCTTCCAAGAGACTAGATACTCCAAGTACTGTTTGTTCCGGGTCTGTTTGACCACTCTGGTGTTCAAAACCTTCTACAACTGTGGAGGATCATGCTTGGGAATGTTATCATGGACTGTATCCTGTAGGAGATCCTGATCTGCATCTGGATAAGACTTGTATGGAGTTAAATCACACACATTGAATATAGGGGACAAACCAAGATCAGGGGGGAGTTGTATCTCATAAGCATTCTGTCCATGCTTGTGCAAGATCTGACATGGTCCAACTTTTCTCTGCATGAGTTTAGTATATTTGCCCTTAGGAAGTCTGTCCTTCTTTAAATGAACCCATACCAAATCTCCAACATCAAACTGAACATCCTTCTTCTTTTTATCAGCATATTCCTTATACTTCAAGGTGGTTTGCTGCAGTTGGGTCTTGACTTGATCATGAACCTCTTTGATGGCTTCTGCAAAAGCTTCTCCTTTTGCACTAATAGGGTCTACTGTAGGTAGATTTCTCAATTCCAAAATTCCTCTTGGATGCACACCATAAACTATCTGGAAAGATGATTTCCCTGTGCTCCTATTGATAGTATCATTATAGGAAAATTCAGCTTGAGATAGAATATTATCCCACTTTTCTCCATGCTGTTTTGTCAAACATCTAAGCAAATTTCCTAAGGAACGGTTCACTACTTCAGTCTGTCCATCCGTTTGAGGATGATATGCAGAGGAAAAAGACAAATTTGTTCCAAGTTTCTTCCAAAGAGTTCTCCAGAAGTGACCTATAAACTTCACATCCCTATCTGACACTATGCTCAATGGCAATCCATGGATTCTGACAATCTCCCTGAAAAACAAATCTGCAATGTATGAAGCATCAGCAGTGGTTTTGCATGGCAAGAAATGTGCCATTTTGCTGAATCTATCCACTACAACAAAAACACTGTCAAACCCTTTCCTTGTCCTTGGTAAACCCAAGACAAAATCCATACTTATGCTTTCCCATGGTTTGGAAGGAATGGGTAAGGGTTGATATAAACCTGCATTAGTCGACCTGCCTTTAGCTTTCTGACATATCACACATGTCTCTACAAACTTTCTGACATCTGATTGTAACTTAGGCCAAAAGTAATATCTTCGGACAAGATCAAGAGTCTTGTCTAGACCAAAATATGTGATCTCCTCTTGCATGAACAAACACTTGTCTAAATTTATCATCAGCTACTTTTCATGTAACCTCTTAAGAACCAAATCTATGTGTCTGAGATGTTCTTCTTTTGTGTTGCTGAAAATCAGAATGTCATCTAGATATACTATGACAAACTTACCAATGAACTCTTTCAAAACCTCATTCATCAACCTCATAAAAGTACTAGGTGCATTAGATAAACCAAAAGGCATAACCTTCCACTCATATAACCCTTCATTAGTTTTGAATGCTGTTTTCCATTCATCTCCTGGCCTAATCCTGATCTGATGATATCCACTCTTTAGATCTATTTTTGTAAAATACTTAGCACCTCCCAAACAGTCAAGTAAATCCTCTATCCTAGGGATTGGAAACCTATACCTGATTGTGATCTTGTTAATAGCTCTGGAATCTGTGCAAAGCCTCCAAGTACCTTCCTTCTTTGGTGCTAGTACAGCTGGTACCGCACATGGACTTAAACTTTTCCCAATCAGACCTGAATCCAATAATTCTTCAATTTGTCTAGCTACTTCTGCATTCTGTTCTGGAGTTAGCTTATAGGCTGCTTTGTTTGGCAGTGTTGACCCTGGAATTAAGTCTATGCAGTGACTAATATCCCTGACAGGTGGTAGGGATCTTGGTATTCCTTCTGAGATGATACCTTTGTACTTATCCAATAGCTCTTGGATAGCTGGGTCTATGAACCTTTGCTTCTTCTCTTCCTTGACTTCTTGCTGCTGTTCTTTATTCACCCTCATACATGGGATTAGGGCATATGCAACTAAACCTTCTGCTGCTACTTCTTTCATGAACTGTTTACCTTCCATCAGCATTACCTTCACCTCTTTTCCTTTAGATTTCTCCTCCTTCTCCGTCAATGGTAGTAACTTTATAACCTTACCATCTTTAGTGATTGTATAGGTGTTTCTAACACCATCATGTTGTGCCTTCAAATCATATTGCCATGGTCTACCAAATAAAAGATTGGAAGCATCCATCGTGGTAATGTCAAACAACAACTTATCCTTATATGCTCCAATCTGAAATTCTACCCAAGCCTGCTCTTCTACAGTTGTCTGCTGACCTTGGGTAAGCCATGAGACTTTATATGGGGATGGGTGAGGCAATCTCCTAAGCTTAAGCTTTGTCACCATTTCTTCAGACACAAAATTTTCAGTAGAACCAGAATCAATCAAAACTTTACATGCCTTACCTCCTGCTTTGCAAATAGTCCTGAAAAGAGACTTTCTTTGAGGGGATTCTTTGTCAGGTACCTTCATGGTAGTCATTGTTCTTCTCATCATTAGAGACTCTCCACTTTCTGGGTATCCATAATTATCAGGAGCATTCACACTCTGAAAAGCATTAGAGCCTGTCATACTTTGATTATCAAGTTCTTGGATCAGATTTGTTCTCCTTTCTCCTGTTGAGCTTGTGGCCTTTTCTGGACATCTACTGGCTATATGGCCTTCTTTGTTACAGTTATAACATCTGATGGATCCTCTGCCCTGGGATCTTCCTCTGAAAGGTCTTCTACCTCTGAAGTTTCCTTGCTGACTATAATTTTCCCCCTGGTTTTGACTATTGTTTCCCTTACTATTGTCATGACTGGATTCTCCTTGATATCCATGTCCATGTCCTCTACCTCTAAAAGGACCTCTTCCACCCCTTTGTTGTCTTCCTCTTCCTCTATTGTGTTGTTCTTGTTTTCTCTTTAACTTCTCTTCCACTTTTAATGCCAACTGAAAGCATTTCTGAACTGTATCTGGATTATGCAGACTTAAATCTTCCTGAATGTTGAACCTCAATCCATTAAGGTATCTGGCTACCTTCTCTTCTTCACTTTCCTTTACCTTTGTTTTCATACAAAGTTTCATGAATTCTTCTGTATATGAGCTGACATCTAGCTCCTTCTGCCTCAGGTTTTGCTTCCTCTTGTGTAATTGGATACTGTAATCCAGTGGGACATAAGCTTCCTTTACTAATGCCATCATCTTCTTCCATGTAGCGACTCTACGCTTTCCTTCCTGTACTCTATCATCTTGGACGAAATTCCACCATGTCAAGGCAGCTTCTTTCATTTTGGACTGGGCTATTTTCACCCTCTGTTGTTCTGGTATCTCCTCTGTTTCAAAGAAATTGTTCAAGGAGTCTATCCACTCCATCACTGAATCAGGTTCCATCTTTCCTGTAAACACTGGCTAATCTAATTTCACATCCATGGTTCTCCTCTCCATGGCCTTGAGGGTGTTCAACAGTGGTCTCTGGTCTACAGGAACGACCTCCTCATTCCAACTAGGGATCTCTTCTTCTTCCCTATCTTCTTCTCTACCAGAACCTACTCTGCTCCTCAACTTCTCTAACTCATCCTTCAATTCCTGATTCTGAGCCTTCACGGCCTTGCTCTCTGCAATCTATTTCTTCACCAGAACTGCCAACTCAACGTTGGTCATCCTTGCCGGCATCTCAGATGTTCCTTCTTCATCTGACATCCTGCTATATCCTGATCTTTTCCAGAAGATCCTTCCTTTGCTCTGATACCACTATGATGCAGAGGAAACGCAACAGAAGCTTACAACTAGGAAGGAGGAGTCATTAACACAACCAGCATGTTAAAATCCTGGACATGCAGTATGTAATACCTATCGGCTTATCATCATCATCATATTTCTTGCTAACATAGACAGCATCATCATATTTTGAAAGGGCATGAAATATCCTCCTGCTAACTACTGTTCACTTCCTTATCACCTTTTGCCTTTCGCCTGTCAGCATCATCATCATATCCGGCTATCGGCAGCATCATCATATTCAGCAAGCGCAATTATCCTCCTGATGATCACTATTCACTTAGCGCCAAACTCTATCGGCAGCATCATGATGTTCGACATCCTCTTCATCAGCAGGATATAAAATAGCCGGTTCCCTCCTTATATCCTGATGACGACACTTCACGCACCTTTCCTTTGATGCTTACGTCACCCGATATCCGACTACTCAAACAACAGCATCAGGATATGACTTATCCAGTCATATTGAAACATCCTGATGATGTTAATCAAACTTTGTGCCGATGACTTACGCCGATGCCAAAACACTTAGCGACAGCAGGATAAACTTGCATAGGGTGATATTTGCAATATCCTGATGACGATGACGTCACTTGCACCCGATGATGATGTCAATAGGATATAAGACACTTATATCCTCCGCAACATGATAATGGATATCTGGTGATCTTTTCAATATCCTGATGATGACCTTTCCGGTCCTTAGCCAAAAAGTGAACTTTCACTCCTGCATGCGATAGCGACATGCGAACGATGGATACACACGAAAGATGATCCTGACGATGATATACACACTGAGTATATATCCAACCTATATCATCCTGATGCACTTGAAACATACAGTCTTCGTCAGCTTCATAACCCGATCCAGATAGCAATATACTCGTAGATGACGATGCGATTCACTCCGTCTGGAAAAGCACATGCAGATCCCTGTATATCCGTCAGCTGCATGCAAACTCACAGAACCGCACAATTTCACAAAGAAAACATGATGATCGGGCCGGATCACCTTTAGACCAAAACTTAACAGTTTATCTTCCTAAATCCTAGCACATGAGGATGCTAGGTTGATTCATAGCATGCTACCAATCGATCTCCCACACAATGAAATGCATAAACAGAAAACTAAAATACAACCTAAACTAACATGCATGACCATTCCACCGATTCACAGAATCAACCGGTGGAAGGGTTGAAAGAACCCATTAACCTGTAATCAGAACAGAAATCAAAACATAAACAACTGATAAACCAGATAATGCAATTGATGAGATCTTATTTAGATGAAACACAAATGTCCTGTTTCTACAACAATGTTTCACAATGTCTGGACTGATCTCTGGATCTCACTCAATCACCAGTACAACATAACATAACTACTACTCTCTCTGATATGATATCATACCCTAACTGATCTGAGTTATTTATAGCAATATCCTACGAGTACTACCAACTCGGTTCCCAGCGGCTGGGAGCTTCCAAGCGGCTGGGAGAGGACAGCTCATACTACCTGATCACGAACTCTAACTGCCTGCACACTCTCCTAGGCTGATCTAATACATATGCATTGGTCTAATGGACCTTATTACATTATGAAATCAAACATGCTAAAAATAGACTAATGTCCTGTCATGCGGACAATGAACCTATATCCTGTCTTGTAGGGGTGCTCCTGCACCATAGGATTTATGGGATTTTCAGATGGGAAGCAAGTTGTTTGGGATTTTGGAGTGGATTGGGAGGTGGAAGCCTCATTTGTTTTGATAGATCTTTGCTTAGGGACCCACACCATTTTTATTTTTGCTTTTTCTTTTGATGGTGGGGGTTTTGATAGCCTTTTGGATTTTTCATTTTGATTGAAAGGGATAACATCTTTAGGCTTTTGTGCTTTATGAGTTGGGGCATTCAAATTATTAATTTTGAATTCCATGGATTTGATGGAAGCTTCATGTTTGGATGATGTGTGCTTTTGTTGGTCTTGATTGGGGATTTTAGGGGATTTATGGGTGGAGGGCTTAAAAGTGGATTTATGGATAAATGGATGAGGGGATTTAAGGATTACAATGTTAGAAGTTGGGAGGATAGGAGAATGAGAGGATTTGTGGATAGGGGTGTTTGGCATTGGTAGGATAGCAGGTAAAGTGGATTTGATAGGGGTATTTGGAGTTGGAAGTAGTGGAGGTAAATTTGATGGAGGAAGATGGACGGTCACATGCTTTTGCAAATGATATGACGATGCAGGAGGGATGACGACATATGATTTGGGAGTGCGATGAGATGCACCATGTTTGGGATTGGATGAATGGATTTTGGAAGGTGGGTGCATGGTATCAACATGTTTAGATTGTTTTCCTTGGGATGTATAGCCAAGGCCATGCGAGGATGGATGGAATGTGGTGTGGATGGGCTCCAAGATGCCTTGTTCGTGAAGGCCTAAGCCTTTGCCTTGATAGTTCATATGTTGGAGTATGCGACATGTGATGGGATGTTTGGTGCTTTGGAAACAAGACGCGAGTCTATTATTTGTTGGAAGAGGATAGGTGGTGGAAGGGAGTTGTTCACCTCCTATGAGGGAGTCACCGCAGATGAAGGTGCTTTGTCCAAGTGGATAAGGGAATGGATTTGGGATGGGATTGGTAGATAGAGGTAAAGGATTAATGTGGGATGGTAAAGGGGTGGGAGAAGAAGGGGTGGGATCAATAAGTCGATCAATAGATGGGAGGGGATCAGATGGGATGGTTAGATCTTGATTAGGAGAAGGGGTTGATGTTTCAACATGCTTTGGATTTGATTCTTGACATAGCTCACGTGTTTGGGTAGAAGTGGAAGTGATTTGGATAGATGTGGTGGATGCTTGGATGGATGTGATAGGTGCTTTGATGGGTGTTGGTTTGCATGAGGGTGTTTGATTCCTTGCTAATAGCCAATGGACGACATCCTTCATGAGTGTATGGGTTGAAGAACAATATAATGGATGGATAATGATGGTGGATGGTGTAGGATTAGGATTGGGATGGGATAGGTGGGTGATAGGATTGGGTAATGATGGTTCTTGGATGGATTCAAGGATAGGTGTTGGACAAGATGGTCGTGTTGGAAGAGTGTGGGTTTTTGGGGATTCTATAGCTTTTCTTTCATTTTTAGGTGATGTTCTTTGGAGGAAATCCCACAAGGATTCTTTGGATGTCGTGGGCTTAGGATTTGGACGATTTGATGGTGGATTAGATGGTGTATGGGTGATAGGGATTGGTGGATTGGGAGATACATAAGATGATGGATTAAGATTGATAAGATTAGAGGAACATTGTGTTGGCGGTGTTGGGATTGGTAGATTGTAAGGTAGATAGGGTGATAGATTAAGGTTGATGGAATGGGGAATAGAGGATGGGGGATTTGCATGGGGAAATGGTTGTTGATATAAGCTTTAGATTTCAGTTATGAGGTGTGCTATATTGGTGTTCCCTTGATCAAAGTTAGCGTGACAAAGGTTGGGGATGGATAAGTTGGAGGTATTGACTGGTTGGGTAGGTATGATTGCATGGATGTATAAGGGGGATGAAAATTGATATGAGGGTAAAGGTTGATATGATGTGGATGGGGATGAAATGTAGGGTGTTTGTTGATATGATGGAGGTTGGTATGAGGTCAATGGTGTGGATATGTAGTATGTTGAAGGTTGATATGATGAAGATGGGGTAGGGGTTTGGGATTATCCAATGATGAGGTGTGCTAAGGGTATATCTTTAATGTCATTTTTGCATTTTTCCTTAGCATTAGGATCCATGTTCTCATAGATTTTTCTAAGTCTTTGTAATTGTTGCATTGCTACATAAGGATCCATGTTGTTGGAGAGATATGAGATGAAATGGAGGATAATGGATGATTGTGATGTAGGGGATCAAATTTCAAGACCTTAGGATGATTTGATTTGTTTTGATGGATGGTTCTCTATGCTTAAGATAGACTAATGATCTTAAGCAAGAGGGTTGATTGGGTTGATTTAATTAGGTGATCAATTAAGGTCTTGATTTTTGATTGGGTTGATTTGAATTTGGAGTTTGATAATTATGTTGGGGGATTTTGTTAATGGTGTGGATAATTATGGTTGGGCTTTTGGATGAGGGGATTGACGGAGGATGAAGGAGACTAGGTCCTTAACCAAGGTTTAATTTGCAAAAGATGATCTTTGATTAAGGATTAGGAATTGGAATGTTTGATTAGAGTTGACAATGGATGAGGGATGATTGTTGTTGGATTTGATTTTGGTTTTGGATTGATGTTATGATTTTGACTTGGGGTTAACTTTGGGATGAGGATTTGGATAATGTTGATCAAATGGATGAAAGAATGAGATTAAGATGATGATAATGAATTGGATTAAGGATTATGAAGATGATTATGACTAGGGATGAAGTGGATTATGATGAATTTGATCAAGCTCAAGTAAAGGGATTGGACAAGTTCAATTGATGGGATTTGATAAATGGGGGGGTATTTTAGCAGTGTTAGGAGGAAAACTTAGACCAATGTGAGGGGGGGTGAGGGGGGCTGGACACGACCCCCCATTGACAGGGGTTTGAGGGCATAGCCCCTGACTAGAATTTTTTTGAAAAATGGGCTTATAAAATTGATGTTTTTGATAGAAAAATTTGATATTTGGACATGGATGAAGAAGGCACTAAAACAAATGGAAAATGGCACTAAAGGATGAATAGATGGCGCTAAACAGAGGAAAGAATGCACTAAAAGACTGTGAATAGTTGGATTGATGGATGAATTTAATTTTTTCTTGGCAAGTAGAAAAAAATCAAGCAAGAAAACACAATGGCCAAAGGTTTGATTTATGAAAAATGTGATAATCAAGCATGTAAAACCTAAGGAGACGTAAGGACAATACTTGTGGAACAAGTAGATGGATTCAGGCCACTAAAACAAAGGTTCATAGTGGGGGAACATCCGGGGGATCGGCACCTTACGAGCATCCAATAAACCACTTAAGGTTTTGACTAGCTCTACTAGGGGTTTCATATACACAAGGTACTACTCCCTTTCAAGCTAGCATTGAATGGTAAGCACTCATACTGATTCGGACTTAGCTTTCACCTTATCCTTTTTTGTATAGAGGACCAAATGAAAGTACCGCTTGGGGTTGCTAATGAGTTCTCCAAATGGATGTGTCTCAAGGGAAGGCCCACGTCCTAAAAAGAAAAATAGAATAGAACTATTTCTCTTCACCTAAGATCCTTTTGAAGGAAAGGGGAGAGGATACTTTGATTCTACCCTATGGGATAACACAAACGTGCAAGTGTACAAGACACGGCAAACAAAAGCTAATGTTTGTTTTAAGCCCAAATTGAAATGTGCCTAAAGTTGTTTGTTGCAAGCAATGATTAATTTTAGTTGCACCATAATCAAATGTTCTTTACACTAAGGCACACAAAGATTCTTTTTAGGTTCACCAAGATAAAGTGTTTGATTGTAGACTGTTTGCAAGCAAGATTGATTTTATGCACCAAATTCAAGTGTTTTCTAAGCTAAGAAAATAAAGGTTCTTTTCAGGTGCACCAAATGAATGTTTTTTATGCTAAGAAATCCCTGCAAAAAATGTTAATAACTTCTAGATGGTGGTTTTGGATGATCTAAAATATCCTATAGAAAAGAGACCCAACCTTGCATAGATCCCTAAGCTAGTACAGAAAAATAGTGCCAAAACAGAGAAAAGATAGTGCTAATACAGAAGATAGCACTAATACAGAAAATAGTGCCAATCCAGAGGCAAGATACTGCCAATACAGAGGTAGGATAGTGCCAATACAATAAATGGAACTACAACAGAGGATGGTGCCACAATGCAAAATGACACTACAGAAAAATATGGCGCCATAGAAATAAATGGCACTAATACATAAGATAGCATTGATAAAGAATATAGTGCTAAAAAGATAGATAGCGCTAGAGGATAGAAAGATAGCACCACTTTACATCAAAGTTTGGTTTGGTCAATTTGTCTTAGACGAAGGCACTGCTCTAGGTGTTGATAGCACCAATACGGCACAGAGTTGGTCAATGGATGGATTTTAGGAAAATTTTGCCATAGTTTCTCCTTGTTTTATGCATAAAACCTGTAAAACCTGAGAGACAAAATGCTAGAAAAGCTAGAAAACAAGAAAAATAGTGTTAGATTTGAGTCAGATGAGGGGATTGCCATGCTAAAAATAGCGCTACAACAGATAAAGAATAGCGCCAAAACACAAGTAAAATGGTGCCACTATGCAGAGAGATGGCGCTAATCTGTAAAAAACATGTCTTTCACAAAAAAAACTCACAAGATAGTTAGATCGGGACCTTGTGGGTCCCACTGGGCATGCCAATGTGAAGAAGGAAAACAAATGAAGTTAGAAATACAAAATAAATGCATAAATACACTAAGTTATACCTTCAAATGTGATCCCTCTCCTTTGATAGGGTGGAAGGAGTTGCACCCAAAACTCCTTAGATTTTACCCAAGTAGATGAATGTGGGTTGCTCAATGCATTCAACACAATGTGGATGAGAGATTGGAGGATGGATTGATAGATTGGATAGAGATTAGAGATAAGGCTAGAGTGATTTTCGCATTATGATGGTATGATGAAGATATTTGAGAGAAATTTGGGCATAGTTTGGATGCAAGAGGAAGTTATTCTAAATGGTTTGGGTGAGGGTTTCATTTATAGAGTTTTGAAAAGAGGGTGGAGGGTGAGGATCAAAAGTTGAGATCAAAGGCTAGAAATGATTGAGAGTTAGGGTTAGGATTGAAGTCATAGCCTTGTGACAAGTGTCACAAGAGGAGTGGAAGAGAGACATCAATGGTTGAGGTTTAGTCAGTGGGATTGGAGGGCTCTCATTATTTGTGAATTTTAAATTCACATAGGGAAAGGTGTGGAAGATAAAAATGAATTAAAAATTTATTTTTGGGAAGAGTGGATATGACAAGTGAATTAAAAATTCAACTCATGGGGGACTGTAAATTAAAAACTCACTTTTATATGGAGATGTGAAGGTTGAAGGACACATGTACACTTATATGTGTAAGAGGGTGATAAATGATGTGTAAGGAAGATTTGACCCTTTGAATAAAAAAATTATTTTTATTTAAAGGTGTGTGGGAGGATGGGGCATGCAAGGTTAATTAAGTGTTTAGCTTAATTAACTTAGGTCTAGGGGGTAGGTAGGCTAGGGTAGATTGATTAAATAATTTCTATTTAATCAACTAGGCTAGGTTTAGGTTGATTAGTAGGGTAGATTAATTAGATAAGAATGATTTATCTAATTAATAGGGATTAGGGAGATGGACAAATTAGCTAAATAAATATTAGAAATATTTATTTAATTGATGAGGATAGTGTTGTAAGGTATAGTGATAAATTAAAAGAATTAATTGATCACCAAGGATGGGTAAATGGTTAAGGGTAGATGATTAAGGATAAATTAATTAAATAAAATGAATTTATTTAATTAATAGGAGGGATAATTGGTAGTGTAGAGATAGAGGAAATTGGTTTGCAGAGCAAGTCAATTTTAGGTATCTACACCAACATATTCTTGTTGTCATTGGTGTCAACTATATCTTATTCTATTACTTGTTTAGAAGACTTGTATGTTGAGGATATTGAGAAAATTATCTCCTCCAGAAGAAACAAGTGAGTTACAGTGAAGTGCAGTATAGACAGTGAGTGGTATGTTGAAGAAAGACCTGGTAGACTACTCCGCATCTTCTTCTAGATAATGATCTGGTAATGTGGTTTTGGTATGATGTTCTTAGGTGTTTGATAGTGTTATGCCTTAGAGATTAAGTCTTGATCCTCACAGGAAGTCATCTTGAAGAAATGTCTAAGTTTAGGAAAGCAAAGGTATAGCAGGAACATTGAACATGGTCTAGTGCAGTGGTTCGTATTCCTCTGCAGACAAGTATTTCATTATGTGGTTTTGATGTGTTGTAAACACTTATATGAAGTGTCTCATTCCAGAGTTAGGAGATCTAAAGTTTATCGGAGGGTTAGCTGCAAGCTGCTAAGTATTGGTATAGTGTTTGATAGAGTTTGATGGAGAGAGTCTGAGTTCTGATGGTCCACATTTCTCCACAAGATGATATCATGCATTGCGGTTATAAGGGTAAGATTGGGAATATGTAAAGAGTCCTTGACATGATTTTGGAAGTGGTTTGTGATCAGCAGTAGAAGTTGTAAGATAGCAGATAAAGTTGTTAAGCATGTTCTTGAGGAACAGGCTAACTGGTGAGATAAACCATTGTGCGAAGAAGAGTTAATGATTGGAGGATTCATGTAAGAAATTGAAAGATTAGAGACAACCTATATGAACACGCTTGGGAGAAGATTTGGGTCCGCATGACACTTAGTGCATTGGATTGAACAATAAGGTACATCTTTTTATGTACACATTTCACTTCTTGGATGCTAACATGATTATGAAGTAAATCATGATGTAGATATATATAAGAGCAATGATCTTTGATTGAGGGTGTGTTTTTGTGAAATGGTGTGTGTGATGCGAGCATGTGAATAAAAGAGCAGAGTTAAAAGAGAAGCAGCGATGAAGACTTGGAATTCAAAATACAGTTGTTAAATGACTACACCATGGCATAGTTGCAGATACTAAAGCAGTATTCAGATATCATGTGTGATCTGTTTGGAAGAAAATTTTTGTCATCAAAGTAGTGAGACTATAGTAATCCTTCAGTAGGGTTTAACAACCCTTATTGTAATCTTGCTAGGTTTAGGGTTGAGGTAATGAGCCTGCTAAACTTAGTTATACATCATGGTTGTAAGCCATCATGTTCTAGAGTTGTGGAGTGACCAAGCCTAAACATCATTTCTGTAAAGATTGCAATATATTTATGAGAGCGAATCCCCTCCATGGTTTTTCCCTCTTTGGGTTTTCCACATAAAAATCTTGGTGTTATGTGTCATGCTTTTGTGGATGTTGTTCAGTTGTATATTTTACTTCTATTGGATTATTCTTTTGAAATGATTAAATGTAAAAATACATGAAAAGATTTATAGAACACTAATTCACCCCCCCCCCCCCCCCTTCTTAGTGTCCCTGACATTCAACATGAACAATATGAAATGTAAAGACATATAATGCAAGAATACATTTCTACTTCTACAAAATTCCATGTGTTATGACATCGACTTTATTGTTTTAGATCTTTTTTTATGATTTTGATATGAATGAATCATGGAACAAACATTATGACTACTCTTTAATAAGATTTTCAATTCAGGGGATTGTGGATTATCCTGGTATAGGAGACATATTTAACTTTGTGAGATAGGAATTTAGAACTCAAGTGGGAACAAGAAGGAGATGGAATGCTTCTGAATTTGAGCTTTGCTAGAGGCTAAACATTGATCCTTATCTAGATAAAACAATTTGACAAGCTTTCAACTTACACAATAAACAACTATTATTGGCATTTGCTAGACTTAGATCATATATGGCAAGCTAGATAGACCTAGGGTAAAGGAAAATGGGAAATAACAAGGGTCTCAAAGTAGAAAAGGGTCCTATAGACTACTAGACTATTAACTTTGCTCAACTAGTGGAGTGTGTGCTTTGTACCTTTCTCTCTCACTTCACCTGGTAGAATGTCACCTTTGAAGCTTTGAGATTAGATTTATCTCCACCCAAGGGTACAAACATTCACCAATCTTCTCTCTATCACTCTTTTTTTGTAACTCTCTTTTTTTGTAACTCTTTTTTTTTTGTTTTTTCTCTCTTTTTTTTGGTATTTTTGGAATGCCTCACTTGATTTTCTCATTTTTTTGATATTTTGATTTTTATGAAATGAATTCTTTTGAACTTTTTGAGTATTTTGGATATGCAACATCTTTGGTTTCTATATTCTCACTTTTCTCATCATTAATTTTTCAATCACTCATTTTTTATTCATTTGTATTTTATATTGCTTCCTTCAGAGTTTTGATCCTCCTGATGTTTTTGGCCAAGAAAGATAAGGGCTTGAGCACCACCAAAAGTTTTCATATTCCAAATAGACTTCCTTTCTACTATGGAAGAATGGGGAAGGTCTACTTGCAAGTTTCCTTTGAACATTGTGGGTTTGTGTTATGTCAAAAAATGTCTCCCTAACTTTTTCCCTCCTAGGTTTAGCTCCCAAGTCCTTTGTTTTGCATCTTGCATGTTCATTTTGACTCCGAGAAGAAAATGGCCTAAAACCCATGTCACATGGGGCATGAAGGACATTATGGCACTTAGCCCTACCTTGAAAAGGACCTATGTACATGGGCGCTCATGCCCTTGTCCTACCCTATTTTAGGCAGGCCCCAAATTTGAATGTCAGTTTTATGACCGTTAATTAGGTCCCATGCAGACATCTTAAGTTTGAATTACGAAATTCTTAACGAGAATATGCTTAGTTGCATATATAAGCATGTTTAGGGTTTCATTTGTAAACTAGAAGATGATTGTGAATTTTTAGAAAACTTATGATTTTAGAGCATTCAAGATATTCATTGTTGCAGAGCAGAGCATTATTATTATGTTTGCGATTACAAATTTGGCTTCATCTTCTCATGTGTTGAAGGAACTTCATCTATGTGAGATCTACACCTTTGAGGTGATGTCTATTTATGTTTGAATCATTTATCAATTTGTTTTTGCCTCTATCCCATAGGGATACACACTCTTTATTTGACAACAGTGTCAGAAGACTTGAATGTCTCTCTGGGGCTTGACTAAGGCAAGCCTCTAAACATCACAACCCCCAACCACACTCCTTGTGATCGTAGGTTACATGTATCATATTTCACAGAATGGAGTTGCAGAGGAAGGTTGCAGTTTAGAGAACTTTTGGGACATGGGTGGATAGGGCAATGTCCTCCAAGGTTGCAAACACAGGAATCTCCATGACAGTGATGATCTACATCTAAAGAAGCTCCAACATCCTAAAAATCAGCCTGCCTTGGACTAGGGTACCTAGGGCAATGTCCTCCACATCTCCCATTACAGAAATAGATGAAACAATGACTATCAGTGTCAAAAGGAGCCCTGTAGTCCTTGAAGGAGACTATACCTTGGACTTGGGCACCTAGGGCATTGTCCCTAAACATTTCAAATCCCAAACTTCAAAAAATGGTTAGTAATTAATCTCTATCTACTAGCTTAGTCTGCGAGCTTTGGTCATGATTTATTAGTTTTCTTCCAATTAAGCATAATTAGGGTTTTAATGGTATTTGAAAATTAAATTAATACATTAATTGACAAACTCTAGATTTCCACATCGTTCCAAGTGACCAACCAACCTGTAGGTGAATCCTCTTGCAAGATTTGTGATTCAACTCAGTTGGATGTCCTTGAATGTTTGTAGTGAAAGGAGGATTTAACCCTTTTATCATCTTCCCTATTTTCCTATAAAATTTTTGGTGAACCCATGTTTATTTTAATTTTGTACCTTGCTGAGTGTTGTACTCTATATTTTTATTTATTCATCTTGTTGCATTTGAAAATTTTGAAAAAATTGGCATCTTAGACTAGTATTTTGGCATAATTTGTATTAATTTCATTTAACTTCTATTATTTTCATTAGATATGATTTAAATTACATAAATTCATCATTAATTAATCATTTGCATTGCATTTTCATGCTTAATTTGTTAGAAATTGCTTGAAATTGTGCATTTTTCATAAAAACCTAGTTTTTTGCATTAGCTAGGGTTTGTAGTTAAAATCTTGTTCCATATTTTACTACTCTTTTAAACACTCATTTAGGACTTATTTCTAATTTTAGTGTTGCATCATAGTGTCCTTTTTGTAAAAAATCATGTTTAGGGTTTGAAAACCTTACATTTTCACTAGATTTTGCCTTGCCATCTCTCTAGACTTGCATTATAGGTGTGTTGTGAAGGATATTGTTGCATTATTGGATTTATAGTGAGATTACTATTCTCTTCCCCTCTTAAAATTCTTTACAACACCTCTTCTTTTAGTCATTTGCATTGAAAAATTGTGAAAAAGGTGAAAAATCAAGCATTTTAGATCATAAGCATACATAGTTTTGCACTTGTTCCTTGCATAAGCATTGAAAATATTTTAAAATCTGATCTTGCATACATATACATATGGATTATAATCGCAAAAATAATTCTAGGCTTCCTTATAGGCCTTATTTAAAAAGAAGGATCCCTGAACCTAAAATTACATTTACACCTCATGACAAAATATTTGTAGACAATGAGGGGCCTCTATACATTACCATGAAGATAATAGAAGAGTTTCTCCTTGCACATAATTTGACACAAAATTCCTATGAACGTTTGGATATAAGGATTAAGACACATAATGGATCTTTAATGCCTACCTTTGGGAAGATAACTTTATTAGTTATGGCTTATGATAAAGTCGTGGATCAAGTATTTAAGGTTATCCCTTTATCCAACCTCTTCCGTGTAAAACTAGGATACCCATGGTTGAAAGCTATGAATGTTGTCCCATAAAATATACAGAATTGCATAAAATTCCCTTTACATGGGCAAGTACGCACTATTAGACATAATCCATATCAACATTTGGCCATGGACAACAATTTTACTCTTGATTACTTTTGGCTGTGACCTGATAGAGACCCTGAGCCATGAAGAGATCATTCTTTCCTACAATATAGATGATACAAAGCAAAACTTATATCTAGAGTGGTCAGGCCTCCTATGCAAACAATAAGAGAAGAACAACCCACATTAGAAGAACTTACTAGAGCAAAAGAAAAAGGACACAATGAAATAAGAATAAAACAAGATTTTTACGAATACAATAAAATAATTGGTATGATAGAAGTGGATAAGGAAAAGTTTGATAACTCACCTCATCGATGAAGAAATGGTATTTATGCTGAGCTTCCTCCCTTGTCATCCTTACAAGGATCAGGAGGCATTCATCGAGAACAAAACACTTCATTGAGACAAATGAGATTTGAACATGGTGCTTCCTCTTCTAACATGCAAAACCTATGGAAAAACATGACAAGACTTTTGGAGATATAAGCAACAAGACAAAAATAAATAGACAAGAAAGAGAAAGAAGGAGTAAAAGACAAGCTTTTGACCAATGAAATGCATCTCCACAAGAAAACATTCCCCCTAACATTGAATCAAACCAAGAAGAGCTTAACAATAAATAACTTGAAGAAAATAACAAAAGTTGGGCTATGGTACCTTATGAACCTCTTTCCTCTAGCATTCGAGATTGGGAAGACGATGACTTACTTGATGGTGACCACTAGTCTAGTTGTCCTTGTAGGTAAGTATTTCTAACCTTTTATCTCTATGTTGTGTTTCCCTCATAATGTGTTATGTGTTGTTTAGGCCTCCTTGGATGACCCTTGATACTCTTGTAAGGTCAAGGATACCAGGAGACTGCCTCTATGGTGACCCTTCTTCTATTTGTATCATCATTCTTCTATATTGCCTCTTCTCTATTTTCATTGTTGTGTTGTGTCTTAGGGGCATAGCATTGTAGTTGGTGACCTGGGGGCACCTTCCTACATGACGACCCTAAGGCAATTGTTTCTCCTCTCTTGATTTATTGTTTACCTTCTTCTAGTGTTTCTATCTAGCTGGTAGATGATGAAAAACAAATAAGACTGATACAAACCACGTGTCCCTTCAGGGAGTAAGAAAAAATGGCCCTAGTCCATACATGACAATGGGGTTGATATATATTATCCAACACTTGGCTAGTAGAATCACTCTATGTGATATTTTGATGATGTCTTATATTTTCTAACAAACCATAACAACACTTCTACTCCATGCACTGTGCTTATCTTGAGTCTTGCCTTAGTTACACTCGGTTCTGAGATCTCCGCGATATAGCCCCACGATTATACTTGAGTTTTGAATCCATAGTATAACCTTGGCTCTAGATGTGATTATGTATATGCATTGTTTTGATCATGTGATGTGGTTATTATCTTATGAAAAGATTTCTAACCTCTCTTCTTGTAGGAAGATGTGTGTTTGTGGGAACATTTGGCAATCATAAAGTACATGTCACCTTTAGGGGCATGGGCTTTGTGAAAGCTCTTGTTCCCTTGTGTGTTTTCTCTTTACCTTAACGTGATTGATATCGGTACACGATATCAATCACCTTAAGGTGGGGGCATATATAAGGTAAGATGTCTGATGATTTTGGTACTAATAAAGCATGTTTGTAAGCCCTTTATGGAGGTGGGATGTTGTATCTCTATGTGAGTGCACATCTTTATTTTATATTGCAATGAGAAATCCCTCTACTAAGGTAGGATATCATATCTCTTGAGCTAGTGCATATCCTTTTATTTCAAGCCCTCTACAGAGGTGGGGATGGTGTATCTCTTGAGCTAGTGCACATCCTTTTTTATTTTAAAATTTCTGCAAGTAGGTGAGGTTGGTGTATCCTCCCTTAAGTGTGTCTTTGGCAGTTGTTGTGGCATAATCCCAACCATCAGGTGTGCCTATAATGTGCCTAAGATGGTGGGGAACCTAGCAATAGGCTCCTTCCATCACTTGTTTGTTGTGTTTTAGATGTATAGTATGTCTTTGGCATCCTATATGGCACTCGTGTTCTCCGTGTGTTTTCTATGTGTTTTCCCTCTTGTATGGCGTGTTTGTTCCCAAGCATAGTCTAAAGACATGTGGAGATGAGTCCCTCCTATGCTTTAGGATTTGTATGGCATGTTTGTTCTCAAGTGTAGTCTAAAGACGTGTGGCAATGAGTTCCTCCTACACTCTGAGATTTGCATTGTGTGTCTGTTACCCCATATGCAGTCTAAAGACATGTGGCAATGAGTCCCTCCTACATTTTGGGTGGGGTGTTTACTTCCCATGTACTTGCTTTTGCATTCATATATATGAAAATAAAAAGGAAATAATCACTGTGTTTTACGTGTCTTTAATGTTGTCTTCTCCATGTTTTTCATCATTGTAACTATCTTCTTTGTGTTTTGTATGCTTGTTACTATCTTCACTATGTTTCGTGTGTTTGCGATGTGTTTTCTCTAATGTCTACCTGAGATTGGGGGCTAGAGATAGTTCCTCACTCTTTGCGTATGCATTATCTTCCAGTGCTTGGCGTGTTTGTTGTGTTTTGACCATACTTTAATGCATGTATGGGCCTTGCATTTATACATACATTAAAGTGGGGGATAAATGTTATGTAAGAAAATGTCTCCCTGACTTTTTCCCTCCTAGGTTTAGCTCTTGGGTCCCTTGTTTTGCATCTTGCATGTTCATTTTGACTCCCGGAAGAAAATGGCCTGAAACCCATGTCACATGGGGCATGAAGGACATTGTGGAACTTAGCCCTCCCTTGAAAAATGACCCATGGACATGGGTGCTCATGCCCTTGTCCTGCCCTATTTCAAGTAGGTCCCAAATTTGAATGTCAGTTTTATGACCAGTAATTAGGTCCCATGCTGACATCTTAAGTTTGAATTACAAAATTCTTAGTGGTAATGTCTTTAGTTACATATATAAGCATGTTTAGGGTTTCATTGTAAACTAGAAGATGATTGTGAACTTTTGGCAAACTTATGATGTTAGAGCATTCAAGATGTTCATTGTTGTAGAGCAGAGCATTGTTATTGTGTTTGTGATTGTAGATTTGGCTTCATCTTCTCATGTGTTGAAGAAACTTTATCTATGTGATATCTACACCTCCAAGGTGATATCTATTTGTGTTTGAATCATTTATCAATTTTTTTTACCTCTATCCTGCAGCGATGTGCACTCTTTATCTAACAACAGTGTTTGGAAGAATTGAATGTCTCTCCAAGGCTTGAATGAGGCAAGCCTCTAAACACCACAACCCCCAACCACAATCCTTATTATTTTAGGTTACAGGTATCAGATTTTGTGGAGTGGAGTTGTAGAGGAAGGTTGCAGAAGATAAGGATTCTGGATCCAACGGAAAGAAGTACTTCGGAGCACTTTCGTGAGATGGGCACATAGAGCAATGTCCTTTGAGGTTGCAAACACAAGAATCTCCATGATAGTGATGATCTACATCTAAAGAAGCTTTGACATCCCAAAAATTAGCCTACCTTGGACCAAGGTGCCTAGGACAATGTCCTCTACATCTCCCATTGCAGAAACAAATGGAACAGTGATTATTAGTACTGAAAGGAGCCTTGTATTCCCTGAAGAAAATTGTACCTTGGACTTGGGCACCTAGGGCATTGTCCCTGAACATTTCAAATCCCAAACTTCAAAAAATGGTTAGTAATTAATCTCTGTCTACTATCTTAGTTTGTGAACTTTTGTCGTGATTTATTAGTTTGCTTCTGATTTTGCATAATTAGGGTTTTAAGAGTATTTGAGCATTAAATTAATACATTAATTGACAAACTCTAGATTTCCACATCATTCCAAGTGACCAACCAACCTGTAGGTGAATCCTCTTGCAAGAGTTGCGATTCAACTTGATTAGATGTCCTTGAATGTTTGTAGTGAAAGGAGGATTTAACCCTTTTATCATCTTCCCTCTTTTCCTATAAAATAGTTTGAATATTAACTTTGTTTAGACTTAACATCATGAATCATTAATACTGAGATCAATGTAAATCTAAGAGATAGGCTTTTATTAGAATCACTAGGAATGCAAGGGGATAGCGGTAATTGTGAACATAAGGGATCTCAAAAACTAAACAGATCACGCTATACCCAGGCAATCTCAAATTCCTTACTAAAGAAAAAATAATACAAGAGCAAGTCACTCACTAAAATGCAAGATGGACAAAATGATGTAGAAATGTAATAAAACAATTTTGTATATTTTTGGGATTTTGTAATTTTTTTTGTATTTTTTTGGTTTTATGTTTTTTTATGGTTTTTAGACATAATACTTTTTAAGGTGAAAGGCAATGACTATTTCACCAAATTCCTCACCTTCCATTGTGCACAAGAGATATGTACTATTACCAACATCTTCTTCAATTATGTAAAGACCTTTCCAATCTTCTAGAAATTTCCTTTTTCATCTATGTTTCTTATTCTTCATGCTACCTCTTCTTAAGACAAGCCCTCCTATTCTGTAAGGTCCCATATGATTGCTCTGTTCTGGCTCTCCTAGTTTTGAGACTTCTCTTGGTAAAATGAGATGAAGTAAATCTTGAAAAGCCTATTGGTGTAAGGGAGTCCAATACAAGACTTCATCACATCTCAATAATTTCATAAGCACATCGAACTTGTCTTGCATATAAATCTTTACCTCTTGTTGATCTTGAATTATTTGGAGAAACTTGAATAACTTGAAGGAAGTTTGAGGTTCCCTTGAACTCCTCTCATCCTCCAACATTCCACCTATGGAAGAAAAGGAACATGCCAAGGTGAAGATGCACCAATCCAAAGAACAAAAGCATCAAATTCAAGTGATAAAAAAGGCTCCGAGCTATTGTCAAAAGTAAAAACCCACATGATTAGAAATAGAACCCACAACAAATGCCAATACATCCAACCATCCATACCTCATAGGTATCAACAACATCAATAAACTCATGCCAACAACATATCCAACCCATATACAACAATCATAAGCTCCATGTATAAATCATGTCAATGAAGAACATACACATCCAAGAACTCCCATTGCATGGGTAATGTCAAATTTGAAAATAGATCAAGGCATACCAAGTATACCAATTAATACTCAAAACAAGGTGTGGCTAATGTAGTACCAAAAACAATCAGAATGATCCACAAACACAATATAAATCACTACATACTCTCAACATGTCACCATAAATCTCCCAAGTTCAACCCTATGGACATGTACCTCCAAGAAGTAGCCATAAAACAAAGGGAGGAAACATGTAAATCACAATGTCCTACCAACACCTCAATGTGCTAAGTTGTATCAAGTATGATCTCCTTTACAACCCCAAATAAAAAACCTTAACAACACCCAACCATTCAATCCCATAGATCAAATAAACATATGTATCATGTAACCAACATGGATGTAAGCCTCTCTAACCAAGGTAGATCAAACTCATAACCAATCCATAACCAAGAATAAGCCCAACCACATCTCCTAAACTCCTCATAATGGACATCATAAATCAAACCATATGAACAAGGAGATAACCATGCCAACATCCATAAAATGAACCCTCCAAAACTAATAACCATAGCTCAAGATCCATATCCATGAGAAGATAAAACATAACAAAAAATTCATCTAAAAGGATGGACAATACCTCATAGATGATAATCTACCAAGTAGACCAAGAGTTGGGAATGAGAATGCTCCTCTAGGATACACCAAGCCATAATGACTCTCTCCAAGAATCTCCTTTAGGTCCATAATGAACTCATGTCCATATCTAGGTGTAGGCTCCTTGGTCTTTTTGCTAAAATCTCCAAAGAGTAACCATCTCAACAAATGTCTCTAATCCCAAGAGAACTATAGCCTCACCTAAGTCTCCAAGTATCCATGAGCACCTACATGATCAATCCATGCTAAAATCCAAATACAACACTGTACTATCATGAAGCTCTCAAGAAAATTACCAATGTACTCAATGCCAAGAGAACCACCAAGATCATTGTCAAAGCTCCAACTATAGAATTAGGAACCCAATCACGACATCATGATCTAACATCTCCTCAAAGGAAGAACATATGCCTCATAAGAACATATCACGGTCCAAAGAGAACCTATATCATGCCAACACTCTAACATGTGATCAAGAGTAAACCAAGACACAATACCAACCATCCTGTAAACTAAGGATCAACATCTCCAATCACATGAATATAACCATCCCCTATCAATAGAACTCAAGATGTCAAAGAAATCTCACTGCATAAGAAACATAATCCAAGATCTCCTCCATGACACCAACATCCACTGCAAAAGATCATCCATCACCAAGTGATGAATCCATATCATTACCAAAGCTCCCACTAAACTATGATATGAGCTATCCATGGTATCAAGATAACCATCTCCTAAATGAAGATCATTGATGGCCCCAACACAACCAAGGAATCCCACTGTAACATCAATAACTCCCAAAAGGTAGAACCAAGATCTCCATGCCAAGAAGATAAACCATCATCATTGTCAAAAGCACACACAAATCCATGTATCCAAGATATCCATGAAATCATGATAAACATGCTACAAGTCCATATAACCAACTATACAATCACTTTAATCATCCATCCTCTCATTCTAATACAACATACCAATGCACAAATTACCATAGACAAGGTCAACTAACAAAGTTTGTAACAACACTGAATCAATCTCGTAGATATAAATAGTCCACAATCCAAGTTATCCCACTACAACTAATAGGTGGTACCATACCCACTAATTGCATAACTTGAAGATCCCAAACAATGAAATATACAAACTCATCATCACATTAGTAACCTACAAGCCGAGATATCAAAGAAGGTAACCTATAGACTCAAGATTCAAACACCAAATCAACACCAAATTTGATTTTCCAACAAGACCACAAAAGATTAGCATAGTCAAGGAACTAATCAAGCATCCAAGAGATAAGAACAACCTCCTAAAACTACACCATAGCAACACCTGTAATCATGAATCAAACATCATAACCCATACCTGTCAACCACATACATGATCATGTCCTACCAATGGTCAAAATGTATATGCATATCCATGACACCATAATCATTGCCATCATTATACATGTACTCAACTCCCATTGAAATGAGACTCCTATTCTCACACATATATCAACCATGTCCTCAAACCAGAAGACAACCTGTGTACCTATCTCCATTAAAGTCCAAACTTTGAAAACACATGTAAACTTATAACCAGAAGTACTAAATGTGAAAACCTGCTATACCATGATGATAGTCTCATAACAACATGCACTCCCACAAGTTTGTGCCCAAAAATCCATCCAAATGCTCTCACAATCACACCTTGAATATCAGGCTCCCACAAGTGCCAAACAAGTACAAATCTCTCTCTGCACACCAAACTAAAAATATACATGATCCAAACTATAGTACATGGAAAGATCTCTCCAAAGACTATCTAAAATTGGAAAATTGATTTCGTATGCAAAAGCTATGAGCATAAAACTATCTCGGAGCAATTCCTAGCTTTAGGCACCAAATTCTAACACAAATAGAAAAGTATGATTACCAAACCTATACCAATGTGTAGTTCTTAGAGAAACCTTTTCAACTTTTATAAGAAGTTGAAATTCTGACACTATGGGCAAAAGTTATGCCCCTAGAAGAAAATTCCCTTTGAGGGCTAAAAGGGGTCCCCTGGTGGGACTATGTCTGTACGATGACATCATCATTGCATCATTGTTGATGCAAGTAAGTGACTAGGTGTTGATGTGGCATGTCTGGCTGGCATGGAATGTTGACGTGGGAAGATTTCAAAGATCATTAAATCTGGTTTTAATTCTCCATATTTCAAATTCTAAATAACCTTCACACAAACCCAAAGTTGCATTCAAAATGGTTTAATTTTATTTCAAGTATAGGAGGCCACCGGTGGGAGGCCTATGCCTTCCCAGCTAGGGCTCTGACCCCACCTTACCAATCTAAAATCTAGGACTGGGAGCCAAGGGCCCTTCCAACCTGGTACCACCAAGTTAGCTGATAGCCTACTAGTGACAGCTATCCAACCTTGTCAAGACTGCAGGGTACGAGGGGTCTGCAAACCTCCCCTAAATATATATATTTTTAAATTTTAAAAATCTTTCACTATAGTTTAAAAATTATTATTTTATTTATTTATTTTTTAATCAAAGCATAGGGAAAAAAATCATTGTGCAAGGATTTTTTTATTTTCACCTCTACAGATTATCAACAGGCCATGCAGTCATACCATCAAACTAGGGGGCATTTTTTTGCTTCAGGCTCCTATGGCCAAAAAAGGGTAAATTATATGTTTTCCTTCACCTCTTGGGCCTCCTAGACTCAATGTCTAGGTATGTTTTGTCCCAAGAGATCATCTATAAAAATTCCTCCTCAAAACCCATTTGGTGAACACTTAAAAAAGCCCTTTTTGCAACTCATTTTCAAACCCTAGATCTACAAAAAAATACCAAAATCTAAACACCCAAAACCCCAAATCTGCAAAACATCTTGCACAAACTCTTGTAATGTCCCATCTTTCATGCATTGCCATGGAATCAACTTTGTACCAAAACTACACAACAAGGGTTATAAAAACTAGGGAGATTACACCTCCCTCAACCATGAACATGGCTTTGATGTTAGGATTCGACAGAATAGAGCAATAAAACATAACCAATTATAATGCAGATTAAATATGGAATAACAAGAATTACACATTAACATACAAATTTAATGTGGTTCACCCAATGTGGAATACATCCACATAGAAACAACCATCCACTATTTTATTATTATCTAGTGTAAAATGAATTACAACCTTGCAGTATAACCCATTGTTATGTGCTATATCAATGCACTCACACTACCTTATTTCTTTTTGACCTTTCATATTCCACAACCACTTATTTAACAAGATTTTGAGAAGCTTCGTGATTGGCAATTTACAATGTTAGTTTACGCTGCCCCCTGTACTCCCTCATTAATTAATTTGGGGTCAAAACACCACTATCAAAGTCACCAAAATCTAACTTTATGCATGTACCTACAACCCTACAGCATGATCGGTCACCACATACCAACATCTGATACCACTTATTAGGACTTTATAGGTTGATCAAACTAATTCTACATAACCTAAAAGGAGATAATGATGCATGAAATCTTATAGATTTACCCTAATGTAAAGATCAAATAGACAAGCACAAGATAACACAAGATATACCCTGGGAAAACCCTCAAGAGGAAAAAACCCAGCCTCTAAAAGCATCCATACTCAATGTATTAATTAGCAATGAAACATTACAATACACTTACAAAGTCTCATGGACACCCTTGAAAAATCAAGCTCCTCTAATGCATCCTCCATGTGTCCAACCATGTATCCACACATCCCATGCCATGCTTCACAAAATGCATTCACAAGAGAAAATCAATACAAATACGGCCTCACTCAACCTACAACCAAAATAACCAAAAGCCAAACCCAACTACTATCCATGTGCTTGCTTTTATAGAATCAAGCTCACACAAATACAAGATGTAGTATAGGGAAAACTATGTGTTCCAAAACCATGGATACAAAAAATCATTGACCCCTCATTTAATATTTCCAAATAAGTTTTCACTTTATGCCCAATATTAAATAGTTTCCCAATTAATTATTCTATGTCTCCCACACACAAAATAACTAACCCAATGTTACATACACCGTTTCCAAGTGGCATCCAAAGAAATATCTAATGTGGCTAAACACATCAATTAAGATACACCACAAATAAATATTTATTTTACATAATTAAATTAATTCATTTTATGCAAGGTGTACAACACACCTTTTCCAACACATAAGAAGATATCTAGGCTTGAAGTCTTTTCTTCCACCACAAAAAGAGGAAATAATTGATTTGCATACAAATAAGGAGGCTAATCTTAAAGAAGATGATCTAAACAAAGAGGAGCAAAGTAATAAGGATCAAAGTCCAATTGTCAAACAATAGTATACTAAAGTAATAAATGATGCATAAGTTGATATTATGGGTGTCTCAACCACAAGAATTTTGAATAAATCTATTCTCAAGGATAGACATCAGTCAGGTAGGTTTAGGGATGGGTGGAAGGATTAGGTATGATGAATGGGCTAGTGGTTAAGTCATTTGGAAAAAAATCCAAAAAACAACCTGTATCCCCTTGGCTGCTAATATGGTTATAATCTCTCTCCTGGGGGGGGGACACAGTTGACACATTCCACCCACCCACCCACCCACCCAATGATGGCCCTTAATCTCCCACCCAGCCTTCTACCTTCCTCTCACCCGAGTGAGGGGCTAAAATTGGGTAGAAAATAACAAGTGGACATTGAATAGGAAAATAAGTTTAAGGATGGATAACAAAAGATTGTTGTTCCACAACAACAACAACAAATTCAACTTTCTCCTCCTTCATAGTAGTAGCAACAATAAATAATTGAAACAATAGATGATGCTTCCTTGGTTCCTCAATGGCTTAATATAAAGATCCAACAAAGACAACCCATCATAAAGCCTCCATCTCTAGATCTTCCTAGTATGATTGCAAAGATAGATATACCAAAATCTAGAAAGAAGCCAAGTGTTTATTTTGCCGTAAGTAGAGATGCTTCAGGATCAAGGATTGCAATATTGCAACTCTAGTAGTGGACAAGTATGATAGAGATCTCTGAGTTGCAAACTACCAGATGACACCAGTCAATTTGGGACAATCCATCAGGCCACAAGAAATTTTGGATGTCCGAATTATAGTTTTTACAATTGTCTTTAGAATGCACAAAGATGAAAGAACAAAAAGGGAACTCAAAGAATAGATTGCTAAGTTATAGGCATACATCAAGAGTTGGTAGCTCCATTACAAATAGTAGATGGTACCATTTCTCCTCTAGTATTTATCTCACAACAAGAAACTTTTGCATTGGAGAGGATCAAATGTATTACCAAGGAAACCAATAATTAGATCCTAGAGTTAAAAGAGCATGCTTGCAGAATGCTAGATGAGGCTAATGACTCATGGAGACAATTCAATCTATTAAAAAATAAAATTATAGGTCTAATAGAGGATTATGATGATGAGAAAGGAATAAATGGATAGAATCTTCCTTTCCTAGTTGTCATTAGAAATATGGATCTCCAATTGCTAGTGAAAGAAAAAATATAGATCAAAATGCACTAGATAAGCCAGGGATATGGGTTGAGATAATTAGACCTAGAAATCATATGATAGGAGAATGTGTTAAAGATCTAGAAAAAGAAAAAACAAAAGGTCACTAATGTGCAACATGAAAATTTGGCCTTGTTATAGGACTTGACTCACACTCTCCCAGAGGTAGATGAGGACTTGAAGGATCTTGATGGTTTGAAAAGCATAGTTAAACAATTTGTTAGTGATAGAGCGAATCAAGTTCCTTATGTTTTAATCCCAAAGATTATGGATGCGTTGACAAAAATGAAGGGTGAAAGCAAGAAGATGAGTCCACTTTTCGTGGAAGTCTCACAGGTAAGAAAAACTTGACAAAAATGGGCACCTAAGCCTAAATAGTAGACCATATGGAATAGGTGCCCATTTAGGATCATGCACTCAAACCTAAACAAGTGCCCATTGTAGACACCTAAAATTGACCATGTCTTATGACATTACCTTTTGACATACCTTACATCACCTTACGACATGTTTTCTTCTAGTTCCCTTTCATGACCCCTTCCTCTTATCCATTTATCCTCCTCTTAGACAAAATTGAATAAATCTTATTTATTTAATCCCATCATCTAATTTTAATAAATTAAATATTTATTTAAATCCCACATGTCTCTCATAATTTAAATAATTTTATTATTTAAATTATTTATCCCACTCACATCCCTATTTTTAACCTCATTAATTGTGTCATTAGCACTTCTCCAAAATCAATTTAAAAATCCCATTTCCCCCACTCCTATCCTTATTTTAGTCACTTGTCATCCTCATTAAATGAGCATCATAACCACTAACTTCAACTTTCAATCTTATCTGTCCACCTCACACCTCACCCTTCTAATCTTGACCATCCATTTTATTCCCTCTCCATCTATAAATGGAACCTCTCATTTCAATATCAAACCCCCAACAAATCTTCATAGGCACGCATATCTATTATTTTCTATCTCTATTATCATGGCTATTTCATATCTAGGTTATGCTGGTTTTTTCTAAGCAATCCACAATGCATCATCCATAGAACAAAGTTGGTAGAGCTTGTGTGCACTCTACCCCGTTCTATCCGAAGTTTGAATTGTGAAAGGTTTAAGGTATTGTTGTATTGTTTTATCTTGATGTTTGTTTCCTTGCACGATTTTCAAGATTTCATTTTGGCATGCCTGGTGGGGGAAATGGGATTTGTAAATTGATTTTGGAGAAGAAGTGCTTATGCCACACAATTAATGAGTTAGAAATAGGGACGTGAGTGGGATAAATAATTTAAATAATTATTTAAATTATGAGAGACATGTGGGATTTAAATAAATATTTAATTTATTTAAATTAGATGATGGGATTAAATAAATAAGATTTATTTAATTTGTTTTAAAAGGAGGATAAATGGATAAGAGGGATTAGTTAAATAAATGTAATTTATTTAACTAATGGGAATGATGGAAGGGGTCATGAAAGGGACCTAGAAGAAAAAATGTCGCAAGGTGATGTAAGGTAATGTCAAAAAGTAATGTCATAAGACATGGTCAATTTTAGGTGTCTACATGAAGATAAAACCTTACATTGTATTTTAAGGATATGATTTTTGCATCCTTGTGTTGATCTAGGGATATATCATTCCCCGCAATGACAACACTATCTCAATCAACCAATCAATTATCAGTTTACAGCTTGACAGGGGCAATTACCTTGTTTGTTTTTGAATCATTTGTATAACCAAGAAAATGAGCATGAAAAACAAGTTAAAAGACTAACCTATTTCACCAAAAAACTAAGCTACCTCAGATTGAGCAAAAGGAATGCAAACATAAAGAAGTTAAACAATCTAACTACATGCAAACCTTGATCTTGCGATGTGCTCCTTGATGTCTTGATGTGGATGACTCCTCAAATGGGAAGCATAACCCTTCTTCTCATGGAGTCTTGGAGGAAAAGAGGCAACATTATGTTGCATGAAGAAGTTGTATGATTTGTGAAGGGATGAGGTCTAATTTATAGACTTTTGGAGACTCAATTGGATGGTTAGGATTTGATTGAAAGATCAATGGTGGAGGATCCTTGAGAGCTCTCAAGAAAGGAGAGCTTGCCAAGTGTCATGATAGGATTGGATGAGATGAGATGTCCTTGGATCAAGGAGGAATGGATGGTCAAGATTGGACGGATGAGATTGTCTTGGTAGATGGGAGGTATGGGTTGGATTTGATTGGAATTTTAAATTGGGGGGCATGGGTACATGAATAATTTAAAATTGGAGGAAAAAGCATGGTTGGATTAGATTTGAATTTTAAATTGGAAGCATGGGTACATGCCCAATTTAAAATTGGAGGAATAGGAGATGGAGGACAAAAACACCTTTGTACATGGGTCCTTGACCATGCCTTTTGTAAGAAGGCCATGTGGACAAGTACAAGAGGCACATGCCTTTCTACATTTGGGTGAATGGAGAGGATTTGACCAAGGTTAGCTTAGGATTAGGTTAGTTAATTAGGTTTAGGAAAATCTAATCAAAAGTGTAGAAAATAGGAATTAAATAAATACAAATATTTATTTACTTCATAGGATGGGGTAAGGGGGTATTAGATAAATTAAATTTATCTAATGTTTGGACTATAGAGGAAGGGGATAAATGATTAATAAATCATTTTGGCTAGAGATAAGTACCAATGCAGGTACATATGAACAATGAATAGTATGTGAATAGTGATTTTGACAATAAAATATTGTAAAATCATGGATTGAAGGGGATTTGATCAATTAAATATCTAAACATGTATTTATTCAGTTAATGTAGAAGAAACAATGATTCATAGATGTTTAGCGATGTTTAGAGGACTTTGGGGATGAATTAGGGATGAATATGGATGTTTAGGGATGAATAGGGATAAATTATGGATAAATAGGTATGAATTAGGGATGTTTGTAGATGACACAAAGAGTGGACAATTTTAGGTGTCTATAGTTTGCTCCTGTTTGAGATGGTGTTGCGAAGAAACATCATTTCAAAGAAACATAGCGCTGGGTAGGACAAAGGAAGATGATAGGATTAAAGATAATGATGGCCCAACCACTTGAAGTGAGAGTGACAAAGAGGGATGATAATAAGGATGATGGTAGGGATGATGCCTCCTTGAGAGGGTAGGCAGGTTTGAAGAACATGGGTGTGCTCTTGAAAGGATGGAGATGGTTGGATTAGAAAGAAAGTGGAATTTAAAAGACCACATGGATTGGGGGATAAGATATGTTAGATGCAAGGGATGGGAGGAAGGGGGTTGGAGAAAAAGAATGGGGGTCAATACATGATATGATAAATGATGAGATAGAAGGGTGGGATGAAAGGATTAAGGAGGAAAATGGATGGATGCAACATATGCATGCCCAACATAATACAACCTTGTCTAGACATGTGAGGAAGAAAACTTAGATCATAAGTCCTTAGTGCACAAAAGGTATTAAATGGCCTTAGATGCAAAAGGACCACTGGTATGCAAAAATTTGTTACAACACACACAAGATATGAATATTAGTTAGAGTAATGACATTTCTCGACCCCATGGACTATATATTATGCTGCACTAATAAATGGGAGCCCTCCTTATTTGATATGGCATGAGACATTATGCACAAGGTATAAGGAACTAAGGCGACAATGCATCCCATGCATAAAATCCAACCGATAAGGTCATAAGCAACCCTATGTCATATAGCACCATGATATTGAAGACCATGATACTACTATGGTAGGTATGTTATAGGGACCCATACTGATGCAAGATAATAGATAATGCAGATACACAAGAAAGAAAACATGCACAAAAAATGATACAAAGAAAAACATGATGTTACCCCTGGTCAAGTTGAAAAGCCAAAGATTGATGGATTAATGATGATTGGATTGTGTTGTTGACACTAAGAACAACATGAGGATTGCGAATGATATATCTCAAAGATGATGATGGATGATTTGGATCAAAGGCTTGCAGCAAGGTTGAGAACATGACCATGGATGCGATTGGATGATTTTGATTATGATGCTAGATTGTGATGTGCATGATAAGGATTGATCTTATGATTTAGATATTTGGGAGATTTGGATATTTGGTGATTTAAATTTCTGAGAGTAGAGTGCATTGGTGTGCATGTAGGTAGCCTTTAGCTAGATACCAATGACAAGGGAAAGCTAGGTCTATCAACGAGGCATGATGGGAGGATGAGGATAAAATGATAAAGGGATAATGGATAGTGGATAGTGGATAGTGGATAGTGGATATTAGATAGTGGATAGGGAGAAAAAAGGAAAGGATGTAGGGATGAAAACATAATGGATGGTGTGGATAGGGTAATGAAGTGATGGGGCGATATATCAGGGAATAGAGTGCTCATACCATATTCATGGTATCAAAATCACAGTTAGGGGGAAGATAAAATGGGCATATGGGAATAGGGGATGACAGGTTAGGAGGAAAGGATGGGAGATGGGGGAGGATGAGTAGGTGATAGAGGATGACAGATGGCAGATGGATGGATAGGGGATAGAGTAAGTAGCTGGGGAACTTTTTGGTGGTGTGAAGACATGATGTTATAAAACCACCAAAGAGATTGGGGGATGTGATATGGAAGAGGGGGTAGGATGGTGGATAGATGATAGAGGAGAGGTGGATATAGGGAGTGTGAAGGGGATCTCCAAGGACTATGTTGCTTAGGAAGAGGATACCCCACTCAAGATGTTTCATGTATGACTAGGTGTTATGATGGTGGGGATGGATGGACATTATAGGATTTCCTTGGAATGAAAGTATGTCAAGAGGTGTCCAAGGCATGTCTGACATATTTTGTCCTTGTCGGTAAAAGGATCACAAGCACAAAAATAGGATGGGATGACAATAGTATAGGATGGGAGATATGGATGGTAGATGATAGGATAAGTGGATAGAGATAGTGAGGGGTATTAATGGATAAGTGGATGGATAGGATGATAGGTTGAGGATATGCGATGGATGGGGAAATGATATGCGAGGAGAGATTTGCCCCCAAGTGTAGGGTGCAAATGGAGGAGGGATTATGCATGATTCCCACAAGAGGTTTTCATCATGGTACTTGCCCAAGGAACCATGAGAAGTGGTTTTCACCATTGGATGAATTTATTTCTCTTTACTTTTTGTTTTTTATTTTTTCTATTTTTTGGAATATTTGGATGGGATGGATGGATAGGAGAGAGCAAGAGGGTGATATATAGGATGAGGGGGACTCAAGTTTTTGTTTCTGTCGCAAGGTGATAGTGTCCCATGTGGATGGATGTCGCACATGGACTATGTCAAATGTTATATATGTGCATGTATGTTGGTAGATGGAGAATAATGGATTATGATGTGGATTATGGATGGATGGAAGGTATTGGATGGATTATGAATGGTATGGATAGATGATGGTGAAATTGGGGTTTATGAAAAAGCATGGACCATAGAGATGTGATGGAGGAGATATACGGGATAAGGGATATATCATGGGGGGATGAAGGTATGTGGGAATGTTGTGATGAGAATCAAGACCAACAGTTGCACACACCATAATAAATTTTGAAGCTTTTGATTTGGAGGGGGAGTGGGGATTAATGGGGATGTTTTATTATGGGATCGAGATGAAGGATTGGGGGATTGTTGATTTGGGATTTTAGGGACCCAAATGGTCTTAGGATTTTTATAATTTTTTGATGGGGAGCGAGTTTTTTGGGATTTGGGGATGGAATGGGATGTGGTGACTCCACTTGGATTTGTTTCTTTTTTCTTGGGGACCCACACCATTTTTATTTTTTCTTTGGGAGATGTGGGCTTATGTAGCCTTTTGGATTTTTGATTTTGCTTGGATTTGGCATATTGATGCCCTACGACATGATGCTATTTAGGCTTTTGTGGATTTTTTCTTTTTGTAGGGAGGCATCCAAATTATTATTTTTGAATCCCATGGATTTTGTGGAAGCTTCATGTTTGGACGATGTGTTCTTTGGTTGATCTTGATGAGGAATTTTAGGGGATCAGGATTTATGGATGGGGATATTAAGGATGGAGGGATAGGTGGATTTGAGAATGGGGATATTAGGATTTGGGAGTAGTGGAGGAAGTGTAGATTTAGGGAGGCATATGGTCACATGATTTTTGGATTGATGGATGAAATAAGATGGAGGAGGAGGGATGGAAACATATGATTTGGAGGTGTGATGAGATGCACTGGGTTTGGATTTGGAAGAAGTGGATTTGGGGGGTGTGTGGGTGGTACCAACATGTTTGGATTATTTTCCTTGAGATGTATAGCCAAGGCCTTGTGCACGTGGATGGAGTTTGACATGGATGGGCTCCAAAATGCCATTTTCATGAAGACCTAGGCCTTTACCATGATAGTTCATGTTTTGGAGCATATGTTGTGCAATGGGATGGGTGTTGTTTTGGAAACATGACATGAGTCCATTATTAGATGGAGGGGGATGAGTGGCAGAAGAAAGTTGTTCCTCTCTTATGAGAGAACCACCATGGATGAAGGTAGCAGAACCAAGATGATAGGATGATGGATTTGGGATGGGGTCAAGAGATGATGGTGAGGGGTTGATGGGAGATGGTAAAGGAATGATGGGGAATCAATAGGATGGTGTGGGATTGGGAATAGGAATAGATGGGATACTTGGGTCTTGATTAGGAAGGGGGTGAATGTTTCGACATGCTTTGGACTAGGATCTTGACATAGTTGAATTTGTGTGGATGGTGTGATGGGGGAGGATCATGTAGCTTGACTAGGCTCCTTGGATGGGGTAGATGAAGGAGAGGGTGATACTTTGGATAGGACTTGGGATAAAATGGAGGAGGATGGTGATTTGGTTTTGATGGGTGTGAGGTGGATAATAAGGTCATCAATGACACATGGATGTGTTTAGGGAGTAGTGGAATGGAGTGACTCCACAAGTTTGCTTTCATGATTTTTCTCTATTCTCTTAGTGAGGAGTCCTTGGAGAAAGGATGATATAGATGGTCAAGATTGAGCTTTGGGAAGATTGGAGGGATGATATTGTCTTGGTAGATGGGAGGTATGGGTTAGATTTGATTGGAATTTTAAATTGAGAAGCATGGGTACATGCCCAATTTAAAATTGGAGGAAAAGGGATGAGTTGGATTTGATTTGGATTTTAAATTGGAAGATGGGTACATGCCCAATTTAAAATTGGAGGAATAGGATGTGGAGGACAAAAAGACCCTTGTACATGGGTCCTTGACCATGTCTTTTGTAAAAAGGCCATGTGGATATGTACAAGAGGCCCATTCCGTTGTACATTTGGGGGAATGGAGAGAATTGGGCCATGATTAGATTAGAGTCTAGGTTGTGCAAGTGAGGGATTAGGTTAGTTAATTAGGTTTAGGAAAACCTTATCAAAAGTGTAGAAAATAGGAATTAAATAAATGCAAATATTTATTTAATTCATAGGACGGGGAAAAGGGGATAATAAATAAATTAAATTTATCTAATGTTTGGACTATAGAGAAAGGGGATAAATGATTAATAAATCAATTTGTCTAGGGATAGGTACTAATGCAAGTACCAATGCAGGTACAAATGAATAGTAGAAAGTATATGGATAGTTATTTTAACAATAAACTATTGTAAAATCACGGATTGAAGTGGAATTGGTTAATTAAATTTTTAACATCTATTTATTGAGTTAATTGTGGAGAAATGGTGGTTTAGGGTTGTCTAGAGATGATCAGTGATGGTTTAGGGATGAATAGGGATAGTTTAGGGATGACACTAAGAGTGACCAATTTTAGTTGTCTACATTTTTTCCCTCTTTGAGATGGTGTTGTGAAGCAACATCATTTCAAATAAAGATAAAACATAGCACTAGATAGGATTAGAAGAAGGTGGTAGGATTAGGGATAAGGATTTACCAACCACTTGAAGCGAGAGTGACAAGGAGGAATAATGGTAGGTATGATACCCCCTCAAGAGGGCAGGCAGGTTTAAAGAGCACAGGTGCACTCTCGAAAGGATGAAGAGGGTTGGGTTAGAAAGAAGAGAGTGGAATTTGAAAGACCACATGGATTAGGGGGATAGGGTAGATTGGGTGTAAGGGATTGGAGGAAGGGGGTGATGGGGGATAAATGATAGGATAAATGATGAGATAGAAGAATGGGATGAAATGATTAAGAAGTAAAATGGATGGATGCAATATATACATGCCCAACATAATGCAACCTTGTCTAGATGTGTGAGGAAGCAAACTTAGAGCATGAGTCCTTAGTGCACAAAAGGTATTGAATGGCCGTAGATACAAAAAGGATGACTAGTATGAAAAAAGCTATTCCAACACACACAAGATATGAATATTAGTTGGAGTTATGACAATTCTTGACCCCATGGATTATGAATTATGCTACACTGATAAATGAGAGCCATCCTTATTTAATATGGCATGAGACATCATGCACCAAGGTATAAGGAACTAGGGTGACAATGTGTCCCATGCGTAAAAGTAAACCAATTAGGTCACAAGCAACCCTATGCCGTAATAGTACCATGATATGGAAGATCATGATACTGCCATGGCAAGTAGGTTATGGGGACCCATACTGATGCAAGATAAAAGATAATGCACATACACAAGCAAGAATGCATGCACAAAAATGATACAAAGACAAACATGATGTTGCCCCTAGTCAAGTTGAAAAGCCAAATATTGATGAATTGATGATGATTAGATTGTGTTTTTGATGATAAGAATAACACAAGGATTGGGAACAATATATATTGATGATGATGATGATGGATGGATGATTTGGATCAAAGGCTTGCAACAATGCTAGGAATAAGACTATGGATGCAATTGGATGATTTTGATTATGATGCTTAGCTCAAGATGTGCATTGATAAGGATGATCTTGTGATTTGGATTTTTGGGAGATTTGGATATTTGGGGATTTGGATTGTTGGGAGTGGATTACATTGCATTGCATGTAAGTAGCCTAAAGCTAGATGTCAATGACAAGGGAAAGTCAAGTCTATTAATGAGGCATGATGGGATGATGAAGATGAAGTGATGAGGGGATAATAGATAATCAATACGTGATAATGGATAGGGAGTAAAAGGAAAGGATAAAGGAATGAAGGGATAATGGATGGATGGTAATGAAGTGATTGAGTGATAGATGGGGGAATAGAGTGGTTAGACTGAATTCAAGGTATCAAAATCATGGTTAGGGGGAGGATAGGATGGGGATGTGGGGATAGGGGGATGACCGATTAGGAGGAAAGGATAGGGGATGAGGGAAGAAAGGTAAGTGATAGAGGATGATGGATGTAGGATGGAGGGATATAATAGAGTGACCAACTGGGTAACTTTTTGGCAATGTGAAGACGTGATGTTATAAAACCAACAAAAGGGATGGGGAAGAAAGATGGAAGATGGGGGTAGGATTGTGGATAGAGGATAGGTGGATGGATGGATAGAGGGAGGGCGAAGTTGATCTCCAAGGACTACATCACTTAGGAAGAGGATACCCCACTCAAGATGTGTCATGCATGACTAGGTGTTATGATGGTGGGGATGGATGGACATGATAGAATATGCTTGGAAGGAAGATATATCAAGGTGTGTCTAAGGAATGTCTTACATATTTTGCCCCTATCCTTGAAAGGATCACAAGAGAAGAAGGAGGATGAAATGATGATAGTATGGATAGGAAGATGTAGTGGATAGGAAACAATAGGATAAGTGGATAGGGGTAGTGAAGGGGATTACTGGAATATAAGTAGATGGATAAGATGATAGGATGAGGATATGTGATAAGTGGGGAAATGATAGGCTAGGCAAGATTTGCCGCCAAGTGTAGGGTGCAAATGGAGGAGGGATTATGCATGACGCCCACGAGGGGTTTTCATCATGGTACTTTCCCAAGGTTCCACAAGAAGTGGTTTTCACCATTGGACAGATTTATTTCTCTTTACTTTTATTTATTTATTTATTTATTTTTATTTTTCTATTTTTTTTGGATTTTTTCTTTTTTTTTTTGTTTTTTTTTTGGATTTTTTGGAATATTTGGATGGGATGGATGGATAGGAGAGAGGAAGAGGGTGATATGTAGGATGAGGGGGACTCAAGCATCTGTTTCCATTGCAAGGTGATAGTGTCCCATGTGGATGGATGTCACACATGGACCATGCCAAGTGTAATGGCACACATGTATGTTGATAGAAGATGGAATTGATGAATGGATGGAGGAAGGAAGTATGAAGGAAGATGAAGACTCAAGCATCTATTTCCATAGTGAGGTGAAAGTCTCCCATGTGGATAGATGGTGCACATGGACCATGTCAAATGTCGTTATGTGCATGGATGTTGGTCGATGGTTGCATGCGATGGAGATGGAGTGAGATAGATAGATAATGATGTGAATTATGGATGGTATGGATGGATGATGGTGAAATGGGGGTTTATGCAAAATCATGGACCACAGGGATGTGATGGGGAGAATATGTGGGATAAGGGATATATGATGGGGGGATGAAGGTATGTGGGAATGTCGTGATGGGAATCAAGACCAACGGTTGCACACACTATAATGGATTTTAAATCTTTTGATTTGGAGAGGGTGGAGAGTAATGGGGATTTGGGATTCAGGATGGGGGATTTTGGGATTGTTGATTTGGGAATTTAAGGACCTAAAGAAACTTAAGATTTTGAATATTTTTTGATGGGGAGCATGATTTTTGGGATTTGAGGATAGAATGGGATGTGGATACTCCACTTGGATTTATTGCTTGTTTTTTAGGGACCCACACCATTTTTGTTTTTGCTTTTGGAGGTGTGGTCTTATGTAGCCTTGTAGATGGATTGTTCTTAGATGTTGTGTATCGATGCCCTACGACATGATACTCTTGAGGATTTTGCAGATTTTGTGATTTATGAGTGGAGCCATTCAAAGAATTTTTTTGAATCCGATGCATTTTTTTTATAGCTTCATGTTTGAGTGATGTATGCTTTGGTTGATCTTGATTAGAAATTTTAGGGGATTGGGATTTATGAATGGGGGTGTTGAGGATGGGGGCATAAGGGGATTTGAGGATGGGGATATTAGGAGTCGAGAGTAGTGGAGGAAGTGTGGATTTAGGGAGGTCTATGGTCACATGCTTTTGGGATTGGTGGATAAAATAAGATGAAGGAGGAGGGATGGTGGCATATGTTATGGAGGTGTAATGAGATGCACTTGATTTGGGTTTGGAAGAAGTGGGCTTGGGAGGTGCATGGGTGGTACCAACATGCTTGGATTATTTTCCTTGGGATGTATAGCCAAGGCCATGTGCATGTGGATGGATTTTGACATGGATGGGCTCCAAAATGCTATTTTCATGAAGGCCTAGGCCTTTACCATGATATTTCATGTTTTGGAGCATACATTGTGTGATGGGATGGGTGTTGTTCCTCTCCTATGAGAGAACCACCATGGAAGAAGGTAATAGAACTAAGATAATAGGATAATGGATTTGGGATGGGGTCGATAGGTGATGGTGAAGGAACAATTGGGGATGGTAGAGGATTGATGGGGGATCAATAGGAGATGGTGTGGGATTGGGAGATGGAGGATTTGGAATACTTCCAAGATCATTATTAGGAAGGGGCGTGGATGTTTCGACATGCTTTGGACTAGGTTCTTGACATAGCCAAATTTGCATGAATGGTGTGATGAGGGAGGAGCATGTAGTTTGACTAGGATCCTTGGATGGGGTAGATGGAGGAGAGGGTGATACTTTGTGTAAAAGCCCTCAAACCATCACAAAAGTAATTAAAGTAAAATGAAGTAAATAATCCACTTAAATACAACATCACACTATCAAAAGTAAAAAGATGTAAATAACCTACTTAGATACAACTTCTAAAATATAAAAAGGGGTGTAATTAATCTACTTAATTACAATATCAAAATAAATGATAATTTCATCAATAAGATTTAATAGTCAATAAACCTTTACAAAGGAAATCCTCATAAATAAGAATCCATAAGATTTAATAAATATTGCAAAAGATAATCTCAACAATATAAATCAATAGAGTCATTAAATCTTACAAATCATGTGCTCATTCCAGGTAAAAAGCACTATAAAACCATATACAAGTCCATTGACCATCATGTCATAATACATCTAATCTCAAGATACAATAATCATGTACACAAGGATAAATAAATCAATATGCTCATCAGTCGCACGAACCAAGTGGTCCACCACCTATGAGTCGAGAGATGGGAACATGGCCCAGGTGCTTTTCCACCCAACCATGAAGTAATTAGACTTCCCTGGATCTCTTCATGAAATGAAGGAAACACAGCCCTACATGAAATGTCTAGCTATCTAGAAACATCTGGTAGGAGGGAACACCCGATGCAACCCTAATGTCTGAATGTGCAAATCTAAATAATAAAATATAGATTGTCTCACAATAGGATGTGGCAGAGATATATATAAATAAGTTTTGGTAGACAAATAAACATCTATTTCAATGTCATCTTGATTAGATCTAATCCTTTAAACAATAACTTGGTTCAATTCCTGAAAAGAGGAAATTCCATCTCTGATAATCCACATTTGGCATCCTAGCCCAGAAAGTAACCCAATAACATTAGTAGATAAAAATCTACCTTCTTTGCCCAAGAAGTAAATAAGCAAGCAAATAAATAATTCAATGAATAAAGATCCAAAATCACCTATGACCACCTCTGATCCTTTTCCCATGCATCAATGAAGAAAGCACACTTTTCAATCAAGCAGTAATGAATAACATCATAAAGCAATATATTTGATTATATTCTCAATTTGTATTTCCATGGTTAAATAGATTGTAAAAACTAATGATTTTTCTTCATATCCAAATACTATTTCATAAATCAAGCAATAAAATCAAATGATGAGGTTTGACTATTCCACTCTCACACAATGAGGTTTCATGCATACTTATGTCAAATATTATTTCTATCTTTCCTCAAGATCAAGTAAATAGAATAAAACAAATCAATGTTCTCCTATAAATCATTTCAAATCCCTTTTCTAAAACTCTAATCAAGGAAACACACTTTCCAAGCAATAATCCATCTTTTGTTTATTCAATTGCATCCATAAGTTTATCAAATTGATATAATTTCTAAGTCCATATTTCCAATCATAATTCATAATGTAAATAGTATTCTAAGTGATTTAATCACAACCTTAATGTTACATATGTGACAGAAAGTCTAGAAACAATAAAAACAATCTTCATGTCGCAACTGCGACAGGAACTGTTGCACAAATAAAATGAACAAAGCATAGAGTTTAATTAGGTTTCAATCATGAATATAAATATAATACTGATAATCTAGTTTAGTTTTCTAGTTTCACATTTTTGCATCAAATAGTTTAGTTTCTCTACTTCTATCTATCTCTATTTTGCATTAAGGATTCTCAATAAAAATATAGTTGGTTTCAGCATCAACATTCATAGGAAATAACTAGAATATCAAATGATCTCTATTTTGAAATTGTCATAACTATTTTAAAGAGTTTAAGAAGCTACAAGATCTGTTTAAAATGCAAGCTACAAGAACTATTAAAACTGGCGACAGTAACTATCAAAACTAACGATAGAAACAATAGAAAGCTATAGGAACCTGCTAAACAGGCCATAGGAACTAATAAATGGTCAACTATAGAAACAACAATTAATAAAAAGAATAGATAAAAGATAGTTGCAGAAACTAATCAAGTTTAAATAGAAATAATAACAAATAGAAGGACTACGACAGGGTTTCAAATGAATTCCTTAGTAATCAATACAAAAGCTTTAGGTAGAGAAACCAAGTTTATAGAAGAATGAAGGAGAATAGATTAACACTACTAAAAAACACCAATATAGATTTGCAATAGGAAATTATTTTCTTCCGCCTAAGTTAATAGAGTCGTCCTCCATAACAAGGTCAAATTCTCTATAAAAACGGAGACAAAACAAGGCAAACACAGGCATGATCCAATTTAATCATCAGCTAGGAATAATGATAAATGTTTTAAATTTATTTTTACAGTCAAATCATTAGGCAAGTCATTCTTTATGCAAACCAATGCCTTGAAAACAAGGCAAATTCCAAATCGACATGAGGAAAGAAAGAATGCAGACCGTAAAAGAATAGTATGCAGGTTAGATTGCTATGTCTTTATCATCCATAATCAATCATAATTTATTGCAATTAAATAAGGAAAAATATCCTGGTTTTGTTTGCTGAAGAAGAGATCAATTCTGGTTCCTGTCGCTATTTTTGTTCTTCCTATCGCTATTTTCTTGTACTTCCTGTCATTGCTAAAAAAATAACAGTAACATCTCCTTTTTGTTTCTGCCCAAGAAAAATGTGGTTTCTTCCTCTCTTCTCTGCCCAGCCTTCCTTCTTTTAACAAAATAAAACTCCCTAATTTTGGCATTGAAATTAGGTTTTTGATTACTTTTTATTAACTACAATCTTGTTTTAAGTTTGCATGAAATTTAGATTTTCAAACCCTCCAAACATTGAAATAAAATAAACTTATTTATTTCTTGTGGCTGCATGACAAAAATATTATTCTTTTAATTCTTTTAATATAATTCTAAACATAATAGTTATTATTAATATAATTTATTTATCTTTAATAACACATAAACACTTTAAATCAATCAAGAAGCATTTAAATAATATATCTATATATCTATTGCAATTTAAATCTAATTGTTTAAATCTAATTTAGATATTGTCTTCCAAACATCCATATTTATATAAATAGGAATGTTTATTATTATATATAAAATTCATCAATTAATATATATTCACCATTTTAAAAATACAATACACCATTTATAATTTCGAAGACATTAATTTTTATAATCAAATCATGCATTCGAAAAGAACTTTTATGGAATTTAAAATACAATATTTTCTAAGTATCTAACCATCAATCACATTTATTATCCACACAATTAATGAATAATAATTCATTCAAAATGCAATATGAGACTATGTGAGTGTGTGATTGCATCAGAGTTAACCATCCCAAATAGTTCTTGCCAAGTGGCTATAACATCTCTACCTCAACCATGTTCTCATCTTCGACGAGTACCTGTATTCATTTGCACTTAACTCGACGTCAATATGTTAGTGTCTCCAAAACATAGCCAAAGCAAATCATTATATTCACATCGGTATTATTTAATATGTAAATCAATTTTCCAATTTATGTAAATATAACATTATGATAATTACCTTCTCCCATGTGGAACTTACTCAAAGTAAAACAATCATGGTAAATATTCTCTAATCTAGAATAATTATATAGTCCATAAAAATTAGATGTGACATCCTTCCCCCCTTGGAAGAGAGATCGTCTTGATGTCTTATTACACATCAAAATAATAATTTATTAATCTACCACCATCAATGTATCAAAGTATCATAAAACAATAACAATAACTCAAAGTTTCATGAAGGTATCATCAATTCTAACAAGGCATTTTAATGTCTCTTTACATCTTCCCATGTGGCACCATCCACAAAAGTATTGGTCCTACTCGATCATATACAAAACAATCTCTCAATTGCACATTTAACATTGCATCCATCAAATAAATCCAAGTATATAATCAATCAATCCATTCACATGGCACAACTACCAATTCAATGTCTAATCCATCACATGGTACATCTACCACTCAATTACATTCATTCTAGCATAAGAATAACAATCACATCTTTAATTCACACCAAGGAGGCATAACTCAATTCATCATAGGCACTTACAAACACGAAATCAATCATCACAATGCACATGTAATCGCATGGTAAAACAATATAATCAAAAGATCAGTCCTCCAAAGAACATAGGTCAAGATCTCCAACAACAAGACAAAACTCCAAAGGTGCACCAACTAGGTCATATCCACTTAGTGTGCAAACAACTCCTCTGAAACTATACCTGTCATATCATTCCTACCAATGGAATCAATTTCCTCTTTCATTACTTGTAACCAAACTTTATCTTCAACCTGATTTACAATTCAAATTTTCTTGAAAAACTCTTTCTTGTCTTCCTCATGCTTTTGTACAAAAATAAAACAATTCAATTTCTTTCTATTCTATGCACTTGGCTATTCACTATATTTGGTTGTTTTGTTTTTGTTGTTCTATTCCTTTCCTTTTTCTTTTCCAATACATTTATCCAACCACAACTCATTTTTAAACTTGTCATAGATTCATTTTTCAAACTCTCTATTTCAACATGTCTTTTCACTATGATTTCTTTTTAAACCACAAATTTTTGCAATGATGTAAATTCCAACAATATTCTCTTCTATTTCCTTTTCTATCACAATAGGAATAACATAAGATCTCCTTTTCTTGAAATGACTTCTTAGTTCTAGCAAAACATTTGTCTTTTCTTTTCCTTTACCCTTGTTAGTGCCTGAATTGACTGACAGTTTTTGAGCAATTTTCATGCAGGCACCTTCCTTAAAAATGTTCTAAGTGTTGGACCTCCTCAGCATTTTTCAGCTGCAGCATCATATTTTCCTGAGGAGGAGGTCATCATCATCATGTTTTCTTCGATGGTGGTCAGCATCATCCCGATCCTGCTGATGAGCTACAGTGTGCCCTGATTTTCTTGCGGGGGGTGATTTTTCAAATATCTGGTGATCTTCCAATTATCACCCTGCCCTTATATGATGATGATGTCACCCCGATCTTCCAAAGGGGTCATTTTCTAAGTTGTTCGACCCGACCTATTTTTTTTCTTAAGGGTCGTCATCATCATCATCATATTTTCGGTTATCGCCGTGTTGCTTGCGAGGGTCATCATATTGTCTACCTGCATGATCTTTCGCTGGGGTGATATTTTAACATCGGGTGATCTTTGTTAAGATCATCCTGATGATGTTGCTGTAAAGTTCTAAGTGCGACCCGATATTCATCGTGGTCATCATATTTTGAACGTCAGGATGATCTTAGTCAATATCATCCTGATGTTGTTGTATCACTTCATGTTCGTTGTTTTATCATCCTGATGATGCTGACATCATTCTTATGTCAGGGTGATATCTATTTCTCTGCCTATCTGCATCATGATATTTCCGAAGGAGGGGGTGATATTTTCATATTTGAATATCACCCGGATGTATGTTTCTTCCAGCATCATGATGATGCTGATATCAGGGAGATATCCGCCTGTCGGCTTCATGCATTATCGAGTGGGGGGTGATCATTTCAAATATCTGTCATATTCATATATCACCCCGATCTTATAGTGGAGCTACAGTGCAGCATGATATTTGTGCATCAGGATGATATTTCCAAATATCCGGTTATCTTCCGAATATCATCCTGATGCCGACATGTGGTGGTGACGTCATCAAGGTCCGGGGGGTCATATTTCTAACATTACTCATCTTATGAAGATCCCCCAATGTTGCGAATATGACGATGACGTCATCCGGATATGAGGAGGTGCGCAGTAGGCAGATATGCTGATGACGTCAGCAGGATATGATGGTGACGTCATCAGGATGTTCATCGGCCAGACATTTGGTATCGGCTAAGTAGGAGGATCTTCCTCCGATGGATCAGGTTGTGCCGATAAAGGCAATTATCATGTAGGTTATATTGCGATATGATGCTGACGTCAGGGTGATATTTCAAGCGACAGGATATCATGCTGCTGAAGGATAATGATGATGAAGTCTTATACTAGTGTCGTCAGGAGCAAAAGCACCGACATCATATGTGCTCGCGACCTAGTATATAAGGTGATGAGGAGGTTGCTGCGGGGTGCATGTGGGATAATTCGACCCTGCATATTTTCAAATATCATGACGATGTATCTTAGCGGGAAACGGTTGCGACACATAGTATTCTGCATTTCCCAAGGCCGCGGGTTGGTGCGCCATTAATGGCAATTGTTACAGAGGTATGGGCGATGGTGTGGACGGATCTAGTACCCGATTGAAGATGTGGATCCCTAGGCGGCGGCGCAAGGCTCGAGGTTTCTTCCTGTCTCCTCCCCTACCTACTGCATTCATGTTTGAGCGCCAATCTGGTAATGCGTTGAGCGCCATTTTTCTGATACTGTGTATCTGGCGGGATTTTTGGTCAACCATGTAATTAATTGCTGTGGTACACTACCTGGCTGTTATAAGCAGGAAGTGTTACTCATTTTTGGTTGTTTGAAAGTTGAAGATTTTTGGCTTTGTAATTCAAAACAAGCTGATCTGGTTGCTCTGTACAGCTAAACCTGTGAGTCTATGTATCTCTTGTTGTATGTTTTGGCACGAACCCACTGATTTCATGATTAATCTTATATGAGAAATGCTATCTTAGCATGTGTTTTGTTAATTCTGTCTCCAGTATTGCATGTATTCTTCTTCTGAATCTGGATATTTGGGTAATGTTTAGATTCTAGAGCATAGAATTCCTATGTTGAATGTCTGATCTTTTAACTTCTGCTCAAGGGGTAGATTAAACTATTTTCAGGTTGAACATTGGGAAGGGTATACTGCAGTAGGGATGCCATAAGTAGAGATAACTTAACACTCTGTATTGGGAGATATCTGTAAGGCAGGTATCACATATATCCCCCTAAAATCCAGTTTTAGCTGTTCATGTTGATCATTCACAGGTGTATGTCTACTGACTCCAGGCCCTGGATAGGCACCAATCTTGCTTTGTGTTTGTGTTACAACCATGTCTAGCTTTGCATCCAAACTTAAAATCCAAATCAAAATCTAAAACAACCATTAGGACATTAGAATTAGTTTTAGGATCCTCAGTCCTCTGTCTACAACTGCAAATAGGCCCAAAGCTAGCCCCTTTGCTCTTATCTTTCAGTTTTGGTCTACTTACAGGAGGACTTATCTGCTTTCTGTCAGCATCCCAGCCTTTGTATGCATATCCTCATGGATGTTGAGTAGGGAATACCCCCTAGGTTTTGCAGAGCCTGAAGAAGAAGAGGAGATAAAATATAGAGTCTATCTCCTACACTGTTGGCCCCTAGCCCAGAGATCCTGTTGATCACTGATGGCTACCTTGTAGGGAAATCTAGGAATAAGCATCCAGTCTGGGAAAAAGTCAACAGAAATTGGCGACTCTGCTGGGGAGGAAATTTGAGAAAGGATTATATCTGTGGCCCATCTGAGTCACCAACAAAATGGCGACTCCGCTGGGGAGTCTTTCATGTGAAAAATGATGCTCTGCTGGTGGAATGAACCTGGAAAAGTAGCTTTCAGCTATTGAAAATTTTCTCCTCTCTAGAGAGGTGGCGACTCTGCAAAAGATTTAAATGCACATGAAAGATAGATGTATGTTATTTGATGAAAGATGTTCAGATTTCTGCATCTAGATGAGAAAGGGTACCCTATTCCTTCCCCTTTATGTTTGTTGTTTGTTGCATAAGTTAGATGCAGGGGGAGCCTTAGGTCTTAGGCAGACAGAGGATGTCTAAGAGTAAGATTTCTATGAATCCAAGTATGTATTATCCCATACTCAGTCAGGAAGGGAATGATAAAAGAATAGAAGAGATAAGAAATAGGTTGATATTCTTAGAGGCTGAGCAGGCCCAGTTAAAAAGCAGTAACCCTGTTGTGTCTGCCAGTCAGAAAGGTAAACCTCCTGTCAGCCCTTTTGATCCTTTGTATGACCAACTGGATTTGTCATGGGTGGATTATAAAGTAGAAACTATGCCTGCTAGGATATATTGTCAGATGCCTAGATTTAGTGGTCACAGGGTGTGTGATGGGAATGCACATATCCAAAATTTTCACAGTTTTATGGGAAAACATTCATTCAGAGATGAGGATATGTGGATGAGGTTTTTTGTTAGGTCCTTTGATGCAAAAGTAAAAGACTGGTATTTGAGCTTTTCAAAAGGATCCTTTGCCTGTTGGGATGAGCTTGCTGACTGTTTCAAGGAAGAATTCGCAAAAGAACCAGCTGATCTTGTTGCAGAATTGATGAGAATCAGAAAACAAGATGAAGAGCCATGTGTTGATTTCAGTCATAGGTTTGCAGTAGCCCTTTCACAGATCCCAGAAGTCTTTAGACCTGACACTTCAGCTTGTGTTGGCATATTCTTTGAGGCTTTTGAGGAGGGCTCTAGTGCATTACTGAGGGATTTCAAGGTGACAAGTATGTAGATGGCATACAAGTTCGTAGAAAAAATAGAAAAAATTAGAAATGTGCACCTGTTGAAATCCCTGTCCCCAGGCCTTGGTGTGAGAAATGGTTATGAAGCTGCAAATGACCAAATGATTATGGCATCATGTTTAGATAAAAATGAAAATAAAAGCATAGAGGTTGAGACTGCTGTGTTTGAACATAATGCTAACAATACTGCTCAACTGGATTGTTCACCAGTTGAGGATGCCAGTGAAAGGACTAATGAGGACTCCCATTGCAATGATGAGGCATCTAACCATGAAAACAATAACAAGGTTGTGGACAGCAATGAACAACTTTTGGAATGGACCTGTGGAGATAATTGTGAGTATTGTACTCAAGACAGAGAAGATATAAGCAAACAAAGAAACAGTCCTATGTGTGACCCATTGACTTCTTTTCAAACACATGGGGATCGTGAAGAGCAGTCAGAGATTGAAACAAGTGCTGGTTCAGAGCATGATTGTTTTTCATTTGATGACTGTTTTGCTTATGACACACAAGCTGATACTCCTCCACAAAGGGAATCCATTTGTGATGAAGATGCATGTTCTACTGCCCATGAACAAATGGCATACTATGATCAAACTGATGCACCTGGGTCACCCATTTATGACACATATGGTGATGAGGATCTGTCTGAGTATGGTGAAGATCTAGACACTATTTTTGGCTTGGATTCTATTTCTCATCCTGATGAAAGAGGAAACAACATGCATCAGGTAAGTGACTATGAAAATGTGCCTGATTTGAAAGAGATGCCAGAGCCTGATCTTTTCCAGCCTGGTGCTGCTGATTGTTGTGTACATGATGTGCACAATTGTGATTTTGAAAGGTTTTCTTTTGATGTGCCAGCATATAATACAATGAGCCCTGATCTTCCTAGTTGTGTGGTGGACTTTGAGTGTTTTCAGTTTTCAGTCCAGCTAGGAGATCATGTTGCAATGCATATTGCTAATATAGATGACAAGTGCTATATGCCATATGAGTATGCATTGCTTGATAAATTCTACACCCACATGGCACATGATGCCGAAGGTTGTCTACATAGGGGTAACAATGACAAGCCAAATCAGAGGGTTGAGTATGCAGATGACAAGATTTGTTTGTGGGTGGATCTCTGTAGTATCTCCAAGCTTGACCCAGTGCATGCAGATGAAAACAAGATATTTGACAAAGGGAGATACATGTTTTTCTTTTCTTGGTGGCCTTAGGCCATCAAGTGTGTTTGGTGATGCAGGTCAGTGCAGTATTTGACTCTGTGCCCAATGGATAAGGGACTGGTCTGCATCCCAGAGTTCTGGGGTTCTCGCTGTAGTCTTGCACCTGCACGTCCCCAGACAGAGCCAGTGTTAGTGCCTGAATTGACTGACAGTTTTTGAGCAATTTTCATCCAGGCACCTTCCTTAAAAATGTTCTAAGTGTTGGACCTCCTCAGCATTTTTCAGCTGCAGCATCATATTTTCCTGAGGAGGAGGTCATCATCATCATGTTTTCTTCGATGGTGGTCAGCATCATCCCGATCCTGCTGATGAGCTACAGTGTGCCCTGATTTTCTTGCGGGGGGTGATTTTTCAAATATCTGGTGATCTTCCAATTATCACCCTGCCCTTATATGATGATGATGTCACCCCGATCTTCCGAAGGGGTCATTTTCTAAGTTGTTTGACCCGACCTATTTTTTTTCTTAAGGGTCGTCATCATCATCATCATATTTTCGGTTATCGCCGTGTTGCTTGCGAGGGTCATCATATTGTCTACCTGCATGATCTTTCGCTGGGGTGATATTTTAACATCGGGTGATCTTTGTTAAGATCATTCTGATGATGTTGCTGTAAAGTTCTAAGTGCGACCCGATATTCATCGTGGTCATCATATTTTGAACGTCAGGATGATCTTAGTCAATATCATCCTGATGTTGTTGTATCACTCCATGTTCGTTGTTTTATCATCTTGATGATGCTGACGTCATTCTTATGTCAGGGTGATATCTATTTCTCTGCCTATCTGCATCATGATATTTCTGAAGGAGGGGGTGATATTTTCATATTTGAATATCACCCGGATGTATGTTTGTTCCAGCATCATGATGATGCTGATATCAGGGAGATATCCGCCTGTCGGCTTCATGCATTATCGAGTGGGGGGTGATCATTTCAAATATCTGTCATATTCATATATCACCCCGATCTTATAGTGGAGCTACAGTGCAGCATGATATTTGTGCATCAGGATGATATTTCCAAATATCCGGTTATCTTCCGAATATCATCCTGATGCCGACATGTGGTGGTGACGTCATCAAGGTCTGGGGGGTCATATTTCTAACATTACTCATCTTATGAAGATCCCCCAATGTTGCGAATATGACGATGACGCCATCCGGATATGAGGAGGTGCGCAGTAGGCAAATATGCTGATGACGTCAGCAGGATATGACGGTGACGTCATCAGGATGTTCATCGGCCAGACATTTGGTATTGGCTAAGCAGGAGGATCTTCCTCCGATGGATCAGGTTGTGCCGATAAAGGTGATTATCATGCAGGTTATATTGCGATATGATGCTGACGTCAGGGTGATATTTCAAGTGACAGGATATCATGCTGCTGAAGGATAATGATGATGAAGTCTTATACTAGTGTCGTCAGGAGCAAAAGCACCGACATCATATGTGCTCGCGACCTAGTATATAAGGTGATGAGGAGGTTGCTGCGGGGTGCATGTGGGATAATTCGACCCTGCATATTTTCAAATATCATGACGATGTATCTTGGCAGGAAATGGTTGCGACGCACAGTATTCTGCATTTCCCAAGGCCGCGGGTTGGTGCGCCATTAATGGCAATTGTTGCAGAGGTATGGGCGATGGTGTGGACGGATCTAGTACCCGATTGAAGATGTGGATCCCTAGGCGGCGGCGCAAGGCTCGAGGTTTCTTCCTGTCTCCTCCCCTACCTACTGCATTCATGTTTGAGCGCCAATCTGGTAATGCGTTGAGCGCCATTTTTCTGATACTGTGTATCTGGCGGGATTTTTGGTCAACCATGTAATTAATTGCTGTGGTACACTACCTGGCTGTTATAAGCAGGAAGTGTTACTCATTTTTGGTTGTTGAAAGTTGAAGATTTTTGGCTTTGTAATTCAAAACAAGCTGATCTGGTTGCTCTGTACAGCTAAACCTGTGAGTCTATGTATCTCTTGTTGTATGTTTTGGCACGAACCCACTGATTTCATGATTAATCTTATATGAGAAATGCTATCTTAGCATGTGTTTTGTTAATTCTGTCTCCAGTATTGCATGTATTCTTCTTCTGAATCTGGATATTTGGGTAATGTTTAGATTCTAGAGCATAGAATTCCTATGTTGAATGTCTGATCTTTTAACTTCTGCTCAAGGGGTAGATTAAACTATTTTCAGGTTGAACATTGGGAAGGGTATACTACAGTAGGGATGCCATAAGTAGAGATAACTTAACACTCTGTATTGGGAGATATCTGTAAGGCAGGTATCACATATATCCCCCTGAAATCCAGTTTTAGCTGTTCATGTTGATCATTCACAGGTGTATGTCTACTGACTCCAGGCCCTGGATAGGCACCAATCTTGCTTTGTGTTTGTGTTACAACCATGTCCAGCTTTGCATCCAAACTTAAAATCCAAATCAAAATCTAAAACAACCATTAGGACATTAGAATTAGTTTTAGGATCCTCAGTCCTCTGTCTACAACTGCAAATAGGCCCAAAGCTAGCCCCTTTGCTCTTATCTTTCAGTTTTGGTCTACTTACAGGAGGACTTATCTTCTTTCTGTCAGCATCCCAGCCTTTGTATGTATATCCTCATGGATGTTGAGTAGGGAATACCCCCCTAGGTTTTGCAGAGCCTGAAGAAGAAGAGGAGATAAAATATAGAGTCTATCTCCTACACTGTTGGCCCCTGGCCCAGAGATCCTGTTGATCACTGATGGCTACCTTGTAGGGAAATCTGGGAATAAGCATCCAGTCTGGGAAAAAGTCAAGAACCCTGATACATGAGAATTCCATACTTAGTACCACAATTGACTCAATAGGCTCTTTGATTCCTTGCCCTATATATTAAATTTTCTTCAAGATTTTCAAACCAACATTATCATCTAGACAACTAGCTATGATAGAAGATTCATCATCATTTTCATCTTTACATTCTACAGCATAAGCAACTTCAACAAATTACTATGTGGTTGATCAAAGAACACAAATCATCTATGTCACAAGAGAATTCACAATTTAATGGCTTAATTTCCCACATTCATTTTCCCTTTTTGGCATGCTGCAACAACTGTTTTACTCATCAATTTGATCTTTCTATTTGAATTTTCTCCTTCTAGGTTTTTGAACTTTTCTTGTAATTATTCAATCCTTAAACAACTTCAACTCTTCTTTCACCAATTCTTCTATCAAAAATTTCCTTCAAAATTTCAACTTACTTCAAGTGATTTTGAGTGATACCTAAAATCCAATTCAGAACTTCCTCAACACTTCAACAATGTTAATATATCTGACCACAATTATTGAACTCAATCTACACTTGCTATGAAATAGCACATTCTCTGCATCCTACTCCCTTGCACAACCTATCAAAGGCCCATATTGGACATGATAGAAAACATAACATAATACATGACCAATAATTTTAAAATATTGAAGCATAGCCACCAATAATAAATAAATAATTAAATTATGAAGAATAGAAAAATTCAATTCCAACAATAAGGTATAAAAATGCTCGTAATTTCAATAGTAAATCCAACATGACCATCAAGGTCGCAAGATAAGTAAATATCAAATTTTTTATGGCTATACTTTTTCATAAATAAAAATAAAAAATTTCAATGTTGGTCTTTACAACATTTATAGAAATTATCAAAGTCAAAAGATAAATGTCAAATTCAAAAAATTTCACATTACATGAAATATGTGACTAATTCTAGCCACTAGAGAGGGAGTATGATGCTACATTATGCCTGGATCCAAATTGGGGTGAGTTAAGAGAACACACTCAATTGCACAAGCAACTTGGTCCTCTAAAATTCCCAACACCTCTATATCATAAGATCATTTCCACATAACACTCAAGATATCTAGCAACAAAGATTGCTTTCCGATCTAGGAAATCACAATCAAATTGAAGAATGCCCAACCCAACCTGGTGCATCCCTGTTAACCTACATGCATCCCCAACTTGAATATAGCATCTCATTAATAGGCTATGGTAGGGAATTAAATACATAAAACCGATTAATGGTGGGTAGGTTTTGAAAAGGTAACCTACCTCCCTGTTTTCCCCATATTAGGCACCCATCCTAGAAGGCAACTTCCTAAAGGCATAGAAAGCAAAATAGTCATTCTCCTTTCAAACTCAAATTTATGGAAAATAAAGCATTCATACAGTCCTATACTTGAAAACATTCAATAACCAAGATATCACAACTCCATTCTTTCCTACAAGCAATGGTTATCATTTGTTTACTTAAAACTTCAATGAGGTAATGTAATACTATCTTTCTTATAACCACATATATATTCATGATCATGCTCTCAATGAAATAATGCAATATGCATTTCAAGCAAGCATTCACTAGAAGGCGAAATAAAATAAGTCAAACATATGATCCAACATCCTCTTTCACATACCAATGCATAACCCTAAAGAAAAATTGACCTAGTTCATTCATACTAAAGAACAATCCTCAAGGTCTATCTAACCCTATAAAAAGAAAAGAAGGCACATGCTATCCACAGCAGGCCTATACTCAGGGAGCCACACAAGCTCAATCAAACTGAGCAACAAACACACCCAAAGCTCCCAATGCTAGAACTTGGCTTTGATACCAAATGTAAAAGTTCTCAAACCATCACAAAAGTAATTAAAGTAAAATGAAGTAAATAATCCACTTAAATACAACATCACACTGTCAAAAGTAAAAAGATGTAAATAATCCGCTTAATTACAATATCAAAATAAATGATAATTTCATCACTAAGATTCAATAGAGTCAATCAACCTTCACAAAGGAAATCCTCATAAATAAGAATCCATAAGATTCAATAAATCTTGCATAAGATAATCTCATCAATATAAATCAATAAAGTCATTAAATCTTACAAATCGTATGCTCATTCCAGGTAAAAGCACTATAAAATCATTTACAAGTCCATTGACCATCATGTCATAATACATCCAATCTCAAGATACAATAATCATTTACACAAGGATAAATAAATCAATACGCTCATTAGTCACATGAACCAAGTGGTCCACCACCTACGAGCCGAGAGACAGGAACATGGACCAGGTGCTTTTCCACCCAACCATGAAGTAATTACACTTCCCTGAATCCCTTCCTGAAACGAAGGAAACCTAGCCCTGCACAAAATGTCTAGCTACCTGGAAACAACTGGTAGGAGGGAACACCTGATGCAACCCTAATGTCTGAATGTGCAAATCTAAATAATGAAATGTAGATTGTCTCACAATAGAATGTGGCAGAGATATATATAACTAAGTATTGCTAGACAAATAAACATCTATTTCAATGTCATCTCGAATAGATCTAATCCTTTAAATAGTAACCTAGTTCAATACCTAAAAAGAGGAAAAGCCATCTTTGATAATCCACATTCAGCATCTTAGCTTGAAAAGTAACCCAATAACATTCCTAGATAAAAATCTACCTTCTTTCCCCATGAAGTAAATAAGCAAGTAAATAAATAATTCAATGAATAAAGATCCAAAATCACCTAGGACAACCTCTGATCCCTTTCCCATGCATCAATGAAGAAAGTACACTTTTCAATCAAGCAGTAATGAAGAACATCATAAAGCAATATATCTAATTATATTCTCAATTTGTATTTCCATGGTTAAATAGATTGTAGAAACCAATAATTTTTCTTCATATCCAAATACTATTTCATAAATCAAGCAATAAAATCAAATGATGAGGTTTGACTACTCCACTCTCACACAATGAGGTTTCATGCATACTTATGTCAAATATTATTTCTATCTTTCCTTAACATCTAGTAAATAGAATAAAACAAATCAATGTTCTCCTATAAATAATTTCAAATCCCTTTTCTAAAACTCTAATCAAGGAAACACACTTTCCAAGCAATAATCCATCTTTTGTTCATTCAATTGCATCCATAAGTTTATCAAATTGATATAATTTCTAAGTCCATATTTCCAATCATAATTCACAATGTAAATAGTATTCTAAGTTATTTAATTACAACCTTAATGTCACATCTATGACAGGAAGTCTAGAAACAATAAAAACAATCTTCCTATTGCAGTTACAACAGGAACTGTTGTAGAAATAAAATGAATAGAGAACAGAGTTTAATCATGTTTTAGTCATGAATATAAATATAATATTGATAAGCTAGTTCAGTTTTCTAGTTTTGCATTTTTGCATCAAATAGTTTAGTTTCTCTACTTCTATCTATCTTTGTTTTGCATTAAGTAAGGATTCTCAATAAAAATATAGTTGGTTTCAACATCAGCATTTGTAGGAAATAACTAGAATATAAAACAATCTCTATTTTGAAATTGTCATAACTATTTTAAAGATTTTAAGAAGCTACAAGATCTATTTAAAATGTAGGCTACAAGAACTATTAAAAATGGGGTTAGGAACTGTCAAAACTGGTGACAGGAACAACAGAAAACTACAGGAACCTACTAAACGGGTGACAGGAACTGATAAACGGTCAGCTATAGGAACAACAAATAATGAAAAGAATAGATAAAAGATAGTTGTACAAACTAATCAGGTTTAAATAGTAATAATAATAGAGAGAAGGACTATGACGGGGTTTCAAATGAATTCCAAGTAATCAATACAAAAGCTTCAGGTAGAGAAACCAAGTTTTTAGAAGAATGAATAAGAATGGATTAATACTGCTGAAAAATACCAATATAGATCTGTAATAGGAAATTATTTTCTTCTGCCTAAGTTAATAGAGTCATCCTCCATAACAAGATCAAATTCTCTATAAAAATAGAGACAAAACAAGGCAAATGTAGGCATGATCCAATTTAATCAGTGGCTAGGGATAATGGTAAATGTTTAAAATCTATTTTTGTAGTCAAATCATTAGGCAAGTCATTCTTTATGCAAACCAATGCCTTAAAAACAAGAAAAATTCCAAATCGACATGAGGAAAGAAAGAATGCAGATTGTAAAAGAATAGTATGTAGGCTAAATTGCTATGTCTTTATCATCCATAATCAATCATATTTTATTGCAATTAAATAAGGAAAAATAATCGAGTTTTGTTTGCTGAAAAAGAGATCAATTCTGCTCCCTGTTGTTGTTTTCCTGTACTTCCCATCACTGCTAAAAAAATAATAGTAATGTCTCCTTTCTACTGTTGCCAAAGAAAAACATGGTTTCTTTCTCCCTTCTCTGCCCAGCCTTCATTCTTTTTAACTAAGTTTAAAACTCCCTAATATTGGCGTTGAAATTAGGTTTTTGATTACTTTTTATTAACTACAGTCTTATTTTAAGTTTACATGAAATTTGTCTTTTCAAAGCCTCCAAAAATTAAAATAAAATAAACTTATTTATTTCTTGTGCCTGCATGACAAAAATATTATTCTTTTAATTCTTTTATTGATGCAGGGACTTCCGGAGGTCATAGCTTTTGACTCGGATGTGGGTTTTCTACAAAATTTTATAGGTGGATGCGTTATGAGGTGGCATGTGGTTTCCCAAGTCGGTTAGACCCTATTATGGCACTTTTTGGGGGCTTGAAACTTTCATCTTGGCCTTCAAAATGGCAATTTAGTATTTTTTCCTAATTTTAAAAAAATTGCTTTTTTTAATAACTCGAAACTCATGTTTCGAATTTAGGATGTTAGTTGGCTTTTCGTCCTACCTTAGTTTTAGGAAGTTTTGGGGAAAAAATTGGATTCTCAAGATATGAATGTAAAATTACCTAAAATGGCAAAATCTGACAATTGTCAAAATCTGCCAAAAAAGGTAATTTTTAAATTTTTTGTTTTCTTTGATATAAAAGTGTTTTCTCTCATTATATCAGGAGAGTTGGTGAATAGAAGTTTTTTTTTCCAGTGTTCCAAATTTTTGGCTCTCACATGATTAATGGCACAATTTTATTGAGTGTATGTTGTTGGCTACATCATTTATTATAATTCTAAATAGAATAGTTACTATTAATATAATTTATTTATCTTTAATAACACATAAACAATTTAAATCAATCAAGAAGCATTTAAATAATATTTAAAATAATATATCTATATATCTATTGTAATTTAAATCTAATTGTTCAAATCTAATTTAGATAGTGTCTTCCAAACATCCATATTTATATAAATAGGAATGTTTATTATTATATATAAAATTCATCAATTAATATATATTCACCATTTTAAAAATACAATACACCATTTATAATTTCAAATTTTTATAATCAAATCATACATTTGAAAACAACTTTTATGGCAATTAAAACACAATATTTTCTAAGTATCTAACCATCAATCACATTTATTATCCACATAATTGATGCATAATAATTCATTCAAAATACAATATGAGACTACGTGAGTGTGTGATTGCATTGGAGTTAACCATCCCAAACAGTTCTTGCCAAGTGGCTATAACATCTCTACCTCAACCATGTTCTCATCTTCGATGAGTACCTACATTTATTTGTACTCAACTCGACGTCAATAAGTTAGTGTCTCCAAAATATAGCTGAAGCAAATCATTGTATTCACATCAATATTATTTAATATGTAAATCAATTTTCCAATTTATGTAAATATAACACTATGATAATTACCTTCTCCCATGTGGAACTTACTCAAAGTAAAACAATCATGGTAAATATTCTCTAATCTAGAATAATTATATAGTCTATAAAAATGAGACATGACACTTTGGATAGGAAATTGGATAAAATGGAGGAGGATGGTTTGGTTTTGATGGGTTTGAGGTGAATGACGGGGTCATCAACACATGTAGATGATTGGGGAGGAGTGGGGTGACATGACTCCACAAGTTTGTTTTCATTATTTTTCTCAACACTCTTAGCAAGGAGTCCTTGGAGAAAGGATGGCATAGATTTAGTAGGAGATTTGGATGATGGAGTAGATGGTGGATTAGATAGCGGGGTAGATGGAAAGGTTGGTAGATAGGGAGATGAGGGATTTTGATAGGAGGGATTCAGATAAGGAGATGGTGGATTTTGATATGAGGGATTTGGATAAGGAGTGGATGGATTTGGATACATGGATTAAGGCTAAGAAGGGTGTGGATAAGGGGTAGAAGTGATGGGGATTTCATAGGAGAGTGGATGTTGGGGGATGGATGGATGATAGAATGGGTTTCCCTTGTCAAGGGTAGCACTAGGATGACCATAGAATATGCAATAAGGTGCAGAGGTGTAGCTTGTACTAGCCAATGCATGGTCATAATGTTCTTTCATGTTTATGTATAGGTGAGATTGGTTTATGGAAAGTTTACTTGCAATGATTTCATCAATGATTTCGAGTTTAGATTATTCAACAACATCATAATATGAAGTCATGATTAGATTTGGATTTAGGATGATGTGATTTAAGATAACTTGATGAAATTGATTTGGAATTTGGATTAGAGGGGAGCTTGAATTGATTTGGATTGGTTGGGATTTGGATTGATCAAGGTTAACGATATATGAAACTTGATGCTAGGATGGATTTCATTTGATGTGATTAGTCAAGGTCAATGATGTATGACACTTGACCAGATTTGGATTAATGGGTTGATTTTGGATTAGTCTAAGGGCCCTTTGATGTTTGGATTGGATTGGATGATTTGATTAAGGATTAGGACAAGGGCCCTTTGGATAATGATTTGGATGATTATTGGAGGAAAATGATTATGGGTTGGATGAAATTGGATAAGTTGTGATTAGGATTTGGAGAGGGTTGAAGGAGGTTGATTCTTTAACCAATTTTTGATTTTCAAGTGATGGTTTTGGATTAAGGATTTGAATTGGATGATTATGAAGGATTTTGATGAAGGATGGTTAGAAGAATTGAAAGGATGGTGGATGGTTGATTTGATATGGGGGATGATTGGATTATATTTGGATTGAGATGAAAGGGGATTAAGTGGATTATGATGTAGATTGTGGGTGAATTTGATAAATCTCAAATGAAGGGATTGGATTAAGCTCAAGTGATGGGAATGATTAGGATGATAATGATTGGGAAATAGATGATGTGGATATAGGGATAGATGATTAGGATAAGATGGTTAGGATAATGGATTGGATTAGATGTGGAAGAGAGTTGGGATTATGTGGATAAGTGATTTGGATTAAGAGGACAAGGAAGTGATTCCAAAATTGATTAGAATGGAGATGGAGAATTAGATTAGGAAATGGATGAGATGATTAGGATAACGGAAAGTGGATTAGGATGTGGAAGAGAGTTGGGGGTATGTGGATAATGGATTTGGGTTAAGAGGATGAGGAAGTGATTAGGTTGAATTAGGATGAAGATGGAGAATTAGATTAGGAAATGGATGAGATGATTAGGATAATGGAAAGTGGATTAGGATGTGGATTAGGAAGATAATGGATATTGGATTAGAAAGTGATTAGAATGATAAGATGGGATATGATTAAGATCAAATGAAGGGATTAATTAGGAATGATGATGATATTTAAGAAATGGATGAGGTGGACAATAGATTTAAGATTAGGACCTTGATTAGATTAGGCAATTTGATTGGGATTAGGGTCTAATGATGATGGATTAAGATAATGATTTGGATGGCTAGGATAATGATAAGGATGAATTAGATAATTCGATGAGTGATTAGGAGGAAAATGGATTAAGATAAGGTTGATGAGGAAGAAACTGAATTAGGATAATGCGGATTAAGAGGAAATGGATTATTTGGACTTGGATTAGGAAAATGGATGATTTGGATGAGGATTGAGATGGGTGATTAAGGGTGGCTTAGGTACTTGACCTTAGGTAGCTTTACAATAAAATAAACACACATTCATGCACAATTATTGCAAATGATTTGAATTGGTTTGGATTAAAGGGATTCATGAGTTTCAACAATGAATACACACCAAACACACCAACATCCTAGATTAGTCTTGAGTAGGTGTGACATATCTTGTGGATCTCACAAGATGGTCATGGGTCAATCCCAACTCAAAATAGAGAAGTGATTCCCACCCCCATTAATACCTTAGTGCTATAGCTTGGATAGATAGGGAATATATGGTCATGTACCACCATATACCCTTTACCTTGGAGACTTTCTTCTTGCCCAAAGTAGACCCTATCTCAAGTATAACAATACGAGTAAGAATCTTCCCCTCCTACTACAAAAATGCACCACAAGATATGATGGTCGAAGGGTCTTAAGCTAGGATGTATGGGCTTCTAGGGGATATCCTCGATACACTTTAGGTGCATGAGGCATAAGTCTGTGGAATGAGGGGTATGTCTAATGGCATGGTCTGAGAGGGTAACCTACTCTCCTCCTTCACTTTTCAAGGCATAAATTTCTTGCAAGCTTCTCCCAAATGACAGATGTCCCCCAATGGAAGAGTCTTTCGATTCTCTTCTAAATTTTTATACCCCACTGGAACACGAGGGTTGAGGTCATCCCCTTGGTGATAAAATCTAGGGAACGACCCCTAGAGGAAAGAATCCAAGGTGTTTTTTATCTCCAAGATCACCAAGTGGCATGAGGAGAGAGCATACACACCAAGGACCTTGGGATGAATAATGATAACAAAGATTAGATCAAATCAAGTTTTTTGATCTCCAAGATCACCAAATGGCGTGAGGAGAGAGCATACACCTTGAAATGACCCCAAACAAAGCATACAGGTTCTTTTTAAGCCTAAAAATAAATGTTCCTAAGATTTAGTGGAAAAAAGATGGATCCTTTAGCATGCAGAGCTACAACAACTTGTTAGTAGTTTGGATGATTTGATCTTTGACCAATGATGTGCTACAAACAAGTGTGTCAAATTGAAGTCATAAAACATGTAAAAAAACAAATGTTAGATGGAATGATATAGTAGATTAGATAAGATATTTATATTCCTTGTGAAATTTTAAGCCATTTCAAAAAAATCATCAAATTTTGTTATGTTTTGCAAAAGTTATGAGCATTTGAAGTTTCTAGGATGCATGCACTGACAGACAAGCATAGGCGCTAAGGGAAGAATTATAGGCACAAATCTAGGTCCTAGGCACTACAAAAAAAGGTATAGGTGCTAAAGAATGAGGTGTAGGTGCTACAGGGTGAAGTGCAGGCGCTAAACTGCTGATAGGAAAACACAGAGGCTAGAATGAGACCCAGGCACTACATGAAGAAATATAGGCACTAAAAGATGAAGTGTAGGTGCTACAAGATGAAGTATAGGCACTATAGGATGAAGTGTAGGTGATAAACTACTAACAGGCAAACACAGAGGCCAAAATGAGACCTAGGTGCTACAAGAAGTATAGGCACTAAAAGATGAAATGTAGGTGCTACAGGATGAAGTGTAGGTGTTAAACTACTGACAAGAAAATAGAGAGGCCAGAATGAGAGCCAAGCACTATGGGAAGAAGTATAGGCACTAAAAGATGAATTGTAGGTACTACATGATGAAATGTAGATGTTAAACTAGGAGAAACCTACAAAAGAGTGTATTAGTACACATGCATTGAAACATAGAATGTAGGCGCTGAAACATAGGCGTAGGCACAACTGTAACCTACACGAAAACACTTGACCAGAAACTCATAAGAAAGTTAGATTAGAAGGGTGGGGGTCCCATTGGGCATGCTAGAATGTCTAACCAAGAAAATGAGCATGAGAAACAAGTTAAAAGACTAACCTGTTTCACCTAAAATCTAAGCTACCTCAGATTGAGCAAAAGGAATGCAAACATAAAGAAATTAAACAATATAACTACATGCAAACCTTGATCTTGCGATGTGCTCCTTGATGTCTTGATGCAGATGGCTCCTCAAATGGGTAGCATAACCTTGCTTCTCATGGAGTCTTGGAGGTAAAGAGGTAGCATTGTGTTGTATGAAGAAGTGTGATTTGTGAAGGGGTGAGATCCAATTTTGGTGCAGGAGCACCATATCTATATTTTTACATTTTTGAGGTCAATAAGAGCCTAAGTGGAGATTTGGTCTCAATAGGAGTGTAGGTGGAGTTTTCATCTTCATAACTGATGTAATAAAGGTCTATTATGACCACTCTAGATGCATTAGTTGTAGGGCTTCAATATTTTCTTAAGTTAGTACATTCTATGTTAAGCAATTTAGTGCATAGGCTATTTTTAGCCTCATTTTTGGCTTTGTCAGCAAGGAGTGGAGTCATGGATCGAAGGAAAAACATGTAAACTTACTATTTATGCCTAAAGACTTTATGAAAAAGGTAGAGTTGATGTTTTGAGTAAGAAATTAATAACAAATTTCATGTTTTTTGCAATTTCTCTCTATATTCTGTTGTTAAAACACATAGTATTGGTCCGTACAGTACAGTCAAGAGTCCCATTGCACAAAATGTTGAAATGGATTAGGTTAACTTTGATTTAAGCCAGATTGGGAAGATTTTGCTTAGGTTTGAAGCATTTTACAAACATTTTCTCTAAATTTGCTCTGTATTTTCTGTGTTTTCTTGTTGTTTCCCACGACTATACTCATCCGTACTACATTGTCAAGACCTCTAATGCATAACATGGGATGAAGAGATAAGTTACCTTCCATTTACACCTGGTAGGAGCAAATTTCATTATGGTAGAAGCTTTTTATAATAGTTTTTTCTAAGAATAGGTCCTAAACCCTAGGGTTTTGAGGGTTTTGAGAAAATTGATGAATTTGCAGCCTATTCCATCTGCACCATAATAAAAAATGGATGGAAATTATTTAGTTAGGATGTCTTTCTATTGGGTTTCATTGCAGGAGCAAGGGATTGGAACAAAAAGGTAGATTTGGGTGCATGAAGTCTAATATCTCTATGTATTAGATAGTCCAAGCATAGGTAGAGTGAGACTTTGAAGGAAAAATAGTTTGTGTGGTGGATAGAACCATAGAACCAACATAATCCATCATATTTCAACATCCCAATCACCTTAGAACAAGAATTTATAGTGTGGGTCAAGATTTCCACACACTTGCTTTGGTGAGGAGGCCTAATTAGGCCTAAGGATATCAAGAATAGTCCTGTTTTGGGGCACATGTCTAAAAATAATCTATGTTGCATGAAAGATATGATAAAGGGGGTAAATCACAAAACACACAACAATAGAAATTGAACACAGAAAATAGAACTTTCTTTTATTAATTTAGACAACTTATTACATTACAGAATTTCAAATACAATAAGAGGAATCAATCCTACACAAACTGCAACACATTACAGCTTCCTATTCCCAGACTCTAGAATCATCTGCCTTCTGTAACCCCAAATCAGCTAGGGTTTCTATTTTCCCACCTATTCTTGACTCTACGCTTCCCCCCTAACTCTCCTACTATCCAAGGTTCCCAAAAATGGTTATTAATAGCCTTTTTGGCGGCCAACAACCTAATTTCAAAATTTGCATCTCCCTCCAAAAATAGGTCAACTTCTGGGAGCCATAACATTTGATCCAGGTGTCTGATTGATGAACTATTTTATGCATTAGAAAGCTCATGGAGTATTCTACATGCTAAGAACATGCTTGCCTGTTCTGGCCATTTTCGGGCCCGTACGAGGCCGTTTAGTGCCTCAAACCTAAGTTTGAATAATTTTCAGGCATTTTTTAGGAAACGAAAACTTTAATATCTTTCAGCTCGCAAATGATTGTTACGTGATTCCTTCACCAATGGTCTTATATTTCTGTTATGTAACTTCCTGTAAATTTTCACTTCAATCCATGCCCAAATGCAAACTTTCTAAAAATGGCAGGTTACTATTTTTAGCAGTTTAGAAAGACTGAAAATCCTACATCATTATTCAAGTGATTATGAAACCAGAACCACAAATTTTGAAAAGAAATAGAAATAACATCAACAATTTTGAAACACATATTTTTTTTTGGGTGATGCAAGATTGTCCTTACACCACTGGATGCTCCTGCATCAGACACCGAGGGTGATTTGAGAAGTGACCCTGTCACATCTTAGGCATTTGTGTGAGGAAAACCCAAATGGTCAACCTCTACCTTAGACAACCAAGAAGAATCTTCAACAAGTCTTCCTTTCCATTTCACCAGATATTCTAGATATTGCATGTTCTAAGTACTTCTTCCCACATGGCTATCCAAGATCTCTTCTATCTCCTCCATTGAAGTAGATGCTGGAATACTCCACTGTTCTTCTATTGTTCCATCCTCTATGCCACCCTCATGATATTCTGTTAAATCAACAATGTTGAACACATAGGAAATATTAATCCCGCTTGGCAACTCTACCTCATTTGCATTTCCTAAATCATGCTTCTTCAGGATTTTGCACGGTCCAAATTTCTTCATTTTCAACTTATTGTATGTTCCAATTGGGAATCTTTCTTATTAATGTGCTTTCTCACCTCTTCATACAAACTCTTTAGATGTTCAACAAAGTCTTCAGCCTCGGCACTTGTCTTTTCTCCTTTGTTTAGATTCCTTAACTCTGAAGCATTTCTTGGACTATTTCCATATACAATCTAGAATGGTGATTTACTAGTACTCCTATTGACAAAATTGTTGTAAGCAAATTTTGCATGTGGTAAAATTAAATCCCATCCCTTGGGCTTATCTCCTACTAAGCATCGTAGCATGTTACCCAAACTCATATTCACCACTTCTGTCTATCCATCAGTCTGTGGATGGTGTACATAACTGAACTTCAAATCTATCTTCAACTTCTTCCACAATGTTCTCCAGAAATAACTAACAAACTTGGTATCTCAATCTAAAACTATGCTCTTTGCTAGATCGTGTAATCTCACCACCTCTTTGAAAAATAATTCAGCAATATGAATAGCATCATTAATCTTCCTGCAAGGAATAAAATGTGTCATCTTCGAGAATCTGTTCACCACCACAAAAATGGAATCATGTCCTCTATGTGTCCTTGGTAAACCAAGAACAAAATCCATACTGATATCATCTCATGGCTTCTCTGGTATAGCTAATGGTGGATATAGACCTGTGTTCTAACTTGCTCATTTTGCCATCTAACATACTCTGCAACTCTGCACAAATTTCCTCACATACTGCTACAACTGTGGCCAATAATAATTTTTACCAACAATAGCAATGGTCTTATCTCAACTAAAGTGTCCAGCCAATCCTCCACTATACTTCTCCTTAATCAGGTTCTCTCTCATGGAACTCCTTGGAATGCACAACTAGCTTCCTCTAAACAACATGCCATCTTGGATTATGAAATCCAACCATTTTGTCTTGTTCCAAGTGACAAGTTCCAAACAAGCTTTACAGGCCTCTGCAAAATCTAGATCCTCAGGATACAAACTTTTGAGCTCATCAAACCCAACAACCTCTATCTTCATTTCTGTCAACAAATTTTGCCTTCTGCTCAAGGCATTTGCAACTCTGCTGGACTTCCCACTCCTGTGCTTCAAAACAAAAGTATAGCTCTGCAAAAACTCAACCCATTTTAAGTGCCTTTGGTTCAACTTCCTTTGACTATTAAGATACTGCAAAGCTTGATGATTAGTATATAAAACAAACTCTTTTGGCAACAAATAATGTCTCCATTTCTTCAAAGCATGAACTATTGCATAAAATTCCTGATCATAAATATAATACTTTTTCTTGTCATCATTAAGCTTCTCACTAAAATAGGCAATGGGCATACCTTCTTGGCTCAAAATAGCTCCTATACCACTACCACTAGCATCACAATCTACCTAAAATACCTTATTGAAATCTAGAAGTGCCAAAACAAGTTGTTCTATGACTTTTTGCTTCAATGTATCAAAGCTCTTGTCTACTCCTTTAGTCCATCTAAACTCTTTTCTATCCCCTCTCATTGTCTGAATTAGGGGTGCACAAATGCTACTAAAATTCCTGATAAACTTTCTGTAAAAACTTGCCAAACCATGAAAAGATTTTACCTCTATTGCACTCCTTGGCGTAGGCCATTCAATGATAGCCCTTACTTTTTCTGGGTCCATCTTAAGACCTTCCTCTGAGACAACAAATCCCAAGTATACCAACTCCTTTGCAAAACTACATTTCTTCATATTAATCAGCAACTTCTCCTCCCTCAGCTTCTCTAGAACTCTTCTCATATGCATCAGATGCTCACCCCAAGTCTTACTAAAAATCAAAATATCATCCAAATAAACAATAACAACACTTCCCAAAAATTCTTTCAGTACCTCATTCATGAGCCGCATGAATGTGCTCGGTGCATTGGTTAGCCCAAATGGAATGACTAACCACTCATACAAACCTTCCTTTGTCTTGAAGGCTCTCTTCCATTCATCTCCTTCTCTGATACGGATTTGGTGATACCCACTCTTTAGGTCAATTTTTGTGAAGTACTTGGCTCCACTCAAACAATCATGATGTCATCCATTCTTGGCAATAGAAATCTATACTTGATTGTTATCTTACTGATGGCTCAAGAGTCTATACACATCCTCCATTCTCCATACTTCTTTGGTGCTAGTACTGCAGGTACCACACATGGACTTAGGCTCTCCCTTATCAGTCCTTTCCTCAACAACTCCTGAACTTGTCAGTTCAGCTCTTCATTCTCTATAGGGGTCATTATGTGGGCTCCCTTGTTTGGCAAACTGGCTCCTAGTATCAAATCCATTTGATGACTTATCTTCCTTACTAGTGGTAAACCTTCTGGTACATTATCAGAGATAATGTCCTCAAACTCTTCCAACATATCTGAAACTTCTACTGGTACATCTTCATAGTTCTCTTGACTAATCTTAAGAATCAATGCAAAGCAATGACGCTCATGCTTCATACCCTTCAAAAATTTCCTACCATCTACCAGGCAAATTCTGGCAGTACTACATACCTTTTCTTCCACCTCCTTCAAGGGCTTCAACTAATGATGAACTCCATCCTTTGTTAGGGAATGTGTTTGCACAACCATCATGGACAACGCTCCTATCATACTGCCACGACCTCCCCAACAACATATGACATGCATCCATCGGTATGATATCACAGAGCACCTCATCATGGTAGTCACCAATCTTGAACTTCACTAAACACTGCTTATTGACCAAAGCTTTATGGTCCTTCTGTAACCATGCAATCTAATATGGATGTGGATGCTTTCTTCTTGTCAACTTCAACTTGTCAACCATCTCCTCTGAAACAAGATTATCAATGCTTCCACTGTCAATAATAATATCTTACCTTCACATTTGCACCTTGTGCGGAATAAACTCTTCCTCTGATTGGGTTCTTTCTCCTCATTCAGCAAGGTTCTTCTAACAACTAGGGTTTCTCCCCTTTCAGCATCTTCAGAATGCTCAGAATGTGCATCTTCATCTACATGTGCAACTCATGCATTGCCTTCAGGTCTCTATTTGTCCTTCCTTGATGTTGCAGACACTCGTATGCTTGATGCCCTTCTTCTCTATATTGGAAATATTTTCCTCTAAAACCTCCTCTTCTGGGTCCTTACCCAGGTCTGCCTCTTCCTCTTCCTCTTTGCTCACCATTGTTCTGTTCATGAGGGTAGTAGGTATTATCTCCTCTTTGATTTCGACTGGTGCTGGCTTCTTCACTTTTCTTGGAATCTTCATTTTAGCCCCCATAGGGTCTTCCACCAGTCATCCCGCCTTGACCTCTTCCCCTTTGCTTGTTGTCAAATCTTTTATTCATCTTCTCTTCCACCTTTAGGGAAAACTAGTATGCATCTTCTATGGTGGTCATTCTAACCAGGCTCAACTCCTCTTGAATAATTGGACTCAAACCATTAATGTAATGGGCTACCTTCTCCTTGTTGGGCTCTGCATGGCCTGTCCTGATAGTAATTTTATAAAACTCTTATATATACTCCTTAATAGACTTGTTACCTTGCTTCAGTCCTTGCAGCTTCTTTAGCAACTCCATCTCATAGTCCACAGGAATGAACTGCTTCTTCAGTTTCTCCACCATCCAATCCCATCTAATGATCTTTCATTTTCCTCTTCTATTCCTCTCTAACTAGACCTCCTTCCACCAAATATTGGCATGGCCCTTAAATTTTGTTTTTGCAAACTTGACTCGCTCTGGGTCTTCTACATCTTTATACTCAAAATATTTCTCCATGTCATTGATCCAATCAATAAGTTGTTCCACATTCAAATCTCTAGAATATGTAGAAACTTTGATCCTAGGCCTCTTTTCAATCTTCAAAATGGCCCTCAAAAACCTAACTTCTACAGGATCTCCTACAACTTCTTATTCTTCCTCAGATAGCTCCTCTTCAACTTCATATTTGCTTTGTTCTCTTGTTCTCAAATCAAACCCTCTTTGCAGTTCCTCTTGCAATGCATCGATTTGCCTTTGCAGGGCTCTAAAACCCTCTTCCATCAAAGCATTTCTCCCAACATGATTTCTTTGTAGAGGCATCTTGATCTCCGCAGCAAACCCACAACCTCAAGTCCTAGTGCAAACTGCCTCATGGTCAGCAATTTGTCTACACACTCAGGAACCCTTGCTCTGATACCACTTGATAAAGGGGGTAAATCACAAAACACACAAAAATAGAAATTGAACACAAAAAATGGAACTTTTTTTTTATTGATTTAGACAACTTATTACATTACAGAAGCTCAAATACAATAAGAGGAATCAACCCTCCACAGGCTGCAACACATTACAACTTCCTATTCCCAGACTCTAGAATCATCTGCCTTCTGTAACCCCAAATCAGCTAGGGTTTCTATTTTCCTACCTATTCTTTACTCTACATTTCCTCCCCTTAACTCTCCTACTACCCAAGATTCCCAAAAATGGTTATTAATAGCCTTTTTAGCAGCCAACAACCTAATTTCAAAATTTGCATCTCCCTCCAAAAATAGGTCAACTTCCGAGAGCCATAACTTTTGATCCAGGTGTCTGATTGACGAACCATTTTATGCGTAAAAAATATCGCGGAGTGCTCTACGTGATAAGATCTAGCTCTATTGGTTCTATCCATTTTTGGGCCCATATGGGGCTATTTAGTGCCTCAAACCTGAGTTTGAATAATTTTCAGGTGTTTTTTAGGAAACAGAAACTTCAATATCTTTCAGCTCACAAATGATTTTTACGTGATTCCTTTGCCAAAGGTCTTATATTTCTATTATGTAACTTCCTATAAATTTCACTTCAATCCGTGCCTAAATGCAAACTTTCTAAAAATAACAGGTTACTACTTTTAGCAATTTAGAAAAACTAAAAGTCCTACATCATTATTCAAGAGATTATGGAACCAGAACCACAAATTTTGAAAAGAAATGGAAAGAACATCAACAATTTTGAAACACATTTTTTTTTTGGTGATGCAAGATTGTCCTTACACCACTGGATGCTCAGTATATAAAACAAACTCTTTTGGCAACAAATAATGTCTCCATTTCTTCGAAGCCTAAACTATTGCATAAAATTTCTGATCATAAACAGAATACTTTTTCATGGCATCATTAAGCTTCTCAGTAAAATAGGCAATGGGCTTACCTTCTTGGCCTAAAATAGCTCCTATACCACTACCACTAGCATCACAATCTACCTGAAATACCTTATTGAAATCTGGAAGTGCCAAAATAGGCTGTTCTACGACTTTCTACTTCAATGTATCAAAGCTCTTATCTGGTCCTTTAGTCCATCTAAACTCTTTTCTATCCCCTCTCATTGTCTCAGTTAGAGGTGCACAAATGCTACTAAAATTCCTGATAAACTTTCTGTAAAAACTTGCCAAACCATGAAAAGATCTTACCTCTGTTGCACTTCTTGGCGTAGGCCATTCAATGATAGCCCTTACTTTTTATGGGTCCATCTTAAAACCTTCCTCTAAGACAACAAATCCCAGGTATACCAACTCCTTCTTTACAAAACTGCATTTCTTCAGATTAATCAGAAACTTCTCCTCCCTCAGCTTCTCTAGAACTCTTCTCATATGCATCAGATGCTCACCCCAAGTCTTACTAAAAATCAAAATATCATCCAAATAAAAAATAACAAAACTACCCAAAAATTCTTTCAGTACCTCGTTCATGAGCCGCATGAATGTGCTCGGTGCATTGGTTAGTCCAAATGGCATGACTAACCACTCATACAAACCTTCCTTTGTCTTGAAGGCTCTCTTCCATTCATCTCCTTCTCTGATACGGATTTGGTGATACCCACTCTTCAGGTCAATTTTTGTGAAGTACTTGGCTCTACTCAAACAATCCATGATGTCATCCATTCTTGGCAATGGAAATCTATACTTGATCATTATCTTATTGATGGATCGAGAGTCAATACACATCCTCCATTCTCCATCCTTCTTTGGTGCTAGTATTACATGTACCACACATGGACTTAGGCTCTCGCTTATCAGTCATTTCATCAACAACTCCTGAACTTGTCTGTTCAGCTTTTCATTCTCTGCAGGGGTCATTCTGTGGGTTGCCTTGTTTGGCAAACTAGCTCCTAGTATCAAATCCATTTGATGACTTATCTTCCTTACTAGTGGTAAACCTTCTGGTACATTATCAGAGATAATGTCCTCGAACTCTTCCAACATATCTGAAACTTCTACTAGTACATCTTCACAATTCTCTTGACTAATATTAGGAATCAATGTAAAGCAATGACGCTCATGCTTCATACCCTCCAAAAATTTCCTACCATCTACTAGGCAAATTCTGGCAGTACTACATACCTTTTCTTCCACCTCCTTCAAGGGCTTCAACTTATGATGAACTCCATCCTTTGTTAGGGAATATGTGTTTGCATGACCATCATGGATAGCGCTACTATCATACTGCCATGGCCTCCCCAATAGCATATGACATGCATCCATTGGTATGATATCACACAGCACCTCATCATGGTAGTCACCAATCTTGAACTTCACTAAACACTGCTCATTAACCAAAGCTCTATGGTCCTTCTGCAACCATGCAATCAGATATGGATGTGGATGCTTTCTTCTTGTCAACCTCAACTTGTCAACCATCTCCTCTGAAACAAGATTATCAATGCTTCCACTGTCAATAATAATATCACAACACTTACCTTCACATTTTCACCTTGTGCGAAATAAACTCTTCCTCTGATTGGGTTCTTTCTCCTCATTTAGCAAGGTTCTTCTGACAACTAGGGTTTCTCCCCTTTCAGTATCTTCAGAATGCTCTGAATGTGCACCTTCATCTACATGTTCAACTCGTGCATTGCCTTCAGGTCTTCTATTTGTCCTTCCTTGATGTTATAGACACTCGTATGCTTGATGCCCTTCTTCTCCACATTGGAAACAGGTTCCTCTGAAACCTCCTCTTCTGGGTCCTTGCCCAAGTCTGCCTCTTCCTCTTCCTCTTTGCTCACCATTGTTTTGGTCACGAGGGCGGTAGGTATTATCTCCTCTTTGATTTCGACTGGTGCTAGCTTCTTCACTTTTCTTTGAATCTTCATTTTAACCCCCATAGGGTCTTCCACCAGTCCTCCCGCCTTGACCTCTTCCCCTTTGCTTGTTGTCAAATCTCTTATTCAACTTCTCTTCCACCTTTAGGGAAAACTGGTATGCATCTCTATGGTGGTCATTCTGACTAGGCTCAACTCCTCTTGAATACTTGGCCTCAACCCATTAATGTAACAGGCTACCTTCTCCTTGTTGGGTTCTGCATGGCCTATCCTGATAGTAATTTTATAAAACTCTTCTGTATGCTCCTTAACAAACCTGTTACCTTGCTTTAGTCCTTGTAGCTTCTTCAACAACTCCATCTTATAGTCCACATGAATAAACTACTTCTTCAGTTTCTCCACCATCCGATCCCATCTGGTGATCTTTCCTTTTCCTCTTCTATTCCTCTCTAACTGGACCTCCTTCCACCAAATATTTGCATGGCCCTTCAATTTTGTTTTTGTAAACTTGACCCAATTTGGGTCTTCTACATCTTCATACTCAAAATATTCCTCCATGTCATTGATCCAATCAATAAGTTGTTCTGCATTCAAATCTCTAAAATATGTAGAAACTTTGATCCTAGGCCTCTTTCGAATCTTAGAAATGGTCCTCAACAACCTAACTTCTGCAAGATCTGCTGCAACTTCTTGTTCTTCCTCAGATAGCTCCTCTTCAGCTTCATCTTCGCTTTCTTCTCTTATTCTCAGATCAAACCCTCTTCACAGCTCCTCTTGCAATCCATTGATTTTCCTTTGCAGGGCTCTAAAACCCTCTTCCATCAGAGCATTTCTCCCAAAATGATTTCTTTATGGAGGCATCTTGATCTCTGCAGCAAACCCACAACCTTAGGTCCTAGTGCAAACTGCCTTATGGTCGGCGATCTGTCTACACACTCAGGAATCCTCATTTTGATACCACTTGATAAAGGGGGTAAATCACAAAACACACAACAACAAAAATTGAACACAAAAAATATAACTTTCTTTTATTGATTTAGACAACTTATTACATTACAGAACCTCAAATACAATAAGAGGAATCAACCCTCCACAGGCTGCAACACACTACAGCTTCCTATTCCCAGACTCTAGAATCATCTGCCTTCTGTAACCCCAAATCAGCTAGGGTTTCTATATTCCCTCCTATTCTTAACTCTACGCTTCCCCACCCTAACTCTCCTACTACCCAAGGTTCCCAAAAATGGTTATTAATAGCCTTTTTAGCGGCCAACAACCTAATTTTGAAATTTGCATCTCCCTCCAAAAATAGGTCAACTTCTGGGAGCCATAACTTTTGATCCAAGTGTCCGATTGACGAACCATTTTATGTGTCAAAAAGCTCGAAGAGTGCTCTACGTGCTAAGAACTATCTCTGCCAGTTTTGACCATATGCCAGGCCCGTACGAGGTATTTTAGTGCCTCAAACCTGAGTTTGAATAATTTTCAGGCATTTTTCAAGAAACAGAAACTTTAATATCTTTCAGCTTGCAAATGATTTTTGTGTGATTCCTTCGCCAAAGGTCTTATATTTCTATTATGTAACTTCCTGTAAATTTTCACTTCAATCCATGCCCAAATGCAAACTTTCTAAAAGTAGCAGGTTACTATTTTTAGCAGATTGGAAAAACTAAAAGTCCTACATCATTATTCAAGTGATTATGGAACCAGAACCACAAATTTTGAAAAGAAATGGAAAGAACGTCAATAATTTTGAAACACATCTTTTTTTGGGTGATGCAATATTGTCCTTACACCATTGGATGCTCCTATATCAAGATATGTTAGAGAGGAGCCTAATGGGTATCATAAAAACTAGTTGGTTCATGGGTTTGGTCCAGTTTCTATGAGATATGCTTCAAAAACCTCTTTTCAAGGGCTACAAGCAAGAAGGTCAAGTTGTGAAGAAACGATAGGTGAAATAAGAATTCATGGTGTTTTGTGAGTTTGGTGAGTATCTCCTAGTCAATTTAGTGTGGTCCAAGGTGGTTGGGAGGTTTGATAAGTGGTTTATGTATTCAAAACCATGAAATGGCTCTTTTTGCCTACCTTTCCAGCTTGCATTGTAAGAGGACATCAAGCTTCTTACATGATCAAACAAAATACATTTGAGGATAGTTTGAACACCTTCACCTGCTCTGCATCAAGTGGTATTAGAGCATAGGTAGTAGATCATTGGAAGAGTTGAAGATTGAAGTTTTACAGTAGAATTTGAAGAGTCAAGATGCATCCAGAAGATACTGTATATGCCTAAAAATGACACGACTCTGTCTAAATATTTATTCTTAATATTTATTTCATTCTAATTCTTCTATCAATAAATAAATAAACAAATTTATTTATTTGATTCACATTCCGCTAAGTTAATTAAATATTGAAATATTTAATTACCTCTTCTAAGGTCAAAATTAAATAAAATCTTTTATTTAATTAAATTCTTCCAAACAATTAAATAATTCTTAATTATTTAATTAAGTCAACTCATTCTTCCAAATTTAAATAAATCAATCAAATTTATTTAAATCCTCTCAATCTCCAAAAATAAAATATAATAAAATATTTTATTTATTCTTCTAAATCATGCACAACAATTAAATAAATAAATTTATTTAATTTACTTTCTTATCTTCTAATTCTTCAAATATCTTCCAAATCTTCTAAAAATAAGTCTTCATTTTCATGCACATAAAAGTGAATAATTTATTATTTAATTTCTCTCAAATCATGCAAAAGCAAATCACAAGTTGAGTTAACTAACTCAATCAACCTTGTTTTTATCAATATCTCTTAAATTAGAAAAAGACTTTCTAATTTACGAAAAGCATGTCTTATCTTTAGAAAAGAAAGTGTTAACTCAAATAAAATAGTTTTTGTGTGACACTTGTCTTCTACTTATTCACTCACATTCCTCAACCATTCTCAACCGTTGATCTTCTCATTCTTTCTATACCGTTGATCCTCTCTCTCCCAAGTCTGTAAATTGAACCATGTTCTTCCATTTCATTCATCCAATCTTTAAGTATTGTTACTCTGCAGGAATTATAGCGCACCTTTGGCACATACGTCATTCCATTTGCTTGCAATCAACTTGTTACCATATCATTACCATTGTTGTGAAGCTCATCTTCATTACAAAGCATTATCATAGCCATTCTCCATTGACAATCTTGGAATAGCAAGGAAGTGCACTCTCTGAGGGCCTTATTCATACATACAAGATCGATTGAGATAGGCAACCAATGGAAGCCATGAAGCTTTGAGGTTTGCAAAGGTTTTTTGAAGTTCTTTTGTTTGATTGATCTCTTTGTTTCTATATTTCATTGAGTTTTGGGTATTATTGATATACTATATTAATTATTCATGTTTACTCCAATTTTTCCTTAACATTTTTGGTGCCCACCGTGGGGTCTAGCCCCAAATTTAACCCAAAAACTAAGTTTTTGTGTTTTAGAAAGCCATACACAGGAAGAAATCATGTATCTGACACATCCTAACATGCATCTGCTATCTATTTTGTTGCATACATTCCTTCGGCACATATAGTCTCTAATCTAGCGCATCTACTGTCTGTTTAGGCACATACATCCTTTCAGTGCACACAAACTTTGTTCCGGTGCATATATCCTTTGATACTGTGCACCTGTCTGTTCAGCGCGTATATACTATTTTCCTGCGCTTTTGACCTCTATCTTAGCACATATGTACTGTGGTGCTTTTGAGCTCTGTTTCTGCGTATTCAATCTCTGAAGCTATGCATTTGATCTAGGCAGTGCTTTTTAGGGTTTCCTTGAAGTTTTTGCTAATGCTGACGTCTTTTTTGCATGAACACTCTTGATCTATTTTGTAGGCTAGGTACTGGTTTAAAATCATATAGTTGCACTTGTTAACACACACTTCAATTTCTAACGGGAAAGTAAATAGATGCTCATGCAAATCTCACATAGTCTTAACTAGGAAGGCGGTAATTGAATCATTGCTATCTTGCATATCATTGAATCATTGCTATATTATTATCTTTCAAAGTTGGACACATTGCTATCTAGGTAAAATTGAACCATTGCTATCTTGTTATCACTTCAAAGTTAACAACTCATTGTTATCTGGGTAAAATTGAACACATCATTGCTATCTTGGTAAAATTGAACCATCACTATCTTGTTATCACTTCAAAGTTAACAAATTTATGTGCTTGCCCAAGTAGATAGCTCATCTAGTTTTTCTCATTTTAACTAGGTGAAAAAAGCCACTATCTTCTATGTTTTGGGAATGATAACAGGCCTATGCTCTCCCCTATCTTAGGTGACCAAAATGCCAGACATATCATTTTTGCATATGTTTTTCCTTTAGAGGGGCCTGCTCTTGGATACCATTCATCCAAGTAGGAATGACCCTAAGTGGTAACAGGCTAGACGCCAAGCCCTACCAATCCACTATAAATAAATTGTGTTTAGAGTGAAAGCTTCAAACAACGAGTGCAGTTGTGTTATACTGATAGCCAACCTCCCCCAAAACCCTCCAAGTCATAACCCTTGTAGGTTGGCAGACTCCATAACGGAGAGTAGTGCTGCCACATGTATAACCACTCGAACGGTTGCCTTTATTAAACACCTTTGTCTTAGTGGCCAAAAACCCCTATAATCTAGTGCAGGGAAGGGCGATTATCACCTCCCAAAGATGATTCACTAGAGATAGTGAGAATTTAATTTTATACTACCCTTTGAAACCTAGGATTGTACTTGCTTTCTTTTAGTCCAAAAAGAGTCAAAAAAATAACAAAAAAAAAACTATAAAAACATTCTTTGTGTTTGCTATGTCTTCTTGCCATAATTTTAGAAAATCAGATCAAAAAAGACCTTCTTGCAGCCAAAGATACTAAAAACATCACAAAATTCCCAAAAACTTGTTAAAAAAACACTAAAAAACTAGAGCGGCACATTCATCTTCTTTTGTTGTGCATTTGTGCTGATTTCTGGCACATCTCTACTAACTTACGACACTTCTGCAACTTGTTATGGCACATTTGAAATTTACCAGTGTTACACTTCTGTACTAACTTTTTGTGCATTTACTAGTTTTTATGGCGCATCTATTCTCATGCATGCATGACAGTGAGTACTTCCATAGTCTTTGAGAGGAAAATTTCACCATTTTTGGGTACCCATTTCAGCCTAGTTCCAGGTTCTGAGATTAGATCTTACCTTGTAGTCACTTTTCCATCCATTTTGTGTCAAAGTCTCTTTCATTAGCCATCTCATTCACTTTCTATCAGGTCTCCCTAGTCCAAAGTCAAATTATCCCATATCAGATTAGCATAGGCCCCTTTTTCAAATCATTTTGGATTCAAGTAACCCTAGTAAGTCACAGAACTTCGCTAGTGGTCTTAGTGCATGACTAGTCCCTAGATAGTGAGACAGGTATCGAGTACCCTTACTAGTGGCTATCATCTTGTATCAACCGTCTTACTTCGAATCATTGATCGAGAAAGTCCCTTGTCCAAATCTTGTCATAAGTATCCTATTCTCAGTAGTCTCCATTGGTATCTTGCCAAAATCTCTAGTTTCATTCCACTACATCCCACGTCACCTTGCATGGTTCTTACTAGATCTCAATACCAAAAGCAACTTGAAATGGCTGGATCATCTAACTGCATTGTCACCCCTCAGGATTGTGATGAGGAAACCTCTCATGAAGAATATCAACGACACCTTCAAGATTAGAAATTCCAACGCTTGCTAGAGAAAGTGTTGCATGAGGACCCTCACAAATATTTTTATCATCTTGCAAATCTTGGACTTAAGCTCTCCACTAATTTTGATCTAAGGAAGATCAAAGAGACTGTAGAGGATAATCATGAACACCACACTAGTGAGGACAAAGGAAGGAAAGTCATAGACCCAAACACACATATGGAAGAAATGAGGAAACAAATCGAGGGTCTAACGCAACAAATGATAGATCTCAAGATAGGTACAAACACTAAAACATACTCCTTAGAAGATATCACATCGTACCCCTTCAACAAAAGTTTGATCATGATACCATTCCCCTTTTGATTTGAAGTTTCTAAGTTTGACAAGTACAAGGGGAAAGGGGACCCTAGAGATCACATTAGGGAATTCAATGCCGCATGCATGGAAGTAGCTCACAATGAGACTTTTTTAATGAGACTATTCCCTAGATCTCTAGGTAGTCAAGCCATGGAGTGGTTCTCAAGACTCCCACCGAGTATCAAAACTTTTAATGAGTTAGTCAACAAATTCATCACGCACTTCTCATACAACATTGAACATGAAGTCTCCATGCTTGACCTATGCAATACCAAGCAAAAGAGTGGTGAATCATTCACCTCCTTCCTACAAAGGTGGAGAAAGCTAGCAAGCAAATTCTCATATGATGTACCCAAGAAGCAACTAATGGAGATGTTTGTCCACAACCTCAACTCTGATCTAAGCTATCAAATACAAATTCAATGCCCTACTTCATTTTTCAAGGTCATTGAAATGGGACTGTTCATCAAGAAAGCTATGATCATCAAGGGACAAATCAAGTTATACAAGGACACACCTACCTCTAACTACATGATTGACAAATTAAAGTTTTGGACTAAGAATAAAAATGCCATCAGCGATGGAGTAGATGATGCCAAGGTGGTAGCTCCCAAACAACAACCAATATTCACTCTCAAAGGAGAGGCAAGCAATGTTATGCCCAACAAAACATTCTCTCAAGAGCCAAGACCATGGTTCAACTCAAATCCAAGGTGAAAGTTCACACTGCTAGATGAGTCCCAAGAATCCGCATTAAGGAAGCTATTGGCCAACAATGAAATCTCTCTACTGCCAACAAGTGATTATGAACCTCAAATAAAACCTCACTATTGGAAAGACACCGGATTTTGTATCATAGAGGAAGAGGAAATACAACCAACAATTGTATCCATCTCAAACATGTTATTCAAGACATACTTGATCAAAATCAAGGAGGAGCTCAACAACATACTTCTAATGAGATGCATGTGGCTTACAAAGATCTACTTCTCAATCATGATAGACCGTACAACAACAGCAGCAACAACAACAACCGTAATAGGCAAAATTAGAATAATAGGAATAGTAATGCCAATTATGCAAGTGTGCCATTTGATTATACCATCAATTGCATATCAGAGCATATCCCACAAATCAATGTGGTTACACCCAACCAACAATCAGAGCCCAATAGAATTGATTGTAGTATCATCACCCATAGTGGTAAGGTCACATTAAATACCATTCCTCCAAGGTCATCACCATCTTAGTCCAACTTCCACCAGTATAGCATCATAGACCAACTACAGAAGACTCCTGCCCACATTTCTATCTTAGAGTTGTTGTGTCTATCTCCTTACCACAAGAAGATTCTTGATAAAGCCTTAGTGGAAACCACTGTACCCATGAACTTGGCCCAAGAGAAGTTTCAATCCATGGTAGGTAATCTGACCTCCTCAAGTACCATATCATTTACCAAACAAGATGACCTCTCAGTGTCTCAACCTCATAACACCCCTTTACATATTGTCACCTTCATCTATAAGCACCGCATAAAGAGGGTTCTCATTGGTGGGGGAGCGAGTTTAAATATTTGCATGCTTAAGTTGGTCCTTACATTGGGGTTCTTTGAAAATGCAATTGATCCAAGGAAGAAGATTACTATCAAAGCCTATGATGAAGAGGAGAGAACTACCAAAGGAACAATGGTATTACCCATACAAGTGGGACTGGTGATAAAAGATGTTGTGTGCCAAGTCCTAGATAGGGAACTAGCCTATAATATTCTCCTAGGTAGACCATGGAATCATGCCATGAAAGTTGTACCTTCTACCTATCACCAATGCATAAAATTCCCTCATAATGGCAAGCAAGTCACCATCCAAGGTGATCCTAACCCCTTTCAGCATTGTAACTCTGTCCTTTCAAAACTTGATTGCATCATACCCAATAATAGAGCATCTATGTCCCCTACCCCATAGCACGATTCTACCTCTGAAGCTTCCTCATCCAAGCCCAAAGAGTAGAAAATTACCATCAAAGAAACATGAGTAGGGGAATATTCCATCGAGCACAGCCTCAACTTGGCCAAAATGCCTCTATCGCCTAGATCCTTTAGGCAACCCAAGTATTTTCCAAAGCCATCTGCTCCTCCTACACCTCCCACAACTCCCTTTGTAAAATGGGGGACCCTATCAGATGAAATAGAGGAAAGAGATATCTTACAATGGCTCTACATAGAACAAGAAGAGAGCACACAACAAGAACCACCTAAGCTCCCAACAGAAATCTATGGGCAAGGTGAGTCTATCCTACACAGAATGGGTTATGAATGACAAGGCCCCATCAGCCTAAGAAAAGAAGCAATTATAGAACCCATTCAACCTTCTTCATCCTCATTGGCTAGAACTACAAAAGGTCTAGGATATAAGGATAAGGGCAAAGCTAAAGTAAATGCTTGTCTTGTGGAAATGATTCATACCCTTCAAGAGGACAGTGACACAGATTCCAATGAATATGAGTGGGATGAGCTGACAGAGCATTCCTATGAAGACAAAGAGGTGGACACCATTCAAACTTATAGCCCCTACCATGAGGGATAAACACTAGCGCATAGTCCATTAGAGTGTGATTTGCCTATCCCTGAGAATACAACTTTCGAGGAAGGTTCAAGTTCTATCGCAATAAACAATTTGGAGGAAAGTACCATTCTGAACACTCTCCCTACTAGTCCTCCTAGCATATCCATTCAAACTATCAATGAATCAGATCTATCCTCTAACTCTCTCCCCCTTGTGCATCCTGAGCTTGTTGACTGGGATCTACAAGGAACCCTGCAACTAGATATGTTCCAAAACAACGATGCCTATATTGACTACATGGAACTTAGGGACCACCTACCTAAAGGAAATCATAAATTTGGCTTTTCCAGTGAACTTAATACTATGGCTTATTTTGGAGAGGGTGCCAAGCCTTCTAGTCACAAAAATATCAAAATAAAAACTAGATCTGATGGTGAAAACTACTCCGCAACAGTGTCAGATCCCAAAACAGTAAAAAGAAAGGACACATTTGATGGTGAAAACCCAACTATGGCACCTGATGATGGAAGGCTTGACACTCTCCTTGATGACATGCACCAAGAGAAGTCTCAGATTGTAGTGGAACATATAGAACCTGTTGACATTGGAACAAAGGAATAGCCTAAGATCATTCACTTTGCTAAGTCTCTAACCCCACCAAAAAAGACTAAGTTTGTACCATTCTTCAATAAAAAGTAGATCAACTTTGCTTGGTCATATGTAGATATGCCAGGGTTAGATCCATATTTGATTCTACATCATCTTCCATTAGATCCAAGAGTGAAACTAGTGAAACAGAAGCTTAGAAAGATGCATCCACACATTGCATTGCTTGTAAAAGAGGAACTCAAGAAACTACTGGATGTAGGGTTCATCAGAGCTATAGACTATCCAGAATGGATCTCCAACATAGTACTAGTGTCCAAACCTGATGTCCGAGTCAGACCATGCAATGATTTTAGAGATCTAAACAAAGCTTACCACAAGGATGATTTTCCATTACCAAATATAGATATCATAGTCGACTTAACAGCAAGGCATACCATGTTATCTCTCATGGATGGCTTCTCAGGATACAATCAGATCAGGATAGCACTAGAAGACTAGCATAAGACAGATTTTACTTGTCCATGGGGTATTTTCTACTGGAATGTCATGCCATTTGGGCTAAAGAATGAAAAAGCAACATTACAACGTGCTATGACCACTATATTCCATGATATGATGCACATCACCATGGAAGATTATGTAGATGATATCCTTGCAAAGTCATTCACAAGAGAATCACACCTGGATGTGTTAGAGAAAGTCTTTCAAAGACTAGAACAATTCAAAGTTAGGTTGAACCCAAAGAAATGTGTGTTTAGAGTCACCTTAGGCAAGCTCTTAGGTTTTATTGTATCGGCAAATGGAATAGAGGTGGACCCTACCAAAGTCAAGGCTATTATGGACATGCCACCACCCAAGAATCTTACTCAACTAAGATCTCTACTGAGCAAGCTACAAACAATCCGTAGGTTCATATCACAACTGGCAGACAAGTGTCAACCCTTCAGTCATCTCCTACATAAGAACATTCCATTTAGATGGGATGAGAAATGTGAAGAGGCATTCAACAAACTAAAAGAGTATCTTATGAATCCACCTATTCTCATACCTCCTATCCAAGGGAAGCCATTGTTACTATACATATCTGCTACACCAATAGCTCTTGGGGCCCTTCTAGCACAACAAGATTATGAAGGTACAGAAAGAGTCGTCTACTAGATTAGTCGCACATTGGTGGGCTGAGTTGTAATACTCTCAGATAGAAAGATCATGCCTTGTGGTAGTTTTTGCTTCCCAAAAACTCCCACATTATATGCTAGCACATCCACTCAAACTTATTGCAAAAATAGATCCATTGAAGCACCTGCTAAGCAAAGCAGCTCTAACAGGTCGCCTAGCCAAATGGGTAATGCTCTTAAGTGAATACAACATTGAGTATGTAGACATAAAGGCTATCAAGGGACAAGTCATTGCTAATCATTTAGTAGATGCACCACTACGGGACACCACACCAATGCAATTTGAATTTCTAGATGAATCCTTATTCAATATATCAACATATTCCTGGAAACTCTACTTTGGTGGGTCCTACATAAACCATTGATCGGGGGCAGGAATCTTGTTTGTAACTCCTCATGGTGACACCATACCGAAGTCTTACCTTCTGTTATTCCCATGCACCAACAACATAGGAGAATATGAAGCCTTGGTCATTGGCCTCAAAATGGCAACAGAGTGGAAAATCAAAGAGCTACATATCTACAGTGATTCTCAACTAGTGATCAATCAAGTCAATGACTACTACCAAACCAAAGATGAGAAACTTGTCTCATACAAATGGATGGTCGAGGACTTTAAGGAATACTTTGTGATCATCTCTTTTGAGCAGATACCCTGCATTAAAAACAAAGAAGTAGATGCCATGGTACGAGTTCTTAGTGGAATCAATTCAGCAACCAACTTATGATCTTTCTGAAACCCATTCCATATGCCTATTAGTTGGATCTGATTCACCTTGGTATGATAAGGGTTACACTTACCTCAAGGACAACACCCTCCCACCTGACTTATCTTCAAACCAACGATGAACCTTTGTACGCCAAACCTCTCATTATACCATTATTGCCAACACCCTATACCAATGTGGTCTAGATGGTACTTTACTCCGTTGTTTAGAACGAGAAGAATCCCAAACCACCTTACAAGACATACACGAAGGGATCTATGGAACACACTCTAGTGGTCCTTCCTTAGCTAAGAAACTCATGTGTTTGGGCTATTATTGGCCAAACATGGAAATAGGTTCATATCAATTTTTGAAGAAGTGAAAGCAGTGCCAGATACATGGGAACCTGATAGATGCACTAGCTCAAGAGTTGAGACTTTTAATGACACCTTGGCCCTTTTGTCAATGGGGACTTGACCTTGTAGGCAAAATCCATCCATCCTCATCCAACGGCCACAAATTCATAATAACCACCATTGAGTACTTTACCAAGTGGATTGAAGCCATCGCCCTCACCACCATCACAGGTAAACAAATATCCTCATTCATCCTTAATTACCTCATCTACAGATACAAAATTCCCTTATCCATTATCATGGATAACAGAAGACCCTTCAAAAACTAGGATGTCCAAGAACTCTGTGACCAATTCAAAATCCAACACCGTTTCTCCACACCCTCTTACCCCCAAGGCACCGGCCAAGTAGAAGCATCCAACAAGACCATCTTGAAACTCCTCAAGAAGATAGTCAATGATGCTGGTCGTGATTGGCACATCCAACTCAATCCCACTCTGTGGGCCTACAAAACCAATATATGCACTCCCACAAGTTCTACCCCTTACGCCCTTGTTTATGGCTCAGAAGCTATCCTCCCCGTTGAGGTCGAGTTACCATCTCTCAGGTGTCATTAAAAGGTCTCATTATAGATAGAGTATAGAGTTTCTAGATTGCAAGAACTAGAGTTGCTAGAGGAAAGGAGACAGAAAGCCTTTGACCATCTCAAAGCATATCAACAAATGATGTCACAAAGCTACAACCATAGAGTCTGCCCAAGAGTCTTTAAAGTTGGAGATCTAGTACTTAAGGAGAACCCCTGCAATCAACAGGATTGGGAAAAGAAAGGCAAGTTCAAACCAAACTGGCTTGGGCCTTATGTGATCGTAGCTGCTTATGGATTAGGGGTGTTGGTAATTTTTCCCAAATCGGCAAAGGGTTTGCCAGTTCTAATGCACAGGCAAATTTGGCCAACAGAGTATAGGAGGTTGCTTGAGCTACCTCCCCTTTACTTCTGGTTCTGTCACACCAAGGGGGGTGTCCCTATTTGATAAAGATGTAACATTTACTCTCCAAATGATAGAAATATTTAACTTTGTGATACTAGGCAGAATACTCTCATGTGTGGACCAAGATTTGTGTGACAAATCACAAGGTTAGCAATATTCTTGGACATGTGTGTCTGGTTAACAATGAGAGCATGCAGGGGGTCCTAATCCTGCTCCTACAACTAACAGGTTGAAATTATGGAATGGTTGGTTTGATGGTTTGGATGCAAGACAGGGGTTTTTGGATCATGACTACTTCACAAGGGTAGACTAGTGCCTATCCCAGGGCAAGGAGTCAACTAGACGTATACAAGAGAGTGGCTTGCAACTGGCATTCAAGTTTCAAGGGGTTGGAACTGGTATCTGCCTTACAAATATCACCCAAGAATGGGTATTTAGTTGCCTATACTTACAGACATCCCAAGTGACATACATTCTTCTCCATACCTTAACCTAACACAATTTAATCCACTCCTTGAATGGAAGTTAGAGATCAAGTATGTGATACAGCAAGACTATACCCTAGAATCTGAGAAACCCTTAGCAACCAGATTCAAAAGAAGAAAATGCATGCAACAAGTGGAGACAGATAGTAAAACACATGCAAGAAGTATTTTTCATATAACATTAACACTGAAACTGAACATATGTGCAAGATACAACTCAAGCGCAACACATAAACTCCACAGAGATACAACAGACAGGAAATGCTCTATTTTTCATTATTCACACAAAAATTTGCCCAAGTCTTCAACCCCACAATGAGTAACATAGTTTGGCCTTTATACCAAGACTGTGTACTCATCAAATTAATTTCATGGCAAGTCAAAATTTTGCTAGATACAATGCATTCAAAAATGGTGCCTAAAATCATCAATGCAATAGGTAGAAGGAATGGCGAGGAGGAGCTAGACTCAAGCTTTGCGCCGCTGTTCGGGGACATTCCTCATAAAATTGCTAGTTGGCCCATCACTCAGTCCGTCGCACCTCTGCAATTAGCCAATAATGGCCCACCTACCCGCGAGATGCAGCAATGGACACATCTGAAGTTCTCCTGCCCAAAACAAGTCTGAGGAAGCAAGGAAGACCAACTCTGCATCTTTAAAACCTGGTCGTTGATTTCGATTCCATCGCTGAGATAATCGGTGCCAAAAATTGCAAAAAAGCCAAGGGCCAATGATTACGTTCCACGTAGGAACTTCACATTCCTATCGCTAACCTTTAGCCTCCTCATTTTGCCTTTTTCACCCTTGTATATGCATGAACGGATGCATATACAATTGCCACTGTTCACCGGCCAAAAACCCTTTGTATATGCAAAATGCATATACAATTGCCACTATTCATCATACAAGGCGGACCCCAAACTATTATAGAGCAAATTGGAATTCTCAATCAGGTCCACCCTGCATCTTCTTTCCTTGCATATCTCAATATATATCTACATATACATACAACTCATACATACAAGGCGCGGATTTCAAATTATCATGAAGCATGCTGAAGTTGCTTTGAAATCCATCTTGTATCTAACTCCTCTTGTATATTTCGAATGTACATTGGCACATACAAGCGCCCAATATACATGCTGCGGACCTGAAACATTATTCACTACATTTGACTTTCAATCAGGTCCGAAATGTATATTTCTTCATTGTATATTGGCCTGTATGTGCAATCATACAAACGAACACATATGCAACTGGTAGGCCCCATTTCTGACATTGACCACCGCTGACCTGTTTGTATGTTTTACCTTGTACATTTCCTTTGCATGCCAAATATACAAATGCGTTTGTATATTCCTGTGGGCCCAACCACATGTATCTCGGCCGCATGACTGTAGCAAATGTATATTTGCACCTCCTTGTATATTTTCCTTGCATATGCACCGGCGACATACAAGCCCCTATATACAAGCAGGAATCTTCCATGGAATATACTTGCAATGTATCTTTTCTCTGTATCTAACCATTGTATGTCTAAACATACAAACCAAATATACATGCAACCCAATATGCAAGCAGCAAATATTCTCAGGAATCTATGAAAGATTCCCCCTTGTATATGCAACCCGATATGCATTTAAAAATGCATACAACTCATTTTTCACCATTTTTTTAAGGCCGATGGAGATTTTTACAAGGCCGCTAATGTACATTCGACCTGCATGTATACACAAATAGCCTTGTATATACAAAGACATGCATTTCAACTGATTTTTTGCATTTTTTAGCACTACAGAGGCCGAAAGAGAATTTTTGGATTTTTTGGGAAGGGGCTTGTATGTTTGAATGCTTGAATCTTTAGGAAGGTGCCTACAGATTTAAGCACTAATAGAGGCTCCATCTAGGGATGCATGCTTCCTATAGGCATGGCGAGAACCTCAGATCTCTGGGATGTAGACCAGTCCCTATTCATGGGGCAACAGAGTCGAACATTGCACAAACCTACATCACCAATCACACTTTGTGGCCTAGGGCCACCAAGAAAGAAAAAACATGTATCTTCCTTTGTCAAATACCTTGGTTTCATCTAATATCACTGAATTAGGCCTGAAAAAGATGTCATGATCTGACCACAAACAAACCTTGTCATTTGTATATACAATTATCTCATTTAGCTTGTCTCTGTCAGCCGTATGCAAACAACCTTCATCATCAAGCAACATGTGAATGTTATATTTATCAACCAATGCATATTCAAATGAAATATAACACATGTTATCATCTGTATTAGCATTATGCATTGCAAAATGATCTCCTAGCTAGACTAAAAACTGAAAACATTCATAGTCCACCATATAACTAGGAGCATCAGGTCTCATTGTATCATAAGTTGGCATATCAAGGAAGAATCTCTCAAATCCATATTTGTGCACTTTGTGCACACAACCATCAGCTACACCAAATAGAAAAAACTCAGATTCTGGCACCTCCCTGCAACAATCTTCATGATATATGTTGGTTGCTCTTTCATCAGGATGAAGAACAGAATCCATATCAATTGCATTGCTTAGATCCTCACCATACTCAAACAGATCCTCCTCACTATATGTGTCAGAAAAAATTGATCCAAGTGTTTCAATTTCATTATAGTATGCTACTGGTTCATGGGAAACAAAAAATGCCTTTTCATTATTAGTGAATTCTCTTTGTGGAGGAGTATCAGCCTCTGTGTCATAGAAAAAACTATAATCAAATAAAGAACAATCATGCTCAGCACTAGCACTTGTTTCAATTTCTGATTGCTCTTCATCATTTCCATGTGTCTGAATAAAAGGCAATGATTCAAACATGGAATTGCTCCTCTATTTTCTGATTTCTTCTCTATCTTGTGCACAATACTCACAATCATCTCCACAAACCCACTCAAACAAGTATTCACTGCTGTCCATAACCACATCATTATTTTTAGAATCAGATACCTCAACCTTGCAATGGGAGTCACCACTGATCCTCTCTTTGGCATCCTCAACTGGTGAATAATCCAGTTGAGCATTGTTATCAGCATTATGTTCAAATACAACAATCTCAACTGTTATATTTTCATTTTCACTTTTATCTTCACATAACGCTTTAATCATTTGGTCATTTGCAGCCATACAACTATTATTCACACCAAAGCCTGTGGACAGGGAATTCTGCATATGCTCATTTCTAATGTTTTCTATATTTTCTAAAAACTTGTATGCCATCCGCATACTTGTTATCTTGAATTCCCTCAAAAATGCACTAGAGCCCTCCTCAAAAGCTTCAAAATATATTACAATGCAGGCTGGAGTATCAGGTCTAAAGACTTCAGGGATTTGTGAAAGGGCAACTGCAAATCTATGACTAAAATCAATAGCGGGCTCTTCATCTTGTCTTATGATTTCAATTAATTTTGCAACAAGATCAGCAGGTTCTCTTGCAAATTCTTTTCTAAAACAGTCAGCAAGTTCATCCCAACAGGCAAAGAATTTCTTTGGAAAGCTCAAATACCAATCTCTAGCTCTAGCACCAAAGGATCTAACAAAAAACTTCATCCCTAAATGAATGTCTCTCCATGAAGCAATGAAAGTTTTGGATATGTGCACCCCCGTCACACACATTGTGTCCATTAAATCTGGGCATCTGATTGTAAATTTTAGCAGGCATACTTTCAACTTGATAATCAACCCATGATAAATCTAATTGGTCATACAAAGGATCAAAAGAGCTTACAAGAGGGTTATCATTCTGATTGGCAGACACAACAGGATTACTACTATTTAACTTAGCCTATCGAGCCTCTAAGGATATCAACCTATTCTTTATCTCTTCAATTTTTTTACTCAATACATCATCCCCCTCTTGACTCAGAATGGGTGAATACATACTTGGATTCATATAAACTTCATTCTTAGACATCTTATGTCTGTCTAAGACCTAAGGCTTCCCCCTGGCATCTAACTATGCAATAAAACAACAAATATAAATGGGAAGGAGCTAGGTACCTTTTCTCCTCCAGATGACGAAGCTTTGAACAGAATATTTTTAGATCTCAATAACATACATCTACCTTTCATGTGCACTAAAACTTTTTTGCAGAGTCACCACCTCTCCAAAGAGGATAAAAATTTCAAACAGCTAAAAGCTCATCAAATATTTTTCTAAGTTCATTCCACCAGCAGAGCACCATATTCACATGAAAGAACCAGATATGCAGCAATGATTTCACATTATTTGACTCTTTTCCCCAGTAGAGTCACTATCTTGTTGGTAATTTTTTCTGAATTAGCAGAGGGTTTGCCAGTTCCAATGCATAGGTAGATTCGGCCAACAGAGTACAAGAGGTTGCATGAGCTGCCTCCCCTTCACTTCTGGTTCTGCCGCACCAAGGGGGGTGTCCCTATTTGATAAAGATGTAACATTTACTCTCCAAATGACAGAAAGATTTAACTTTGTGATACTAGGTAGAATACTCTCATGTGTGGACAAAGATTTGTGTGACAAATCACAAGGTTAGCAATATTCTTGGACATGTGTGTCTGGTTAACGATGAGAGCATGCAAGGGGTCCTAATCCTACTCCTACAACTAACAGGTTGAAATTATGGAATGGTTGGTTTGATGGTTTGGATGCAAGACAGGGGTTTTTGGATCATGACTACTTCAAAAGGGTAGACCGGTGCCTATCCTAGGGCAAGGAGTCAACTAGACGTATACAAGAGAGTGGCTTGCAACTGGCATTCAAGTTTCAAGGGGTTGGAACTGGTATCTGCCTTACAAATATCACCCAAGAATGGGTATTTAGCTGCCTATACTTACAAACATCCCAGGTGACATACATTCTTCTCCATACCTTAACCTAAAACAATTTAATCCACTCCTTGAATGGAAGTTAGAGATCAAGTATGTGATACAGCAAGACTATACCCTAGAATCTGAGAAACCCTTAGCAACCAGATTCAAAAGAAGAAAATGCATGCAACAAGTGGAGACAGACAACAAAACACATGCAAGAAGCATTTTTCATATAACATTAACACTGAAACTGAACATATGTGCAAGATACAACTCAGGTGCAACACATAAACTCCACAAAGACACAACAGACAGGAAATGCTCTATTTTTCATTATTCACACAAAAATTTGCCCAAGTCTTCAACCCCACAATGAGTAACACAGTTTGGCCTTTATACCAAGACTGTGTACTCATCAAATTAATTACATGGCAAGTCAAAATTTTGCCAGATACAGCACACTCAAAAATGGTGCCTAAAATCATCAATGTAATAGGCAGAAGGAATGGCGAGGAGGAGCTGGACTCGAGCTCTGCACCACCGTTCAGGGACATTCCTCATAAAATTGGTAGTTGGCCGGTAACTCAGTCCGTCACGCCTCTGCAATTAGCTAATAATGGCCCACCTACCCGCGGGATGCAGCAATGAACACATCTAAAGTTCTCCCGCCCAAAACAAGTCTGAGGAAGCAAGGAAGACCAACTCTGCATCTTTAAAACCTGGCCATTGATTTCGATTCCATTGCTGAGATAATCGGTGCCAAAAACTACAAAAAAGCCAAGGGCCAATGATTACGTGCCACGTAGGCACTTCACATTCCTATCGCTGACCTTTAGCCTCCCCAGTTTGCCTTTTTTGCCCTTGTATATGCATGAATGGATGCATATACAATCACCACTATTCACCGGACAAAAACCCTTTGTATATGCAAAATGCATATACAATCGCCACTATTCATCATACAAAGCGAACCCCAAATTGTTATAGAGCAAATTGGAATTCTCAATCGGGTCCACCCTGCATCTTCTTTCCTTGCATATCTCAATGTATATCTGCATATACATACAACTCATACATACAAGGCACGGATTTCAAATTATCATGAAGCATGCTAAGTTGCTTTGAAATCTGGCTTGTATCTAACTCCTCTTGTATATTTTGAATGTACATTGGCACATATAAGTGCCCAATATACATGCTGCGGACCTGAAACATTACTCACTGCATTTCACTTTCAATCGGGTCTAGAATGTATATTTCTTCATTGTATATTGGCTTGTATGTGCAATCATACAAATGAACACATATGCAACTGGTAGGCCCCATTTCCAACGTTGACCGCCGCTGACCTATTTGCATGCCGAATATACAAACTCGTTTGTATATTCCTGTAGGCCCAACCACATGTATCTCGACCGTACCACTGTAGCAAATGTATATTTGCACCTCCTTGTATATTTTCCTTGCATATGCACCGGCAACATACAAGCCCCTATATACAAGCGATAATCTTCCATGGAATATACCTGCAATGTATCTTTTCTTTGTATCTAACTGTTGTATGTCTAAACATACAAACCAAATATACATGCAACCCAATATGCAAGCAGCAAATATTCCTAGGAATCTGTGAAAGATTCCCCCTTGTATATGCAACCCGATATGCATTTAAAAATGCATACAACTCATTTTTCACCATTTTTTGAAGACTGATGGAGATTTTTGCAAGGCCGCAAATGTACATTCGACCTGCATGTATACACAAACAGCCTTGTATATACAAAGACATACATTTCAACTGATTTTTTGCATTTTTTAGCACTGTAGAGGCTGAAAGACAGAATTTTTGGATTTTTGGGGAAGGGGCTTGTATGTTTGAATGCTTGAATCTTTAGGAAGGTTCCTGCAGATTTAAGCACTAACAGGGGGCATATCAGTTAGCAACATCAGAGGGTGAGCTGTTTGATGACCCAATCAATAGCATACATCTTCGTCCATTCTATACCTAAGAGAACACCAATGTAAGGGGGGCATAAAATACAAAAAAATCAAAAAACTAGAAAAATACAAAAAAATTTAAAAAAATAGAAAAGTACAAAAGAATCGTCCTTTGGTGAAAACCTAGCAAATAGGCATCATGCATACTTTCTACCTTTCATGCAAATAAAAGCAAGTCGTGAAAACCTGGTAAACAAGCATTACTTGTGATAAACTCCTTCCTCCATCTTTGGGAAACCAATCACCTTGTGTCCATTCTTCCTTCACTCATGTCCCATTTGATCCATATATGTTCCATAATAAAATTTTGAACAATAACTTATCATGGCTTGATAATCTATCTCTTTGTTGCCTTGTCAACCAAAGTTTTATCCCATATCCTATCCATAGTGTCAGCCTAGCATAGGGTATGTCGTCACTATCCACATGGTCCAAGTCCATGAACTATGTTGCCTTTGTGTTGTCACGTAGGCAAGGCCATTTTTCAATGCAGCCCCGAGGCTTCCCTGTCCATCCCATATCTTGTCATCTATCCTATAGTCCATCCATGGTCCAAGTCCATGAACTACATTGCCTCTACGTTATCACGTAGGCAAGGCCATTATCAATGCACCCTCGAGGCTCCACTGTCCCATCTATCACATGTCTAGTCCTTCTATCTATCTGAGTCTGCACCACTTTCTATCACCTAGGTCTTAGGTCCATTAGGGTTTACCCTGAACTACATTACATCTGCATCATCACGTAGGCAAGGCCATTTAGCAATGAGCCCCCAAGGCACTAGGTCAGTCCCTTAGGGTCTGTCTCACCAATAAGGATTGTGGAGTCTTTCACCAGACAAGCAAGCGCAAGTAAAAACCCACTTCTCAAGCAGAAATTTTTGACACAGTACATCAACCTATCTAAGGCAAAGAAAACAAATACCTAAAGCACTCTAAATGATTCTATCCAAATTATGGCAAGAAAAACACATATAAATGCAAGAATGTTTTGTGGTTGTGATCATGGTTAGGCTGCAGTGTCTTGATTTCTATTATCATGTCTTTCTACGCTACTCAAGGATGACAAAATCTAGAGATGCTATGATGGGGGCATGATTATTTTCTTTGTTTTGATGTTTGTGGATTAAACTTTAGTAATGTGACACCTTGTCTAATGACATGATTGGCAAAAGATCATCGAGGACTTTAGAGGTCTAACATGAAAGGGGGTAATCCTTGTCTGTTGATATGAAAGAAATACCTAGGTCATCTCAGTTTAATTATACCTCGATGCTTGTATTAACTTGCTAAATCAAAATCCATGTAAGCAATACTCCGGTCATCTCAATTCAATTATACTTAGATGCTTGTATTAACTTACAACATTTAGAAAAAGTACCCCAAAAAATCACCCAATGATGAAATAAGCACTTCAAAATACTTGCAGCATCATGATGTCAAAAAACCATTCACATCTACTCCCATCAACAAAGCATCCATACCATTCACATCTGTAAAAGTATCCATACCATATCCCATGCAATAAAAATTCTATGCAGAGTATCAATGTTTACAAAAGCTTGTGATTCCTTCTGTCGAGTCATTCTTCTATCAAATCAACTTTCCATCTATCATTATATCTCTTGTCAACAGTTCTAGCTATCAGTCTAAGAAATGATCCAAATGCAAGCCTATCCTTAATCCATACCAATCAAGTTAAGTGAATCTTGTCAAATTACCCAAGTGCCCTTAGTGGTCTTGATCCTTGTCTGGTTGTAAACCAACTCAATCAGTTGTAATCATTCAATTGTCTTATATAGGATGTAACATTGTCGAAATCAGACCAACACACACATCTTACATGACATGTTCCATTTTCCTGAAACCAGACACTATCCTTTGTGTTTCTCTAGGGATCTATTGTTCCCAGCCATGACAACATGCCTGCCATGTTGGTCTAGGGATATATCGTTCCCCGCCATGATAACACTTTCATATATTGTTATCAGTATATCGTTGGTTTACCGCTCAATGAGGGCAATACCTTGTTTGTTCTTGTATCATTTGTGCATACTTTCTTACTTGCTTGTGTGTGTTTTCATTTTATCTTGCATAGCGTATCATTCAGCCCTTTCTTCATCCTTCTTCATGAGATTGTCCATCTCACGCCTTTTGCCTTCTTCCCATCCAATCTCCCGAGGGGGCATCCTATCGTCATAACCTATACCAAGGGCAAACTGGGGCATGTATCATTAATAAAAAAAAATTATTCTTTGAAGCAACGCTGTAAACTGCATTGCATCAAAGAGGGGCAAAATGTATATGCCTAAAAATGACACGACTCTATCTAAATAAATATTCTTAATATTTATTTCATTCTAATTCTTCTATCAATAAATAAATAAACAAATTTATTTATTTGATTCACATTCCTCTAAGTTAATTAAACATCAAAATATTTAATTACCTCTTCTAAGGTCAAAATTAAATAAAATCCTTTATTTAATTAAATTCTTCCAAACAATTAAATAATTCTTAATTATTTAATTAAGTCAACTCAATCTTCCAAATTTAAATAAATCAATCAAATTTATTTAAATCCTCTCAATCTCCAAAAATAAAATATAATCAAATATTTTATTTATTCTTCCAAATCATGCACAAGAATTAAATAAATAAATTTATTTAATTTGCATTCTTATCTTCTAATTCTTCAAATATCTTCCAAATCTTCTAAAAATAAGTCTTCCTCTTCATGCACACAAAATTGAATAATTTATTATTTAATTTCTCTCAAATCATGCAAAAGCAAATCACAAGTTGAGTTAATTGACTCAATAAACCTTGTTTTTATCAATATCTCTTAAATTAGAAAAAAGCTTTCTAATTTATGAAAAGCATGTCTTATCTTTAGAAAAGAAAGTAGTTAACTCAAATAAAATAGCTTTTGTGTGACACTTGTCTTCTTCTTATTCGCTCACGTTCCTCAACCATTCTCAACCATTGATCTTCTCATTCTTTCTATACCATTGATCCTCTCTCTCCCAAGTCTATAAATTGAACATTTTTCTTTCATTTCATTCATCCAAGATTTAAGTATTGTTACTCTACAGGAATTACAGCACACCTTTGGCACCCATGTCATTCCATTTGCTTGCGATCAACTTGTTACCATATTGTTACCATTGTTGTGAAGCTCATCTTCATTACAAAGCATTATCATAGCCATTCTCCATTGACAATCTTGGAATAGCAAGGAAGTACACTCTCTGAGGGCCTTATTCATACATGCAAGATTGATTGAAATAGGCAACCAATGGAAGCCATGAAGCTTTGAGGTTTGCAAAGGTTTTTTGAAGTTCTTTTGTTTGATTGATCTCTTTGTTTCTATATTTCATTGAGTTTTGGGTATTATTGATATACTATATTGATTATTCATGTTTACTCCAATTTTCCCTTAACAGATACCATAGCAAAAGAAATCAAAGAGTTGAAAGAAAGGTATGCTCAGTCAAACGAGATGACTCCAAGGAGATCATTATTCAAGATAGCCTGCAAATGTAAAGAAAAGGTATGTAAAGTTGTGGTAGATTCTGGTTCTACTGATATCATGATTTCCATAGAAATGGTGGATAGGTTGAATTTACTAAGGATTCCTCATGAAGCACCATATAAAGCATCTTGGTTGAATGATAATCAATCAATTTTGGTAAGAGAACAAGCTTTTGTTGAATTTAATATTGGTGGCTATAGGGATAAAATCCTTTGTGATGTGGTACCTATGAGTTGTCATTTGTTATTAGGGAAACCTTGGCAGTATGATAGACATGCCATATATGATGGGAGGTATAATACTTACACTATAGAGAAGGATGGAATCTCTTTTAAACTAACACCAATGGAGGAGAATACTAAGGATAAAATCAAAGAAGATAGAGTGATCATGTTTGGCAAAAGGGAATATATCAAGTTTGAGGAAGACAAGAACAATGAGGATGCAACCACCATAGTAGAAGAAGATGTTGAGGCAGCAAACAAGGATGCAAAGTTGAAGAGTACAGATGGTGATGATTGGGTAATGAAGACTGAGATAGTGAAGATCAAAGGTGAAATGATCTTGAAGGTCCAAGTCAATCTTGGAAAGTGTGACAAAGTGATGGAAGAGACTAGATTTTGTCAAGCAAAGGCAGAGGAGGTTGTAGGACAATCAAACATTGTCAAAACTAAGATATCTAAATTTGACACAAAGGTTTGTAAGATAGAGGAAGAAGGGGAAAGGACCCTCACGACAGAGCTAAGAGGAAGAGTTGTGGTGAGTACAAGTAAGTTTCCCAAAGAAAGGCAAGATTGGCCTAGTAAGGTCACCATAGAAGAGCTATTTTGTCCACTGGAAGGACAAGAACATAGAGGACAATAGAAGTCTAATAATGAAGAAGATAGAAGACCAAAAGATGTACAAGGCAAAAGAGAAGAGAGTAAATGGACTGAGGTGAGCCAAGATAGGCTTGTAATGCATGAAAGAATCATGATAGGGGCAGTGTTGTGTCCCTTAAAGGCAAAAAAAGAGGATGGAGAGTCAAGTACTACCATGATAGAGGTAAAGTGCAATCTGAGTTTGAAAGGTAATGACAATAGTTTAATGTCAGTGATTGATAAAGGAGGGTCAGAGGTGAATTGGCTCAAGGTTGGCAAGAGAATGCCATGACAAGGACAACACTTAGTCCTTTAGATTCAAAAAGAGTTAATGAGCAATTAAGGACTACAGACACAGTCATTTCTCAATCTGAAAATGCAATAATGAGGAAGATAAAGAGTATAGTACAAAACAAGAAGGTATAAAGTGCAGTGGGCAAAGTAAATGGCAAGGATTAGTAGAAGAGTTTGTAGAGGTTAAAAAGGAAAAGGAAGTTGAAGAGGTAAAGGTAGTAAGTTTGGAAAAAGTCCCAATGGTGACTAAAGATGTGAAGTTGATAGTAAGAGGCCAAGAAAAGGCCAAAGACAGTGTGTTTGGGGAGTCTCCAAATGAAAAGAGAGATAATGCTATGATAAAGACAGTGATTTGTCCTTTAGAAGAAAGAGAGATTGAGTGTGCAGCAGAGGTAAGGAAGAAAAGAAATGAGAAGACAGTAGGCTTGGAAGAAAGTCTTATTTTGCAGAGTAAAGAGAACAAAATAGTAACAAGGACAGTCCAAGAGAAAGTAACAAAAGAGTTGCTTGAGGAAAAACAAGGTTGGCATAACAAAATCATGATTGTGATAGACAAGTGTCCTGTGGCAATGAAGGGAGTAAAAAGGTAGTCAAAAGTCATTAAGATAGAGGTTTATGAGATTATTGAGACAGTGAACAAGGTGTTTGTAGGTATGACAGAGGTTGATAAGCCTGATTACATGAAGATGATGGAACTATTGATAGACAAAGACATAGAGCAGCCCAAGTAAGAAGAAGAAGGACACGAAGAAGTGAAGGTAGAGGTTACAGACATTGTAGTGGAGATAAAGAATGATGAGATGAAGGTAAAGGTAGGTCAAGAAAGGACCAAGGATGAATTGTCCATGAAGGCACAAATAGATGAATTCAAAACATGCAAGTAGGAGATAGCTCAAGACATCCAAGGTAATTATTTGGTTGCAAGTGTGCAAGCAGATGTAAACCTAATTGCAGATACAAAGGAAGATGTAATAGTAGTGTGTCATGATGAAAAAAGTTGCAAAACACCCCTTCGATCAGAGTGTGAGGATGGAGCATGATACAAGTGATGATAGTGGCAAGGTGAACCTAATGAAAAGGTACAAGAATTTCAAAAGCATTGAATATTCAAAGGAGAACAAGTTACAACTTCGTTTCCAAGAGACTTGGAAAAATTTTAAGACCGGTTGTATGGTGCAGGAGCACCATGTCTATATTTTTATATTTTTGAGGTCAATAAGAGCCTAAGTGGATATTTTAGTCTCAATAGGAGTGTAGGTGGAGTTTTCATCTTCATTACTGATGTAATAAAGGTCTATTATGACCACTCTAGATGCATTAGTGATAGGAATTCAATATTTGCTTAAGTTAGTACATTCTATGTTAAGCAGTTTAGTGCATAGGCTATTTTTAGCCTCATTTTTGCCTTTGTCAGCGAGGAGTAGAGTGATGGATCGAAGGAAAAACATGTAAACCTGCTATTTATGCCTGAAGACTTCATAAAAAAGGTAGAGTTGATGTTTTGAGTAAGAAATTAATAACAAATTCCATGTTTTGTATAATTTCTCTGTACATTCTATTGTTAAAACACCTAGTATTGGTCTGTACAGTACAATCAAGAGTCCCATTACACAAAATGTTGAAATGGATTGGGTTAACTTTGACTTAAGCCAAATTGGGAAGATTTTTCTTAGGTTTGAAGCATTTTATAAATGTTTTCTCTAAATTTGCTATGTATTTTATGTGTTTTCTTGTTGTTTCCCATGACTGTACTCATTCGTACTACACTGTCAAGACCTCTAATGCATAACATGGGATGAAGAGCTAAGTTAACTTCCAATTACACTTGGCAGGAGAAAATTTCATTGTGGTAGAAGCTTTTTATAACCATTTTTTCTGAGAACAGGTCCTAAACCCTAGGGTTTTGAGGGTTTTGAGAAAATTGATGAATTTGTAGCCTATTCCATCTACACCATAGTCAAAAATGGATAGAAATGCTTTAGTTAGGATGTATTTCTATGGGTTTCATTGTAGGAGTAGGGGATTGGAACAAAAAGGCAGATTTGGGAGCATGAAGTCTAATATCTCTATGTATTAGATAGTCCAAGCATAGGTAGAGTGAGACTTTGAAGGAAAAATAGTTTGTGTGGTGGGTAGAACCATAGAACTAGCATAATCCATCATATTTCAACATCCCAATCACCTTAGAACAAGAATTTGTAGTGTGGGTCAAGATTTCCACACACTTGCTTTGGTGAGGTGGCCTAATTAGGCCTAAGGATAGCAAGAACAGTACTATTTTGGGGCACATGTCTAAAAACAAGATATGTTGCATGAAAGATATGTTAGAGAGGAGCCTAATGGGTTTCATAAAAACTAGTTGGTTCATGGGTTTGGTCCAATTTCTATGAGATATGCTTCAAAAATCTTTTTTCAAGGGCTACAAGCAAGAAGGTCAAGTTGTAAAGAAACGATAGGTGAAATACGCATTCAGGGTGTCTTGTGAGTTTAGTGAGTATCCCCTAGTCAATTTAGTGTGGTCCAAGGTGGTTGCGAGGTTTGATAAGTAGTTTATGTATTCAAAACCATGAAATGGCTCTTTTTGCCTACCTTTCAAGCTTACATTGTGTGAGGATAGCAAGCTTCTTACATGATCAAACAAAATACATTTGAGGATAGTTTGAACACCTTCCCCTACTCTGCATCAAATTTATAGATTTTTGGAGACTCAATTGGATGGTTAGGATTTGATTAAAAGATCAATGGTGGAGGATTCTTGAGATCTCTCAAGCAAGGAGATCTTGTCAAGTATCATGATAGGATTGGATGAAATGAGATGTCCCTGGATCAAGGAGGAATGGATGGTCAAGATTGGGCTTTGGGAAGATTGGAGGGATGAGATTGTCTTGGTAGATGGGAGGTATGGGTTGGATTTGATTGGAATTTTAAATTGGGGGGCATGGGTACATGCCCAATTTAAAATTAGAGGAAAAAGGATGAGTTGTCTTAGATTTGAATTTTAAATTGGAAGCATGGGTACATGCCCAATTTAAAATTGAAGGAATAGGAGATAGAGGACAAAAGGACCTTTTTACATGGGTCCTTGACCATGCCTTTTGTACGAAGGCCATGTGGACAAGTATAAGAGGCCCATGCCTTTATACATTTGAGGGAATGGAGAGGATTTGACCAAGGTTAGATTCTAGGATTTAGTTTGTGCAAGTGGAGGATTAGATTAGTTAATTCAGTTTAGGAAAACCTAATCAAAAGTGTAGAAAATAGGAATTAAATAAATACAAATATTTATTTAATTCATAGGATGGGGTAAGGGGATATTAGATAAATTAAATTTATCTAATATTTGGACTATAGAGGAATGGGATAAATGATTAATAAATCATTTCTTCTAGAGATAAGTACCAATGCAGGTTTCGATACAGGTACAGATGAATAATGAATAGTATGTGAATAGTGATTTTGATAATAAATATTCTAAAATCATGGATTGAAGGGGATTTGATCAATTAACTGTCTAAACATGTGTTTATTCAGTTAATGTAGAAGAAAAGGTGATTTATAGACATTTAGGGATGTTTAGAGGAGTTTGGGAATGAATTAGGAATGAATAGGGATGTTTAGGGATGAATAGGAATGAATTAGGGATAAATAGGGATGAATTAGGGATGTTTAGGGATGACATAAAGAGTGGACAATTTTAGGTGTCTACAATATGGTATCAAGGGATGTCCAAAGCATTTTTTAAAAAATTTCCCGTTGTCATTGTCAAGATCAAAAGAAGGAAGGGAAGATGGCTATGTGGATGGGTAACTAGCATAGGTATGAGAATATGATAGATGAGTATGATAGGATAGGAGGAAAGTAATAGGATGGGATAGATGAGACAACATGCCCCCAAGTCTAAGACACATAGACAAGGAATCTACACATGATGCCTATTTTCCAGGTTTTCATCATGGTACTTATCCAAGGTGTCACCAAGGTGGTTTTCACCATTGGACAAAGGGATTTCTCCTTACTATTTTGATTTTTTCTTTCTTTTTTTTTGCTTTTCTCTTTTTTTTAATTTTTTTTATATTTTTTTTATTTTTGGATGGGATGGGAGAATATGGATAAGAGAGATTTAGACGAGGATGGGGACTCAAGCGTCTAGTTCCATGAAAGGTGATAATGTCCCATTATAGATGGATGTTGCACATGGATCATGTCAAGTGTCATTTTGCGCATGGATTTTGGTAGAGGATTGCATGATAGGGAGATGGAGTAGGTAGATAGTGGATTATGCAAGGAAGGATAGTGGATTATGATGTGGATTATGTATGAATGGATGAAAGGTTTATGCAAAAACATGGACCATAGGGATATGATGGGGGAAATATGTGGGATAGTAGATAGAAGATGGGGAGATGGAGGTATGTGAGAATGTCGTGGGAATTAAGTTGTACATTTGCACACACCAAATTGGATTTTAAATCTTTTGAATGGATGAGGGAGTTGAGAGTAATGGAGATGTTTGCTTAGGGGACTGTTGATTTAGTAATTTTGGGACAAAAATGGATTTAGAATTTTTATGATTTTTTAACAGGGAGTGGGATTTTTAGGATCGTTGGATTGTGGATGCTTTATTTGGATTAAAGGAAACAAAAGACCCAATGATGACACAAGTCACGCATCCGTTGTATCTCTTGCCAAAGAGTTTGAGTGATGTTTGGATAGGCACTTGATGACGGGAATGATATATCCCTAGATGAGGCTAGATGATGATTGTTTGTTTGAGATCGAATGATGTGGCAATTGATAAAGTGGCTAGATAGGAGATTTTGGTTAAGGTACAGTGTGTTGTATGAATGTTTCTGCTTGATTAAAAAACAAACAAGATATTGCCCCTATCAAGTTGTAAACCAATAATTGATTGATTGATGATTGAGATAGTGTTGTCATTGCGGGGAATGATATATCCCTAGATCAACACAAGGATGCAGGAACGATATATCCCATTGATGATGATGATGATTGATTGATTGGGTTGACAACAAGATTAGGATCAAGACCAAGGATGTGATTGGATGATTTGGCTAGATTACTTTGACTAGATTGGTATGAATTAAAGATGACTTGCATTTGGATTTTATTGCTTGGATTTTTTGGATATTTGATTTTATTGTATTTTTGGAAATGTTTTGATTTTTTTGGTGTTTTTGGAATGTTATGATTTTTTTGGAATTTTTGAGATATTTGGATTCTTTTGGTATTTTTGGTATGAGATGGCATTGGATTATAGTTTGGATAGCCTAGATGCTAGATACCAATGACAAGGGAAAACCAAGTCAAAGTTGAAAGAAGGATTGGATAGATGGATAAAAGGTTTATGGATGAAAGATAGGAAGGATGGAGGATACATAATGGATGGATGAAGGGGGTTTAGGATATGATCTCCAAGGACTATGTCACATAGAAATAACATGCCCCATTCTAGGTGTAATGCTTAGGATTTTACATGACAAATCTTATGATGATAGGATGATGGGTTTGGTTGGGAAAAGATTGGATATATCAAGAGATGTCCAAAGAATTTTTCAACATTTTACCCCTATCTTTATCAAGATCACAAGAGGAAGGGAAGATGGGTATGTGGATAGGTAGGATGATATAATGGGTGAGGATGGTAGGATAGGAGGAAAATAATAGGATGGGAAATGAGAGGATAAGATAGATGAGACAACATGCCCCCAAGTGTAAGACATAACATGCCGCCAAGTGTAAGACACATAGAAAATCAATCTACACATGATGCCCGTTTGCTAGGTTTTCATCATGGTACTTATCCAAGGTGATTTTCACCATTGGATGAAGGGATTTATCTTTTACTATTTAGATTTTTCTTTCTTTCTTTTTTGCTTTTTCTCCTTTTTTTATTGTTTTGATTTTTTGGATTTTTGGATGGAATAGGGGAATATGGATAGGAGGAATTTGGAAGAGGATTGGAATTGAAGCGTCTAGTTCCATGAAAGAAGATAATGTCCCATTATAGAGGCATGTCACACATGGATCATGGCAAGCATCATTTTGCACATGGATGTTGGTAGAGGATTGCATGAGAGGGAGATGGAGGTGAATTAGGATGTGGATTATGTGTGAATGAATAGTGGATTATGATGTGGATTATGGATGGAAGGATTATGTAAAAGCATGGACCATAGGGATATGATGGGGGAAATATGCAGGATAGTAGATATAAGATGGGGAGATGAAGGTATGTGGGAATGTTGTGGAATGGAAAGGAACCAAGACCAATGGTTGCACACACGAAATTGAATTTTGAAGCTTTTGAATGGAAGGGGGAGTATGGAGTAATGGAGATGTTTTTGTAGGCGATGGTCGATTCAGTAATTTTGGGACCCAAGTGGTCTTAGAATTGTAGGATTTTGTGATAAGGAACAAGATTTTTGGGATTGTAGGATTGTGGATGCTTTATTTGGATGAAGTGTTTTTTTCTTGGGGACCCACAACATTTTTGTTTTTGCTTTTGCTTTTTAAGGTGTGAGACTTTTTCTTGGATTTTAGAGATTGATGCCTTGTGGCATAATCATTCTTAGGATTTAATGGAGTTTTTTATTTATATGAGGAGGCATCCAAATTTCTATTTTTGAATCCCATGGGGGTTGTGATAGCCTCATGTTTGATCAATGTGTACATTCATTGATCATGATTAGTGGTGCAGTCACGGTAGGAGGGTTCACAGAATGAACTATCCAGACCATGCAGCGAGAGTAAACACAACTGAAACAAATCAAAGATATGAAACAAATGTAGATTCACTCATTTAGTATATCATAGAATTCAAATACAAATCTACTGGCAACATGCGGGCTTACAATTAAGGCTCAAAGACCTGATTATAAAATATCAGAATATGCACAAGATATATCTTTAAAGCTCCTCCATGCAAAATCCAAACTATCAACTATCTCTATTATGATGAACTTGATAACTACTTTCCTAGAGATCTAATACATCAATATATATCATCTCCAGAACAATAGATTCCTCTGCATCAACCAAGGAAGATCACAAACTCCAATGAAGAGCTATAATTTGTGTACACAGATAGGTCTGACCTAATCATGTAGAACACCTCCGCAAATGCATGGAATGATGTGTGAATCTTGGGGAAGGTTGGACACAAACCAAGGATAAATGATTGATGTGTTGTTAGGTTCCATGGATCAAAAAATGTTCTGCAAGTCTTCTCCTTCAGTTGATTGTTTGAGACTGTCAGGATGCTCTATTATGAGAAAATAGTCAATCTTCTGATAGCGATATATTTTTGGTACCTTAACCAAATGCTCTGTAAATTTGATATGATGTAGATGAATGTATCAAGATGCTAAGTCTAGCTCTGCAAGGTCTAATATGCAATTGTGGTAGAATGTGGACCAAAATATAGAAACTGCTACTGACTGAACTGCTTGAACTGAACTGGAAAATGAAACAAGCTAAAATGAAAATGTTTTTAGTTGATGCAAGATTTCTCTTGAACTAGGGATGCTCCTAAATCAGACATTCAAGGTAATTGAAAAAGTGAGTCCCGCACTTTGCTGGGGCTAGAGGAAAACCAAGATGGTCCACCTCAACCTAAGAAATCCATGATGAATCTTCTTCTAGTCTACCTTTCCACTTCACAAGATATTCTCTGTATTGTCTTCCTCTGGTGCTGCATCCAACTCTGCTATCCAAAATGTCTTTAATCTGCTCTGGTGCTTGTTGTGGTAACTATTTATTGAGGTCTTCTGTCAAGTTTTTACTGAACTTTGCTTCATGCTACTGGTACAAGTCTACAATATTAAAAATAGGTGATATACCAAATGTCTCTGGTAGCTCCACTTTAAATGCATTTCCTGAATCAAATTTCTTGAGTATCCTACAAGGTCCAAACTTCTTCATCTTCAACTTGTTATATGTCCCAACTGGAAATATTTATTTTCTCAAGTATACCATCACTTCATCACCAACATCAAATTCTTTGTGTCTTCTCTTCTCATCTGCTCTTTCTTTATATTTGTTGTTCATATCCTCCAAATTCTTCTTCACCTAATTATGTACTATTTCCATATGTCCTACAAATTCTTCTACTTATGTACTTCTCTTTTCTACCATACTAATTGTAGATTAGATAATGCAAAGAAGGTAAAACACTAAATCAAATGCAACAAACACAAGATTATACCTCATATGCACAACCTAATCCCATCAAGGGAAGAAGGAGCCTTTGCACCCAAAACAAGCTCCCAAGACCAAGATAATCCCTAGACTATGGATTTCAATGTGAAATGCTCTTCAATTGTGCAACTCACTATCCTAACTCAAGAGTGATTTTGGCATGGTAACTTTGCATAAACTTGGATGATGAAAATGACTTCTGAGAGGTTGTATTTATAGATTTTTGGAAGGGATTTTGATCCAAGGGTGGAGATTGATTGGAGAGATCAATGGTGGAGGATGAAAGTGATGTGGAGGGCCTAGATTTGATCTTGGAAGATGGAGGGCTAGGAATAAAAGTAAATCTTTTATTCATTTTTGGGAAAGGGGTGAATAAATGAGGTTGGGTGAGATGGATTATTTGTGAATTAAAAATTCACATGGGGAAGGGTAAAATGAATTAAAAATTCATTCGGGGAAGAGTGGATATTTATGGGTTATGACATGTGTAAGGGGTGTAAGAGGTATTTAATGAAGATTATGACAAATGTGTATTAAAAATTGATTTATGTGGCATGGAAATCAATTTTTTATTCATGGGTTGTGGGGAGAAGTGTTGATGAGGGTTTGACTCAATTAATTAAGGTGATTAACCTAATTAATTTGGCTGAAATAAATTAGCAAAGGGATTAGTGGGAGGATAAGATTAATTAATTAATCCTAAGGCTAGGATGAGGTAGGCTAGGGTAGGCAATTAAATAATAGCTATTTAATTGTCTAGGGTAGGGATAGGCTAATTAGTAGGCTGGATTAATTAGTTAACATGGTTTTAACTAATTAATTGGATTTAGGGAAATGGGTGAATTAATTTAATAAATTTTACATATTTATTAAATCAACTGGCTAAGGTTTGGACTATTGAATTAATAAAATTAATTCAATTTTGGGGATGAAATGGTGTGGATTTAGAAAATGAAAGGGGTAATTAATTAAATAAAAATTTAATTAATTGGTTGGAAAGGAAATTGGTGTGTTTAGGGATGTCGGGAGTCAATTTGGTGGTTGAGACATTTTTAGGTGTCTACATTTGCCCCTCTTTGACGTGGCATCAGGACCTAGGAGGGAAGTGGCGTCAGGTCGAAGAAAAATATGCCCTAGCTGTAGGGAAGGAATGAGATGGATAGGGGATGCCCCCTTGAGAGGTTGGCAGGAAAATAAAAATTTTACAGGTAAGCTCTCGAAAGGATGTGACAGAAGTGAAAGTTGGGTAAAGGATGACAAAAGAGGATGACGGGAGGAAAAACAGAGGAAAAAGGCTGAGATCTGCACCCTGGAGGAAAAAAGAAGGGGTGGAGGGATGACATGGCCCACTATATTAGGCAAAGTGGGCCCAAAGAGTGCCACATTGGCACACTTTTGACTTTGTAGAAGAAAAGACAAAGGAGAGATGGCTGACCATAACCCACAGTTTCTGCGACTTCATCACATCTCAGAGCGATTCTGAGAGTTCGGGCGGTCACCCGAGGCTGGACCCCAGGTAGGGCCTAACCCAGACTTTGTGATTTTTTATTTTATACACATTTTTTTTTGGGTTTTGGGATATGGGTTTGGAGCACGTGGCGCTAATTATAAGGTGAATTAGCACCATCCTTTGGATTTGCGCTATTCGCCAGGGTAGGGCAGGGCGGTTTTGTTGCCATTTAGGGGGAATATTGGCACCATCATCTGGATTGGTGCCAAATCCTAGGGAGAAAGAAATATGGTGTTTTAGCACCATGGTGGGGATAAAATGGCGCTATCATCTGTAATAGTGCCATAATGGGAAATAGCGCTATTATCTATTTTAGCGCTAAAGGGGAAATTGACATGAAAATTTAATGTGTCGCCATCATCTGGATTGGCGCGATATAGGTCACATAGTGGTGCCATTCTCTGTAATGGCGCAATGGGTAGGGAAAGGTAGCGCCATTTTGAAAATGGCACCAGGGGCTGTCCGTGTGGGGGCCACATGATGTGGGCCTTTGAGACGTTAGAAGAAAAAAGGGGTGTTTTGGGGAAACATGAGTTAGCATCTAACCAAGAAGTGGTGGATGCAGGATACACAGTGGTTTATATTATAGTCGTGGGAGCGACGAGTGCCATTCATGATGGCACTGTTTGATGAGGCATGGTGGGTTCGATTGACGAGGCTGGGACTTTGGACGGTGGCATCGATGCCAATGCTACGAGCTCATAGAGCTCTGATGACGGTCGCGGTGGAGTGATATTGCACCGAGACGTGTAGCTTTCTGCTGCCGACAGGAGAGATGACCATCACACTTGAGGATGCTTATCGCATCCTCAAGGTGCCTATTCTAGGTCAACGTGTGAGGTATGACACGAGGAGGGGGCAGACTGCATTGACCAGAGTGTTCGGAGCAGATCACCTGGTTCTTTCAGCAGATGAGAGGGAGTTGGATTACAAGAGGACACTGGCAGTGGGTGCAGATCCCTTTGCCTTATTTCTATGTGCACTGATTAGAGGTGTGGTGATGCCTGATAGGCAAGGTAGAGGTTTTCTTGTGGGTTGGGGCAGGATGATAGAGGGAATGGTGAGCCATGATATTGTCTATGCATGGGGGCCGGTGATGCTAGCACAGCTACTCCACGAGATGCACATGGTTGCTTATCTTCATGACAGAGCTTTATCTGCTGGGGTTACTCTGCTACACGTATGGATTTGGGAGCATATCCCTGTGACTCAGCCAATATGCGGGTATTATCAGCGGCTGTTTGAGGCCTTCATATTTTTGTATCAGGATGTAGAGTATACATACATGGGACAGGTGCACTATTGGTGGAGGATACTGGATGATGTGATTAGTGTGGTATGGCGACCATACATTGGTTGTGAGGAGTGGCCAGATGATGTTAGTCATCTCCCATATACGTTTCAGCAGAGATATCTTATGGGTCGGGCGGACCGTACTATCGAGATGTACCTACCCTCGCGAGTTATGCGTCAGTTTGGACTGGTACAGGATACGCCTCAGCAGATGGTGATATACGCACGGATGCCATGGGATACAATCCACTGGCCTACACCATTACAGCCACAGGTTGTGCTGAATGATTTTGTAGCACTTCAACCAGTTCAGTGGGATTGGAGGAGCACCGTGAGGGATGTAGGGACTACACCTGCATATGAGGTATGGTGGCAGATGCATCGGCCCACCCGATTGACAGATCTGACAGTGGAGGTAGCAGGGGATGACTCAAATGGGGGTGGAGATGATCCAGATGGGGATGGAGATGAGCTTATTACAGACTACATTGTGGAGGTGATGGATGATGGGGAGGAGAGAGTGATTGCGAGAGATGTCCAGCGTGTAGATGAGTTGGCAACAGCGGCAGCAGGACAGGGACAGGTGGGGCAGCAGGTTCCAGCATAGCAGGTTCCTGCATAGTAAGTTCCAGCACAGCAGGCCCAGGTTAGGGGCAGATGATAGCCTAGAGGACCGCGGCAGCACGGTGGACAGCCAAGGGCAGAGCAGGGTGATTTATCTCTATCATGGGTGGAACAGCTACGAGTTGGTAAACATGATACCAGGGCAGGGAGTTCAGGGACAGGGGTGGCAGCAGAGGTTGAGATGCTGACACCTCGTCAACGTCCATGACAGGAGGCAGAGGAGGTAGAGACCTTATGTGCACAGGTGGCCAGCCTAGAGGAGGTGTTAGGGCACCACGAGGCTGAGTTGGGACAGCTGCGGGGGGTAGATGGGCAGGTGGCAGTGCTAGAGGTTCAGTTGGCCCAGGCTCAAGAGGACATGGAGGATTTGAGGATAGAGCAGGATGCAGCACTTGTGAGAGCAAAGCAAGCAGAGACTGCATTGAGCAGTCTATAGGCTTCGGTTGGGGGACTTGCCTTGATTTTGGTAGGGATGCAGGCCCAACTGGCCCAGGTGCAGACACATGCACATCAGATATAGGGGCAGTTGAGCCAGGCACATGGACAGATATCTCAGGTACAAGGAGAGTTAGCAGAGGCCAAAGCATGAATGGAGTATTATTGGGGTTTGTATTATGCAGTCGTGCCCGCAGCGCAGCGAGCACCGAGTTACAGCCAGGTCAGCAGATCAGGGGCATCGAGATCACATAGATCAAGATCTGTGCAGTCAGTACAGCAGATGATGCCTCCTCCCGCATATGTGCCCCAGCAAGCTCCTCAGGTACCAGTAGCATCACAGCCACAGCCAGGATCATAGGCTCGACCAGGGTCAGAGTCACCTACTCCCTCAGAGAGAGGATCCTCGATGTGATAGTTATACCATGTTAGCCCTTAGAGGCATTGTATCAGGACACTATATTTTTTGATGATGTGAGTGATGTACATTATTTTTGCGATGATTATATATGATGCGATACTTTTGATGGTTTTATGATGTCCTATTGTGACGATGCTTATATGATGGATGCACATATATGTTATGATGTTTATATGTTGTGAATGTGTTTTGTTGGTGCAAATGATGTGTGTGATTTGATGGATGCATGGATGCTTTTGTGATATATGCATGGTGTTGTGATTTTATGGACTATATGATGATGCAGACTAATAATCATTTATTATGGATGAAAATGTATGAAATTCTATAGATGCCACTAGATGATTTAGATGTTTCAAATGGTGATGCTGATGATGTTGTAATGTAACTAATTGTTTATGGAATGTTTATATGTATGGAATACAATGTGATGATACTAATTTTAATTTTAACATGTACCTATGTGATAAATGAGCATGATATGATGTGTAATGAAATGCAGCTAAAATGAACCTATTTTTGTTTTATGCAAACTTAAATGGATTAAGATGATCCTAAAATGATATGCAAAATGGATTAAAATGAACCTAAAATGATATGCAAAATAGATTAAAATGAACCTAAAATGATATGCAAAATGGATTAAAATGAACCTAAAATGCTATGCAAAATGGATTAAAATGAACATAAAATTCTATGCAAACTGGATTAAAATGAACCTAAAATGCTATGCAAATTAAATGGATTAAAATGAACCTAAAATGAGATGCAAATTGGATTAAAATGAACCTAAAATGCTATGCAAAATGGATTAAAATGAACCTAAAATGCTATGCAAATTAAAGGGGTTGTGACATGTAGCTAAATGATATGCTTAAATGCAGTTTAGGTGATAGGTGGTATGCAAACTAGGTGATAGGCGAGATGGCCTAGTCCTGATACACATGATGTTCCTTGTGTTGACCCTGAGTGGTGAGACTGTGGGAGAGCGTGTTAGGTTGTGGGGATGAAAGGGTTGGGACCATCTAGGGGATGGCAGTGGGGAGATTGGAGGATTGCTAGGTCATAAGACACCACGTCATTGAGGGGGAGGGGTTTGGTTTGGTTCAAGGTGTGTTAAGTGGAGATATGGTGGGAAGATGGGGTTAGTGAGGGAGTTAGGTTGGGGGGGGAAGTGATTTATCAAATCTAGGCCGATATGGGATAGTTGACTGAGTGATTAGGATGATGATTTTGAGCTAGTAACAGTAGTTGCACAAAATTAATTAAGAGCATTTCTTAGTTTAATGTAGCAATGTAGGATATAGTTCACAAAGGTATGAAATGACCTAGGTGATGATGTATATCCTACGATTGCATGGACTAGACCCACAAACAATAGGTTGATTTCATGCATGCCCAAGGTAGTATAATCTTGTCTAGTGGAGGAAGGGGACTCATAGCAGTGGGTGTGAATAATGCATATAAGGTGTTGATACCTGTATATGCAAATAGGACACATCATGCTAGAACTGACCTGGACTTCAAGATATGAATACTATTCTTGGAGTAATGAAACCAACCCACAAGCACAGCATATAGAAACAATGACTATGTCTACTCCAAGGGTTATCCGCTACGTACCATGATATAATGAGATCAAGGTAGCTTTGGAGATTACTTGGAGTGAGACAAAAAGATAAAAATCAATAAGCAAAAAGACCAACAAAAAGATACAAATAGCCTTTGTGTGCTCTTGCCAAGAGACAGGATGATAGAATGATGGATTTTGTGTCCATTGTAGGAAAGACATATCCTAGGATACAGATCTGTTGGTGTTTGATTGGAGAGTTTCTTTTGGAAGATGGGCAAAAGAACATTCTAGCCAAATGTAAGATTATAGTTGGTATGTTGCTTGATGATTTTTGCGCGAGGGACCATGTTTCAGTTGTATACGTAGCATGTGTATCGTTTCTTAGATCCAGAAAGCTCAGTGAATGGGAACCATCCCAATGGGTGGGATGGGTGCATCTTAGATACCCGAGTACTGGAAACATCCTTCGTATTCCAGACTGCCTACATACCCTATGTCCATGGGATCAAGGTACTTTTAAGATGCAGGCGAAATGAATATGTAGTTCTGGTAGGACTTGATGATGTGGGAATGGTTTGCGATGGGTGTGATGTGATGAAGGATTGATGTGTGTTGGATGATCGTGATGGAATGTGAGATTGATGTATGGGGTAATTGTTTTTTGGATTTTCTATGTTTTAGGATTTTTTTTGGATTTTCTGATTTTATGATGTTTTTAGATTTTCTGATTTTATGAACTGTACAAATGAGAGCTTACAAGGATCCTTGTTCCATGGATGGGGTTTTGTGGGGGAGGTAGTGCAGAATGGGCAAAAAAAATTGGATGTTTTAGAATTCCAAGCCATGGGATGCATGGGTATGGGGTGTTGTGATGGAAAGAGGACTTATTAGATGGTAGAACCAGCCACTACGCATGGTGCCTGAAATAGGTTTTCACCATGGTACTTATCCAAGGCGTCACCGAAGTGATTTTCACCATTAGAAGTTTTTATTACATTCTGATTTTTCTTAATTTTCTGATTTTTTGGGTGTTTTGATTTTTTTTATTTTTTTAATTTTTTTTTGACTTGGGGTACCAGATGGGTTATGCATAGAATTTCTTGAGATGCAAGATGTTCATCGGCTCATCTAGAGGCTGCCCCTCAGGTGTTGCAAGCTGATAAGCTCCTGACCCATAATCGGCGGTGACGACATAAGGTCCTAGCCAATTGGGTTCAAACTTTCCTTGCATTGGACGCTCTTGCAGGTTCTTCTGATTTTCCATTAGGACCAGGTCACCTACCTCAAATTTTCTGGTTCTGATCTTTTTGTTATAGCTTCTTCTGAGGTGGTTTTGGTATGCCTGTAAGTGATTCAATGCATTCAGGTGTTTCTCATCCAGTAGTTCAAGTTGATGCAACCTTGCGACGCGATAGTCTTCATCAGAGATAATGTTTTGCAATGATACTTGGAGGGATGGGAGCTCGACCTCTATAGGTAAAATGGCTTCAGATCCGAATACTAGTGAGTATGGAGTGGCTCCGGTAGGAGTGCGGATTCTTGTGTGGTAAGCCCATAGGGCGAGGTTGAGTTGGAGGTGCCAGGCGCAGCCAGTTTCATTGACTGTCTTTTTTAAGATGCAGAGGATGGTTTTATTAGAAGCCTCTGCTTGACCATTTCCTTGGGGGTAATATGGCATGGAGAAGCAGTGTTTGATGTCAAATTTTTCGCACAAAGTGTGAACTTCTTGGTTTTTGAAGGGCTTCCCATTATTAGTGATAATGGAATGAGGGATACCGTAGCGGCAGATGATGTAGTGGAGAATGAATTTGGAGATTTGGATGCCTGTGGTGAAGGTGAGTGGTATTGCTTCCACCCACTTTGTGAAGTATTCGGTAGCAGTGATTATGAATTTATGGCCGTTGGAGGATGGAGGATGTATTTTCCCTACGAGGTCAAGTCCCCATGGTGAGAAAGGCCATGGTGTTGTGATTGGTTGCAGCTCCTGTGCTGGTGTGTGGATGAGATTGCCATGTTGTTGACATGGAAGGCATTTTCTGATAAACTGATGTGCGTCCTTGTCCATGGTGGGCCAATAATATCCAGTCCTCAGAATCTTTTTAGAAAGAGTTGGTCCACTTGAATGTGCCCCACAAATACTTACGTGTACCTCTTCCAAAGCTGCCTCGGCTTCCCTAAAGTCTAAACATCGTAGAAGCATGCCATCAAGACTCCTTTTGTAGAGGGTGTCACCTACAAGGATGAAACGGGAGGCTCGACAGATGAAGGATTTTCTCTGTGATGGGGATAGGTTGTTGGGGAGGATATTATCATGAAGGTAGAGGTAGGTTTCCTGATACCAGGGGGATAGAGGACCAATGATTTTGCACACTAGTTCAGATTGAGGAACGTTATATGCTGGGATGGGGAGCTCTTTGATTAGGAATTCACATTTCTTGCTGCCTTGCTTCATGTCTACCAGAGATCCGATGGTTGCCATGGCATATGCTGCTTTGTTGTTTAACCTTGGGATCTGCTCAAAGTGGATGTCATCAAAATAATCTTTAAAATCATCGACCATCTTCTTATAGGGAAGGAGCTTATCATCCTTGGTTTTGTATTCATTATTAACCTGCCTGATGACCAGTTGAGAATCGCCATACATAGTTAGCTTTTCAATTTTCCATTGGATGGCCATTCGGAGACCTGTGATGAGGGCCTCATACTCTGCTACATTATTGATGCATGGAAATGTGATTTTGAATGATTTAGGGATCGTGTCATCTTGAGGGGTAACAAACAGGACGCCTGCCCCCGAGCCCCTGTGATTGTATGATCCATCAAAATACATCTTCCATGTGTCTGTGGCTGGTGTGATTGTCAAGATGGCCTTGTCTGGAAATTTTGCGATTGTAGGATGTTCTGCCTGAATAGGTGCCTTAGCCAGCTAATCTACTATGACTTGTCCTTTGATTGCCTTTCTCTCTATGTATTCTATGTCAAATTCGGTGAGAATCATGACCCATTTTGCCATTCTTCCAGTGAGAGTTGCTCTATTTAGCAAATACTTGAGTGAGTTGATCTTAGCAATGAGCTTAGTCTTGTGATTAAGCATATAATGTCTTAACTTTTGTGACATGAAGACAAAGGTAAGACATGCTCGTTCAATTTGTGTGTAGTTAAGCTCATAGGAGATCAAGGTGCGGCTGATGTAGTAGATGGCTCTTTCCTTCCCATGCTCATCATGTTGTGCTAACAAAGCCCCAATTGCTGTGTCTGTCGCGGAGATATAAAAGAGGAGGGGCTCTCCTTGTCTTGGTGGAGATAGAACAGGTGGATTAGCCAGATATGCTTTTAGCTAGTTGAAGGCATCCTAACACTGATCAGTCCAGGCAAAACTTGTATCTTTCCTGAGGAGATGTTGGAATGGCTGACACTTATCCGCGAGTTAGGCGATGAACCAGCGAATGGACTGTAGCTTCCCCTGCAGGCTTCTTAATTGTTTCAATGTTTTGGGAGGTGGCATTTCAGTGATAGCCTTGACTTTTGCAGGATCCACCTTGATTCCTCATCTGCAGACTATGTATCCCAGCAGTTTACCTAAGGTGACGCCAAAGACACACTTCTTTGGATTTAGATGAATATTATATTGCTCTAGCATGTCAAAGATCTTGGCTAGCACATCTAAGTGTTCTTCTCGGGTCTTTGATTTGTTGAGTAAGTCATCAACGTAGTCCTCCATGATATGGTGAAAGAGGTCGTGGAAGATGACGGTCATTGCTCTTTGATAAGTAGCTCCTGCATTCTTTAGGCTGAATGGTATTACTACCCAATAGTATATCCCCCATGGGCATATAAAGGATGTCTTGTGCTGATCTTCTTCAGCAATTTTTATTTGGTTGTATCCTGAAAAGCCATCCATGAGAGATAGCATCTCATGTCCTACGATGAGATCCATGATCATGTCAATGTTGGGTAGTGGGAAGTCATCTTTTGGGCAGGCCTTGTTGAGGTCTCTAAAGTCAGTGCAACAATGGATTCTGCCATCTGGTTTAGCAACTGGTACTAGATTTGAAACCCATTCAGGATAATCAATTGGGCGTATGAACCCCACATCCAGTAACTTTTTTAGCTCTACTTTGACAAGAAGGGCCACCTGAGGATTCATCTTTCAGAGTTTCTGTTTGACTAGTTTGGCATCAGGATGCACTACAAGATGATGAACAACCAAGGTGGGCTCTAACCCTGGCATGTCTACATAGGTCCACACAAAGTTGCAATTTTTGCGTGTGAAGAATGCCAAGAAGTCTTCCTATTCGAACATGCTAAGAGATTCTTCTTTGTATATGATTTTTGGCTTTCCTCTATCCCTCGATTCATTTCCTGAGCCAGTTCAACCAAGATGGGTGATTTGTCAGGATATACTTTATCTATTTCAGGGAGGCCCATGCATCCATCCCCTAGCGCCCCATGGAGGTTTTTACCAGGAGATACATCATTTATTTTTACTATTTTGGGATCTGATACTACCGTGGAAAGATTTTCACCATCAGATCCATTTTTTCTTTTTGTGTTTTTGTGACTGGAAGAAGGGGTTGTCTCCCCAAAATAGGCAGTCAGATTGAGTTCCATGATGTATCCAGCTCTATGATCTCCTAAGGGGAAGTTGTCTCTTACTCCCATCATTTTAGCAATGGCTTCGTCATTTGGTGCGATATCAAAGATAGGAGGTCCTCGTTGGTCCTAGTCAATGAGGTCAGAGTATAGTAATGGTAGGTCATTAGATGATGAGGCAAGAGTGGTGACAGATTAGATGGTGCAAATGGAGGAGTCGAAGAAGTTGGCAAAATCACTAAAGGAGTCTTGTAGGCCCGTTTCATTAACATTGTCGACGTCTAGAGAAATTGGAGCAAACTCGGCCAAGATACATTCGCCGGTATTAAGGATGCGTTATGGTTGACCATACCCTAACCCTTGAGTATAGGGGTTTCTTGTTGCTTGCAGTGGTTCTACAATCCCCTATTCATAAAGGCCAATGCCACCTTGTCCTTTGTAACCCATGCTTTTGACTATTTCAAAACCTTTGCCGTAACTGTTTGTTGCGATGGTGGGGATGTCTTGTTCTGTTTCTTTGTCCTTGTAAAGCCAGGATGAAATATATTCAAGTATATCCTGATCTAGAAGATGTTTCTTTTCAAAGATGGGCGAGGGTTTGCATTTGATGACAACCGTGTCAGCTGCCTCTGTGTTCGGAGTGCTAAATGTCTTAGGAGTCGGTAATAAGCCCACGCAAAAGGTGCCATGGAGGTTGTATTCCCCACAGCCTTGGTTGCTGAGCTTGATCTTGACCTTAGGTGGTGAAGGTGTTTGGGATGAAGTGGTGGCGATGTTGGCGGGGTCCATGTATGAGGTGGAAGCCGTTGGGGTGGTTTGGGTGGTGGCTTTATTATATGGACAGAAGGTTTGGTTGTGGCCTTCCAGAAAACTACAGTATTGGAAGGGACGGGGATCGGCATAAATAGTGACTTCTGTGCCGTTATTGGGGAATTTGAGACATTGATGGAAGGTGGATGGGATGGCTTGCATGGCATGGATCCATGGGCAGCTGAGAAGAATGTTATAGGGGAGGTCAAGATCTAGAACTTGACATTTTGTTTCGAGCATTTTCTATCCCACTTGAATAGGGAGCTTTATGGTGCCCTCGGATAGCCTCTCGGTGTCATCATATTCTGTGATTGTTATGCACTCGCTAGCATCCACAACCTCATCTGAGTACCCCAAGTGTTTTAGCAATTTTAGAGTGCATATATTTAGGCTCGAGCCACCATCTATTAGGACCCTTTTAATGGTGTGTTTGTGAATGCGGACCTCGATGTGTAGTGCATCATTATGTAGGTGTTCGGAAGCAGGGAGATCTTTTTCAGAAAACGTGAGATGGTGTGGTGTAGTGATATGGCCGACCATGGCTTGAACTTGATTGACATCCAAGTTTGCAGGGACTTGTGTTTCCAAAAGGGCTTTGTCGAGGATGTCCTTGTGGCAGGGTGATGTGCGAAGCAGCTCAAGGATGGAGATTTGTGCAGGTGTCTTTCCTAGATGCTCTAGGAGGTTATATCGCGTGGTGGGTGATGGACGGGCATTTGGATGAGGTGGAAGGGGATCGGATGTGGATGCAGGTGTCGGTTCAGTGGGAGGAGTAGTGTGGATTGAGACACGGCCTCGACAGGTTGTCACAGTGCAATTGGGTGCTTGTGCCTGAATGGTGATTGTGTTGACATAGTGGGATGAGGGTTCGATGTGGCCGACAATGGAGTCATAGGTTGCGGGTGGTGGAGTGACATTGTATGCTTGGTTGGATGAGGACGCTTTATTGTGGTTGGGTAAAGGATCCTTGTAAGCCCCAAGGTTAGTGTTTGGTGATGGTTGGGCACTTTGATCGAGGCTGACAAGATTTTGGTCTATGAGGTCTTGGATGCAATGTTTCAGTTGCATACAGTCAGCTATTTTATGGCCCGCCACGTGGTGGTATTCGCAGTAATCATTTTCATTATACCATGCCACTTTGAGTTCATTGTCTTGACGTGGTCAAATGGGTGGGAGTGTGACTACTCCTTGTTTGAGACATCTATCGAGGACGTCCTCGATGGGTTCTGCTAATGGTGTGAAATTTCAGTGAGGTTTGCATGGTTTATTTGGCCCTCTTAGATTATTTACATTTGTTGTATACATATGTGCAGGTATTTGGTTTTGAATGTGCTGGACAACTTTCACATCGGTGGCACCATCATTCAGATTATTCTTGTTCTTCCCCCAATAGCGTGATTTATCATTGGATTACGTGTTGGTATTGTTTTTGGTATTGGGGGTGTTGTGATTGGATTTGTAGTTGTTGTTGTTGTTGTTGGATTTGGGGTCGTACAGTTTGATGGAGCCCTTGGCAATGAGGGCTCCTTCGATAGTAGTGCCTTTGTCGATAACCTCTTCAAAGGTAGATGCGCAAAGAATTTGTAAGTGGAATCTGAGTTCCTTATTGAGATTGGCCACAAACATGGTGACAAGTTGTTTTTCAGGAATAGGCCATGGGAGCTTGCTTGCTAGGCCCCTCCACCTTTGTAAGAAAGAAGTGAAAGCTTCTCCATTCTTTTGTTTGGTGTTACAGAGGTCGGTCATAGACACCTCATGTTCAAATTTGTAGGAGAAGTGGTTGACAAACTTCTCCGCAAGCTCGGAAAATGTTTGAATTCCAAGTGGAAGATGGGCAAACCATTCAGCGGCTTGGCCGCCAAGGCTTCTTGGGAAGAGTCTCATAAGATATGTGTAGTTGTTAGAGACTTTTAGGCAAGCAATGTAGAACTCCCTAAGGTGATCCCTAGGATCTCCCTTTCCCTTGTATTTATCAAATTTTGGCATTTCAAAGTTTTTAGGTAAAGGGGGCATGTATAATGTGCGATCAAATGGGTAGGGGTAAATATCCTCAAAAGAATAGTATTTGCATTTGCCCCCAGTTTGTAGGTTATCCACTTTTTGGATTAAGCCTTGTAGGATGGTGTTGAGATCCTGTGGTTGTTGTGGTTGGAATGTGTAGGGTTGTTGGTTGGTGAGATATTGGAGGTGGGGTGGGATTTGATGTTGGAGATTGGTTTGGTTGAGGTGTTGGTGTTGCGGGTTGGGGTTCGGATTCATTGGTGGCTGCTGTTGTTGGTGCACGTAGAGTTGTTGGAGAACATGTGGTAGTATTTGGGGATTGGGATTATGTTGATTTATGGGATTATGGGGGTATGTGGATGTTGGATTGGTTAGATGTGTTGCGAGATTGTTGTGAGAATAGTTGTCATAGGTAAGCAATGGTGTGAGGGTTTGGTGAGGGCACACTTGTGGAGGTACTTGCTTGTGTGATGTTGCCTTGTATACCCATGGTGATGTGTGAAATGGAAGGGTTGACGGTTGTTGTGGTAGTAGAAGTGATGACGGGTTGGGAGATGTTAGGTATAGCAGTGCATGTGGGAATTGTAGATGTGGTAGTGGTTGAGGTTGTGGAGGTGGTAGATACGTTAGGTGTTAACATTTGAGAGATGGTGGGTTGGGTATGTGATGTAGATGTTTGGGTATTTGATGTGGTAGGGATGATTGTAGAAGTGGATGGTTGTGATGATGTCATGATGGGGGGAAGTTGAGCACCAAGCTTGAGAAGATGGTCAAGATATCTATTTGGATCCGATCTTAGGACTTTATCAAGTAGGTCCATGTTATCGGTGTCGTGCGTGAAGCTCAAGACATCTAGGTCATCTTGGGATATGGTGGGGACATTTTGTGGTGGTGGTGGTGGTGGTGTTTGTGTTTGTGGTAAGAAGTGAAAAGGATCGTTGGCACCAAATGGGGGGATGAAGGAATATGTAGGTGGATTGTATGTTTGATAGGTGGGTATGTTGCTGTTGTTGGTGTTAGGCATGCCAAAGGACCATTGTTCCACCATTTCTTGATTCTTTTTGTATTGTGATCTCGTGATGGGCATACACGTATGGGTTTGATTAGGAGTAGAGTGGAATGGAGATGGAGACCTTAGAGAATCAGATTGATTTTGTTGGACCCAAAGATGGATGTGGTAGTGAGATGGAGTAGAGTGAGGGAATGGTGAAGATCGATATGTCTTTCCAAAGGTTTTATCCTAAGGGTGATACGAATGGATGATATCAATTTTTGCACAAATTGTGGACCAAAGATGGATGATGAGAAAGGGATTTGGAATTGTGATGTTTTGATTTTTCGATTGATTTAGGATGATGTTCTTTGATGGTTTTTAAATTGAGCTTTTGGATAAGATCTAGATTTTGAGTTGGGACAAGGAGATGTTTTTCTTTGTTTGGGGTAGACTAATGACCTTACACAAAGAGAGGTGATTTATTTTTCTTGAAAGGTAGACTAATGACTTTTCAAGGAAAATGTGATGTCAATGATAAGATCTAGATCTAACTTTGGCTCAAAAGGATGACAAGCTTTGGTTGATGATTTGTTGATGGGTGTTTTGATTTGGATGTGGATTTTTGAAATGATTTATCTTGGTCCAAGGAGATATGAAAAAAAGATTTGAAGGGGGATGGATAGATATGGATTTGGGCTGATGATGATGTATTAAAAAAAAGGGGTCCAACAATGGTGGTGATTGATCCTCTAAGGTCAAAGAGAAGGTGCAATTTGGAAAATTTTGAAGAAAATGGCTGGACTGTTGGTAGATTTCTGTGAGATGGATATGGATTATGGCAGAGCAGAGGGTGTAGATCACAACTAAATGGGTCTTTGTTTCAAGCAAGTCAATCTAAAAATAGCGCCAATCAACGGGTGAAATAGTGCTACAATCAGACAGATATGGCACTGAAACAGGGTAGATAGATTTCTGATGGCAAATTTTTGGATTTGTTTGTTTGGAATGTGACCAACTGATTTGTTTTGTCTCTTGGCAAGTTGTTTGTGAAAAATTAAAGCATTTTAACACACATTTGAACGCAAAGCAAGCAATGATTTTTGTTTATGAAATGACATATGACTTTGTTTAGAACAAGCACTTTTCACAACCTAAGGCAAGAATGTGACAATATTTGTTGAATCCCCTAGCTGCGCCTATTCAAAGCGGGTAGCTCCAGGATCTTGGTAGCACCGGTTCCTCCTTACAATTGCACACACTTCTCACGCATACCAAGATCCAGGTTTCTTATAAGGCTTATCCCTCACCAAACCTTTAGATTGTCCCTGCTACCTCAGTTAAGAACCGCATGAATCGGGGCCGCTTCAAGGGTTTTGCCCTCTGCGTCAACAAATAGAAGGATTTTGGCTTGCTAAAACAATGGTTCTTAGTAAGGGCATCCATTCAGGTGGTTATACGTGCGACAACGCTACTCTCCATTATGGAGTCTCCCAGCCTCCAAGGGTTGCGCCTTGGAGGGTTTTGGGGGAGGTTGGTTGTCGGTATAACAAAACGACACCTGTCGCTTGAGACTTTCGTCCCAAACGCCTTATTTTATATAGCGTCTTGGAAGAGCTTGGCTTTAGCTTGATGCCGCTTGGGTCGTTCCCACCTTTCGAAGTGGGGTGGCAGGCCCTCTAAGGATTACAAAAGCAATACAATCATGAAAACACTTTTGATCCCCAAGTTCATACAAAGATGCAAGGGGAGAGCATACGTGTTCCCTATGATTATATCACACTAAACATGGTTCAATTTTAGATCTTTGGATTAAATGGGGTGTGATTAATGCAAGTTTTGTGATAAGCTTTTGATTCCCAAGGTCATCAAAATGGTGCAGGGAAGAGCATACGCTTTCACACTACAAGCAAAAAGAGCACAAAACACTTCACACACAATTTAAAGGATGATTTTCTTGATTACATGCATGAGAGATGCAAGTTGTTTTTCTTTTTAACCAATGATGTATTCAATTTGTGGTTCTTTTTAGAGCCCAAAATCGAAGTGTTTGATTGTTTGTTTGTTGGCACACAAAAGAGTAAATTTTAGAGCACCAAAGTAAATGTTATGAGCACACACACACTTCACACAAGGAGTTGTTTGGATTGATTTTAAAACACCAAGTTGAAATGTTGTCTAAGACCTAACATGCAAAAGGGTTCATTTTAGTTTCCCAAATCAAAGTGTTAGCTAACTAACATCAAACCACCCTACAAAGAAAAGTTGTGTTAGTATCCGTAGTACCTACAATAGATAGAAAAGAAAATTCCTGAAATAGCGCTAAAATAAACATGCACAAGCACCACTGTGGGCAGAACAACCTGACTTAGAAAAAAGGTGCTAATTAAACACTACTATAGTGACACTTAACATAATGGCATTAATAAACATTTTAGCGCTAACAGGACCTATGTAAAGCGTCAATACAGAAGATAGCGATGATGAAGATCAGTGAAGGCGCCACTGTGCAAACTTTAGAAAGTCATTGAGGACAGGCGGATAGCACCAATCTGAATGATGGCGTCAAAACGGGGGACTGATGCTGTTTATTCCTTTTTTTCAAAAATTTGCCATAACCTCCCCCTGTAATTCCTAGTTTTTCTACAAAATAGAGAGCAAACTACAACAGAAAATGTAAACCAAACACATGTGAGTAAGGTTAGTATGAAAAAAAAAGTTGTGCAGAGATAGCGCTAATACAGTAATAGCATTGAAAGATGGTTGAGATAGAGCCACTGCGAATGGTGGATAGCGCTAAACCTGCAAAAATCACATAGTCACACAAAAACTCATAAACAAAGATTAGATTCAGACCTTGTGGGTCCCACCGGGCATGCCAATGTAGATTAGATAATGCAAAGAAGGCAAAACACTAAATCAAATGCAACAAGCACAAAATTATACCTCATATGCACAACCTAATCCCATCAAGGGAAGAAGGAGCCTTTGCACCCAAAACAAGCTCCCAAGACCAAGATAATCCCTAGACTATGGATTTCAATGTGAAATGCTCTTCAATTGTGCAACTCACTATCCTAACTCAAGAGTGATTTTGGCATGGTAACTTTGCATAAACTTGGATGATGAAAATGACTTCTGAGAGGTTGTATTTATAGATTTTTGGAAGGGATTTTGATCCAAGGGTGGAGATTGATTGGAGAGATCAATGGTGGAGGATGAAAGTGATGTGGAGGGCCTAGATTTGATCTTGGAAGATGGAAGGCTAGGAATAAAATTAAATCTTTTATTCATTTTTAGGAAAGGGGTGAATAAATGAGGTTGGGTGAGATGGATTATTTGTGAATTAAAAATTCACATGGGGAAAGGTAAAATGAATTAAAAATTCATTTGGGGAAGAGTGGATATTTATGGGTTATGACATGTGTAAGGGGTGTAAGAGGTATTTAATGAAGATTATGACAAATGTGTATTAAAAATTGATTTACGTGGCATGGAAATCAATTTTTTATTCATGGGTTGTGGGGAGAAGTGTTAATGAGGGTTTGACTCAATTAATTAAGGTAATTAACCTAATTAATTTGGCTGGAATAAATTAGCAAAGGGATTAGTGGGAGGATAAGATTAATTAATTAGTGATTTAATTAATTAATCCTAAGGCTAGGATGAGGTAGGCTAGGGTAGGCAATTAAATAATAGCTATTTAATTGTCTAGGGTAGGAATAGGCTAATTAGTAGGCTGGATTAATTAGTTAACATGGTTTTAACTAATTAATTAGATTTAGGGAAAATGGGGGAATTGATTTAATAAATTTTGCATATTTATTAAATCAACTGGCTAAGGTTTGGACTATTGAATTAATAAAATTAATTCAATTCTGGGGATGAAATGGTGTGGATTTAGAAAATGAAAGGGGTAATTAATTAAATAAAAATTTAATTAATTGGTTGGAAAGGAAATTGGTGTGTTTAGGGATGTCGGGAGTCAATTTGGTGGTCGAGACATTTTTAGGTGTCTACACTAATATCTCTTAATTTTGTAACTCCTCTAGGGTTTACTCTAATTACAATCTCAAAAGGTGTTCTTCCAATACTCCTATTCACTGAATTATTGTATGCAAACTCTTCTTGTGAAAGAATCAAATCCCAACTTCCTTCCTTCTCTCCAACCAAACATCTCAACAAATTTCCCAAACTCCTATTCACTACCTCTGTCTGTCCATCAGTTTGTGGATGAAAAGTTGAACTGAACTTCAAATCTATCTTTAGTTTCTTCCAAAGTGTCTTCCAAAAGTGTCCAACAAACTTTGTGTCTCTATCTAAAACTATGCTCTTAGGTAATCCATGCAATCTCACAATCTCCTTGTAAAATAGGTCAGCTACATGCACTGCATTAGTTGTCTTCTTACAAGGTATGAAATGTGTTATCTTTGAAAATATGTCCACTACTACAAATATTGAATCATGTCCTCTTTGTGTCTTAGGTAATCCCGTCACAAAATCCATACTTATATCTTCCCAAGGTCTCTCCAATATTGTCAAAGGTTTATACAATCCAGTATTCTGACTACTCCCTTTTGCAACTTGACAAACTCTACAACTCTGCACAATTTTCCTAACATCCTTATATATCTTAGGCCAAAAGTAATTTTCACTTACCAATGCTATTGTCTTGTCAATGCCAAAATGTCCACCCAATCCACCACTATGCTTATCCTTGATCAATTATCTCTCATTGAAATTCTAGGTATGCATAACTGATTTTCTCTAAACAACATCTATTCTTGAATGAAATAGTCCAACCACTTACTCTTATATGTCGCAACAGGTTCCTTACATGCTTTCCAAGGTTCTGCAAAATTAGTGTCTCCCTCATACATGTTCTTCAATTCATCAAATCCTAATAGTTCAACTCTCATCTCTGTTAGCAAGTTTCTACTCCTGCTCAATGCATCTGCAACTTGGTTTGATTTGCCACTCCTATGCTTCTATACAAATGTGTAACTTTGCATGGACTCTACCCACCTCATATGTCTTTATTCAACTTTATTGCAAATTTTGATTATCTGTATACAACACAAACTCCTTAGGCAACAAGTAATGTCTCCACTTCTTCAAGGCTTGAATTATGGAATAAAACTCTTGATCATAAACTGAATATCTTTTCCTTGCATCATTCAACTTCTCACTTAAATATGCTACAGGTCTACCTTCTTGTCTTAACATTGCTTGAATTGTATTTCCACTTGCATCACAATATACTTGAAATACCTTATTGAAATACGGTAATGCTAAAATAGGTTGCTCTGTCACCTTCTGCTTCAACAATTCAAAACTTTTATCTTCTCCTGATGTCCACTTCAAGTCTTTCCTGTCACCTCTCATTGTCTCTATCATAGGGTTACATAATGAACTAAATTTTTTGGTGAACTTCCGATAGAAACTAGCCAATCCATGAAATGATCTAACTTATCCAATACTCTCTGGTGTAGACCATTCATCAATTGCTCTTCCTTTCTTAGGGTCCATCTTTAATCCTTTCGCAGAAATCAAAAATCCCAAGTACACTAGTTCTTCCTTCATGAAACTACATTTCTTGATGTTTATCAGCAATTTCTCCTCTCTCAGTCTCTGCAAAACTTGTCTAATATGCCACAAATGTTCCTCTTTTGTCTTACTAAAAATTAGAATATCATTTAAGTATACAATCACAAACTTACCCAAGAATTTATTCAATACTTCATTCATCAATCTCATGAAAGTACTTAGTGCATTTATCAATCCAAAAGGCATTACTAACCACTCATACAATCCTTTGTTTGTCTTAAAAGCCATCTTCCATTCATCTCCTTCTCTGATTCTGATCTAATGGTATCCACTCTTCAAATCTATCTTTGTGAAATATTTTTCTCCACTCAAATAGTCCATGATATCATCCATCCTAGGTAAAAGAAATCTATACTTAACTATGATCTTGTTGATTGCTTTAGAGTCAGTACACATTCTCCTTTCTCCATATTTCTTAGGTACTAACACTGCGGGTACTACACAAGGACTCAGACTTTATCTGATCAAACCTTTCCTCAACAACTCTTGTATCTATCTATTCAATTCTTCATTCTCTATTGTTGTCATTCTATGTTCTGCTTTGTTAGGAAAACTAGCTCTTGGTATAAGATCCATGTGATGATTGATACTCCTTATAGGTGGCAATCCTTTAGGTACATTATCTAATATGATGTCTTCATACTCTATCAGCAAGTCTTTTATCTCCTCTGATTATGATTCTTCAGTCTCCTTCAATGTTTCAGGCTTCTTAGGAATCAAAGCATAACACATATTCTCATGTCTCAAACCATCCAGAAATTTTCTTCCATCTACCAAAAAAATTCTAGCATTCCCACATATTTCATTCGTAGGATCATCTTCCAAAGGAATCAAAGTAATTCTCTTCCCATTTGATGTTATACTGTATGTATGCCTTTTCCCATCATGTATATCTTTTCTATCATACTACTAAGGACTACCAAATAAGATGTGACATACATCCATATGCATAATATCACACAAGACTTCATCATGATAAGATCCAATATGAAATTTCACCAAACATTGTTCACTCATTAGTACCTTATGATCATCCTGAATCCATGCTATCTGATAGGGCTTAGGGTGTTTCAATCTTTCCAACTTCAGCTTAGTTACCATCTCCTCTGAAACTAGGTTATCTGAACTACACTATCAATTACAACTTTACAACATTTACCTCTTGATTTGCATCTAGTTCTAAACAAACTTTTCCTTTGCGATGGTTCCTCATTTATCTCTACTTGAAATAGTGCTCTCCTCATCAAAAATGATTCTCCTTTCTCTGGTTTACTAACTGAACTAGGTGATCCAACATGTTCTTCTTCAACATAGGCTACCCTTCCACTGTTCTTTGTCCTCTTGCTTGTACTCCCCTAATTACATTCAAATGCTCTATGTCCTTCAACTCCACACTTGAAACAAGTTCCTCTAAATGTACTCCTATTAGTTTGTTGTCCTCAAAATCAGTTGTGCTCATTTCGTAGGATGACCCCTACGAAACTTATCCATTTCATAGCCTACACTCTAAGTTTGCATTTCAAGGCAAGTCTTCTTGACCTCATGCAAAGTCATCCAACACCTAAGAATAGCTTGTAACATTCCCCTAGGTTGGTTCCTCTAAGTTCTTGAAATTGACTAGGTTACAAGCTCGTCAAAATATCAATTATGACCTTTTTAGGGTGTTAGGAATTCTTCATAGTTTACATGCAAGGACGGCCAAAAACCCTACCCATACATGTAACTTGTTTGTCCATATGCACGGGCGGGAAAACTGACTGCCCAGACATGTGTTTAATCAGATTTCATGCAGGAGCAGTCAGAAGTACTACCCATGCACGTCTTGTTTTGTAACTTAAACTTTAAAGTACATGAGCGGCCAATTCTACCGCTCATGCAAGTTATTTTGGTTTTTGACTTTTTGATGTAAGGGCAGTGATTTTCTATGCCCAAACATCTCTAAGTTAAGTTGAGTGCATTAATTGTGCTCATGTGATGTTTTAATATGTCTCTTTTTAAACCTTTTAAATCATTTTTAATTGTTATTTTTACTTATTCTTCATCTGTGAGCCCCCTTGGTGCCAATCAAAACCCTCGTGACCTCTGGCATTATCGTGCATGATTTTCTACTCTAGATCTTCACCAAAATTAAGTTGTGATTTTACCAAGTGAGTTTTTCTTGTTTTTCCCTATCGTGATTTCCTTTAAGAGATCATTGTTTTTGTTTTTAATGTTGTTAGTTCTTTGGTTTATGTGCTATTTTATTTCTCTCAGAATCATTTTTGGATTCTTCATTTTCCTTTTGAAATGGTGTTATTTTTTTGAATTCTAGGGTTTGTGTGTCTTAGGTTTTCAATTTTGTTTTTGTTCAAAGTTTGAGCAAAAAAGATCTCTATTTGTATCTATCAAACCCTAGATTTTAGAATAGTATGGACAACGAAATTCCCTATCCATACTCTGCCTTATCATGTCTTTGAATGTAAGGGAGGTCATTTTGACTACCCACGATCTTTACTTCCCATTTGCCATTATAGCATGGGCGGTGATTTTCACTGCCAATGCATAATGGTGTTTTCATACTAGATGTGTATGAGATGTCAGTAGTGAAGACCATGTACTAAGATATTCTAAAGAAGAATGATGGTGGCAGCTAAAATTCTTCTTCATGCCTTAGTTTATTTTCAGTTTTGTATATGTAATTTGTAATTAGTTTTGGACATATCCATATGCATATTTATAAAATGTAATTACATATGGAACGAAGGAAATCCCAAGTCAAATAGAACTCTTTTATTGAATAAGTCAAAGTAGTTGTAGATTTCCTATTTTTTCTCTAGGCTCCTCCCTATAAATAAAGAGGGCCTCTTTTGTAATCTTTATCTTTTGTCTATTACAAGAAAACTCTAGTGAATTGAAAAGCAAATCAAAACTTTGTGCTTCTTTGTGAGAATCAATTATCAAATATTTATCAATACAAGAAAGCAAGTTCAATTCCAATCTTTGTCTTGGAATTAGTTGTGTTATGGTAGCATTGTACTTATGTCTTACTATCATAATCTTCTTTGGTAATAATTGAAGTGTGGAGATTGTTACAAGTGATTAAAGAGTATTCTTAATTTGATTGTGATAGACTTTGTGTTAAATCATTTGTGAGGATTGTGTTTATGTTTGTGAGAGTAAAATAGCTTGAAGACTTTGTGCTACAAGTTGTTGTATCCAATCTACTTATATCATTTTGGAGAAGAGTGAAGACTTTGGGCTGCATTCAACTTCAAATAATTTTATTCGCAATTAGTGAGGTGATAGAAGACTTTGTGTTTTTGTAGTTTTGTGATAGTTTATAAGTTTTTTAATATCAGTTTCATTGAAGTCGTCATCTTGAAGTAGAAGCATCTATTCTGAAAAAAGAGAATAGGATGAAATGGAACCACCAAAAATATAGTGTTTAGTATACATAAGTTTCATAAGTTATTTATTTGTAATAGTTAAGCAACTAGAGGGAACCTCCCCTTGCTGAGAGGAGAGACTTTGTCTCATCATAGTTGTGGTTGATATAACCATTTTGCCATTAGTGAGTTAACGACAAAATATTCACCCAACACAGTTCCTCTTCCTTCTCTTCTGTACCTTTCATTCTAGTAGGCACTAGGGTTTCCTCTCCAGTAAAATTTTTTGTCATCTCTCTAGTAAGCATTATTATCTTTGTCATCCTTCTTGAACATGTTCCCCTATTTGTTTTGTTTTGTAAATGATCTGCCTCCTCTAGAAAATGTTTTGCCTCTATGAAATTTACCTCCTCTTCCTCTCTGACTTTGATCATGCCTCTTATTCAACTTTTAGGGAAAATTGGTATGCTTCTTCCAGTGTTGTTATCCTCACCAAACTCAAATCCTCTTGAATGTTCAATCTCTGTCCATTGATGTATCTAGCCACTTTCTCCTTGCTTGTTTCACTATGTCCTATCCTTATGATCATCTTATGAAATTCTTCAGTATACTCCTTCACAAATTTCTCCTTTTGTCTTAGGTTCTGCAATCTCTTCAATAGCTCCAACTCATAGTCAACAGGTACAAATTGATTCTTCAATTTTGTCACCATCCTATCCCATTTTGTGATCTTCTCTTTTCCTCTTCTATTTATGTCCAACTGAACTTCTTTCCACCATATAGCAGCATGTCCTTTCAACTTTGTCTTTGCAAATTTCACCTTCTCTAAATCTTCAACTTCTTCATACTCAAAGTATTTTTCCATGTCATTTATCCAATCAATCAACTCTTCAGGGTTTAAATTACTAGTATAGTTCAGCACATCAACTCTAGGTCTCTTTCCAATCTTTGAAATAGATCACAACATCTTGACTTGATCTGATTCTTCTTCTTCATCACTCATCACTTCCTAGGGTTTTGCCAATTTGTTCAAGAGATTGAAATTCTTCTTCATCACTTTCAACATTAGATCTCGGTGTCAATCCTCTTCGCTTATCTTCCTCAACAACATCCAGTTGAATTCTAATTGTTTTCATCATTTCCATCATCTCATCCATTCTACTAGCCATTGTTCCAACAAGAAGGATTCTCCTCGGCAGCATTCTTCCTAGGATTAAGTGCAAACAGCCTCAAATTCGGCGGTTGGGCTACAAGGTGACAATTGCCTCAGAATCAGCAATCGGTTGTGACACAAGTAACCTGCCTCAATTTAGTGATCTGTCCATAGAAAGATCTTACGGACCTCCTTCGCCAACTTTGCTTAATTCACTCCCCAAATATTTGAACTTTTGCTCCGATACCACTTGGTGCAGTCATGGTAGGAGGGTTCATAGAATGAACTATCCAGACTGTGCAATGAGAGTAAACACAATGGAAACAACTCAAAGATATGAAACAAATGTAGATTTAGTCATTCATTATATCATAGAATTCAAATACAGATCTACCAACAACATGTGAGCTTACAATTAGGGCTCATAGGCCTGATTACAAAATATCTGAATATGCACAAGATATAGCTTTAAAGCTCCTTCGCACAAAATCCAAACTATCAACTATCTCTATTATGATGAACTTGATAACTACTTTCCTAGAGATCTAATACATCAATATATATCATCTCTGGAACAATAGATTCCTCTGTGTTGGCCAAGGAAGATCGCAAACTCCAATGAAGAGCTGTAACGTGTGTACATGGATAGGTCAGACCTAATCATGTAGAACACCTCTATAAATGCATGGAATGATGTGTGGATCTTGAGGAAAGTCAGCCATGAACCAAAGATCAATGAATTATGTGTCGTTAGGCTCCACGAATCAAGAAATCCTCTGCAAGTCTTCTCCTTGAGCTGATTGTATGAGACTGTCAAGATGCTCTGTTATGAGAAAATAGTCAATCTTCTGATAGCGATATCTTTCTGGTACCTTAACCAAATGCTTTGCAAATTGGATATGAATGTGTTAAGATGTTAAGTCTAGCTCCGCGATGTCTAAAATGCAACTATGGTAGAATGCGAACCAAAATATAGAAACTGCTATTGACTGAACTACCTGAACTGAACTGGAAAATGAAACAAATTGAAATGAAAACTAACTAAAATGCAAATGTTTTTGGTTGATGAAATATTTCTCTTGAACTAGGGATGTTACTGCATCAATTAGGAATTTTGGGTAATTTATGGGAGTGAGATGTGTGGATGCAAGGATTAGTGGACTTGTGGATAAAGGGATAAGGGGATGTGAGGATGAGTATATTAGGCATTGGGAGGAGTGGAGGAAGAGTGGGTGGAGTAAGGTGTTTGGTCACATGCTTTTGGCATTTGTGTGATGATGGAGGAGGGATAGTGACATATGTTTTGGTAGTGCAATGTGGTTTGTGATGGAAAGAAGTGGCTTTAGAAGGAATGGAGGTGGTACCAATATCTTGGGATTGTTTTCCTTGGGGTATATAGCCAATGTCATGTGATCGTGGAGGAACTTTGACATGGATGGGCTCAAAAATACCTTGTTAATGAAGGCCTAAGCCTTTGCCATGATAATTCATGTTTTAGAGCATGCGATGTGCAATGGGATGTTTATTGTTTAGGACACAAGACATGAGTCCATTATTAGATGGGGAGGGTGGAGTGCTAGATATAAGTTGTTTATCTCCTACAAGAGAGCCACCATGAATGAAGGTGTTGGATCCAAGAGGAGAGGATGATGGATTTGGAATGGGATCAATAGAGGATGGTGAAGGATCATGAGGATCTTGATCAACATTATGCTCAGTAAGAAATTGATTGTCTATATTTTCTTTGGGACCAAGTGTCTCATCAAGGGAAGTGGATGTTGTTGGATGATGGATAGGACTAGTGTTGGTTGGTGGGTTTGGGATTAAGTGTACTATGGATAGGATCAATTTGCTAATGGATAGGCTCTTGATCATAGATAATATCTTGATCATAGAGGAGATATTGGTTATGGATAGGTTGATCATATGATGGAATGGAATCATGGATGGAATTAGATAGGATTTTTAGATCTTGATTAGGATAAAGGGTTGGTATTTCAACATGCTTTGGACTAAGTTCATGAAATAGTTCTTATGTTTGGCTAGAAGTAGAAATTTCTTGGATGGGATTAATAGGCTCTTGATGGTCAATGGCATGTCTACATGATGGATCTTGAATTTGTTGGCAAGAGACACTGTGTGGCTTCATGAATGTTGTCATTGATGGCAACAAAGTCCTTCCCACACATCCATAGGACATGGTGTGTCCATACCAGAAGTCAAACTGAAGAGTGTTGTGGTCTGGTAAGCAAGAACAGAGCATGTAGCAAGGTCTGACAATCGGGTCCGGATCTCTCAGAGGAAGTATCTCAGTAAAGTGCGGACTTGGGGAAGTCAAGAGATGTACCTTGACTAATACATTCCAGAGATTGAGCCTCTGATGATGAAAGAGTGAAGAGATATGAGCACCTAGGTGTTGGGTTCCTGTTTAGTAGAGTAGACTGAGCAAGAATTGACTGGCAAAGCATCAGATCTTAATCCGGATGAGATATTAATGGTAATCAAGTTTCTTAAGGGATCATTCATGATTGGCTGACATGATTGATGAATTCTATAAGCATCTCTTGATACGCATCACTTGGTAAGCAAGGATTCAGCTGACAGACCAGAGTTTGAGAAAATATTGAGTATTCTGGATGTTGACTAGAAAGATGATTGAAATCATTAATGTGGATAAATATACCAGATTGATTTTGATATGAAGGAGTGAGTGGTGTATTGTGAAGTGCAAAGAAAAGTAGAAAGCAAAGTGGAAGAACTAGTATAGGTCTAGTATGTGACAGGACAGTAGCACCAAAGAAGAGGAAGAATGAAGTGTAGTAGATCAGTGTATTGAGCCTAACCAGAATTGAACCTCAGCATATGTGGATGCTTCTCATCAGTTCAAGTATCTTGTTACTTTCTTTGTACCTTGTAGACAGTGATTCTCTTGTAGGTAGTGAGCCTCTTATGAGTAGTGTGCTCGGGCAGTGAGCCCTAATTGGTAAGTGCCATTTTGTACTATCTTATTCTTTTAATAGAGAATACAATCTTGGGTTAGTCACCCCATGGTTTTTCCCTTAATAGGGTTTTCCACATCAAAATCATTGTGTTATGTGTATTGATGTTATTTCTTCTTTCATGGTTATGTTTGCTTATATGATTTGATGATGCACTAATTGTTAAAGAAGAACAGAAAGTTGAAGTAATTAAGATAATTGATTCACTCCCCCTCTCAATTATCAACAATTGGTATCAGAGCTAAGTTCCTCCAAATAGAGCCTAACAACTTGAGGAAGATCTGGGAATCTCAATGGATATGTATGGTATGAGGGAACAACTTTACTCTGCCCTAGATGATCTTGAACAATCTCACTACGAAGTCAATAACTTGAAGGAAAGACTCAAACAAGATGATGATTTCATAAATGAACTAAATGAGAAACTGAGTATCTCTATGAAAAAGAGAAAGGAACTACTTCAACAATTAGCAAGTCAAAGTAAAGCCAATAATACTGATGAAGATCTAAAAGAGAAGAACAAGTTATGTGAGAAGCTATCAAAAGAGGTCATTATGGTAAGACATGAAATGGAATCAGGGGTTATGAAATTCACCCAAGAAATTGAAGAGAAAAGAAAAATTGAAGATGATCTAAGACAATCTCTCAAGGAGAAATCAGAAGACTACCACAAAATGGATAGAATAATCAAGCATCTAGAATCTGATCTTGAAGAAGTAAGAGATAATGAAGATCAACTTGAGAATCAAATTGACACTCTTAAAAGGGATCTTCAAATAACAAATGAATACAAAGAGAAATTTAAGATAAGCTCTGCTCAACTTGAAGTTCTTCTTCAAAGCCAAAAAAGGGTAGATGACAAGCAAGGCTTGGGGTATGACAAAGGTGAAAACTCTGGATCCGGTCAGAAGAACTCTAGATCAAGAAATCCAAGGAATAGGCCTAGAAGACCTCCGGTAAGGAAACCAAATGCTCAAAGATATCCATCCTTCAATGGATACTACCACAATTGCAATAACTTTGGTCATAAAGCAAATCAATGCAGAAGAAGAATGAATCAGACTAACCCATCCTTCTTCAGACAACATTTTAACTGTAAAAGGTATGGTCACAAATCTCATGAATGCAGAAATTTGCAAATAAACAATTCATTCAATGGTAGATGCTTTGCATGCAATAGAATGGGACATATGGCTAATCAATGTAGATCAAGAGGATTCCAGTTAAATATGCAAAGAAATATTGTTTGCTACAATTGCAATAGATCCGATCATATTGCCAAATTCTGCAGAAGTAAGAATCAAGACAAAAAGGGTCCGGTGCATCATAATCAAAACCAAGTCAAAGGAAAAGAAAATGTCATGCCCGCATCTCCCATGCGGACACAACACACAAGCACGCGTGTCATGCCCACATATGCCATGTGGTCATGACACGAACTACAAAAAAAAATTTTCTCCCTACCCTAAGAACCACCTTGCACGCACTTGCGTGCTCAGTGGCAATATGCTGGAGGCGCAAACATGACACTATACTAGTAGAAGCGTAGACCGTCAAGAGTATGTGCGACAAAAGGGTGTCATTTCTAGGGTTAGACTAATCAATTCAGAACCCTAAGGTCTAGAAGAATTCTGGCAGCATAACGTGTTCTTGACGTGGGTGGAAGTTGTCGCTCTGTCGCTATCCTTGTTTGCATAGTTTACCTGTTGGTTAGTCGCCCTAAATTACCTGGTGAACTAGGTCACTTACGCAGGATTAACAATCATTGTTAGGGCATTCTCTAGGTCTACGCTCGGGTTAAAATTCAGTGTTTAACTTAATCTATCCCTCTTTCGTTAATGGACATTTTCTCATGATAGGTAGTTGCTCCTTGATTGGCTAACTTAAGCTGTTAAATTCTATCTCACCTTCTTTGTTTAATTCTTCAATTGATTTGGTTTAAGTCATTGCTTAATTTACCACTTACATATTCCTTAAGTTATCCCTTTCATTTGCATTTAAATCCTATTTACGTTAATTCGTCATTCATATAATTCTTCCAATGTCTTAATTTTCTTTTCTTGTGAATTGGAACTCCTCATTTTAACATCTATAATGTATTCATAAATGGACATACATATGTATGCACTCGACATATATACAGATACATAAATAAAAACAATTATTTAAATTTTAAACTTTATACCCTAATCTAGTGGAAATTCCACTCTAAATTTTAATAGAGTATTTGCTTAACATCAACTCATGATATTCTCAAATAATTGAGGAATACAATACATATATATACAAAGTAAAAACATACATTATTCTTTTTATCTGTAAAATATACTTTTTTTTTTATTATACAACCCTTATATGAATAATCTTACATTACTATTTATTTTCTTATAATATCTATATGTATAAATATATATAAATATATATATATATATATAAGATCATGGCCTACCTATAAATTTCATATCAATAATTCATATATATAATATATATATATATATATATATATTATATATAATATATATATATATATTCATTAATCATTAGGTATACTTAAAGGAGAGCAAGGCTCTTTTATAAAAGCTAGATTAGGGTTATATTTCCTTTTAATTCCCAGGGTAGTCGAAACCCTAATCATATTGCTACCCCCTTTTTTTTTCGTATGAATGGCAAAGCTGGGAGTTGGAGGGCGACAGCGGGGGTTAGGAGTCCACTGACTGTGTGAGGGAGGCAGAGATAGCAGTCAGAGCAGGGAAGTAAGGCCGCAGCTAGAGGCGGGATTGGAGACAGAGGTGGTGGCACCATCCGCGGGGTTGAGTGGCGGTGCTGAAGAGTGGCGCTGCGGGTAAAAAGGGCTGCGAAGGCTAGCATCAGGAACAAGGGAGGCCAGAGGATATTCTTCTATGGGGTAATGACGCACTCAGAGGTGCAGGGGAGTGGAAGCCGCAACAGGCGGCGAGGACGCTGAGGGCGCTGTGTGCGCAGAGGGCAGTGGGAGGCTCGCGAGGGGAGGTTCAGGGCTTCGCGGCAGTTTGTGAAGTGTATGGGGTGTGGGGAGGGTGCCGAGCTCCCACCCACACCCAAAGGTGTGGGTGGGGGCTCAGCCCCCTCCGCACACCCCTTGTTACTACCCACGGCGGGGGTATGGTGGGCGGCGGCTGTCATGGCCACCGTCCCCCATGCCCCTTCCTATATTTTTTTTGTTTTAAAAAAAAAACTTAAATATATTTCTTTTATACATATACTTTTGTTTTAATATTTTTTTTTTTAATTTCCTCTAAATTTTCTGGATATATATACTATCCTTAAAACAATAAAATTTGAAAACAAAATCTCTAACAGCAATTACCAGTTGTATATTCTACATTCTGAAGAAATATAGTTATCCATATGTTATATATATATATATATATATTTATATATAATATATATATATACATATGTTTTCTTCCATTTGTACAAGTATAAAAAATTTTCATTGTACAGATATACGTTAAATGAAAAGTAAGGTATTCTCTATCTAAGGAATAGCGAATGCATACATAGAATACGGATTTCATTAATATATATTTATCTATATATTTTTTTTAAAACAAAAAAAAAACAAGTTTACATAACTTCACCAAATAAGACCAAAAATAGAAAAAAAAAAGAGGTTGGCCATCGAATTTAAACAGTTACAGAAATTGCATTTCCATGTCTAAATTTCTTTTTTTTCTTTTTCTTTTTTTTTTTTTTTTTTTTTCATTGTCTTTCCTTTGACAATATTCAATACATAAATAAATTTTGTTCCTGATTATATCATCCACCAAGTGAATATGAAATTGTAATGTCTAAAACAATAATTCTGTACTCTTTGTCCCATTATCTCACTCTCTACTCTAGGATTTCCTTGGGACTTATATGATCAGAAAACATGTATAAATTCTCCACCTCTTTTGTAAAAATAGTCAAGCAATACATTACTTTTCTTTTGGAACAACAATAAGGTAAGGAGATATGCATTTCATTATTTCTTATGCTCTTCTTTTATTTCACTAACTTTTGACAGTATAATGCAGTAAATTCATACTCTTGCCTCTTAACAACTTCACAAACTTGGTAAACATAACATGCATATCTTTTCTTTCATTTCCAGCAAATTCATCATCTAAACATAAGGTAATATGCAGATTTATCTTTGAAATAACAGGAAAAATTACATTGAGATTTCATTTACAGTGAACTACTTGTGATAGTAACATAGAAATTTTATGTAAAATTACAATGCAACATGGCCACAATGGCCAAAACTTCAACAGCCATCAAACACTTCCAAGCTACAAAAAAAGAAACTCTATCCCACATTTCCCATCTTCACATGGAAACCTGTAATAGAACAAAACAGCAAGGCACAAAACCCAACCACAAAGGAAGGAAAGCTCTCCTCCCTACTGTAGACTCGCAAGTGGGTCACCCCCGAGCTAGGGAGGTAGGGGATTTCACACAGGTATACCAAATCACAACAGAATTTCAAACACAACTAAACACAAACAGATACACCCCATAGGCTTAACACAATACATCAACTCATAAAAATGAGTTTGGTGAGGGTAGGGAATAGACCTCTCAACTTAAAGGGGCTCTCAATGGTAAGGAAAATCTCATCACATGGCCTCTAGCCAAAATCTCTGAAACAACTCAATCCACAAAAATCATGCACCAATATGCTTAGCACTCTTGCCATATAAAAATCTCCTCCTCAAATGATATTAGGCCCTCAAGGCATGAACACATAAACACAAAACTGTGGGAGAGCCCCCAAGGATTGTTCCTCTCCCCTACCCATACTAGTTGAGCATTTCCTCCATTGGAGGTGCTCTCACCATGACAACCCAACCCAACATCAAATGCAAACAAAGAAATATCCCATTGCAAACAAATTTACAACCAAAATTCAAACATGGAAACATCATATAGCAAAGCAAGCAACAAGAAGAGAAGCCTACCTTCAAAACCTTGGCAATGGAAATGAAATTTTGGTGAAGAGCTCCTAGCCTTCCCAAGCTTTCCAACCTTTTAGTTTTTCTCCCCCAACCTTCTCTAACTCCTCCAAACTTAGTAAGGAAATCCAAATTGCAAGAAGTCTCCCAAAATCCAAGCAAAATCCATAGGATGGAAGAACCCCCACTCCTCTACCAGAGGAGCTATTATGGGCCCTCTGTTTGGCCTTGAGAGAATGAGGTGGTGACATTTGTCACCATCTCTTCCCTCCACCAAGGCCACTTGGAATAGAGAGAAGGTAAGAGGATGACAAGTGTCCTCCTCTCCCCTCACCTCCATCTCCACCTCATCCACTTGTGCTTCCACACAAGTGGGAGGGGGACAAATGGTGAGTTGGATTCCCACTCACCCTTCCACAAGACAATGGCCTTGAGTGGTGCTCCCACTCACTTGGGAGCTTGGGAGGACTCTTGGAGACCTCCCAAGTCCTCCTTGGGAATGTTTCCCAAAACTAGGGATGGGAGTGGTGCTCTTCCCAAGGCAAGGCCCATCCCCTTCTTCCCTTTTTTCCATTTTCGTCACTTTGACTCAATCGTGGGTTGGGGTGACCCAAGGTGAGTTTAAACTAAGGTTAGGTGGTCCAAGTTGACCCTAGGCTCATGGTTGACCACCTAGGGTAACTTTTGGGACCCTCGGGGTCATGAAAGGGGTCAAAAATCCACATATAATGGCCCAAAAGAAATAATAAAAATTCCAATAGACATTAATCAATAAAAATTTTACAACACTTAACATTAGTCAAAATAAGCAAGAGGGGGTACTGAGGTTTAATTAAAAATAATTTAAACAAAGCACAATAAATCATCATGCAAATTTCACACGTGATCCTTATCCCTCTTGGGAATTGATCGGCTTAACCGGGAATAACAAGGTGTGAATCCTCTACCTCCGATTTCTCATGGCTAGGGAAAGTAAAACCTGCACATCTTGATCAAGTGTCAGTTCTCTCAGGAAAATGATAGCCGAAGCAACTGGAAATTAAATTCAAGCAAACAATACAACACTATCTATCAGTACATAAATCCAAATTAACTGCATTTCCCATCACATGTCAATTAATTCCAATCACATAAACAACTAGAATCTCATAACAAAATAACATCCAATATAAATCCATATATCAAACCTTAGCATCTCATCAATATGACTGAATCAAATCACATATATCAAATCAGTGAGATAAATCATCAAGTCTGCAATATGAAATATAGTCACTACTGAATAGCACAATTATCAAACTATAGGAGGTAAAATAGTCGGCCTCACATCCTCCCCCCTAAGACTGAACTTCCTCCTGGAAGTCATCAAAAAGGTGAGGATAGAGTGCCCTCAAACTAGCTGCATCCTCCCATGTCACCGTGACCTCGTCATATCGATCCCACTGGACCCTAACCTGGTCTAGCTCTCACCCTCGAAGGCCCAGCGTCCGACAAGCCAATATGCAAATTGGCTCTAGCACCAACTGCCCACTTGCCTCTACCTATAAAGCACTCCAGTCCAGTACATGAGATACATCAGATATATACCATCTCAAAATAGAAACATGGAAAACATCGTGGATACGTAACAGGCTAGGTGTCAAAGCTAGACGATAGGCAACTGGTCCTATCTGCTCCAAAATCTCAAAGGGACCTATGAACCGTGGTGTGAGCTTAGAGCCCTTTCCATAACAGATTAGACTCTTGTGTGGCCGCAGTCTGAGGAATACCCTGTCTCCTACTGAAAAACTCTGATCTAACCTCTTGGTATTGGCATGCTTTTTCTACCTATCCTGAGCCTCCTGTAACCTCTGTCAAATCAGTGTGACCTGCTGCTCCATATCCTGCACAAGCTCTAGACCAATGGTGACTCTGTCCTCAATCTGATCCCAACTCAATGGTGTCCTACAAGGTCTGCCGTATAAAGCCTGAAAGGGAGGCATACCTAACGAGCTGTGATGCCCATTATTGTAAGCAAACTCAACTAAATAAAGATACTCCTCCCATCTAGACTGATGGTCCATAACATACATCTGAAGCATGTCCTCCAATATCTAATTCACCCGCTCTGTTTACCCATCTATCTCTGGATGATAAGCGGAGCTAAAATTGAGCTGTGTGCCCAATGCCTACTGTATGGCTCTCTAAAAAGCTGAAGTGAACACTGGATCTCTGTCAGATATAATGCAGTGAGGTACCCCATGAAGTCTCACAATGTCATCCAAGAATACCCTTGCCACAGCTGGCACATTGTACGTCGTGCGCACAGGAGAAAAATGAGCCACCTTGGTCAACTTGTCGACTGTCACCATGATGGCATCATGGCGACGTGAAGACATAGGAAGACTAACAATAAAATCCATGGAAATGGTGTCCCATTTCCACTTAGGTATATCATGTGGGTATAAGAGACCTGCTGGATGCTGATGCTCGGCCTTGACCCTTTGGCACTCAAGGCAACGAGCCACAAACTCTGCTATGTCACGTCTCATACCTGCCCAAAAATATAGCTGTCGAAGATTGGCATGCATCTTCTTCACCCCCGGATGTGCCGCATATGGTGCCCTATGAGCCTTTGATAGCACTATAGTGCACAGGTCACCTGCGCGGGGTACATAGATGCGCTGTTGGTGTCGAAGCAAACCATCTGTGTCCAGTGTATACCCTACAAACTTGCCCACAAGGGCCCTCTATGATTTGATCTCCTGCTGCACCTCTAGATACCACTCACCCTCTGGTAGATGTTGTATAATGCGGTCCCTCAAGTCCACTCGCAAGGTCAAGGTCAAGAGCTCGTGGCACCTCTGACTCAATACGTCAGCAACCACTTTTTCCTTCCCTTTGATGTAGTGGACATCAAAATCATACTCGCAGAGGAACTCCATCCAACACCACTAACGGGTGTTCAGATTCAGCTATGTGAATATATACTGAAGGCTATGATGGTCGGAATGGAGCTCAAAACGATGGCCCAACAAGAAGTGCCTCCAATGGACTAGAGCATGAACCACTACTACTAATTCCAAGTTGTGAGTGGGGTAGTTTAGCTCATGGGTTTTAAGCTTTCATGACTCATACACGATCGCTTTGCCACCCGGCATAAGTACTGCTCCCAATCCCTCAAGTGATGCATCCGTGCAAACCACAAAATCTACTGTAGGATCAGGAATCACCAAAATAGGAGCGCTGGTAAGATGCTCCTTAAGGACCCCGAAGGCCCTCTCACACTGCTCAGTCCATCGAAAACTCTTCCCTTTCCACTGAAGGGAAGTGATGGGGTGCGCTATCCGAGAAAAACCCTCAACAAAATTATGGTAATAACCAGCTAACCCTATGAAACTCCTAACCTCTGTCACACTAGTGGGTGCTGGCCAATCCCTGATAGCTCTGATCTTCAATGGATCTACTGAGATTCCATCGCTGGAAAGGATATGTCCTAGGTATTGAACCTCTGTCTTGAAAAATGCACACTTCGCCAAATTCCCATAAAGTTTCTACTCTCACAAGCACTATAGAACCTGACGAAGGTGCTCATGCTCCTCCTCAGTCTGTGAGTAGATCAAAATGTCATCGAGGAAAATGATCACAAACTGATCTAAGTATGTACAGAACACCCTATTCATGAGACTCGTGAACACTGTAGGGGCATTCATTAAGCCGAAGGGAACCACTGTGAACTCATAATGCCCATAACAAGTCCAGAAGGCAGTCTTATGGATATCTGCCTCTGCGATGCGTAACTGATGATATCCAGACTTCAGGTCTATCTTAGAGAACACCCTGGCTCCCTGCATCTGGTCAAAAAGATCATCAATACTAGGCAGAGGATAACAATTCTTCACCGCCACCTTATTCAACTGCCTGTAATCCATACACAACCGAAGAGACCCATCCTTCTTTTTCATGAAGATGACAGGAGCACCCCAAGGTGAAACGCTTGGTCGGATGTGCCCCTTCTCCAGCAAGTCCTCCAACTGAAGCTTGAGCTCAGTGAGCTCATGTGTTGTCATCCTATAGGGTGCACGAGACACTGGCTCGGCACCCGGCACCAAGTCTATATGAAAATCTACCTCACGTCGGGGGGGCATCCCCAGTAACTCTGCTGGGAAAACATCGGCAAACTCTCAAAGGATGGGATGATCATCCAATGATGCTTCTGGCTCATCATCTGATCTATTGCTCACTGTGATGGCAAACATCTGACATCCCTTTCACATGCAGCGCTTAAGCTGCTGAGCGGATATCGTATGTACTGCATTGGGCTTCTGCATGCCCACAATCTCAACTGACGCACCATGATCGTCCAAATAGCTGATCGCCTTTCAGCGACAATCTAGCTTGGCTCGATGAGCCGCAAGCCAATCCATACCCAACACCACATCATAGGATCCTAATGTCATGACTCTAAGGTCGCATACTGTAGTGAAGGTTCCAAAAGCAATCTCACAATCATAGACTAAGGTATCTACTGTTAGTTTGGCTCCTGAAGCCAGCTCAACCACCCACCTATCACCCTGCCTAGAGGCCACCAGCCTGCAACGCTCCACTAATGATGGAGCTATAAATGAATCTATAGCACCAGAATCAAATAGAATAGAAATAGGGTTTCCCCTAATCATACCTACCGTCTCAATCATGGATGCCTGAAAATCTGCCTGGCAGTTATCTACCACTGCAAACATATAGTGGGATCTACCCACATCACCCACTATCTGCTCTGAACCTCCTGCACAAGGCTGTCCCCCTACTGTGTAACCATGTGGACACTCCCTAGCCAGGTGCCCTACTCCACCACATACATAACAAGGGCCCCTGACCTATACCTGTACTGTCTAGGTCCTACCCATCTACTGTTGTCCTGATCTACTAGTAGACCCCTGTGAACCCCTATAAGACTGCTGTGTCCTCGCACGTCCCACAGGTGGTCCCTACTACCTTTGATCCATACGTGGGCCCTGCTGCTGCCAACCTCTACTAGGTCCCCCCTGTGTCCTCTGCTGAGTCCTAACTCTCTACTGCTGTTGTGGCTGCTGCTGCTGTGAGGGTCTAGGAGGTAAAGATGCCGAACTGAATCCTCCTCTATGAGGTGGCTGTGGTGGCCTACGGAAGCTCTGCTGATGCTGCTACTGTCCTCAATCCTGAAACTGTGGGTGAGAACTCTGCCCTCATCCCTAGATCTCCTTAGTGATGTATGCTTTCTCGGCAGCATCACTCAAAGTTTGGGGGTCTGCCATCTGCACAGTCCCTGCTATACTGTGATTAAGCCCTCTGATAAACTTGTGCACCAGAAGTTTCTCATCATGGAGATACTCTGCATATCTAGATAGCTCTGTGAACCTAGCCTCATAATGAGCCACTAAAAGTCCCCTCTGTTGAAGGTCATGGAACTCATCCAGATGACGCTGCCTGTAGTGGTCTTATAAATAGCGCGCATTAAAGCACTCAGTGAAGGTCTCCCAGGTGAGGGTGTCTAAAGATAGGTGGCGCTTGCACTCCTCAGTGCGCCACCAGGTAGCTACTGCATCCCGCAATAAATGTACTGCCACCCGGGCCTTCGTGTTGCCCTTGTAAGGACACAATGCGAAGCACCTGTCTAAACTGATCAACCAGGCCTCTGCCTCAGCTCCCTCCATGGTCCCGATGAATGTAGGAGGATTCAGCCTCAATATGTCCCTGATGGGATCCCCTCTATCTCTGTGCCCTCTAATAGTCTCCTCTGCATGATGCTCACAAGGCCTGTGACCTAAGTGCTCTACACGCACTATCTCATCCTGTCTAGCCCGATGTGGGGGGCTCTTGCTACGGGCCCTGTTGGCCGAACCAACCTCCTTTGTCTCCGGTAGCTCAACGTAAGGCTCCTCATGTGGTGCCCTTGCGGCTCTACATGGGGCTCCTCTCGCGGATCCTTGCGGGGCTCGACACGTGGCCCTGCTACTGCCAGTGGGAGCCTATCTAAAATGGCCTGCAATGCCTGCAAAATCTGCGGTCCCATATCTGGTGGGGCCGATGGTGCCTGTGGTGCCTGAGGAACTGCCTATGGTTGTAAGAGTGGCTGAACCTATGGATCTGGCTGCACCGGTGGATCCGACTGTCCCGGTCCCACAGCTGATGAATCAATGCGTACCTCTGGGGGTGGAGTACGGTGGGTCTGCGCTCGCCGAACTCATCTGGGAGGCATCCTACGAAACGAGGTAGCCACAAGTCAAAACATAGTTGCAGAAACAATACTGTGCCTATAACAAGCCCAGTGTTTTACAAACTTGGCTCTAATACCAAATGTCATGCCCGCATCTCCCATGCAGACACAACACACAAGCACGCGTGTCATGCCCACATATGCCATGTGGTCATGACATGAACTACGAATTTTTTTTTTTCTCCCTACCCTAAGAACCACCTCGCACGCACTTGCGTGCTCGGTGATGATATGCTGGAGGCGCAAACATGACACTATACTAGTAGAAGCGTAGACTGTCAAGAGTATGTGCGACAAAAGGGTGTCGTTTCTAGGGTTAAACTAATCAATTTAGAACCCTAAGGTCTAGAAGAATTCTGGCAGCATAACGTGTTCTCGACGTGGGTGGAAGTTGTTGCTCTGTCGCTATCCTTGTTTGCGTAATTTACTTGTTGGTTAGTCACCCTGAATTACCTGGTGAACTAGGTCACTTACACAGGATTAACAATCATTGTTAGGGCATTCTCTAGGTCTACGCTCGGGTTAAAATTCAGTGTTTAACTTAATCTATCCCTCTTTCCTTAATGGACATTTTCTCATGATAGGTAGTTGCTCCTTGATTGGCTAACTCAAGCTGTTAAATTCTATCTCACCTTCTTTGTTGAATTCTTCAATTGATTTGGTTTAAGTCGTTGCTTAATTTACCACTTACATATTCCTTAAGTTATCCCTTTCATTTGCATTTAAATCCTATTTACGTTAATTCGTCATTCATATAATTCTTCCAATGTCTTAATTTTCTTTTCTTGTGAATTAGAACTCCTCATTTTAACATCTATAATGTATTCATAAATGGACATACATATGTATACACTAGACATATATACAGATACATAAATAAAAACAATTATTTAAATTTTAAACTTTATACCCTAATCTAGTGGAAATTCCACTCTAAATGTTAATAGAGTATTTGCTTAACATCAACTCATGATATTCTTAAATACTTGAGGAATGCAATACATATATATACAAAGTAAAAACATACATTATTCTTTTTATCTGTAAAATATATATATTTTTTTATTATACAACCCTTATATGAATAAACTTACATTACTATTTATTTTCTTATAATATCTATATGTATAAATATATATAAATATATATATATATAAGATCATGGCCTACCTATAAATTTCATATCAATAATTCATATATATAATATATATATATATATATATATATATTCATTAATCATTAGGTATACTTAAAGGAGAGCAAGGCTCTTTTATAAAAGCCAGATTAGGGTTATATTTCCTTTTAATTCCCAAGGTAGTCGAAACCCTAATCATATTGCTACCCCTTTTTTTTTCGTATGAATAGCAGAGCTGGGAGTTGGAAGGCAATGGCGGGGGTTAGGAGTCCACTGACTGTGTGAGGGAGGCAGAGATAGCAGTCGGAGCGGGGAAGTAAGGCTGCGGCCAGAGGCGGGATTGGAGACAGAGGTGGCAGCACCATCTGCGGGGCTGAGTGGCGGTACTGAAGAGTGGCACTGCGGGTAAAAAGGGCCGTGGAGGCCAGCGTCAGGAACAAGGGAGGCCAGAGGATATTCTGCTGTGGGGTATTGACGCACTCAGAGGTGCGGGGGAGTGGAAGCCGCAACAGGCGGCAGGGACGTTGAGGGCGCTGTGTGCGCAAAGGGCAGTGAGAGGCTCGCGAGGGGAGGTTCGGGGCTACGTGGCAGTTTGTGAAGTGTATGGGGTGTGGGGAGGGTGCCGAGCTTCCACCCACACCCAAGGGTGTGGGTGGGGACTCGACCCCCTCCCCACACCCCCTGTTACTACCCACGGTGGGGGTATGGTGGGCGGCGGCTATCATGGCCACCGTTCCCCATGCCCCTTCCTATATTTTTTTTTGTTTTTAAAAAAAAACTTAAATATATTTCTTTTATACATATACTTTTGTTTTAATATTTTTTTTTTAAATTTCCTCTAAATTTTCTAGATATATATACTATCCTTAAAACAATAAAATTTGAAAACAAAATCTCTAATAGCAATTACCAGTTGTATATTCTACATTCTGAAGAAAAATAGTTATCCATATGTTTTATATATATATAATATATATATATATATACATATGTTTTCTTCCATTTGTACAAGTATAAAAAAATTTCATTGTACAGATATACATTAAATGAAAAGTAAGGTATTCTCTATCTAAGGAATAGCGAATGCATACATAGAATACGGATTTCATTAATATATATTTATCTATATTTTTTTTTTTTAAACAAAAAAAAAACAAGTTTACATAACTTCACCAAATAAGACCAAAAATAGAAAAAAAAAAAGAGGTTGGCCATCGAATTTAAATAGTTACAGAAACCGCATTTCCATGTCTAAATTTCTTTTTTTTCTATTTTTTTTTATTTTTTATTTTTTTTCCTTGTCTTTCCTTTGACAATATTCAATACAGAAATTAATTTTGTTTCTGATTATATCATCCACCAAGTGAATATGAAATTGTAATGTCTAAAACAATAATTTTGTACTCTTTGTCCCATTATCTCACTCTCTACTCCAGGATTTCCTTGGGACTTATATGATCAGAAAACATGTATAAATTCTCCACCTCTTTTGTAAAAATAGTCAAGCAATACATTACTTTTCTTTTGGAATAACAATAAGGTAAGGAGATATTCATTTCATTATTTCTTATGCTCTTCTTTTATTTCACTAACTTTTGACAGTATAATGAAGTAAATTCATACTCTTGCCTCTTAACAACTTCACAAACTTGGTAAACATAACATGCATATCTTTTCTTTCATTTCCAGCAAGTTCATCATCTAAACATAAGTTAATATGCTGATTTATCTTTGAAATAACAGGAAAAATTACATTGAGATTTCATTTACAGCCAACTACTTGTGATAGTAACATAGAAATTTTATGCAAAATTACAATGCAACATGGCCACAATGGCCAAAACTTCAACAGCCATCAAACACTTCCAAGCCACAAAAAAAGAAACTCTATCCCACATTTCCCATCTTCACATAGAAACCTGCAACAGAACAAAATAGCAAGGCACAAAACCCAACCACAAAGGAAGGAAAGCTCTCCTCCCTACTATAGACCCACAAGTGGGTCACCCCCGAGCTAGGGAGGCAGGGGATTTCACACAGGTATACCAAATCACAACAGAATTTCAAACACAACTAAACACAAACAGAGACACCCCATAGGCTTAACACAATACATCAACTCATAAAAATGAGTTTGGTGAGGGTAGGGAATAGACCTCTCAACTTAAAGGGGCTCTCAATGGTAAGGAAAATCTTATCACATGGCCTCTAGCCAAAATCTCTGAAACAACTCAATCCACAAAAATCATGCACCAATATGCTTAGCACTCTTGCCATATAAAAATCTCCTCCTCAAATGATATTAAGCCCTCAAGGCATGAACACATAAACACAAAACTGTGGGAGAGCCCCCAAGGATTGTTCCTTTCCCCTACCCATACTAGTTGAGCATTTCCTCCATTGGAGGTGCTCTCACCATGACAACCCAACCCAACATCAAATGCAAACAAAGAAACATCTCATTGCAAACAAATTTACAACCAAAATTCAAACATGGAAACATCATATAGCAAAGCAAGCAACAAGAAGAGAAGCCTACCTTCAAAACCTTGGCAATGGAAATGGAATTTTGGTGAAGAGCTCCTAGCCTTGCCAAGCTTTCCAACCTTTCAGTTTTTCTCCCCCAACCTTCTCTAACTCCTCCAAACTTAGTAAGGAAATCCAAATTGCAAGAATTCTCTCAAAATCCAAGCAAAATCCATAGGATGGAAGAACCCCCACTCCTCTACCAGAGGAGCTATTATAGGCCCTCTATTTGGCCTTGAGAGAATGGGGTGGTGACATTTGTCACCATCTCTTCCCTCCACCAAGGCCACTTGGAATAGAGAGAAGGTAAGAGGATGACAAGTGTCCTCCTCTCCCCTCACCTCCATCTCCACCTCATCCACTTGTGCTTCCACACAAGTGGGAGGGGGACAAATGGTGAGTTGGATTCCCACTCACCCTTCCACAAGACAATGGCCTTGAGTGGTGCTCCCACTCACTTGGGAGCTTGGGAGGACTCTTGGAGATCTCCCAAGTCCTCCTTGGGAATGTTTCCCAAAACTAGGGATGGGAGTGGTGCTCTTCCCAAGGCAAGGCCCATCCCCTTCTTCCCTTTTTTCCATTTTCGTCACTTTGACTCAACCGTGGGTTAGGGTGACCCAAGGTGAGTTTAAACTAAGGTTAGGTGGTCCAAGTTGACCCTAGGCTCATGGTTGACCACCTAGGGTAACTTTTGGGACCCTAGGGGTCATGAAAGGGGTCAAAAATCCACATATAATGGCCCAAAAGAAATAATAAAAATTCCAATAGACATTAATCAATAAAAATTTTACAACACTTAACATTAGTCAAAATAAGCAAGAGGGGGTACTGAGGTTTAATTAAAATAATTTAAACAAAGCACAATAAATCATCATGCAAGTTTCACACGTGATGCTTATCCCTCTTGGGAACGGATCGGCTTAACCGGGAAAAACAGGGTGTGAATCCTCTACCTCCGATTTCCCGTGGCTAGGGAAAGTAAAACCTGCACATCTCGATCAAGTGTCAGTTCTATCAGCAAAATGATAGCCGAAGCAACTGGAAATTAAATTCATGCAAACAATACAACACTATCCATTAGTACATAAATCCAAATTAACTGCATTTCCCATCACATGTCAATTAATTCCAATCACATAAACAACTAGAATCTCATAAAAAAATAACATCCAATATAAATCCATATATCGAACCTCAGCATCTCATCAATATGACCGAATCAAATCACATATATCAAATCAGTGAGATAAAACATCAAGTTTGCAATATGAAATATAGTCACTACTGAATAGCACAATGATCAAACTATAGGAGGTAAACTAGTCGGCCTCACTGAAAAATTGAATGCGGATGAAATTAAAAGGGATATGAACAAGATCTGGGTGAAGAGAAGTACATAAAATGTTGGGGATGGATCCGCACCAGAATCTGGTGCTGATATTCCTTCCAGAAACTAAATACATGAGCTCTGGCTCAGGGGGAGTAACAAAAAAAAAACATTTTCCCCCAGCCAGTCATTAGGTGCCTGAAATTGGCACATGAAAGGTTGTAGATTAAAAGAGCCTTCAGAGAAACATCTAAATAACCCTTGATAAAGATTTGAAAGATCTGCAAGGAGTTTGCAAAGGTTAATCATCCAAGATTAATCCGGCTTGACAGTCATCCAGTAAAAGCAGAACTTTCACGGTTAGATCCGGAATAATACAAAATTGAAATATTTGGATTCATGGCTAGATGGAATGATTGAATAAAAGGAGATACTTTGTAAGTTATCATCCTAGGAGCATCTCAGTGATCTAGAAAGATCTATCTCAGAAACAAAGAAAACAAGGCAACCAAAATAACCTAAGTTGTGCATTTATTGCAAAATGGAATTAGGGTTTGCGCAGGAATAAAAGGGTTCTTTTGTTCATCATTCGTACATTTGCATTCGAGAAGAAGAGAGGACCTCTGCAACAAAATTATCTCAAGTCTCTCTAAGATCAACCACAGAAGTCGATTCTTCCAGCAATCCGATCCGGCTCATATCGTGAAACCTAGAAGCGTAAAAGGTATTTTCCTCTCCTAAAATCCTCTCTCTGAATCTTTTGAAAGATGGCTACTCCAAATGTTGTGAAGATCACTGATAGACTGTGTCCTAAATTCAAGAAACATCCCTATAAATCCCTAGATGTTGATCCCCTAGGCACATTTTCAAGCATTTCGCATGGGGTTTTGCATGTAGAAAATGTTAGGGCATATATTCATGCAAACATTGAGGAATTTAGGGAATCCAAGCTAAGGGATATCTATCACAATCAGTTAATAGATGCTTCTTTTGAACTCAAACCTCAATACAAGGCTATCTAGGACAAGCATTTTGGACATTACATCCATTTTCCCTATTTTGCAGAAGATGAATGGGTTCAGTATGTTCTGAGTAGAATGCATGACAACTTTATGTGGTTGATGAGACCATTCAAGATAACCAAGGATGCCATTAGGGTAGTTACCGGATTGTACTCATCCGGTGGGATACCTGCTCTCAAATCTGTCAAGAATCAGACAGTGAGTGAGGGAACAGGATCAAAATTTGACAAGAGAGCAATGACGATAAAAGATATCACTGATCCGGATATCAAGTTTGCCTCCATGATAATTAGTTACAAGATATATCACTCCAGTAGGGAAAATTTAGTACCTGGAACTGCAATTTACACTGCTTATCAAATGCTAAGAGAAAACACTGACCATGATCTTTGTGAGCTTCTCTTGAATCAACTATTAGAGAATTTACAGAAAATAAAGAAGGATAAAAAGAATTCATTTAAGTATGGTGGGCTAATAATGTGCTTGTTCTTTTACTTTATGAATGAGCTTCCTGGATCCAATGGTTGGATGTGGCAAAATGACAGACCAGTAGACATACAAATCAGGGATTATTTGCATGGAATTGGTGATGCCAAGGCACATAATACAGCACTTTGAGGCTACTTCAAGAACTTTCAGAGTATGATGCAAGCCAGAGAGAGAATCCCCCAATCTCTAGTTGAAAAGTATAAGGATACAGTATGCTTTATGGTAGAAACTGATCAATGCCTAATGGAGGCAGTGGAGCCAAGGATAGTCTAGATCATGCCAATGGGGTATGAAGTTGTTGAGAAAATTCTAGAGCTGCATATTCAACACCTGTTGAGTCATCCCAAGGACCTTAAGGCAGAAAGGTATGGAACCTTTGAAGAGTTGAGTGTGAAGATTCATGTAGAGCTAAGACAACCAGAAATGAAAATAAAAGTAAGAAAAGAAGTAGAGGATGTTGCCAAAAGGTATGGCATTTCAAAAGAAGCACTTGATGCAAATAGAGAAAAATTGGAAAAGGCAGAGAAAGAGAAACAAGATGCAGAAAAGGAAAGTGATCCGGTGCAAGCCCCTTCTCGGACCAGATCCTCCAAGAGCTCTACACCTGCCACCTCTAAGAGCTAGAAAGCATCAAAACCGGAAGTCAGAATATCTGGAAAGGGAGAGAAGAGAACTAAGACAAAGGCCACAAGGTCTTACACCAGTCAAAAGGATGATGAAAAGACTGAGTCAGATGAGGAGGTCAAGAAAATGAAGAAGAAGAAGAAAGCATCTGGTGAACCCTCTGCCAGTCATAATAAGGAAGAAGAGGCAAAAGAATTCATTAAAAGGCCTACTCTCTGCATTGATGATATCATCAAATCAGTAACTGTGGATGGGATCTTGAAACCAATGACTAAATTTTATGATGATTATAGTGAAGCTGATCAGAAGATCCTGCAAGAAGCTACAGTCAGGTATTTAAACATCTACAACAGAGCATTCATTGAAATTATATCTCTGATTCCTAGAAGTCTAGAAAAGGAACTTGAAAGAAGAAAGAATAATGCCATGGCAAAAGACCTAGAAATCCAAGAGCAAATTGCTATCCAACTCTATCCCTCCATCACTCCAAAGCAATTAAGCATGATCTTCAAAGATTGCAAGGATGAGTTCCAAAGCAAAGCCAGAATGAATAAGCTTATGCTCAGAGAGACTGATCAGGTGACTAAAGAGACTGAAGAGATCCTCCGGAATGCCTATAAAAGATTCAATATTCCTATTATAGAGGACTTAGGTGATGAACCCTCTACCATGGATGACAAAGGAGAACCTACTGAAACAATTGCATAAGAAACAAAGGAGACAAGCAAAGAGAAAGCTAAGGACTTAGATTCCCCTATTCCAGAAGAGGAAGTTCATGGAGACGCAGATACCTCTCTTTCGGATCCCCCTACAGACTCTGGAATTGAAGGAAAAGAAAGAAAAGAAGAGAGCATCAATCAAGGAGAAGAAGTGAAGGGAAGAGAAGAAGGTCAAATAGAGAAGACCACAAGTGACAGTGTTGAGGTTGCAGAAGGAAAGAAGACTCTTTCTCCAACAAGAGACACTACAAAAACTGTTAAAGATTTCTTGACTAAAGAAATGATGGAGATTGATGAACTGGAGCTACTTTAAGGACCATTCAATTTTGGTTCTCTCTCCCCAGTTCAAACTATGAATATAGCATCCTTTGATCAAGCAAAGGCAAAAGAAAAAATTTTGAAGTCTCACATGGAAGACTATGAGCTAATTGAGATTGCATCCAGTGCATTGGAGAAAATCATGCCATCCTTCTAGAAGGATCTTTCAGCCTCTTCATCCAGTAACTTAAAATCTCTTGTTAATTTAATTAGCACACATTTTGATTCTTTGGAGAAGTCAACTGAAGATAAAGTTCGGAAGGAATTTTTGGGTAAAAGATTCTCCAAAGTACAAGGGATAATAACAAATGATAGGAGAACTATGAATATTGGGATAAAGAGCTTAGAAAATGCTCTTAAAGATGGTGGAGATATATATAAATTTTGTTTATCCTGGTCTAAAGTGACAAAGGATATTGAGAAGAAAGTGAAAGAGCAAGAGGATAAACTGTTAAGTTTATCTCAAAGTTTTGATCCTTTCACCTCTTCCATAGTAAATCAAGAGTGTCAGACTATTGCAGTCATAAATGAAATAAAGAAGCTTGAGAAGGAGAAGAAAAATAGAATAAACAAGTTAAGTGAACTTAGAGGGATAATTATCCCTAAATTAGAGGCCATGCATGAGGCCCTAACTGATGCTTAGACCACAGCCTGGACCAGTGAGCTGACTGATCTCAAGAGGGCAGAAGCTTTTACATTCTTGTTGAGTGGTCACATCTCAATTTTGGATAGAATGAATAAGAGTTGGGCGCCAGAAGTGGTACAGTTGAAGACCACCTTTGCAGATATACTTCAGTATATGTAAGTATAACATGTATATATACTTATGCAGCTAAGTATATTTGGATTTTTGAAAATTTTGGTGTGCGGATTCTACCCTTTGCCATTGATGTCAAAGGGGGAGTGAGGAGCATTGAAAATTGAGGAATCCAGCTAAGGGGGATCTCCAAAAAAGTGTACTTTAGAACAGAGCATCAGCCAAGGGGGAGTGTAGTATGACACAATCATTTTTCACTAAGTGTTGCCATCAATGCCAAAGGGGGAGATTGTTGGCAAGAGACACTGTGTGGCTTCATGAATGTTGTCATTGATGGCAACAAAGTCCTTCCCACACATCCATAGGACATGGTGTGTCCATACCGGAAGTTAGACTAAAGAGTGTTGTGGTCCAATAAGCAAGAACAGAGCATGCAACAAGGTCTGACAATCAGGTCCAAATCTCTCAGAGGAAGTATCTCAGCAAAGTGTAGACTTGGGGAAGTCAAGAGGTGTACCTTGACTGATACATTCTAGAGATTAAGCCTCCGATGATGAAAGAGTGAAGAGATATGAGAACCTAAGTGTTGGGTTCCTGTTTGGCAGAGTAAACTAAGGAAGAACTGACCGGCAGAGCATCAAAATCTGGATGAGATATTGATGGTAATCAAGTTTCTTAAGGGATCATTCATGATTGGCCAACATGATTGATGACTTCTATAAGCATCTCTTGATATGCATCACTTGGTAAGCAAGGATTCAGCTGACAGACCAGAGTTTGGGAAAATATTGAGTATTCTGGATGCCGACTAGAAAGATGATTGAAATCATTAATGTGGATATATATATCAGATTGATTTCAGTATGAAGGAGTGAGTGGTGTATTGTGAAGTGTGAAGAAAAGTAGAAAGCAGAGTGGAAGTAGTAATACAGGTCTAGTATGTGACAGGACAGTAGCACCAAAGAAGAGGAAGAATCAAGTGCAATAGATCAATGTATTGAGCCTAACCGGAACTAAACCTCAGCATATGTGGATGCTTCTCATCAATTCAAGTATCTTGTTACTTTCTTTGTACCTTGTAGACAGTGAGTCTCTTGTAGGCAGTGAGCCTCTTGTGAGCAGTGTGCTCAGGCAGTGAGCCCTAATTGGCAAGTGCCATTTTGTACTATCTTATTCTTTTAACAAAGAATACAATCTTGGGTTAGTCACGCCATGTTTTTTCCCTTAACAAGGTTTTCCACATCAAAATCATTGTGTTATGTGTATTGATGTTATTTTTGCTTTCATGGTTATGTTTGCTTATATGATTTGATGTTGCACTAATTGTTAAAGAAGAACAGAAAGTTGAAGTAATTAAGATAACTGATTCACCCCCCCTCTCATTTATTAACAAAATTGCACTCGTGGTAAGGGGATCTCCAAGAGGCTTGATAGGTTTGTGGGCTATAAGATGGAATTTGAAGAATAGACATGGTGTTTGAAGGCTCTTTGATAGGTTCAAGGATGGACATTTGATGACATGGAGATAGTTGATTCCTTTCTAATAACCATTGGATCACATCCTTCATACGTGTATGGGTGGATGGACAATATAATGGATGGATAATAATGGTGGATGTTGTAGGATTAGGATTGGGATTGGGTGAATGGATAATAGGAGGGGATGGATTAGGATTGGGATTATGTTTAGGTGGATGGACCATAGGGGTGGATGGATTAGGATTGGGATTGTGGTTAGGTGGATGGATAATAGGAGGGGATGACTTAGAATTGGGATTGTGGTTAGGTGGATGGATAATAGGAGGGTATGAATTAGGATTGGGATCGTCGAGCATAATCTTACCACAATTTTTAAGATTTTGGATCACTCTCATAAGTGTGGAGCAATTGAATTTCTTATGGATCTTAACCCTATGGTATGCACAATAATCATTTTCATTATACCAATGGGGTTTAACTTGATTTTCTCCAAATAGTTTTATCAGTGGTAGCTCAATCAAATTTGCTTGGACCAATCATTGTACAAGTATCTCTAATGAATATTTTTGTGGAAGGTTTGAGGAACATGGTGATGAAGGGATTGAATGATTTTTTGGAGTGGGAGGACATTGTGATGGAAGAATTGGAGGGATTGGTGGGTAGGACATTGTGAGGGAATAATTGAAAGGATTAGTGGGGTGGAAGGACATGGACTTTGAGGCTCTTGGATAAGCATGTGGTCTGAGTATGATGGATACACATGGGATGCATAAGTAGGAGTGGTTTCAAATTAGGTGTTAATTTTTTACGGAAAATATGTTGCAAGGTTTTAAGGCCCCCAACAAATCTTCATAGGCACGCATATATATTATTTTATATCTCTATTATCATGGCTATTTCATAACTAGGTTATGATTTTTTTGTGAGCAATCCACAATGCATCATCCATAGAACAGAGCTGGTGGAGCTTGGGTGCACTCTACCCCGTTCTATCTGAAGTCTGAATTTGTGTAAGGTTTAAGGTATTGTTGTATTGTTTTATCTTGATCTTTTTCCTTGCATGATTTTTAGGGTTTCATTTTGGCACGCTCAGTTATTTTTTATTGACTCACATCCCTTGATCTAGCTTTCTTTTTGCAAGTTTTCTTAACTTTTTGTTACAGTTTTATGCCATTTTTTGACAAAACCCTACTTTCTAAATATTTCATCATATCTTCCAAATGGCTGAAAATTTTTCTACAATATTTTAATAGAAGTTTGTGGAACATATAAGGAAGCTATAGAAGACACAATAAATTTTTTATCATCACCTTTGCATTAGTTATAATGATTTTATGATTTTCCACAAATCCACATTTCTAGGTGCAAATCAGTAATTTTTTTGAACTTTTTACATTTATGGAAATCTCTTAAAATTCTAATGGGGGTCTATTCTTTATAGTTTTATTTTTTAGGTCAAATAAGGATCTTTGTTGACTATAGGTTTTTTATAAACCCACATTTATGGGCACACATCGGGAAATTTTTTGAACATTTTTATATTTCTAAAAAGGTCTCAAAAAATAGCAAGGGTCTCTTCTTTGTATTTTTATTTTTCAGGTCAAAAACATTTCAAAATAATTAGATCTATGTCAACTATGTAAAAAAAATTATCTGAAATTACAATCTTGTGATGAACATATCTTTTTACGGCTACATTATAGCATTATTTTCTGATTTTGCAAGGGTTTCATTATCATTTCTAATACATTTTCTTGCATAAAAAACATTTGTCCAAGATTTTTCAATCTAACATACTTGTTTTGTAGCTTTCACTTTCCAAAGATCAAATCATTGAAACTACTAACAAGTTGCTGCAAATTCACATGTCAAAGAAATTTTTTTATCACTAATCTAGGCACTTAGTTTAATCTAGGGGGACAATAATTGAGCATTGTTTGCTTTGTCTTCATATTTTAAAAATTGTGTATTCTTTCTCCTCGCACCTTTTGGTGACCTTGGAGATCAAAAGCCCCTTCATTATCCTTGTGTTTATTTGTTCAATCCTAGGAACATTATCTCACATATGCTCCACCCTTGTGCTTCATGCAAGCTTGGGGATCAAAAGTGAATAGTGTTTCTTCCCTTTAGGAGGCCTACTAGGGTATTTCATCACACCTAGGGATGACCTCAACCATGTGTTCTGGCATGGTATATCAAAGGGGGGAGGTGAAAGATGTACCTCAATCTAGTCATGTAGTCATTGGGATCCTGGGTGATTCCAAACACAAGTTGGCATGGTGTTCGCTTAATCGCTAATGCCACATCCCTTCAATGAGGTAGTTGTTGCAAGTATGGGCCTAACCGGTGTTGTCATTGATGTCAACATATCCTGTTACATTAATGATAAGGTTGGATGAGTTGTGTGCTGAGGATATTGAGAAAATTAGTCTCAATCAGGAACAGTGAAGAACAGCGATGGCATAAGGTAAAAGTCCAAGACAGGATGAGGATCAAAGGATGCAGATTAAAGGGTTTGTAGATATGTGTCTTAAGTTATTCCAGTAGAGATTTCAAAGGTCCACATGAAGATTTGAAGAAGTTATGGCAGTTCAAGTGGAACCGGTTCTGGTAAGTGTTCAGTGATGACAGAGTGATACAAATAGGTCCAGCAAGATCCAGAAATGCATTCTCTAGTTTTGCAGATTTGAGGAAGTGTTTGGGAAGTCTGTGTGGTGTGGCAACTCGATTGGTTCATGGTTTGAAGTCCAGAAGTATCTATTCCTTTGTGACAGTAATGGCAGACTGTGTTCTTGAAGTTCTGGATGAAGGAAAGAAGAGTTTCAGTAAGTAGAGGAAGTGTGGATGTTCCTGGTGTTTTAGGCAAGCTTGTGGAGGTCCTTGGATCATGCTCAATTCATGTTTATGGTCTGCATTAGAATTAGATTCCCAAAAATGAAGAATAACTTCTGGATGATGATGTTCTTTCTGTGACTGGCCGACTGGATGAATTATACATTTTGCAGATGTTCTTGTGGATGTGTGCCGACTTAGATGTTTGTTCCTAAGTTGATGTCATGTATAAGTAAGGGATTGCAAAGTCATTTCAATGTGTGACTTGTGGAGATGAGTGTGTGGTAGCAAAGAAAAGAGTGAAAGGCAGAGTAGAAGGTTTGGGCTTAATTAGAACTGATTCAAGCATGGTGAAGATGCTATTTTCCAGTTCAAGTATGTGATACTTATTCTTTTGTAGACAGTGTGTCTCTTGTAGGTAGTGAGCCTCTTGTGAGCAGTGTGCTCGAGCAGTGAGCCCTAATTGGCCTATGCCATTTTATTCTTTCTATTCTTCTAACAGAAAATATAATCTTGGGTTAATCACCCCATGGTTTTTCCCTTAACTGGGTTTTCCACGTCAAAATCTTGGTGTCTCTTGTGTTGATGTGTTTCTACTCTTGATTAAATGCATTAAGTTTCATGCTTGATTTATTGTTATATTGCTAAGTGAATATAAGTGTTGAAAGTAAAGAAAGTTTTGGACAACTGATTCACCCCCCCTCTCAGTTGTCTGCTCTAAGTCTAACAATTAGTATCAGAGCCAAGTTCCTCTGAAAGGAGCTTAACCACTTGAGGAGATCCAGGATGTCATCCTACAAGAAGGATAGTCCAAAGTTTGATGGAACTAAATTTGCTCTTTGGAAAGGTCGCATGGAATGTCACTTGCAGTGCATGGGATTTGCATACTGGTCCATGGTTACAAAAGCTTATGTACCTCCACAGGGTGGTCCGACAACCCTAAATGAAATCACAGATGCTGAAAATAATCTACAGACCAAAGAGGCTCTTTTAAGTGCGTTATCTAACTTAGAACTCTCAAATGTTATCGATCTACCAACTACCTTTGAGATTTGGAAAAAATTGGAACTTTTGCATGAAGGAGACTAGTTTGTTAAGTGTGCAAGGTTACAGAGTCTAAAAGGGAAGTTTGAAAAACTGAAAATGAGAAATGATGAAAATATTACCTCTTTTATGCCAAGAGTGAATGAGCTAGTTTGTGGAATAAGAAATGTAGGTGGAACCCTAAGTGAAGATGAAATCGTTGGCAAAGTTCTCAGATCTCTTCCTGAGTCTTATAAAATCAAGGCTTTTACAATCGAAGAATTCAGAGCTCACACAACAATCATAAGAGATCAATTGGTTGGTAAGTTGGCTACTTTTGAAATGGCTGAGTTTGGAGATGATCCTCCAAAGACTGAATCTGCATTCAAAGCCAGTGCCTCTGTAAAAGGGAAACAAAGGTTTGATCCAGGGGAAAATTCTTCAAGGAACCTATCATGGTATGAAAAAGCAAGAAAAGACTTGGATGAAGAAGAAGTTGAAACTGCTCATCTTGAAGCCCTTATTGCAAAGAGACTACCAAGAGGATCCGATAAGTATGAAGGAAAATTACCTTTCAAGTGTTTTAACTACAATAAAATTGGTCATTTTGCCTCAAGATGTCCGGAAAGATTTTCAAGACCAAATCCTAACAGATCAAGGTTTCAAAGGAATTGTTACTATGTTCATGAAGAAGATGATAATGAAGGAGTAACAAATGATGAATCAAAGATAGGAAACAAATCCGGTAATGAATGGGTGTTTATTGCCATCAAAGAAGAGGAACCGATACCCTCTATATCTGTCAATCTTAAAGTTGAAGAAAGAGCTCTGGCTGCCCAAGTTGAAACAAAGGATGATTGGGTCATTAATAGTGGATGCTCTCACCATATGACTGGTGACAAGAATAAGTTCTTAAGTTTTGAAAAATATGAAGGAGGAATTGGAAAGTTTGGAGATAATTCTACTGGCAGGATCAGAGGTAGAGGAACTATTTCTCTTGATGGAAAGAACAAAACCGGTAATGTACTGTATGTTGAAGGATTAAAGCACAATCTTCTCAGTGTTGGACAACTGGTGGACAAAGGCTATGATCTTAGATTCAGAAATAGAAAATGCAAGATCTTTGAAAGCTTTGGAATAGAGATTGCATCCGGTACTCAAACTAAAGGTAATATCTTCCACTTGGTTGGTACTGATAAAAGTTGCTTATTTGCTCAAATTGATCAGAGTTGGTTATGGCATAGGAGGATGTGTCATGTGAATTTTGATAATATCATCAAGATAAGCAATACTCAGGTTGTAAGAGATCTTCCAAAATTAGTAAAACCTACTAATAGCCTATGCAAAGAATGTCAGTTGGGCAAATTGAGCAGAGTCACTTTCAAAAGTAAGGAATTATCTTCTACCGGACTGTTGGACTTAGTTCATACTGATCTTTGTGGTCCAGCAAGAGTTAGGAGTGTCCAAGGTGATAGATACTTCATGTTGCTAATTGATGACTACTCTCGGATGATGTGGGTAACCTTTCTAAAAGAAAAATTAGAAGCACTTGAGAAATTCAAAATATTCAAGGCCATGGTGGAGAATGAAACTGGATTAAAATTAAAATGTCTGAGGTCTGATAGAGGTGGAGAATTCACATTTGGTGAGTTCATAGACTTCTACGAGAAACATGGAATAAAGAGACAGTTGTCTTCCCCTAGAAATCCACAGTAGAATGGAGTAGTTGAGAGAAAGAACCGGACTATCCAGGAATCTTCCAGGACCATGATGATGGAAGCAAATGTTTCTCAGGTCTATTGGAGAGAAGCTGTCAGCACTGCAGTTTACACTCTCAATCGAGTTCAAATTAGAAATAATACCGGTAAGACCCCTTATGAACTTTGGTTTGGCATTACTCCCACTGTGAGATATTTCAAAATTTTTGGTAGCAGATGTTACATTAAAAGGGATGAAGATCTAGGAAAGTTTGATGGTAGAAGTGATGAAGGAATATTCTTGGGTTACTCTACTCAAAGCAAAGCTTAACGGTGTTACAACAAGAGACTAAGAAAGATAGTAGAAAGTGTAAATGTGAAGGTTGATGAAGAAATTGAAAGACCCTCAAGAATTTATGAGTATGATGAAGATTATCAGAATGGTGTTCAGATTCAAAGTGTCCAAGCCCCTTCTGAGAAACCAAGTCAAACTAATCCGGTAAGTCAGGAAGAAGAGTTATGTCTCAATGAGGCTGATCAAGAATTAAAGATGCAAGAAACTCCCAAAGTTCCAAGGTATGTAACTCTAAACCACTCTGAAGATTAGATCATAGGTGACAAAAGCAAAGGAGTGCAAACAAGGAGGAGAATTGCTCAAAATTCAGATGAATATTGTCTAATTTCAACGATTGAACCTAAGACAGTGAATGAAGCTTGCAATGATGAAAATTGGTCAAAAGCAATGGAGGAAGAACTAATGCAAATTGAGAAAAATCATACTTGGGATCTTGTTCCCAGACCTAGAAGCAAGAATGTGATTGGAACCAAATGGGTCTTCTGGAACAAACTAAATGAAGCTAGTGAAGTAATTAGAAATAAAGCTAGATTGGTCTGCAAGGGTTACTCTCAGATTGAAGGAGTTGATTTTGAAGAAACTTTTGCTCCGGTGGCAAGAATTGAAGTAGTCAGATTATTTCTTGCATTTGCTACTTTCAAGGATTTCAAGGTGTATCAGATGGATGTCAAATCTACCTTCCTAAATGGTAACTTGGAAGAAGAGGTGTACATTGAGCAACCGGATGGATTTCAATTGTCTGATCATGGTGACATGGTCTACAAATTGAAAAAGGTACTGTATGGATTGAAGCAAGCCCCAAGAGCCTAGTATGAAAGATTGGATAAGCATCTCTTGAAGATTGTTTTCAACAAAGGTACTGCTGAAAGTAATTTGTATTTCAAAATTTATCATGAAAATATCTTAATTGTTGAAGTATTTGTTGATGATATCTTTTTTGGAGGAAGAGATAGTTTGTGCAAAACTTTTGCAAGTCAAATGAAAAGTGAGTTTGAGATGTCCATGCTTGGAGAAATGAATTTATTTTTGGGTCTACAAATTACTCAAACAAAGCAAGGAATCTTCATTTCTCAGTCAAAATATGTGAAAGAATTGTTGAGGAAATTTGGGATGGAAGACTCAAAGCCAATGAACACTCCAATGGCAACCGGATGCAAGTTGAGCAAAGATGATGACTCTCCCAAGGTTGATCAGACAAAATATAGGTCAATGATTGGAGGATTGTTGTATCTCACTCAAACTAGACCAGATATTATGCAGGTTGTTGGTCTTGTTGCTAGATTCCAAGCTGATCCTAGAGAATCTCATGCTATGGCAATCAAGAGGATTTTTAGATATCTAAAGGGGATAGTTGAGTATGGGTTGTGGTATCCTAGAGATCATGATTTCTCTCTTCATGCATATACAAATGTTGATTGGGTAGGAGATGTGGATGACCGGAAGAGTACCAGTGGTGGAGCATTCTTTTTAGGGAAGAGATTGGTTTCTTGGTTAAGCAAGAAATAAGAAGCAATATCTCTATCCACTATAGAAGCAGAATATATTGCTGCAGCAGGAAGTTGTACTCAAGTTTTGTGGATGAAACAGATGTTAAGAGACATCAGAGTAGAGTATGAGGAGCCCATCACAATTTTCTGTGATAATTCAAGTGCAATAAACATATCCAAGAATCTGGTGTTGCATTCCAAGACCAAACATATATCCATCAAGTTTCACTTTTTGAGAGAGCAAGTGAACAAGAATGAAGTCAGATTGGAGTTTGTACCTTCAAAGGATCAGATTGCAGACATCTTTACTAAACCTCTACCTAAGGACTCTTTCAAGTATCTCAGGGAGAACTTAGGCATTATTGCCCCTCTGGTGGTGAACTAAGGTGCACTAGTGTGCATCAATCTGGTGGATTTCACAGTCACATCTTGTGGTTCAGACTGATGATGGGGAGCTGCTACTCAGGGGGAGCAGCAGGCATGGTTCTGAAGTAGTGAAATTGCAAGTATGTACCCTTTGCCATTGATGTCAAAGGGGGAGAGAAGACATGTAAAAAACAAGTGGTTGCTGATCAAAGGGGGAGCAATAAAGGAAGAAAAGACATGTGAATGGTTGTTGCTGTTAGGGGGAGTTGTGACAGTAAAGAGATTTTCTTGTCATGATGGTTAAAATAGTTTTTCACATCATATGTTGCCATCAATGACAAAGGGGGAGATTCTTGCAAGTATGGGCCTAACCAGTGTTGTCATTGATGTCAACATACTCATGTTACATTAATGATAAGGTTGGATGAGTTGTGTGCTGAGGATATTGAGAAAATTAGTCTCATTCAGGAACAGTGAAGAACAACGATGGTATAAGGTAAAAGTCCAAGACAGGATGAGAATCAGAGGATGCAAATTAAAGGGTTTGTAGATATGTGTCTTAAGTTATTCCAATAGAGATTTCAGAGGTCCGCATGAATATTTGAAGAAGTTATGGCAGTTCAAGTGGAACCGTTTCTAGCAAGTGTTTAGTGATGACAGAGTGATACAGATAGGTCTGGCAAGATCCAAAAATGCATTCTCCAGTTCTATGGATTTGAGGAAGTGTTTGGGAAGTTTGTGTGGTGTGGCAACTCGATTGGTTATGGTTTGAAGGTCCGGAAGTATCTATTCCTTTGTGACAGTAATGGGCAGACTGTGTTCTTAAAGTTTCGGATGAAGGAAAGAAGAGTTTCAATAAGTAGAGGAAGTGTGGATGTTCCTGGTGTTTCAGGCAAGCTTTTGGAGGTCCTTGGATCATGCTCAGTTCATGTTTATGGTCCGCATTAGAATTAGAGTCCCGAAAATGAAGAATAACTTCTGGATGATGATGTTCTTTATGTGACTGGCCGACCGGATGAGTTATACATTTTACGGATGTTCTTGTGGATGTGTGCCGAGTTAGATGTTTGTTCCTAAGTTGATGTCATGTATAAGTAAGGGATTGTGAAGTCATTTCAGTGTGTGACTTGTGGAGATGAGTGTGTGGTAGCAAAGAAAAGAGTGAAAGGCAGAGTAGAAGGTTTGGGCTTAATTAGAACTGATTCAAGCATGGTGAAGATGCTATTTTCCAGTTCAAGTATGTGATACTTATTCTTTTGTAGATAGTGTGTCTCTTGTAGGCAGTGAGCCTCTTGTGAGCAGTGTGCTCGGGTAGTGAGCCCTAATTGGCATGTGCCATTTTATTCTTTCTATTCTTCTAACAGAGAATACAATCTTGGGTTAATCACCTCGTGGTTTTTCCCTTAACCAGGTTTTCCACGTCAAAGTCTTGGTGTCTCTTGTGTTGATGTGTTTCTGCTCTTGATTAAATGCATTAAGTTTCATGTTTGATTTATTGTTATACTGCTAAGTGAATATAAGTGTTGAAAGTAAAGAAAGTTTTGGACAACTGATTCACCCCCCTCTCAGTTGTCTTCTCTAAGTCTAACAGTAGTGTTCATAGATTTGGGCCTCATCGCACCTTGTGTATTTGGAGGACTACCCTAGAAGCTTGTAAAGCCTAGTTAAGACCCTTCAGTTGTCATATCATGTGGTGCATCAATGTAGTAGGGGGGGAAAGTTCATGCTATTACCTCCATTGTTTGAGATGGAATAAACTTTGGGTAAGACTTTAAAACCTCCAAGATAAGGGATGTAAGGTGGTACATGACCTTACATTCCATATCTATCCAAGCAATGGTAAATGGTATCAAGGGGATGGAAATCACCATTATCTAATAGTGGAGATTGAAGTCACTTCTGAGTGAGTCCATGGGATATGACACTCCTACTTGAATAATTCTAGGTGTGTTCATGTAATTGGTGTGTTTTACTTGTGCACTACCGGTAAAATACACTTTAGCCACAAAGAAATTTGCACCAATTTTATTATTAAGTGAAGTTAGCCATTATATTTTTGTGTTTGTTCCTCTAGCCAAAAATTCTCAAAATCCAAAAACGCAAAAAATCCCAATCCAAAAAATCCAAAAAAAAATAGTCACAAATCAGTCCACCTAATCCTCCTCATCATTCTAATCATAATCCCATTCTTGAGCTTCATCTAATCCATCATTTGTCAAAATGGTTGTGATCATTAACAAGCCTAGGTCAAATCCAAAACCCAAAGTCACAATCCTAGGAGGTCCACAATTTCCTCCCAATAATGATGATAACCTTGTAGATCATGATGCATATTTTGAAGAATAAGTCAAACTACAAAGACTTAAACATATGTGTAAATCCATCCCAATAGTAGAGAACAAGATCCAACAACAATATCCTTATGGCACCCAAAGAATATTTGATGAACTTACAAGATTGTATCAAAAGCACCAAGTCACTCCCACATCATCATCCCTACCTTCCATCAACAACCAATCCAACTTATTCATACCCCAAACTTATCACACATCCACCTTAGCTCAAACCTCACAAGTCCAAATTCCTAACCATGCTTCATCTTCACACATACCAAATCCCACTATCTCACAACAACAAGTCACTACCCACCAACAACTCCAACAACAACAACAAGAAGCTCTCATCCAACAACAACAAGAAGTCTTCATCCAACAACAATAATAAGAAGCCTTCATCCAACAACAACAACAAGCCCTATCGACTGTTAATGTTATTTATGATGTAGTTGGTTTTGGTGGGTCCTTTTGTTTTTGAGCCTTTTTTTTCCTTTTTGGGTTTCTGTTGTTAGGGTTTGGCCCCTGGTTTTTGTCACCTTATAATATCAAAAACAACAACAAGCCCTCATCCAACAAAAACAAAAAAAAGCATTCATCCAACAACAACAAGCCCTTCTTCAACAACTCCTAGCCACCTAAGAAACAAAAACACAACCACAACCTTTATCCTTTCAACAAAGACAACCACAATCCCATATGTCATCCTCATCGACTTCATATCAACCTAATCCAACCACATATCAAGCCAATCCTACCTCAAACTATCCCACTTCTTCCAATATTAACCAATATCCACATCAATCCATACCTCAAGATTATCCAACTATTTATTCCAACATTTCACCTCATTCCCAAATCTACCTACAAGGCTATTAAGATCCTTTAAAACAAAAACATGAAAGTCCTAGTTATCCTTTAAGCCAAAATCCAACATCCATAAGTCCTCTTCATGCTATCTTTGACAATGGAAACACCACTCCTACTTATGTATCCTATGTGTATCCATCATCATCGAACCACATGCTTATACAAGAGCCCTAAAGTCCATGTCCTTCCACCCCACCAATCCCTCCAATTCTTCCATCACAATGTCCTCCCACCTCGTGCGAAACCATTCAAACCCTTCATCACCATGTTCCTCCAACCCTCCACCAAAGGATTCATTGGAGATACTCATACAACAATTGGTCCAAGAAAATTTGATTAAGATACCACTGATAAAACCATTTGGAGAAAACCAAGTTAAACTCCATTGGTATAATGAAAATGATTATTGTGCATACCATAAGGTTAAGGGCCATAGGACATTTAATTGTCCCACTCTTATGAGAGTGGTCCAAAACCTCATAAATTGTGGTAAATTTGTGCTCAATAATCCTAAATCCACTAAATCCATCTGTAAGGTCCATCCACCTAAACATAATCCCAATCTCAATCCTAATCCATACCCTCCTATTATCAATCCACCTAACCACAATCCAAATCCTAATACATCCACTCCTATTATCCATCCACCTAACCACAATCCTAATCCTAATCCATCCCCTCCTATTATCCATTTTCCAGATCCTAATCCTAATCCTACAACATCCACCATTATTATCCATCCATTATATTGTCCATCCACCCATACACTTATGAAGGATATGATCCAATGGCTATTACCAAGGAATAACCACCTCCATTTAATCAAATGCCTATCCTTGAACCTATCCAAGAACCTTCAAGCAATATATATATATCCCTCCAAACCCATCTTATAGTCCACAACCCATCAAGTCTATTGAATATCCCATTACCATGAGTTCAAGTCAAGATCTATCATGCAGCCATGATTTTGATTATCTAGAGCCTATCAAGACTATCCAAGAGTCTCCTACTTCCATCTAAACATAAGAGCTATGTCATGAGCTTAGTCCAAAGCATGTGGAAACACCAACCCCTAATCCTAATCAAGATCTAAACATCCTATCTAATGCCATCCCCAATTTCATTACCTCATATGATCAACCTATCCATTACTTGTATCTTCTCTATGATCAAGATATTATCTATGATCATGATACTATCCATGAGAAAGAAATCCAAATTCCTCCTATGATCCATAATTCACTTAATCCCATCCATAATCCTACCAACACTATTCCTATCCATCCTCGAACTAATCCTATCCATCATCCAACAACATCCACTTCCCTTGATGAGACACTTGGTCCCCAAGAAAATATAGAGAATCAACTTCTTACTAAGCATAATGTTGATCAAGATCCTCATGATCCTTCACCATCCTCTATTGATCCCATTCCAATTCCATCATCCTATCCTCTTGGACCCAACATCTTCATTTGTGGTAACTCTCTTGTACAAGAGGAAAAACCTCTCTCCACCACCCCACCATCCCCATCTAATAATGGACTTGCATCTTGTGTCCTAAATGATAAACATCCCATTGCACATCACATGCTCCAAAACATGATTTATCATGGCAAAGGCTTAGACCTTCATGAAAAAGGTATTTTGGAGTCCATAAATGTCAAAGTTCCTCCACGATCACACAGCCTTGGCTATATACCCCAAGGAAAACAATACCAAGATGTTGGTACCATCTCCACGCCTTCTAAATCCACTTCTTTCCATCACAAACCACATCACACTGCCAAAAACATATGTCGATATCCCTGTTCCATCATCACACAAATCCCAAAAGCATGTGACCATACACCTTCCTCTATCCACTCCTAATGCCTAATATACCCATCCTCATATCCATGTATCCCTTTATCCACAAGTCCACCATCCACACATCCCACTCCCCTAATTACCCAAAGTTCCTAATTAGGATCAATGAATGCACACATCAACCAAACATGAGGTTATAACAACCCCCATGGGATTCAAAAATAGAACTTTGGATGCCTCCCCATATAAAATAAAAACTCCATTAAAGCCTAAGAATGATCATGCCACAAGGCATAATTTCTAAAATCCAAGCAAAATATCACACCTCAAAAAGAAAAAGTAAAAACAAAAAATGGTGTGGGTCCCCAAGCAAAAATCACTTAAACCAAATAAAGCATTCACAATCCAACAATCCCAAAAAGCTTGTTCCCTATCACAAAATCCTACATTTCCTAAGACCATTTGGGTCCCAAAATTATCAAATCGACCATCCCCTAAGCAAACATCTACATTACTCCCAACTCCCCCTTCCATTCAAAAGCTCCAAAATCTAATTCAATGTGTGCAACCATTGATCTTGGTTCCTTTCCATTCCACAACATTCCCACATACCTCCATCTCCCCATCTTCTATCTATTATCCTGCATATTTCCCCCATCATATCCCTATGGTCCATGATTTTACATAATCCTTCCATCCATAATCCACATCATAATCCACTATTCATTCATACATAATCCACATCCCAATTCACCTCCATCTCCCTCTCATGCAATCCTCTACCAATATCCATGTGTAAAATGATGCTTGACATGGTCTATATATGACATCCCTCTATAATGGGACATTATCATCTTTCACGGAACTAGATGCTTGATTCCCCATCCTCTTCCAAATTCCTCCTACCCATATTCCCCTATTCCATCCAAAAATCCAAAAAATAAAAAAAATAAAGAGAAAAAGCAAAAAGAAAAAGAAAGAAAAAATCAAAATAGTAAAGATAAATCTCTTCATCCAATGGTGAAAACCACCTTGGTGGCACCTTGGATAAGTACCATGATGAAAACCTAGCAAACAAACATCATGTGTAGATTGGTTATCTGTGTCTTACACTTGGGGGCAGATTGTCTCATATATCCTATCTGATGCAGAGGCATCCACACTAAAACCTTGACATACAGCATGGATGTCCGCAACCCTTCATCATCATCATCATATTTTTCTTAACACTGTCAGCATCATCATATTTACTCTGCCGACCGATATCCTCCTGCAGACAAACCTTCGCCCTTTCGCCTGTCAGCAGCATCATCATATCTGACTATCGGCAGCATCATCATATTCGGCAAGCACAAACATCCTCCTGACGTTCGCTGTTCATCTCACCGCCAACCTTTATCTTCATCATCATGATGTTCAACATCATGTTCATCAGCAGGATAAAGAACATCCGGTTCCTCCCATATATCCTGATGATGACAACCTCATGCACCTTTCCTTCGATGCTTACGTCACCCCGATATCCTGATGACGATGACGTCACATGTAGTTCCTTCAATATCCTGATGTTGGCCAAACTTAACTTTTTCGGCCCGCGATCAACCCGATCTTCTACCTTATGCCGATACGCTCCTCCTCGGCAACACCTGATGATGATCACCCCAAAACACATTCACTTTATGCAACCGACTGCATCATGCTCATCTCCACTTACTCGGATGGCGCCCGAAGTACCTGCAAGATATACGCAGAAATATCCTGATGATGCCGTTGCGACGGATTTTCCAGCCTTAGCGAAATTCGATCCACCGAATCTCCTGGGATGACCCGATCCACTTTCAGGGTGATCTTCCAAACTCTAACAACCAGCACGACCTAGCACATACCCATGCTAGGGTTCTCAACACCTTTCGACTGCGATCCTGCACACCTGCATGCAAACAAACATAAAATGCAGACTAAATCCTACCCTACTGTACATGGCCATTCCACCGATTCGACAAATCAACCGGTGGAATGGATCAGCGAATCCATGCAACCACCAAAACAGCAACTCGATCACACAATGGAATCCAAAACAGAGAATAGACACAAACAGGATCTCTTTATTTGATTTCAAAAGATGCAAACACAATGATCAATCTCTCTCTCTGTCTCACTCTATGCAACCTAGCTCGATGATCTAAAACCAACCGATCCTCATGCATAAATAGGATCTCTTGCGAGTACTACTAACCCGACTCCAAGCGGCTGGGAAATCTCTCCAGGCGGCTGGGAGATCCAACCGGACCTACAGCATAACAGCTGTCCTAACAAACTAGCTAAAAATAGTAAAGCATGGTCAACATGACCTTATTACATGCATTGGTCTTATCAGACCTTCTTGGAAACATTAACAAGACTCAAACTAACTAACTGCCTCATGGAGGCCAGCTGTCAGGTAGGTGCTCCTGCACCATACTCCCCAACAGAAAAGAACTCATGTCCCATGAGTTTGGATTGTGGAAGTCCTCCACCTTTACACTTTGACATGTCAGTGTTCTGACCTGTTCCAGTTTTGTCCTCTGCTGGCTCTTGGCTGCTCCAAGACTTCTGAACTGTAACTTGCTTTCTTGCAAGTAAATCCTCATGCCTGTCAATGTAGGCCTTTCTCACACATACCTTGTGTCTGTCAGGTTGTCTGACCAGAACCTCTGTCTGAACTGCCTCTTGAACTTCTGCAATGTTCAACTCTATCTTTCTTTCAACCTTTATAGGACAAACAATAGTCCCAACTATGACAACATCCTTGTCATTCCTCTCAACTGGTTGCTGTTTGCAAACCTGTTTCTGAACCTGCTGCTGACCTCTGTCAGTCAAAACTGAAGCTTTCTTCAACCTGTTGTCCTTAACAACTTCTTTCCCTGCAGTGTCCTCAACTGCCTTTATGCCTGCTCCTATAGGCTTCTGCACAAATTCCTTCTTTCCCACTAAAATGATTTTGGCTGCCCCCTGTGCTGCAACATTTTCCTGCAATGGCATCAACATAATAGTTTTCCCATCTTTCTTGATGGTGTAGGTATTAGCATACCCATCATACAGTACCCTCCTATCAAATTGCCATGGTCTACCCAACAGTAGGTGACAACATTCCATGGGCAAAATGTCACACAAAACTCTATCATGATATGCTCCAATATGAAAATCCACATATGCTTGTTCATAGACAAAAAGTGATTGACTATCACTCACCCAAGATGCCTTGTAAGGGTGTTGATGTGGAATCCTTTCCAAATTCAGTTTATCCACCATTTCCTGGGATACCATGTTGTCTGTTGAACCAGTATCAATGACAACCTTACATACTTTACCTTTGCTCTTGCATGTGGTCTTGAAAAGAGCTCTTCTTTGCATCATATCCTTTGATGCCTGCAAACTAATTCTCCTTAGCATCAATGCTTCTCCATCCTCAGGATATGCATAATTGTCAAGAACTCTATCTCCTTGATAAGTGTTTGAACTCTGCACACTTTGCTCTACTTTCTCTTCTTGCACAAGTTGTACTCTCTTGTCACTTGTTCTATCATTTCTGGATGATGAACCTTTGCTTTCTGGACATTTGAAAAATGGATGACCAAACTCACCACAGGTGTAACATTTTCCTGAAAATGTAGTAGAACCTCTACCACCTCCAAATCTTCCTCTATTACCTTTCCATCCACCTCTGAAATCAGACTGTCCCTGTCCTTTACCAGTGTCTTCTTGACCCTCATTGGTTTGCCTTTGTGTAGGGGCTGCTCCTCTTCCCCTCATATTGCTGCCTCTTCCTCTCATGGACTTATCTTGTCCTCTATTCATCTTTTCTTCAATCCTGATTGCCATTTGGTAACAATCCTCCACATTCTTAGGGTTAGCTAAAACTAACTCATCCTGTATGGTCAATCTCAAACCAGCCAAGTACCTAGCCACCTTTTCTATCTCATTCTCATGATGACCAGATCTCATACTCAATTTATAAAACTCCTCAGTATATGCCTTCACATCCATTTCCTTCTGCCTTAAAAATTGCAGCTTCTTAAACATCTGAATTTCATAATCCCTTGGCAAGAATTTACCTTTGATCCTTGCTACCATTTTATCCCATGAAGTGATCTTTGACTTCCCTTGTTTCCTTCTCTCGGATTGTACATAATCCCACCATATCAAAGCATGACCTCCTAACTTGGTCTTTGCAATCTTTACCTTCTGATCCTCAGCAACATCTTCACATTCAAAGTGATTATCAAGTGCAGCAATCCAATCCAGTAACTCATCTTCATTCAAACTTCCATTATACTTGGAAACATCAACCTTTACCTTAGGTTTATCACTCTGCACTACCTTTAACAGTTTTGCCAATCTCTGGTCTTCAGCATCCAGATCTTCAGCTACCTCTTCATACTCTTCAACAGCATCTTCATCTTCTTCAGACTCACTGTCTTCCACTTCCCTCTTTTTGTTCTTTTCCAGGGCTACAAGCCTGGCTTGAAGTGCTTCAGCAAGCTCCTTCATCTTCCTCATCTCTCTGGCATGTTTTTCCTTCATCTCCTGCAATTCCCTTGCAGTACCAGTACCTTTCGGAGGCATTTTGTCAACCTCTCACTTCTCTACCTCTGTCTTTTTAGTGACAAAATCAACTCTACTTCTGCCCTTTCAGTGACAGAATCAGCACACAACAGCCCAGACCTTTTGCTGAGCTCTGATACCACTATGATGCAGAGGCATCCACACTAAAACCTTGACATACAGCATGGATGTCCGCAACCCTTCATCATCATCATCATATTTTTCTTAACACTGTCAACATCATCATATTTACTCTGCCGACCGATATCCTCCTACAGACAAACCTTCGCCCTTTCACCTGTCAGCAGCATCATCATATCCGACTATCGGCAGCATCATCATATTCGGCAAGCGCAAACATCCTCCTGACGTTCGCTGTTCATCTCACCGCCAACCTTTATCTTCATCATCATGATGTTCAACATCATGTTCATCAGCAGGATAAAGAACATCTGGTTCCTCCCATATATCCTGATGATGACAACCTCATGCACCTTTCCTTCGATGCTTACGTCACCCCGATATCCTGATGACGAATATCCTAATGACAATGACGTCACATGCAGTTCCTTCAATATCCTGCTGTTGGCCAAACTTAACTTTTTCGGCCCACGATCAACCCGATCTTCTACCTTATGCCGATACGCTCCTCCTCGGCAACACCTGATGATGATCACCCCAAAACACATTCACTTTATGCAACCGACTACATCATGCTCATCTCCACTTACTCGGATGGCGCCCGAAGTACCTGCAGGATATAAGCATAAATATCCTGATGATGCCGTTGCGACGGATTTTCCAGCCTTAGCGAAATTCGATCCACTGAATCTCCTGGGATGACCCGATCCACTTTCAGGGTGATCTTCCAAACTCTAACAACCAGCACGACCTAGCACATACCCATGCTAGGGTTCTCAACACCTTTCGACTGCGATCCTGCACACCTGCATGCAAACAAACACAAAATGTAGACTAAATCCTACCCTATTGTACATGGCCATTCCACTAATTCGACGAATCAACCGGTGGAATGGATCAGCGAATCCATGCAACCACCAAAACAGCAACTCAATCACACAATGGAATCCAAAACAGAGAATAGACACAAACAGGATCTCTTTATTTGATTTTAAAAGATGCAAACACAATGATCAGTCTCTCTCTCTGTCTCACTCTGTGCAACCTAGCTCGATGATCTAAAACCAACCGATCCTCATGCATAAATAGGATCTCTTGCGAGTACTACTGACCCGACTCCAAGCGGCTAGGAAATCTCTCCAGGCGGCTGGGAGATCCAACCGGACCTACAGCATAACAGCTGTCCTAACAAACTAGCTAAAAATAGTAAAGCATGGTCAACATGACCTTATTACATGCATTGGTCTTATCAGACCTTCTTGGAAACATTAACAAGACTCAAACTAACTAACTGCCTCATGGAGGCCAGCTGTCAGGTAGGTGCTCCTGCACCACTATCCTCTCATTTCCCATCCTATCATTTTCCTCCTATCCTACCATCCTCACCCATTATATCCTCCTACCTATCCACATACCCATCTTCCCTTCCTCCTTTGATCTTGATAAAGATAGGGGCAAAATGTTCAAAAATGCTTTAGACATCTCTTGATATATCCAATCTTTTCCCAAACAAACCTATCATGCTATCATCATAATCTTTGTCATGTAAAATCCTAAGCATTACACCTAGAATGGGGCATGTTATTCCTATGCGACATATTCCTTGGAGATCACATCCTAAACCCCCTTCCTCCATCCATTATGTATCCTCCATTCTTCCTATCTTCCATCCATAAACCTCTTATCCATCTATCCAATCCTTCTTTCAACCTTGACTTGGTTTTCCCTTGTCATTGGTATCTAGCATCTAGGCTATCCAAACTGTAATCCAATGTCATCCCATAATACATATCAAAAATACCAAAAAATCCAAATATCCCAAAAATTCCAAAAAAACCATAACATTCCAAAAAACACAAAAAAAAAAATCAAAACATTTCCAAAAATACAAAAAAATAAATATCCAAAAAATCTAAGTAATAAAATCTAAATGCAAGTCATCCTTAATTCATACCAATCTTGTCAAAGTAATCTAGCTGCCAAATCATCCAATCACATCCTTGGTCTTGATCCTAATCTTATTGTCAACCCAATCAATCAATCATCATCATCAATGAGATATATCATTCCTGCATCCTTGTGTTGATCTAGGGATATATCATTCCCTGCAATGACAACATTATCACAATCATCAATTGATCAATCAATTATCAATTTACAGCTTGACAGGGGCAATACCTTGTTTGTTTTTTAATCAAGCAGAAACATTCATACAATGCATTGTACCTTAACCAAAATTGCCTATCTAGCCACTTTATCAATTTCCAAATCATTCAATCTCAAACAAACAATCATCATCCAACCTCATCTAGGGATATATTGTTCCCCTCATCAGGCACCTATCCAAACATCACTCAAACTCTTTGGTGAGAGATACAATGGTTGTGTGACTTGTGTCATTATTTGGTCTTTTGTTTTTAATTTTATCTTTTCTATCTCCTTATTTTGCTTTATCAAAGCCACCTAGATCCATTTATATCTTGGTGTGTTACAATTAGTAGAGAATGGGGAATAGTATTTTCATGTCTGTTGGATATTCTTATCGCTGCAACTAATATTCATATATTGTGTCTAGACAAGGTTGTATTATGTTGTGTATACGGATACTCATTTTGTTTGCAGTGTCCAGTCCGTGCAAAGGATACAAAGTCACCCTGGTCCTTTATACCTTGTTGCATAATAGCCTCTTGCTATATCAAATAACGACTACTCTAAGTGTTATACCAGTATAACTATATCCTCTCTATCCACTATATCCATTATGACTATAACTTATCTGTTTCCACATCCTATTCTAGAAAATTCTTCACCTCTCAGCCTATCTTTATCCACTATCTATTTCACCTATCTCTTTCAACTTAACAATCCATCCTAACTATCCATTCCTAACCCTTAATCTTATCCATTCTTTCTCTTCTGTTCATTTCCTTCCCCAACCTCTTTTCATCCATTTCGAGAGCATAATTGTGTTCTCCTAACCTACATGTCCTCTCGAAGGGGCATCTCATCCAAGTAGATCATTCCTCCTTGTCACTCCTTCAAGTGGCTGGGGCATCCTCTTTTCTTTCATCCATACCTTTTCTTCTTTGAAATGATGTTACTTCTCTTAGTCGCAACATCATCTCAAAGAGGGGCAAAATGTAGACACCTAAAATTGACCATGTCTTATGACATTAGCTTACATCACCTTGCAACATATTTTCTTCTAGGTCCCTTTCACGACCCCTTCCATCATTCCTATTAGTTAAATAAATTACATTTATTTAACTAATCCCTCTTATCCATTTATCCTTCTCTAGACAAAATTAAATAAATCTTATTTATTTAATCCCATCATCCAATTTAAATAAATTAAATATTTATTTAAATCCCACATGTCTCTCATAATTTAAATAATTTTATTATTTAAATTATTTATCCCACTCCCATCCCTATTTTTAACCTCATTAATTGTGTGTTATAAGCACTTCTTCTCCAAAATAAATTTAAAAATCCCATTTCCCCACTCATATCCTTATTTTAGTCACCTGTCATCCTCATTAAATGAGCATCATAACCACTAACTTCAACTTTCAATGCTATATGTTCACCTCACACCTCACCCTTCTAATCTTGACCATCCATTTTGTTCCCTCTCCATCTATAAATTGAACCTCTCATTTCAATATCAAACGCTCAAAAAATAGTCATAGGCATGCATATATATTATTTTATATCTATGCTATCATGGCTATTTCATATCCAGGTTATGCTCATTTTTTGTGAGCAGTCCACAATGCATCATCCATAGAACAAAGCTAGTGGTGCTTGGGTGCACTCTACCCCATTCTATCTAAAGTCTAAATTTATGCAAGGTTTAAGGTATTGTTGTATTCTTTTATCTTGATGTTTGTTTCCTTGCATGATTTTCAAGGTTTCAGCTATTATTTTGAAAATGGGCACCCATTTCTATAGGGGTGTTTTGCTTGCGCATTTCAATTTAGAATGGGCACCCATTTCATTTTAGAATGGGTGCTTATTTCTAAGTGGGTGCACATTCTAAACAAAATTAATTTTGAAACCTACGGCTTTACATTGGTTTTAGGTTTGGAAGCCCAACCCTTATCCTTGGACCTGCAAGTATAAGGTCATGTTAACAGCAAAAGAAAAAACTGACTTTACCAATATAGTTGATGTCTTTTTTTTTTCAAAATTTTTAAACCAAATTAAAACCCATTACATATCACAATGTCTAGTTTTCAAATATGTAATTTTTTACTGTTGGATATATTTTTATATTCGTTAATTAATTTTTAAACAAAGAGACTTGTAAACTTGAAATAACATACATTACTATTTTTTAATAACTTTTGATTTTGAAAGTTTCTTTAAAAAGATATGTCTAACCAATCTAGACATCATTTTCTACATGATGGAAGATAAATTAGTGTTATGATTAGTTTAGCTCAAATTATGTTGGTTGTACACGAGGGGTTTTAAAAAACACAAATTAGGGCTAGAAAAAATTAATTAAAAAAAGCATTCGTAAAAAAATTACAAAAAATATCCTGACCAAACTTTAGTATCTTATACATCTTTCTACAAAATGAATTAGAGAAATACCTTCATTTAGATCAAACTATGATGGTCGTACACGTGCATGCTTTGGCCCAAAATAGGAGACACTTAAAAGATACTTTTTGTACATCCTATATAAAAGCAACTTTTATCATCTGGGTATTAGAATAAATTACATATTTGAAAACTAGAAACAAAATCCTACATTTCATATTTTCACATCATATTAATATTCTATGTGTAAATGTTTTAAATTTTTACTATGGAATTATGACAAAATATGAAAAATAGGAAAAATACTTCCACTTTTTGGCCAAAAAGTGGACCCAACTTCTTGCACTCACCCTAAAATCTATAATCAAACCTTATGAATATGATACATCCAAGAAAAATAATAAGTTTGAAATATATTTTTCAACATATGAAACCCAAAAGTTTAGTTGGGGTTTTGTCCAAGGGCCTGGTGAAGATTCAATGAACCCTACTCTTGCTACATAGATAGATTATAGGCATAGAGAGGCAAAAAAGGACCAAATTACTATTGAGGATGACCTATCTAGTGGAGAGGACACTACCTTATGAGTTTATTTCTTTCTTCTAGGGTGTGCTATTTTTCATGTGAAATTTTTATTTTCTTAAAACTAGCCGTTAGTTGTTGTAAATTTGTGCCATATTTTATTTATGCTTTCAATATTTACTTCTTATGGATGACCTAGCCTAGGAAAATGTATTCTATTTCTTTTTCATAAAGGGAAATACTATTCATAAGGCTAACCTATTTGAACTTGCAAATTGTAAGGGTAAAATGGTGATCAATCAAATGAATTAAACAAGACCCAAACATCAACAGAATAGTGAAACAAGAAGGATTCGATAAACAAAGCAATGAACAAACACAGTGCAAACCTCTCCCGTTTTGAAACTTCTATTGTTCGCCTATCACAAATCGTCCTTTTGCAGATGAGATGAGCCCTCAGAGAGTGCAATCTTTTTAGCTGTTTGTAGGAAGTCGACGGTGAACGGCTGTGGTGATATGCAATGAAGATGAGCTCCAATGCAAGTATGTGATCTCAAGCTTGTGGATGACAAAAGGGTGCCAAAGGCGCGCTGGTGATATTTCTGCAGAGTAATGATGTCAAAAGCCTAGATGATTAGAATGGAAGGAAGAAGCTTCATTTATAGACTTGGAAGAATGGAAATCAACGGTTGAGAGGAGATATGGAGATCAATGGCTGAGGATGGTTGAGGAATGTGCAACCAGTAGAAATGTGACAAGTGTCCCAGCTCCATCATGAAAGAGGGGATGTGACAAAATAGATTGGAGAGTTAACTCCATTGACTGAACAGTTAACAGACTTGATTGATCAGTTAGAAGAGTGGATTGTGGAACTGACTGAATTGATTGACCAATGAACTGGATTGATTGAGGAGTCAACAAAATAGATTGACCAGTGAACTCAAATGACCAATCAGTTAACAGATTTGATTGATTAGTTAACTAACTTCTGATTTGAGAAGAAATAGGCCATGTGGGTGAGAGAAAAATAGGTAATTAAATATTAAATATATTTAATTACATGTGCAACTTGATGATGTGGACAAGGTGAGGTGGAAAAGGTGAGGTGTAAAGGTGAGGTGGATTTTTGAATTTAGAACTTAGGATAGAGGAATTTAGATTAATTAAATAATTTATGATTATTTAATTGTGTAGGACATTTAGAAGAATTTTAATTAAATAAATAGAATTTATTTAATTATGGAACAGTGAATTGATTAAATAAATTTAGAATATTTATTTAATTAATAGAAGAATGGAATAAATATTTAGAATATTTGTTTAGGATGATTCGTGTCATTTTTAGGCGTATACATTTTGCCCCTCTTTGATGCAATGCAGTTTACAGCGTTGCTTCAAAGAATAAATAGCTTGACAGTGATATATGCCCCAGTTTGCCCCTGGTACAAGTTTAACGACAGGATGCCCCCTCAGGAGATTGGACGAGAAGAAGGCAGAAGGCGTGAGACGGACAATCTCACGATGAAGAAGGTTGAGATGGGTGAAGAAAGTGTCAAATGATACACGATGCAAGATGGAATGATTGACACACACAAGCAAGCAAGCAAGTATACACAAATGACACAAGAACAAACAAGGTATTGCCCCTGTCAAGCGGTAAACCAATGATATACTGATAATGATATACAACAATGTTGTCATGGCGGGGAACGATGTATCCCTAGACCAACACGACAAGCGTGTTGTCATGGCGGGGAATGATGGATCCCTAGAGCAACATGAAGGATAGTGTCTGGTTTTAGGAAATGAAGCATGTCGTGTAAGACACATGTATTGGTCTGATTTCGACAATGCAACATCCTGTATAAGACAATTGATTGATTAACTGATCGAGTTGGTTTACGACCAGACAAGGATCAAGACCACTGATTGTGAGTGGATCATTTGTGCAAGATTGACTTGACTTGATTGGTATGGATTAAGGATGGACCTTGCATTTGGATCATTGCTCAGATTGACTAGACAAGGATGAAAGATATGATGATAGATAGAAATCTGCTTGATAGAAGAAAGACTCGATAGAAAGATTCACAAGCTTTTATTTGTATTGATACTCCGCATTGTTGGATCTTTGTTGCATGGGGTATGGTATGGATGTATAAATGGATATAGGATGGATGCTTTGCTATTGGAGTGCTTTATTTCATCATTGGGCAGTGTGTTTTTGGTACATTTTCTGAAATGTTGTAAGTGAATACAAGCATCGAGGTATAATTGAACCGAGATGACCTGAGTATCGCTTACATGGATTGTGATTTAGCAAGTTAATACAAGCATCTAGTCAAAATTGAATCTAGATGACCTGAGTACCTCTTGCATTTCAACAAGAAAGGATTGCCCCCATTCATGTTAGACCTTTGATGTCCTCGATGATCTTTTCCCGATCACGTCCTAAGACAAGGCTTCACATTACTAAAGTTTAATCCCCAAATAGCAAACAAAGAAAATAATCATGCCCCCATCATAGCATCTCTAGCTTTTGGCATCCTTGAGTAGCATAGGAGGGTATGATAGCAAAAATCAGGACTCGAACTGTTAACTATGTTTCTGATCTACAAAGCATATTTGTGTTGATATGTGTTTAGCTCTTGCCTTAATTTGCATAAAATCGTTTAGAAGACTTTGGGTATTTGCTTTGCGTTGGATAGGTTAAGATGCTCATAGTCAAGATTTCTGCTTGAGGTGCGGGTTCTAATTGCATTTGCTTGCTTGGTGAGAAGATTGCTCAATCCTTATTGGGGAGACGGACCCTAAGGGACTGACCTAGTGCCTCGGGGGCTCATTGCTAAATGGCCTTGCCTACGTGACGACGCAGAGGCAACGTAGTTCGGGGTAAACCCTAATGGACCATGGATGGACTAGAAGAAAGACGACAAGAATGAAGACAAGAAAGGGGACGAATGGGACAAAGGGAAGAAATGGAAGCCTTGGGGGCGCATTAGAATAATGGCCTTGCCTACGTGACAACACAGAGGCAACGTAGTTCACGAACTCGGACCATGGACACCGACGAGAGACACTATACTAGGCTCACATTGAGGAGACGGTATGGGACAAAACCTTGGTTGACAAGGCCACAAGGAAAGTACCAAGCCATGATAGGTAACTGTCAGGTGTTTATTGTGCGGTAGATTTGGGTCGAATGGGGCAAATGGAGAAAGAATGGACTCAAGGGGATTGGATTCCCAAAGATGGAGAAGGCAGTTTATCACAAGTAATGCCTGTTTACCAGGTTTTCATCACTTGCTTTTATTTGCACGAGAAGCTAGAAAGTAAACATGATGCCTGTTTGCCAGGTTTTCATCATGATACCTATCCAAGGTGCCTGTTTGCCAGGTTTTCACCAAAGGATGATTTTTTTTGTATGCCTTTTGATTTTTTCTAATTTTTTTTGTATTTTCTCTTTTCAATTTTTTTTTTTTTTGATTTCATGGTGCCCCTTTGCACTGGGGTTCTCCTAGGTATAGAACCGGCGAAGGTGCATGCTGTTGATTGGATCATCTAACAACTCACCCTCTGATGTGGCCAACTGATATGCCCCCGATCCGTAAGTAGCCACAATCACATAGGGCCCAAGCCAGTTAGGCTCGAACTTACCTTTCTTTTCTCTGTCCTGTTGATTGCGAGGGTTCTCTTTTAGAACTAGGTCCCCGACCTTGAAGCATCCTGGTCTAACCTTGTGGTTGTAGCTTCTTGACATCATCTGTTGATAGGCTTTGAGATGGTCAAAAGCTTTCTGGCGCCTTTCCTCTAGCAGCTCTAGTTCTTGTAGCTTGGAGACTCTGTATTCTTCATCTAATATGAGACCTTTCAACGACACCCTGAGGGATGGGAGTTTGACCTCAATAGGAAGGATGGCTTCGGAACCATAGACAAGGGCGTAGGGTGTAGCACCTATGGGAGTGCGTATACTGGTTCTGTAGGCCCACAGAGCGGGATTGAGTTGGACGTGCCAATCACGACCAGCTTCATTGACAGTCTTCTTTAGGATTTTCAAAATGGTTTTATTCGATGCCTCAGCTTGGCTGTTACCTTGGGGGTAGTATGGAGTGGAGAAACGATGTTGGATTTTGAAACACGCACAAAGTTCCTGGACATCCTGATTTTTGAAAGGTCTCCCATTATCCGTTATGATGGATGAGGGGATGCCATATCGGCAGATAATGTAATTCAGAATGAACGAGGAAATTTGCTTTCCTGTGACAGTGGTTAGGGGAACGGCTTTAATCCACTTTGTGAAGTACTCAGTGGCGGTTATGATGAATTTATGGCCGTTAGAAGAAGGTGGATGAATCTTTCCCACAAGGTCAAGTCCCCACTGGCAAAAGGGCCAGGGTGTCGTTAAAGGTCTCAAGTCCTGAGCAGGTGCATGAATCAGGTTCCTGTGTATCTGGCACTGTTTGCACTTTTTGACGAACTGATATGAATCCATTTCCATATTGGGCTAGTAATAACCCAAACGCATGAGTTTCTTAGCTAAGGAAGGACCGCTGGAGTGTGTTCCACAGATCCCTTCGTGTATGTCTCGCAAGGCTGTTATGGATTCGTCTTGTTCTAGACAACGGAGTAAAGTACCATCCAGACCACGTCGGTAAAGGGTATTAGCAATGATGGTGTAACGGGAGGCTTGTCGGATGAAAGTTCATTTTTGGTTGGAAGAGAGGTCGGGTGGAAGAATATTGTCCTTGAGGTAAGTGTAGGTCTTACCGTACCAAGGTGAATCAGATCCTACTAGAGGCAAATGGAATGGGTTTCGAGGAGATCATAAGCCGGTTGCCGAATGGTTTCTACTAAGAACTCATACCGTGACTCATATTCAGGTATTTCAAGAAGAGAGGCTATGGTAGCCATTGCATCTGCTGCTTTGTTCTCGATCCTGGGTATTTGTTCAAAGGAGATGGTCCCAAAGTGTTCTTTGAGGTCGTCGACCATCCGTTTGTATGGGATGAGCTTCTCATCTTTGGTTTGATATTCATCGTTGACCTAATTTATGATAAGCTAAGAATCACCGTAGACACATAGTGCTTGGATTTTCCACTCAGTGGCCATCTTGAGACCAATTACCAAGGCTTCATATTCTGCTATATTATTAGTGCATGGAAATAACAACCTGTAGGACTTTGGAATTGTGTCGCCTTGGGCAGTAATAAACAGGATACCTGCCCCCGATCCGTGGTTGGTGTAAGACCCGTCGAAGTAGAGTTTCCAAGGAGATGTTGACAGAGTGAATAAAGACTCATCGAGAAACTCAAACTGCATTGGTGAAGTGTCCTGTAATGGTGCCTCGGCCAGTTGGTCAGCTATGATTTGCCCTTTGATGGCTTTTCTGTCCACATATTCTATATCATATTCACTAAGAAGCATAACCCACTTTGCTAGTCGACCTGTGAGAGCTGCTTTGTTGAGAAGATACTTTAGTGGGTCGATTTTGGCAATGAGTTTGACAGGATGTGCCAACATGTAGTGTCAGAGTTTTTGTGAAGCAAAAACCACCGCAAGGCATGATCGTTCTACCTGTGAGTACTGTAACTCGTAGCCCACTAAGGTTCGACTGATGTAGTATACAGCTCTTTCCTTGTTCTCATAGTCTTGCTGCGCTAGGAGAGCCCCAAGAGCAGTAGGTGTAGCAGAGATGTAGAGAATCAAAGGTTTTCCTTGGATCGGAGGCATGCATATAGGAGGGTTCATTAGGTATTCCTTTAGCTTGTTAAATGCCTCTTCGCACTGCTCATCCCATTTAAATGGAATATTCTTATGTAGGAGGTGGCTAAAAGGTTGGCACTTGTCTACCAACTGTGAGATGAACCTGCAGATGGCCTGCAGCTTGCCCTGTAATGATCTCAACTATGTTAGAGTCTTGGGCGGTGGCATGTCCATTATTGCTTTGACCTTGGCCGGGTCTACCTCTATGCCGTTTGCTGACACGATGAAGCCTAGTAGCTTGCCCGATGTTACCCCAAACACACATTTCTTTGGGTTCAATTTAACTTGGAATTGGTCCAACCGTTGGAAGACTTTCTCTAGGATATCCAGGTGTGAGTCCCTGGTGAGAGATTTTGCTAAGATATCGTCCACATAATCCTCCATGGTCACATGCATCATGTCGTGGAATATGGTTGTCATGGCCCGTTGATATGTAGCACCTGCGTTTTTCAGCCCAAAAGGCATGACATTCCAGCAAAAGGTACCCCATGGACAAGTGAAAGTTGTTTTGTGTTGATCCTCTAGTGCTATTTTGATCTGGTTGTACCTTGAGAATCCATCCATGAGGGACAGCATTGTATGTCCTGCCGTGAGGTCGACTATGATATCGATGTTAGGCAATGGAAAGTCATCCTTGCGGCATGCTTTGTTTAAGTCTCTAAAATCGTTGCATAGTCGAACCCTGCCATCTGGTTTAGACACTGGCACGATGTTTGATATCCATTCAGGGTAATCTATGGCCCTGATGAACCCCACGTCTAGTAATTTCTTGAGTTCTTCCTTGACCAAAAGGGCTATATGGGGATGCATCTTTCTCAGTTTCTGCTTTACGGGCTTCACCCCTGGATCCAATGGCAAATGATGTAGAATCAGGTTAGGGTCTAGACCTGGCATGTCAGCATATGACCAAGCAAAGCTGCCTCTCTTCTTCTTAAAGAATGGTACAAACCTAGTTTTCTCAAGTGGTGTGAGAGATTTTGTGAAGTGGATAATCTTGGGCTGCTCTTCGGTGCCAATATTCACTGGCTCTGTTGGCTCCACCACAATCTGTGACCGTTCTTGGTACATATCACTAGGGAGGGTGTCAAGCATTCCATCGTCAGGTGCCATAGTTGGGTTTTCACCTTCGGATACGTCCTTTCTTTTTACTGTTTTATGATCTGACACTGCCGCACGGCGGTTTTCACCGTCAGATCCATTTTTGATTTTAATATTTTTGCGACTAGAAGGCTTGGCACCCTCCCCAAAGTAAGCCACAGTATTGAGTTCGATAGTGAAACCAGCTTTATGATCTCCTCTTGGTAAGTGATCCCTAAGTTCCATATAGTCAATGTAAGCATCATCATTCTGGAACATATCTAATTGAGGGGTTCCTTGCAGATCCCAGTCGATAAGCTTAGGGTGTAAGAGGGGAAGGGAGTCGGATGAGAGATCTGATTCGTTAATGTTGTGAATGGAAATATTATGGGCACTGGTGGGGATAGTGTTCTGGGTGGTACTCTCCTCCAGGTTGTTTATCGCAATGGAATCAAAACTTTCCTCGAAAACCATAATCTCAGGGAGGGGCAAATCAGACTCCAGTGGTTTGTCCCGTTGCGTCTGTCCCTCATGGTAGGGGCTGAGAGTTTGGATGGTGTCAATCTCCTTATCATCGTAGGAGTGCTCTGTTAGCTCGTCCCACTCATACTCATTCGACTCATCTGAATCTATGTCCCCATCTACTTGGAGTGTTTGAATTGTCTCCATAAGGCAGGCGTTTTCTTTGGCTTTACCTTTACCTTTGTACCCTAGGCCAGTTGTGTTTCTAGCCGAAGAGGATGAAGAAGGTTGGATAGGTTCAACAATTCCTTCTTTTCTGAGGCCTATGGGGCCTTGTCCTTCGTATCCCATCCTGTGCAAGATAGTTTCACCCCATCCATAGAGTTCTGTAGGGAGTCTAGGCAGCTCTTGGGATGTGTTTTCCTCTTCAATGTAAAGCCATTGCAGGAGATCTCGCTCCTCTGTCTCATCAGATAAGGTCCCCCATTTTACTAAGGGATTTGCGGGAGTTGTAGGAGGAGCAGATGGCTTTAGAAAATGCCTAGGTTGATGCTTGGGTTTGCCAAAGGAGTGAGGAGACAAAGGCATGGTGGCAAGGTTGAGGCTGTGCTCAATGGAGTACTCCCCCACGCCATTTTCTTTTATGGTAAGTTTCAGCGGTTTGGGCCTCGAGGAGGAAGCCTCGGCGGTATGGTCTTGTTGCGGAGTAGGGGAAATGTAGGCTCGGTTATTGGGGATGACGCATTCAGATTTTGCTTGGAATGAATTGCAATGTTGGTAGGGGTCGGGGTCACCTTGTATGGTGACCTGCTTGCCATCGTGTGGGAACTTTATGCATTGATGGTAGGTGGAGGGGACAGCCTTCATGGCGTGGATCCATGGTCTCCCTAGTAGAATATTGTAAGCAAGCTCCCGATCAAGGACTTGGCACACCACATCTTTAATTACCGGTCCCACTTGAATGGGTAGGACAACCGTGCCCTTTGTGGTTCATTCCTCCTCGTCATAGGCTTTGATAGTAATTTTCCGTCTTGGATCTACTGCCTATTCGGAGAACCCCAGTGCAAGGACTAGCTTCAACGTGCAAATATTTAGACCGGCGCCCCCATCAATGAGAACCCTCTTGATGCGGTGCTTGTGCACGAATGTGACAATGTGTAGAGGAGTGTTGTGGGGTTGAGATATGGAAAGGTCATCTTGCTCTGTAAATGAGATGGAAGTGGAGGATGTCAAATTACCCACCATGGTTTGAAACTTTTCTTGGGCTAGGTTAGTGGGGATAGTAGTTTCCACTAAGGCTTTCTCAAGAATCTCCTTATGAGAAGGAGATAGACGCAAGAGCTCCAATATAGAAATGTGAGCCAGAGTTTTTTGCAATTGGTCGATGACATTATATGGGCGGGAGTTGGACGGAGATGGTGACGACCTTGGAGGAGTGGTGTTGATCGTGACTCTACCACTATGGGTAATTATACTACAACCAGTTCTATTAGGTCCTGGTTGTTGGTTGGGGGATATGACGTTGACTTGCGGAACATGCTTAGAAATGTAGTTAATGGTGTACTCAAAGGGAACGCTTGCATAGTTAGCATTACTTGACCCACTGTTCTGGTTTGGCCTGTTGCGATTGTTGTCATTATTGTTATGGCCATTGGAGTTGTTGCCGTTGTGACCATCGTTGCTGTTGTGGTCATTGTTGCGATTATTGTTATACGGCCGGTTGTGGTTTAGAAGAGGATCCCGGTAGGCCACATGAGATTCATTAGAGGTATGTTGTTGTGTCCCTCCCTGATTTTGATCCAGTATATCCTGTATGACATTCTTGAGGCGGATGCAATTGTTAGTCGTGTGCCCCCGTCCTCGATGATACTCACAATAATCTGTGTCCTTCCAATAGGGAGGTTTGACGATAGGCTCATAGTCACTTGTTGGCGGTAGAGAAATTTCATTGTTAGCCAACAACTTCCTGAGAGCAGACTCTTGAGATTCCCCCAACGACGTGAATTTTCTCCTTGGATTTGAATTGAACCAAGGTCTAGGTTCCCGAGGGGGTGGTTTGTTGAGTGCACCGGTATTTGCTTCTCCCTTAAGAGTGAATATAGGTTGTTGCTTAGGGGCTGCCGCCTTGGCATCCACTACTCCATCGTTGACCACATTCTTGTTCTTGGTCCAAAACTTTGATTTATCTATTGTATAGTTGGAAGGAGGTGTGTCCTTGTAGAGCTTGAGAGTTCCTTTAGTGATCATAGCTTTTTCAATGAAGAGGCCCATTTCAATGACTTTGGCGAACGAGGTAGGGCATTGTATCTGAATCTGATAGCTAAGATCAGTGTTTAGATTGTGGACAAACATTTCCAATAGCTGCTTCTTAGGCATGTCGTAAGAACACTTACTAGCTAGCTGTCTCTATCGTTGTAGGAAGGCGGTGAATGACTCACCACCCTTTTGTTTGGTGTTGCATAGATCTAGCATAGACTCCTCGTGTTCTATATTGTAAGAGAAGTGCGTTATAAATTTATTGACAAGTTCATCAAAAGTTTTGATTCCTGGTGGGAGATGCGAGAACCACTCCATAGCTTGACCACCTAAAGATCGCGGGAATAGTCTCATTAAGTAGGTCTCGTTGTGAGCTACTTCTAAACATGCTGCAGTGAATTCCCTGATATGATCTCTAGGGTCCCCCTTCCCTTTATATTTGTCAAATTTCGGAACTCCGAACTGATAGGGGAATGGTTTCATGATCAAATTTCTATCAAAGGGGTACGGTGCTATATCTTCCAAAGAGTAGTTCTTAGAACTTGTACCGGTCTTAAGGTTGGATATCTCGAGCTTTAGACTTTCGATTTGTTGTCTCACGTCTGCCATAGGAGTAGTTGGATCTACGAGTTGCTTTCCTCTCTCATTTGTATGGGGAACCGTGTCATTTGTACCTCTCTCATGCACATGTGGGACTGTGTCATTTGTGCCCCTCTCATGATCATTGTTTGCATTTTCCATGATGGAGCTAATGTCAAAGTCTGCGGGGAGTTTGATTCCAAGACTAGCAAGATGATGGAAATACTTATGGGGGTCTTCAAGGATCATCTTCTCTACGACGCGTTGGAATTTTCTATCTTGCATGTGCACCACTAATTCTTCATGAGAGATCTCTTCTTCACCATCACGTGGTGGGAGAAGGTGATCAGATGAGTCAGCCATTTCGATTTGTCTGTTGTACTAGGATCGAGTAAGAACCATGCAAGGTGACGCGGGATGGAGGGGGTGAGGACTAGAAATTCTGGCAAGGTGCCGACTGAGACTATTATGAATGGGATACCTAGGATGAGACTTGGACAAAGGATTCTCTCGCTCAATGACTTCAAGTAAGACGGTTGACACAAGACTCTAGCCACTAGCAAGGGTAGTTGGTACCAGTCTTACTGTGTAGGGCTTAGTCATTCAACAAGACTACTAGCAAAGGTACTGTGACCTACTAGGCTTATGTGAATTCACTAATGAAACGAAAAAGAACTTATGCCGAATTGGTATGGGATAGGCTGACTTTGGGACAAGAGTGATTTGGATAGAAGGTGAGTGCGACAATGGACGAAAGAGAAAGAGTTGGGTGAAACGGATGGAGATTGACTGCAAGGTTGACTCTGATCTCAGAAAGTGAAACTAGGCTGAAATGGGTGCTCTGATCAGGTGAAAATTTCTCCTCAAAAATAGGGCAAGTGCGCACTATCGCATATGCACAGAAACAGATGCGCAGCAGAAATGGACAAATGCGCAGCAAGTCGCAGTAAATGCGCCGGTCTGGTGAATTATATATGCGCAGCAATAGTGCATATATGCGCAGCAAAAGGTATATGTGCAGCAAGTCATTATAAAAGCGCAGTAAGTCTTTGTGTATGCGCAGCAGAAATGTGTAAATGCGCAGCTCTGAAGTTTTTACAAAATTTTCAATTTTTCTTCTATTTTTTGGTATTTTTTGGCTAGAAAAGGTCTTCCTGATTTGATATTATGAATTTAATAGCAAGAAAACACAGCAAGCACAAAGAATATTTTGTAGTTTTTCATTGTTTTTGTAATTTTTCTGACTCTATTTTGGACAAAAGCAAGCACAAAATCCTAGGTGAGAAATGGATTATAAGGGATTTGGGCCACTAAAACAAGAGGTATTTAATTCGGGCAACCGTTCAAGTGGTTACACGTGCAGTAGCGCTACTCTCCATTATGGAGTCTCCCAGCCTCACAGGGTTGCGCCTGAGAGGGTTTTGGGGGAGGTTGGTCGTCGGTGTAACATAACAACAGTTGTTGCAGGAAGTTTTCACCTCAAGCACAATTTATTTTAAGTGGCTTGGTAGGGCTTGGCGTTAGCCTGTTACCACTCAGGGTCATTCCCACTTGGACAAGCATGCATCCAAGGGCAGGCCCCTCCTAAAGGTTAAACAGATAGAATGACAAGTCTGGCACTCTGATCACCCAGAAGAGGGGAGAGCATAAGCCTATTGTCATTCGCAAGCACAGAATACACTGATTAATCCACCCTAGTTAAAAGTGAAAAACTAAATGGGCTAATCGACTCAAACAGAACTTTGAAGTGATTCAGCAATATAGCAGTGGTTCAGTTTTAAATCCCAGAAAGCAGTGGTGAGTTCAATTTTTAAACTGCATAGCACGAGATTGTTAACTTTGAAATTCAGGTCTCACGATATAGCAATGGTTCATTTTAACTTCAGAAAGCAGTAGTGAGTTCAATTTTTAAACCGCGTAGCACGAGATTGTTAACTTTAAAATTCAGGTCTCACGATATAGCAATGGTTCATTTTAACTTCAAGATCATTAATGAGTTCAATTTTAATCTTTAGATAGCAATAACTTGGAAGGTGTTTGCAATGCAAGCAAGAAATAATCTAGTTACTTCCTCCCTAATTAGAACTAGGTGAGGATTTGAATGCAAGTTGCATGAACAATGGGTTACTCCTTCCTAATTAGAACTAGATGAAAATTGTATGCAAGTTGCATGAACAATGGGTTACTCCTTCCTAATTAGTACTAGATGAAAATTGTATGCAAGTTGTTTTACTTTCCCCCTAGTTAAACTATGATGTGTGTGTTAAGGAAAATAAAACTATCTAGCTCTCAACCCTGTAGAAGATATATCAGAAGTTTCTTTTCTCCTTTCTTTGACAAGTGTTTAAGTCAAGCTACACAGATAAATCATTAGTTTTCAAGAAGAAATGTTAGATTTAAGCTTGGAAAGATAGCTGAACTTTGACTATAAAAATAGCTGACAAAATGATAAAATCACTTGATCAAACCTACTCCATTGTGAAGTTCATAGAATTACCTTTCCAACGAGTATTTATTTGCGAGATTACGAGTTCGTATGCTCCTGTTATAGCAAAAAGAAAAAGATACCACCCTTATGACATGTAGAAGAAGGCAGGATAGAGGATTGCTGGATAAAACGATGCACCCTATAGAAGCACCCTTTGGACCATTGGATAAAACGATGAAGAAGCACCCTTCAGACCACTGGATAAAATGATGCACCTTATGGGAGCACCCTTCGGACCGCTAGATAAAAGGATGTACCCTGCGAAAAAGCTATTAGGACAGTTGGATAAAAGGATGCGGGAGCACACTTTGGACTGCTGGATAAAGCGATGCACCCTACGGAAGCACCCTTTGGACCGCTAGATAAAAGGATGCACCCTGCAGAAGCACTCTTCGAACTGCTGGATAAAAGGATGCACCCTGCAAAAACCTCTTCGGACAGTTGGATAAAAGGACACGGAAGCACCCTTCGGACCGCTGGATAAAGTGATGCACCCTGCGGAAGCACCCTTTGGACCGCTGGATAAAGTGATGCACCCTGCGGAAGCACCCTTTGGACCGCTGGATAAAGCGATGCACCCTGTGGAAGCACCCTTTGGACCGCTAGATAAAAGGATGCACCCTGCAAAAAAAAAGCTCTTCGGACAATTGGATAAAAGGATGCGGAAGCACCCTTTGGACTGCTGGATAAAGCGATGCACCCTGCGGAAGCACCCTTTGGACCGCTGGATAAAAGGATGCACCCTCAAAAAAATCACAGTCTCTGATTTTTGTGAATTAACAGGCGATTCTAAGGTTTTCGACCCTTCTGAGCATGTTGGTGATGTCAGTTTCAGCCTAGGAGGTCACCTTTTGATAGATCCTTGCAAAACTCAACAATGGGGTTTAGAGAAACACAAATTTTTACTACAAAAATTTGTAAAAAACATAAAATTGAACGGTGGGCGCCAAAAATGTAAGGGTAAAATGGTGATCAATCAAATGAATTAAACAAGACCCAAACATCAACAGAATAGTGAAACAAGAAGGATTCGATAAACAAAGCAATGAACAAACACAGTGCAAACCTCTCCCGTTTTGAAACTTCTGTTGTTCGCCTATCACAAATCGTCCTTTTGTAGATGAGATGAGCCCTCAGAGAGTGCAATCTTTTTAGCTGTTTGTAGGAAGTCGACGGTGAATGACTATGGTGATATGCAATGAAGATGAGCTCCAATGCAAGTATGTGATCTCAAGCTTGTGGGTGACAAAAGGGTGCCAAAGGCGCGCTGGTGATATTTCTGCAGAGTAACGATGTCAAAAGCCTGGATGATTAGAATGGAAGGAAGAAGCTTCATTTATAGACTTGGAAGAATGGAAATCAACGGTTGAGAGGAGATATGAAGATCAACGGCTGAGGATGGTTGAGGAATGTGCAACCAGTAGAAATGTGACAAGTGTCCCAGCTCCATCATGAAAGAAGGGATGTGACAAAATAGATTGGAGAGTTAACTCCATTGACTGAACAGTTAACAGACTTGATTGATCAGTTAGAAGAGTGGATTGTGGAACTGACTGAATTGATTGACTAGTGAACTGGATTGATTGAGGAGTCAACAGAATAGATTGACCAGTGAACTGGATTGATTGAGGAGTCAACAGAATAGATTGACCAGTGAACTCAAATGACCAATCAATTAACAGATTTGATTGATTAGTTAACTAACTTCTGATTTGAGAAGAAATAGGCCATGTGGGTGAGAGAAAAATAGGTAATTAAATATTAAATATATTTAATTACATGTGTAACTTGATGATGTGGACAAGGTGAGGTGGAAAAGGTGAGGTGTAAAGGTGAGGTGGATTTTTGAATTTAGAACTTAGGATAGAGGAATTTAGATTAATTAATTAATTTATGATTATTTAATTGTGTAGGACATTTAGAAGAATTTTAATTAAATAAATAGAATTTATTTAATTATGGAACAGTGAATCAATTAAATAAATTTAGAATATTTATTTAATTAATAGAAGAATGGAATAAATATTTAGAATATTTATTTAGGATGATTCGTGTCATTTTTAGGCGTATACACACATTATTTGAGGAGTTGGATATAAATCAATTAGGGATAGGCAACCAAGCTGATTCTGGACCCAAATATTTGATTTTAATTTAATCAAGACCATTGTTGCAAGATGAATCCTAGCCATTCATTCGTATACTAAGTGCACTTTCCTTCTTTATAAAAGGTAGTCACTTCTCTTTGTACATGGATTTAGAATTGTTGATATCTATTAGACTTTTGAGATACATCAGTTTACTTCATGGTTTCCTATCACTTTGTTGCTAGAAATTATTGATATGTGTTGGACTTATGTTATTGATTACAAAGTTTTCTTCATGGTTCCTTTCACTTAGTAAAACTTTTTATGGTATATGAATGCATTGTCATTAGTGATGAGTCTAGTTATTAGCTATTTTTATTATGGTTCTATCCAAGTTCATAGAAATTCTTAGACATTATCTTATACATATTCCTATATTATGTTATCTCTTATGATCATTATGCAAACCTAAACTTGATTATTAATTATATAGAAATATGGTTATAATATGATGGATATTACATGATTATGTGTGGGGATGTATGAATTGTGAAGGATATATGTGCTGACTATGGTTGTTAGTATTGTGTGCATGTTTTGTGAACTAACTCTTGCAGCTAGAGGAGGTGGATTGTAGCCCAAAGCAACTGTAAGGTGCAGCCTACAGCCAAGGAGTTCCCAGACAGCAGAGTATGGGAGGTTCCAAAATAAATTGAGAGCATCAACTACAACATGGAGACACTTGATGAAGATGATTATGCATCGTGATGACAGTTAATAAAGATGATTGAAGGGGAAGAATTATGTTGCAATTAGGAGTCTAACCTGACTGATTCAACTAGTCTGTGCTCCAATTCTGTTACAACAAGAGTCTCAATTTCATTTGGACTCTTCTTTATTTCTTTTTCAATTATTAGTTGCTTGGCATTTATCACACTCTGCTATGTAGCAAGTGGTGATTTATGATTTCAATTAAGAGACCTTGTTTTAATAAACTTCCCCATGCCTATATGTATGGCTTGGTGGTTGAGGCAGTTTAAGTTTGAAGTTAGTTTTTGTTCAGATTACAAATATAGTTACCATACATAGATAATATTTATTTGATGATGAATTCATGAATAAAATCTTTCAGCAAAATCTCATCTGATATTGTAAAGATTGTGCAATGAATTATTTGGGATTAGTATGATTGTGTCAATCTAAGAAACTAGATTTGAGTTAGATTAGTGGAGATAATCACTTGAGCAAGGGACACTCAAGGTATCTGTCCCTCACTTCATTTCATGCATTTTATCATTGTTGTAACAATTATTTCATAAATGTATGATCAATTAGATTCTTGAGTTATTCTAATTTTCTTCAACTTGTACTCCACAGTGTAGAGTGTATGTTAGATTATCAATATTAAGTTAACCCTTAGCATTCATTCCTTGCTAGTAATTAGTTACATTCTTTTATTGTATGTACCCATAGCAGTAGTACCGGCATTACTTTCCTTACTCTTATATAGTTTTGAGATTTCCTAGCAAGTGTAACACTGTATTAGGTTGAGTTAGGTAGTATTAAATATTTGAAAGCACATACAATGCCAATGCCATCACAAGATTACTAGCACTAGTTGATAATTCAATGAAGGTCTTTCCAAAGGTCGGGGATGGTGCTACTTTCAAAGATCAGTTCCTTTTATTTCCTAGATTTCACAGTTTAATGATTTTTCTTTCATAAAATAGGATACTTAGGTTTCATCCCTCCAATACTAGAACACTTTACTAACATTGTGCAAGAGTTGTTGCTATACAAAGTCATACCTATTGTATGCAGAGGCAGAGAGATGTTTTGGGAGGGTTTCTCCCTTCAACCCAACAAGCTAGAGTAGATATTGGTGACTATAGTGATCAGAGCAAGGGTATTACTGAAGGAGAATTTCCCTCTTGTCAACATCTACTGATAATATAGAGAGGATCTTTGAAGCAATGGTTGATGCAATGGATGATCCACCAGAATATGTGACTTTTGAATTGTTGAGTACATGTGTCTCAGGTTTATAGGCATCGGCAAGAGTTGACCTTTGTCTCAGTGATCGGCAAGAGTCTTGGCGATCACATGAAAGTAGTGGGTTGTTCTTTGTATTGGCAAGACGTGAACTATCGGTGTGATCTAAGAGACTATCACCGATGGTGTGGGTCACTCCGATGGTGGTTTGTTCCTGTGATGTGCTATCGGCGAAATGGGGGTCTTCGACGTAACTTGTTTGTGTTCCAGCGATGGAGTATGTTTCATCGATGGTGTTCTATCCATCCACTTGACTATCGCTATCGGCCTTATCATAAGTTCTCTCTTCGATTGTCTTGTGTTACTCCGATGAACTATTGAAGGTTGGTGTCGGCAAGACCTCTTCGATCAGTGCAGTGTTGAGATAGTACTCCGATGGTCTTTTATTACTCCTATGAGCTTGGTCTGTCTGATGGAGGCTTAGCATTGGCATGACTATAACTATCGGCATAGTTTTGAAATGTTGCTCTGACAACTTGTGGTCACTCCGATGAATGACATCGGCTAGGGTCTTTCCGATGGTCAGTGAATGGTAGACCAATTGGTCTTGTTGGGAAAAGTGTCGATGGTTATCATACTTGTGGTCGTGCATATAAACTGGAAATTGACCGATGACTGATGCATGTGGGACTAATGAGTTGTCACAAATACGAATAGTTAGAAATGATATTTTTGACGATTGAACTGAATGGATGAAGTTAAACAGTTATGGGCAGTTCAATTGCACATAGTAGTAAGAATAGAGTTTAGGAAAATAGTGATTCAAGTGAAGAGGGAAAAGAATAGAAAAAGAGGGAAGTATCTCTCTCTGGGTGATGTCCTGTACTATATGTTGTTTGTGGCATGATAACAGTATGAAGGACTAACCTGAGTGTTGTGATTCTGGGCATTTTATTTGGTTGGATATTAGAGACAAGAAGAGTAGTCTCGACTCTCATGCATGGACATGTAGTTCTGAATGCTAGATGAGTGTGATACCTGGAACCAGGCAAGACATAAAGATATGAGAGGAGAGACTGTCGAATCATCTCCAGATGGAACAGGATGTTAATCTCCATGAAAGGCTTAGTGCCAGATTTGTATTGTAACTATATTTTTTGTTGCTGAATAATACAATGGCAATCTGGGCTTTTGGAGTGTGGGGTTTTTTACTCGTAAGGGTTTTCCCCACATAAATCTATGTTTTTGTTCTGTCTTTCATGTATAATATTTCTGCTATTGAAACTGGTTAATGTTTCTTATACTTTCCTCTAAGGGTTAATGTTGGAAATGAACTATGTCTAATTCCGCTTTGTGGCATAGTTGTGCATGTTTTTGAGGTAATCTAATGAAATTTAAATCTATCTAAGACACCACTGTTCTTAGAAATACGTTCTAAGATGCTCTCATTTCCTTACAAGTGGTATCAGAGCCTTCTTCTGGGATCTGCTTTGTTTCTCACATATGTACATTTGTGTGCTGCATGTGTTTGCATGTAAGAGTTCCTGATGTATAAGGTCTGGGTATTCTTTTTGTGATGATTTCTTAGTGTGATAGGCATGAGGAAATCTGAAGGAATCGTCTGATGTTTGATCCTTGTTTTGAGTGAAGTCTAGCAATTGATCTTGTTTTCCTGTTTGAGCAGTGCTTGAAGGATGATGAAGATGAAAAGACTGGAGTTGGTCATGATGTGGCTTGAGGCTCTTAGTTGACAGTGTATAATCCTATTGCATGGGGTGGATTATGCTTTGTGGTTGTGTCTCTGCAATAACTTTCATATTGGGTGTCTGTGTGAGAGGCTTCCTTGTGATATGAAGAAGTTTGTGTTGCTACTCAGCCATGGAGAAGTGTGCTTATGCTAGATATTTGTTTCTAGTATTGGAAAGCATTGTTTTTGTTGCCCCAGTTGCATAAAGGCTATGGAGTTGATCATTGGAAGATCTGGGAGCTTCTGTAATAGCTTGATTCTCTTGGATGCATGTGCATGTTGGTGGTTGAGGAATTGGTCTACAAGTGGGCCTGAAGCTCTTGAACTGTTGTTTCCTTAAATGGATATTTTGTACTTGCATGACTCAGATTCATGTTTATTAGATTTAAGGGGTTTTATAGTTTTTCGTTAAAATCTATGGTTATGCATATTCATGATGATCTATTATTCTAGTTTAACTATTATGGAGTTTATGTTGCAGACTTTTGAGTCATCCAGATGTGAAGTGGATATGGATGTACATGGGTGTTTTCGTATAACACAGTGATTTTGTAGGTTTTACACGGTCAAGAGAAAAACTTGTGGTTTTGTGAAGCTACAGTTAAGCTATTTTCTAGACCCTATTTTTTAGGGTGTTACTAGATGAGATAGTTGTAGTCTTGTGGGAGTGTTGGTACATGATAAGTCACTCAGCATTTCTATGGTGATTCTTTTATGGATTCCTTGACTATGGTGCTCAGGTTGTGGACTAGTTTGGCAAATCAGATTGTAAGTAATCTGGTGTTTTTTTGTCATGTTGTCTACATGGTTATTTACCTCTTGAGATCTTAGTTTTGCAGTTTTCAATACGATAGTGAGTTTTTGTGATGCATTGATTGGATCTACAAGTTATGTAGTTTTGTGGGCTGGCCACCTATTAAGCTACAGTGAGATGACTCAGATGTGGACTATCTATATTCACAAGATTGTTCAGTGTTTATGTTGACTTGTTAGCTAGCCTTGTTTGTGGTCACTTGTGCATTGGTGTGATTGCATTGGGATAAAAGGGTGGATAGTGTAAAGTACCTGAATAGTCAGTAATCTGTAGCATGTGTGTCATGATGTCATGTATAGCTTGGATACACAGTTTAGTGTAAGCCTTTGACAGTGATGTATTTTCTTGGTTTGGAGATCTTGGTGCCATTTGGTTTTTTATTGATGTGTTAATATGTGGACCTGGAAGATTTTCAGATGAGAAGATGTTTGGTCATGTTGCTTGGAAAGCTCAGTTGCCACGGTTTAGTGGGAGCTTTAGCAATGACTGCAGTTTCATCACTTAGTGATGGATGATCTTCTTTAGTGTTGCAGATGTTACTAGGAGGAGCTCTTAGATCTTGTTGCTGCAGAAGGGTTCTTTCACATTTGCAAGGGAACTACTTGAGGATGGGTAACATCTTGGAGTCATGGAGGATTCATGAAATCCTTGGCTGAGGTGTTAGTGGTGCTTGACAAGTGATGTTGGTTTAGAGTTTGGTTTGTTTCATGTCATGATATTTTCTTGATTTCTACATTTGAGTTTTGGCATGATACATTGCTCTTGAGACCATGGAATCTCCTAAGGGAGATGGTAAGATCATGATGTCATGATAAGTTCCTGATTCATATGATTGGAGCTTTGACAGTGGTCTGGTGATTCTCTATGTGTTGGGTGCATTGATTTTTTGCTTGATTACTTCATGTTGGTGCAATGATGCATTTAGAGTTTGGCATGATATGATTATTTGCAAATGCCCATGGGTACATGGAGAATAAGGTAAGGCCGTAATTCTCTTAAGATGAGAGAAGTGTTGTTGATGGTTACTCTTGATGAAGATTTCAACAAAAAGCCTGAGAAGACTACACCTTGGTTGGACGTGAGTTCAACAGAGACCTATGAGGAGATTGCTCTTGTAGGATTCATGATGGATTGTATATGTTGGAGGAGCATTCTTATCCCCGCTCATGGTCTATTCGGCAGTTTATTACTTGAGAGGTTTTGCCCATTATTTCTCTCAGGTGTTTTATTCTTTCTTTCATAGACATGGATCTTGAACTAATCATAGATGGTTCTGGAGGATTCATTGTGAGAGATGGATAGCATGATTATCTCCTTTTGTATTTGAGTTTAAGATATCATTCATTGATGAGGCTTGTTAGGAGATGGTTTTATGGGCTGATTTCCTAAAATAGGAAATGAATTAGTTTGATCTTCTTTGGTTTGAGAGGCTTACATCCATGTTAGTTGCATGATTACATAGGTTGAATTTGATCTCTTGAGATTGAATATTTGTTTGGGTGTTGTTATGCTATTCTCTTTGGGGGTGTTGTGAAGGAGATCATACTTGACACAGTTGGCATTCAAAGGTGTATGTGGAAGGATTGTCAACAGGTTTATGATGTGCAGAATTACTCTCTATGGTCCTGGTTATCTTCCTGGATGGTTTGTTTCACACTACATTGGTTTGAGGTTTGATTGGAGCTGAGGTGATCACTAGTTTGTGGTCATGTGCTTTCACTTATGTTCTTGGGTGATAGCGTGAAGGTTCTATTATCGCTTTCATTGTTGGGTGTGAAGAACTTGAGAGATTTTTAGACTGGTGGTGAGATGTACAGGTTATTGATTTACAGATTTTGCATATCGTGGTGGATGTTCTTGCAAGTTCTTGGTTGTGTTTGGTCATCTTCAACTATTTGACACGTGGAGCTTGTACCTGCAGTTTGGGTGAATATATGCTGGCATGAGTTTGCTATGTTCTTCCATACCTTTGAGGTATGTGTGATTGGATGAGTTAGCACTTGTTGTGTGTGCTATTTTTAGTCACGTGGGTTTTGTTCAGTTGGATGGGTGCAGTCAATTTTCTAATTGTTGTTCTAGCTGATGTTCTATCTTGTTTCTAGAGATTGACTTCACAGTTGTGTTCTAGTTTTGGGTTTTGAAGTTGATGTTGTGATGCTTCTATATAGCATGTGAGCACAATGGAGTAGAGGTAGTGCCTAAGCTGATACAATGACTTTGAGCGTTGATGGAATCCTATAAATCCTTCATCAAGTGGGAGAATGTTGAGTACATGTGTCTCAGATTTACAGGTATCGACAAGAGTTCACCTTTGTCTCAGTGATTGGTAAGAGTCTCAGCGATCACATGAAAGTAGTGGGTTGTTCTTTGTATCAGCAAGACATGAACTATCGAGTGATCTGAGAGACTATCACCGATGGTGTGGGTCACTCCAATGGTGGTTTGTTCCTGTGATGTGCTATTGTCAAAACGGGGGTCTCCAGCATAAGTTGTTTGTGTTCTAGTGATGGAGTATGTTTCATCGATGGTGTTCTGTCCATCGGCTTAACTATCACTGTCGGCCTTGTCTTAAGTTTTGTCTCCAATTGTCTTGTGTTACTCTGATAAACTGTTGAAGGTTGGTGTCGGCAAGACCTCTTCAATCGATGCAGTGTTGAGATAGTACTCTGATGGTCTTTTGTTACTCCGATGAGCTTGGTCTATCTGATGGAGGCCTGGCATCGACATGACTATAACTATCGACACAGTTTTGAAATGTTGCTCGAACAGCTTGTGGTCACTCTAATGAATGACATCAGCTGGGGTCTTTCCGATGGTTAGTGAATGGTAGACTGATTGGTCTTGTTGGCAAAAGTGTCGATGGTTATCATACTTGTGGTCATGCATATAAACTAGAAATTGACCAATGACTGATGCATGTGGGACTAATGAGTTCTCATGAATACAAATAGCTAGAAACGATAGTTTTGACAGTTGAACTGAACGGATGAAGTTGAACAGTTATGGGTAGTTCGATTGCACATAGTAGTAAGAACAAAGTTTAGGAAAATAGTGATTCAGGAGGAGAGGGAAAAGAATAGAAAAAGAGGGAAGTATCTCTCTCTGGGTGATGTCTAGTACTATATGTTGTTTGTGGCATGATAACAGTATGAAGGACTAACCTGAGTGTTGTGATTCTAGGTGTTCTGTTCGGTTGGATATTAGAGACAAGAAGAGTAGTCTCGACACTCAAGCATGGACATGTAGTTCTGAATGCTAGATGAGTGTGATACCTAGAACTGAGCAAGACAAAAATATATGAGAGGAGAGACTGTCGAATCATCTCCAAATGGAACAGGATGTTAATCTCCATGAAAGGCTTAGTGCCAGATTTGTATTGTAACTATATTTTCTGTTGTTGAATAATACAATGGTGATCTGGGCTTTTGGAGTGTGAGGTTTTTTACACATAAGGGTTTTCCCCATGTAAATCTGTGTTTTTGTTCTATCTTTCATGTTTAATATTTCTTCTGTTGAAATTGGTTAATATTACTTGTACTTTCCTTAACGTAGGAAATGAACTATGTCTGATTCCACTTTGTGGCATAGTTGTGCATGTTTTTGAGGTAATCTAATGAAATTTAAATCTGTTGAAGACACCACTGTTCTTAGAAATATGTTATAAGATGCTCTCATTTCCTTACATAAATTTCCAATTACCAACCAAGAGAGGGTTTCTTCTCTGAAGAATATACCTCCTTCAGAATTGCTAGTATTCTATGGTTTGGTGGCTGAGGATCTAGATACATTCTTTTTCAAGTTTGATGTCCTATGTAGAAGCTATGACTACACAACTAATGATCATAGGCTTAAGTTATTTCTTGCTACTTTGAGGGATGTTGGTCTTAGATGGTTTATGGGACTGGGCAAAGATGCTATTCTAGATTGAGACACAATGAAAACAAAATTCTTGGAGAAATACCAAGATTATTGTAGAGGAATTGATAGGAGAAGAGATGACATTTTCAGGATGACTCAAAAAGAGGATGAACCATTGGAAGATTATGTAGAAAGGTTCCAATTCTACCTAAAGAAAAACCCACAGAATAAACTCTTAGATGAATCCTTGAAGCTTGTATTTTTTAGAGGAGTCAATGATGATTGCATGGATCCCCTTAATCTTATTGGGCTAGGAGATGTGTCTCAATTACCCTTTGATGATATCTGCAAAGTTTACATGAACTACTCAAGGTCCTTTACCAAAAAGATAAGGAGGGAAAGAACATCTACCATTGGCAAGACATCTAATTCAGTTTCAAGGGTGGAGTTCAGTAACCTACTAACCAACATGAAAGAAGATATTATAAGTCACCTAGATACTAAGTTGGACACTCTACATTTGAAGAAGAAGTAGGAGGAGGCTGAAGCAATATTTACTGAATATTGCCCCAACTGTAGACAAAGGAAAGCCAATTGCAAGTGTAAAAGGGTGGCTAGTATTACAGAAGACAAATCAGAGAAACCATGTTTTCAACCATTTGAAAGTGAAGATGGGAAGTTGTTCTATGTTGCATAAAGAAATCCATGGCAACCAAGACAAGGTATGCCACAAGACCCTCTAAGTTTCAATGCATCATTTCTAGTTTGTAATCATAGTTTCTCTGGTTGGAACCCCCAGTCTTGGCCAAATACCCAAAACTAATGGCAAAACACTCAACACTAGAAAAACCCTTAGAAAAATGGAACTAGCAACAACCAAATGTATGGCCTCAGCAACATTTCTAAGGTCCCAATTACAATCCTCAATGTCAAGTACAACAAAGTCAATGGCAACCACAATGGCAAAAGGGATAGTAGTGGCAGAACCAAAATATGAATTACCCACAACCTTTGCTGCCTTCTCAGCCACAACAGCAGGCTATTATGTCCAATCCATCAAACCCACCATCTCATCCACTAAGAGAACCACAACTGCCTACCCAACCTGCACCTAACCCCAATAACAAGCCTATCCAACATGCATACACTAATGAGGCTAGTCAATACCCCATTTATGGGGTAGAGGTGATTAATGTCCACCTCAGGTCAGGGAAAACACTAGTTGGGCCTTCATCCCCTCAAATCATTAAGAAGGTGAATGAGGAACCCATAGCTAAAGATTTTGATAATTCACCTCTGGAGCCTAAGTCAAATCAGGTAAATCAGACTATCTCAAGTCCAAAGCCTCATTTCCCTGAGCATTTATCCATTCCAAATCATCACACCCAAGCTGAGATAGATCTATTAGGTCATAAAGAATGTCAATATCAAAATCCCCTTCATTCAAGCTATCAAGGATATCCCTATTTATACCAATACAGTAAGGGACCTTTGCCTTACAAAGCTAGGGAGAAAAAGGAAGGATCCTCAGACAGTATATGTCTTAGGAAACCTTGTTGATATTATGCTAGGGAATATAACTGTCCCTAAATACACAAACCTTGGCAGTCTAGTAGTGGATGTTAAGATAAATGGGACCCTTATCAAAAATACCTTGATCAACTTAGGGGCAGCGATTTATGTCATGACTAAGGAAACAATGTAGTTACTTCAACTACCTAACCTCAAGCCTACACCAACTATTTTACAGTTGGTAGATAAATCAATAGGAAAACCTAAAGGGATTGTTGAGGACATAGTCATAACATTAGATTCCTGGGAGTACCCTACATATTTCATAGTCTTACAGCCAAAGGTCAACCTTGTAGGATATCCACTTATCTTAGGCAGACCATGGTTAGCAACAACTGATGCATTCATAGGCTGTACGTTTGGGAACATGATATTATTAAATGGAACTATAACCAAGAAATTGGTCCTCTATCCTCCATCCCAACCTCATGAAAATCTAGAGCAAGTTATATGGCCTACCTGGGAAGAAGAAGACCACTATTCCCTACAAACCCTCATGACCATTGAACACAGTCCCCTGTTGGCAAACCAAGATGAGGATGACTTAATTGACCACATCATATAGAATAACTATGGTAGGGACCCACAACAACAAGAATGTATGACATGTCTAGAAGACCCACTGCATAACATCATACCTACAAATTCCTCAAAAGAAATATCCCAACTTTTCCACTCTTTATTGCGACAAGAATGTGTCCCCAACATTATTGGATATGGCCTTTTATCTGTGCAATCAACTTCCAAAACCTTGTAAATCATGCCCAGTAAAATGTTGAATGTTAACAATGCCCTAACTAAAGAACAACGAAATTCCCTGAATATTGTGTTGCAGGCACACATATCAACCTTTGCATGGGACTACAATTACATGAAGGGAATTGATCCTAACCTATGCATGCATACGATCTACATAAATGATGTTTTCAAGCCAATTAGACAGCCTCAAAGGAGAATGAACCCTGCCTTACGAGAAATAGTTAAAACTGAGCTATAAAAATTAATTGATGCAGGCTTCATTTACCCCATTTCTGACAACCAATGGGTGTCACCTTTAGTCATTGTTCCTTTATAAAGTGTGGCATTGCTTTGTGCTTTTACCTAGCTAAACACAGCCACTAGAAAGGATCACTTTCCACTGCTTTTCATTGACCAAGTACTTGATTCCCTAGCAGGTAAAAAGTACTTCTCCTTCTTAGATGGATTTAGTAGCTATAACTAGATAAAGATAGCTCTAGAGGACTAGGATAAGACTACATTTACATGCCCTTGGGGTACTTATGCTTATTTTGTTCTTTCCTTTGGATTATGTAATGCCCCAGCCACTTTCCAGAGGGTAGTGCTAAGTATTTTCTTAGATTATGCTCATGATTTTATGGAGATCTATATGGATGACTTCACCACCTATGGAGAAACATATGAAACACCACTCAACAATCTAGAGAAACTTCTAAAAAGATGTCAAGAACACAATCTATCATTGAGTCATGAGAAATGTTTTATGATGATGACTCAAGGGATTGTTCTAGGACATTTTATATCAAGTGAAGAAATTCAAGTGGATCCCCATAAAATTGAGATCATTTCTACACTTCTTGTGCCACAGAAACAAAAATATGTCAGGAGCTTTCTGGGCCATGCATGCTATTATAGGAGATTCATTTAGGACTTCAGTAAAATCACAACACCTTTGTTTACCCTGCTCAAAAAAGACATAGAATTTGATTGGACCACAGAATGTCAGCACTCTTTTGAGACACTTAAGACAACTTTGACACAAGCATCTATCTTGAGAGGACCAAATTGGACATTACCTTTTCACATACACACTGATGCTTCTGGTTTTTCTATAGGAGATGTATTGGGACAAAAGGACTTAGGTAATAAGGAGTATGCTATCTATTACATCAACAAGAACTTACAAGGAGTAGAAATTAACTACATTGTCACAGAGAAAGAGATGTTAGCAGTTGTCTATGCCATTAACAAGTTTAGACATTATATCACTGGTTATCCTATCTTTATCCACACAGACATACTGCAATCAGGTACTTGATGAACAAACTTGTGGTTGGAGGTAGAAGTAGTCAGATGGTTGCTCTTACTATAGGAGTTTGATATAACAATAGTGGATAAGCCTAGGAAAGCTGATGTGGTGGCAAATTTTCTGTCTAGATTGCCTACACAATTAGAAGGTGTTGTAGATGACTCTTTTTCCAGATGATCATTTGTTTGTTCTCAATGTACATACACCATGGTTTGCTGATATTGCAAATTACTTATTGGTAGGGAAGATACCATCACATCTCTCTCCTAGAGAAAAGAGACAGCTAGTGCATAAGAGCTTTCCATATTCTTGGGTTGTTGGTTATCTATTCTACACCGGTCCAGATCATATTATGACAAGATGTATAAGAGAAGATGAGGTCTTTAAAAACATAAAATCTTGTCATGATGAGCCCTGTGGGGGTCACTTTGTAGCCAAAAGGACACCATTTAAGATCTTAACAACATGCTACTATTGGCCAACTCTCCATAAGGATTCAATAAAGTATACAAGGAGTTGTGACAAATGTCAAAGAATGGGAAAACCAACAAGAATAGATGAGATGTCTTTACAGCCATAGGTGGCACTAGAACCATTTGACAAATGGGAGCTAGAATTCATTGGGCCAATTTCACCAACATCCAATAACAAGGAATATATTTTCATCTGCACAGATTATCTAACAAATTGGGTTGAAGTCAAAGCATTATAGTTTGCAAGAGATGGAAATGTAGCCAAGTTCTTGTATGAAGACATCTTTGCTAGATATGGAGTACACAGAGAAATTGTAATTGATCAAGGTCCCCAATTCACATTTGAACACATTTCTGCATTAGTTAAAGAATATGAAATGAAACATAAAAAGTCAACACCTTATCACCCCCAAGCCAATGGGAAGGTGGAGGTTACAAGTAGAGAGATTGAAAACATTCTGACCAAAACAGTGCAAATTCACATGAAATACTGGACAACCAGATTACCAGAAGCAGTGTGGGAATATAGGACATGGAAAATAACTATAGGCTTTACACCTTATGAATTAGTGTATCGAAAAATAGTAGTTCTACCAATTGAATTTGAATACAAGACACTCATAATAGCAGTAGAACTTGACATGGATTTGATAATAGCACAGAAAGAGAGGCTACATATTATGAATGGGCTAGATGAAGTTAGAATGGAGGCTATCCATCACATAGAGATAGTTCAAAAGCAGAGGACTAAATGTCATGATTAGTTTATGAAGACTTAAGAATTCCATGTGGGTGACTGGGCTTTATTGTATGATTCCAAATACAAAGATTATAAGGGCAAGTTACAATCTAGATGGTTAGGCCCTTATGAAATACAACAGGTTTTTCCCAATGGAGCAGTCAAATTGTAGACCATAGATGCAGTCAAATCCCCATTGCTAGTCAATGGCCACAGATTGAAGCTATACACAAAGCCAGCAAAATGAGATGATTTTCTTTTTTCTCTAATGAATTAATATGGTCCAATCCCTAATTCTGAAACTGACATAAACTCAGTAGCAGACACTACTATTTCTCATAGTGACTCAGTAGATGAGCTATACATCTCACCTCCTAAGGTCACTCAAGTATAATTCTTTATCCTTTTTCACATGCACACACAGCACTAGTACCACAATCTTCATGGAGATTGCTTCACTATGCAATAGGGACCTATTGATGAAGGTACATGCAGTAGCTATCTGTCAAAACATTCAAATTTCATGCTGAGTTAATTGCACTCCATCAACATTTACTCCACTTTTCCAGCGCATGCAGTCACCATCTGTCCTATCACTACATGCAAGCTTCCTCAATTCATTCACACACACCAACTTGTCATTCACTCCATCTCCCACAATAATGATTCCATGTCTAATCACATTCATGTTGCAGACACTCTTCACAAAGCTTCACTCCCACAGAGTTCCTTTCACTTCACCTCAATAGGTACACATACTAACCTTCCATAATTAGCATAGCTTTCCAATACAGTTTATTTGTGCTCGCATTTAATTCAGCATAATACTCATTATTAATCTTATTTCCATATTCTTTAAATCATTACCCTCTATCTTGTACAAGTATTGAAGTGAGGTTACTTACAGATTTTAGTTAGGGGGAGATAGTATATGTTCAAAACAAAAATATTGTTTCCCACCAAAAGCCACCAAAACGCAGATAGATACAACCTTTTTCCTTTGGCCTTCCTGCATCTATAACCTTTTGTCTTGTCAGCTTCCTAAATCTTGAGTCAATTCAGGCTGGTTCAAGCTTAGTGCATGCAAGTATAATAGGGGATTGAGTAGAGGGTTGTTGAAATTGAAGTGCACGCAAGTATAACAGGGGTTAAGCATGTTGTTAAAAATTTGAACCTTGAGTTAAATTGGCAGCATGGGAGGTGATCTTATTAGAAGGGAACCAACAATACATTGGCCAATATTGGAGGACGAGTTAATCTTGCAAATTTTTACAAGAGCAAGATGACTCAAGATTACTTTTTGTAGCTCATGGAATATAATGATGGCATGACAAGGCAATTTGCAGCCACATTACACCATGATGAAGCCACTATCAAGGGTTCGAAAGTGGATGCTTCAGAGGCTGCAATCGCAGAAGTGTCTTGTCTACCTAGGAATGGAGAAGAATTCTCTATCAAGGCAAATGCAGTAGCTGCCAGGGATGAGTTCAGTGAGGTAGGGGAGAATCTTGACTCAACGTCACAAGGTACTAAGAGATTATCACTTCCATAGGTATGGGCTTCTTGTGTTGTTCATATTATTAAGTACATTGCTTGTGATGGTAGACAATCCCTTCTATATATTGTGCATCTTAAGCTATTGAGTCACCTTCATCATAACAGAATAATCATTGTACCTAATTTTATGTATAATTTGTTAAAAAGAATGGGGTATAAATACCAACGGAAGTTAAATAATTCATCTCTATCACATGATTATTTAATTACCTTGCTAGTGAAAAGGAACCTTAGGGTATAGTACCCATAGGTGCCCTGGGAAAGGTTTTTGAATTGTATAAATATTAACGATATTCTTGAGGATCCAGTAGTACCAGGAAATATAGAATCACCTATTGCATCTTTAAGGGAAACTTCTCATGTTCCACCTACTGCTTCACCCACCTGCAGCAAGGGAGAAACAGGGGAGAAAGATGTGCAAAATTCACCACATGCAACATTTGATCAACCTATAGCAGAAGAGGTACATCAAACCCCATCTTCTAGTAAAACACCCAAAACCATAACACCAAAAACTAGACAGGAAAGAGGTGGTTCTTCTTTTGCACCTTCAAAATACTGAAGAATAAACCCACACAACTAAGGCGTTTACACCGCCTAAAAAGGAAAGGTGTTATGATGGGTAGTATTAGGAAACCAGGAGAAGGAAAATAGGGTGTTGTGACAGTGGATACTAACCCTGAACAAGAGGCCAATGTGACTGAAAATGTGTAAATTCCCATAAAAAGGAAATGGTATATATCCACCACCTCTGAATCAGAATCAGAGGATATTTTTGTTGCCAAGAAAACCAAAAAGAAAACCCCAGTTAACCTAACAGTGAGGGTTATGAATCCACATGGGGGTGGTGATGAATAGTGTTTAAGAGATGAAGAATTATTGCTAGAAGAAGGAAATGTCATAAAAGAATTGCAAGAAGCTTTTCAAAGGATCAAGCAGCTGGAGGAACTGGTCAAAACATATGAGAAAAGGGACAAGGAAAGAGAAGCAAAGATTCAGGAGTTGGAGGAAAAAGTTAATACTTATGGGCAGGGGTCAAAATTAGATATACTTGTAGAACTAGCAATAGTTGTAGCAGTTACTAAGGAACTAGTAGCTGAGGAAAATAGACCCCCTATCACAAAAACCCCAACCTATCATACAATCATGTCCCTAGGTTATCAACTGTGGAAAGTTACTAAAGACTTTTCTAAATGAGAAGAGTGGAAGAAAGGAAAATAAGTAATGATTGCAGAACATATTGAAGCATTGGAGAGAAAAGATATTGAATTGAGAAGATTAGAAGTCAGGATGGAAGAGGTAGCAGATAAGGCCACCCAAATTGTTAAATGTAGACCTCCAGCCAGAACCTATGCTTTGTTTTTACAAGAAAAGTTTTTAAGTTTTCAATTCATTAAGTTGATTAGTAATAAACCAATTGCTATGAGTGGAAAAATAACTTTTCTAAAAGTTTTTTATGATGCCACACTAGAAGAACATGATCAGTTATGTGAGTACTACTTGCATAACTATGTTGTGCCTGAAGACACATAATGGAACCCATTAAGTTTTGTGGGGGATTTACAATTAACGGCACTAGGATCCTATTTCAAAAATGAGAAGTTGAGGGGTGAAATTATGCAAGCATATATGGAGAGAGAGAAATCAATTACTCTTCCAATAAGGAGAGAATCTAAAACCCCTGAATTAATCATTAAACAATGTAAACAACTTTTGGATCATAAAGGTGTAGGTAGAAAAATCATGAACTTGAGGCTATAGGAATATGAAAGAATGGAACATTTAACTTTTAGACTCATCTACTCTTCTTATTAGTTTGTGCAAGAAAGATGGAACAATTTAACCCCTGAGTTGCAGAGAAAAGAACCCCAATTTGTTCATAATTTTATGGCCATGTTTGAAAGAGTATGAAAATAAATGGATACTGCCAGAGGACAACGACTTGAATGGGTGTCACTTACCTTCCAGCCACCAATGCTTCTGTACCCAGTATCACATTGGACAGGGAAGAAGAATGTGGAGTGTGAGAAGGTAGAGGTTACTAGAATGAACAGGATGGCATATCATAACAGCTTTTATGCGGAACAAGTTGAAGGAATGGATGTTTTTATAGACTTCAGGGAAATCACTTTGCATGGCAACCTCCAGCCCTAGTTAATTTGCTTGAGGACAAGCAAATGGGTAGTTGAGGGGAAATGACGAGTCTAGTTATTAGCTAATTTTCTTATGGTTTTATCCAAGTCCATAGACATTCTCAGATATTATCTTATGCATATTCCTATATTATGCTATCTCTTATGATCATTATGCAAACCTAAACTTGATTATTAAGCATATGGAAATATGGTTGTAATATGATGGATATTACATGATTATGTGTGGGGATGTATGAATTGTGAAGGATATTTGTGCTTGACTATGGTTGTTAGTATTGTGTGCATGTTTTGTAAACTAACTCTTGCAGCTGGAGGAGATGGACTGTAGCCCACAACAACTGTAAGGTGGAGCCTACAACTAAAGAGTTCCCAGATAGTAGAGCAGGGGAGGTTCCCAAATAAACTGAGCACAGCAACTACAACATGGAGGCACTTGATGGTGATGATTACGCATCATGATGACAATTAATAAAGATGATTGAAGGGGAAGAATTATGTTACAATTAGGAGTCTAACTTGACTGATTCAACCAGTCCACATTCTAGTTATGTTATAGCAAGAGTCGCAATTTCATTTGGACTCTTCTTTCTTTCTTTTTTAGTTATTAGTTGCTTGGCATTTATCACACTCTGGTATGTAGGGAGTGGTGATTTATGATTTTAGTTAAGAGACCTTGTTTTAATAAACTTCCCCGTGCCTATATGTACGCTCGGTGGTTGAGGTAGTTTAAGTTTGAAGTTAGTTTTTGTTCAGATTGCAAATATAGTTACCAGCTCTTTTTCTAGTTAGTTACATAGACAATGTTTATTTGATGATGAATTCATGACTTAAATCTTCCAGCAGAATCTCATGTGATATTGTAAAGATTGTGCAATGAATTATTTGGGATTATTATGATTGTGTCAAACTAAGAAACTAGATTTGAGTTAGATCAATGGAGATAGTCACTTGAGCAAGGGCCACTCAAGGTAACTACATCCCTCACTTCATTTCATGCATGTTACCATTGTTGTAATAGTTATTTCATAAATGCATGATCAATTAGATTCTTGAGTCATTCTAGTTTGCTTCAACTAGTTATACTCCGGAGTGTAGAGTGTATGTTAGATTATCAATATTAAGTTAACCCTTAGCATTCATTCCTTGATAGTAAATAGTTACAGTCTTTTATTGTATGTACTCGTAGCAATAGTACCAGCATTACTTTCCTTACTGTTATATAGTTTTGAGATTTCCTAGCAAGTGTAAGACTGTATTAGGATGATTTAGGCAGTCTTAAATCTTTGAAAGCACATACAGTGCCAGTGCCACCACAAGCTTACTAGTCTTGGTTGGTAATTCAATAAAGGTCTTTCGAAAGGTCCAAGTGGACTGTTTAGTCAAGTTTTTCCTCTAAATTGTGTGATTGTCACCAAGTTTACTAGACATAGTAAAGACACTACAATAAGTATTAGATGGATCTTGTGTTCATACTACTAGTGATTTGTTGATTGTAAGTTACTTTGTGTAGTTAGCCTGAACACTTATTTGAGTTTCATATTCGTATAATGAAAATATTGTATTAAGTTGCATCAAAATTGGGTGTTTAACATTGATTCCTTCATGATTTGAAAAATCATTATTGATTGAAGATTGCACTATCTTTGTAGCATTTGATTCCTAATTAATCAAAGATTGTTTTTTGATAAAGATCTGTCTACTTATGCTTCATGTTATGACCATAGAGGTTCATAGGTAGGAATTTCTAAAACCCCTTTTCATTTCTCACCCATCTTCTGTACTTTTGTTAATCCAAGTGATTAGTTTTAGAATTGGAATTAGGATCAACATCAAAGAAAATTGTAAAACTAGATGATCAAATATTGTTTCAAACCATAAGCTATATTTACAACTAAGATCTAGGAAACATCCTAAAGTTTTTAAGGGAACTCAAGCTTTACTATTTTTAGATCGAACCCCATTTTTAGATTCCAATGAACAATTGTGTAAGTCCCTTTGTGTAAAACAAAAAAATACATCAAACACTGAGCTATCTTATGAGGCCAAGACCTAGCGAGGAGAGACCTTAGGGTAGTCAATTTATAATTTGTTGGGATTTGATTCCTTTTAGGAGAGATTAAGTACTCGGTATTTTATCTAAGTTGTAGCATGCTTAAAAACACATCAACAAGGCATAGGAGGTAAATTAAGTGCATTAGTAGGTAATATAGGTGGTGGTAAATTAACATCTTGTCCTCTGAACCTAACCTTGTAAGAGTTTGTTTCATAAGATTATAATCATGTGAGTTGGGGGCCAATTGAAAGGTAGGTGTAGGAGACACATAAGCCATATTAATAGATGGATTAGGATCAAAAGATAGATTATGAATCATTTCTATGTCCATGGTATTCTCATGTGAATTAGGTCTATAAAAAAATATAATAAAAGCATTGGCCAAACTAGAAAAGGAAGTGTAGAGTAAGCAAGATGAATCAAACCATTGTAAAGCTCTACCACTTAGGTATAATCTAAACTCACTAATCAAAAAAATGTCATCATCTATGTGCATATAATTAGCAAGTAAGAATGACTTCACATGTAAGGATGTACCATTAGATCCATCGTAATCATCATGTAAAAGGTCCTCATTCAGGTTTATCATTTCATCATGCACTGCAGAACAAGGCAATGAAGCATCAATGAAATCAACATGAGAAGCTAATAAAGTATCATCAAAGCATAAGCTATCATCATTTGAAGGATGGTTATGTGAAGGACAAGTATCCATAGACATGACATAAGATGTGAAAGAATGATCTTCAGTATGCTCATCACCATGTGTGAGAGAGAGTAATTCATGTAAAGCACATGAATCTATGGATAGAAGACTATCATGACATATAAAGAATGTATCATCACTAGGTACAATAATACCATGCATAGGTAAATCACATGATAGATCCTTGCTTAGTATATTCTCATCATTATTACAAGGCATAGAATCATCATGGAATGTGTGAACAAATTAACTAAACATCTCTAATAACATAGGATAGGCACAAATCAACTCAATGAAAGAGAGAAAAGGTAGTACATGATGGAACACCACCTCTATAGAAAACACATGCATATCAATAGCATAAAATTCCATAATATATCAAGGATAGATGTGTCATAAGATTTGAAAGAGAAATATGTCATAATCTAAAATAAATTAAAGTAAATAACCAAAGAAAAAAGAATGATAGGTGGCATAATGATATGACAATCTAGGGTGGAATAATTGGATAAAAGATAGCTCACTATACCTAAACCCTAACCAAAAGATATAAGAATATAAAGATGAAACCCTAGGTAAATCAGTAAATATATGAAAAATTAGAATAATATCATATCTAAAAAACATGGCTTAGAAAAGGCAAGATAAGGTTGTGTAGGATCAATTGGATTCACCAAAAATGTAATGAAAAATAAACTTTCCCTTGGGTTAACCTAGGCTAATTAAAAATAAATGCAAATAATTAAGCACAATCACCTTAAGTTAACTAATTATGGTTTGGTAATGATATTTTGATTACTTGCAATAGTAATTAAATGTGGAAAATATAAATTAGAAAAATGACACTTATCTCTATAACGAATGAGTGCACTAAGTTTGACGTAGAACTTAATTTAGTATTTCTTAGGATCAAGAATAGTGAATCTTGAACTAGTGATTGTCCTAGAATTAGAGTATTTTGTTGTCTTTGTGAAAGGATGAGTTCGTAGATCAAGGATGAATCTACAACTACAAATTTGTCATGTACTTGTATTGTGTAATCTATAACCTTTCATTCTTTACTTCTCTTTAATGTGTCTTGAATTCCTCTATGCTTCTTGATATCTATGGAGTAGTGTTATTTATAAACACTTTGATAGGGATGTAAATATGTCATAAGGGAGCATGTTCTCCTAGGTCAACCTACGAAAATGAGTATGAATGATCGAAAATAATAATCTTTAGTCATGCATGTGCATCTAAGAATGCTCATATAGATTTAAATTCCTTTTAGTGCTCTAATTGAAGTGTGTAAAGTGAATGATATGCAAATGATTCCTTGAAGAGGGAGAAGTCCCTGTTGAAGAAAACATAAATAATATTCCCCCAGCAGAGGAAGGTAATACAGAACCAGAGGTATTAGAGACACTAGAATGGGTTCCTAACACTTATGAAACAGAGGGAAAACTTAAAGAGACGGGATTTCAAAAGATTTCCACAGATAAGGTTAGACACAGGGAGCTAGAAGAACTATGTGATGGGATCCTTGAGTAGGCATTGGAGGAAGTAGTAATTGAGGAAGCGAATAAAGAGAAGGAAAAGCTAATCTCTAAGATCCTGGAACTTGAAGAACGAGAGAAGAGGTAGGAGAATAATAAAGAGGACCCAAAGGAATAGGGAGATAAAGAGTTAGAGGAAGCAAACCTATGGTTGGGCATTGCAATAACCAATTTCAGTAAGGAGACCCCAGATTGTGCCAAAAGCAATAAAAAGAGGGGCAGGAAATCACTTCTGGAATTAAAAGAGAAAGTAGGTGAGGCAACGGATCAAACCAAGTTAACCACACTTTTTAATGCAGGGAAGGGGAAGTACCTTCCTGAGGTGCCATGAGAGTCCACACTTGGAATGTTAGGGGTCTCAATGCCCCTAACAAACAACGAATCATAAAATGTTGTATAACCAACACAAAACCAGATATACTAATGCTTCAAGAAACTAAACTTAATAAAGATGAGATAGACACTCTAAATAAGAAGCTAGGAATATGGTAACTAGCAGGAGTTCCAACCAAGGGTGCTTCAGGAGGCCTTGGGGTAATCTAGGATCCTAGAGCGGTTTCATTCTCAGTGATAAGTGGCAGGAAGAATTGGATGGTTGGGAATGTTAGAAGCATCAGAAGCAATCTACGCTTTTTTCTCCTTAACATCTATGGCCCTTCTCAGAACTAGGATAAGAGAGTAGTATGGACAGAAATAGAACAATTCTTGGGAACTTTACAAGATCAAGTATGTATTCTAGGGGGAGACTTCAATGCAATATTGGATCCTAAAGAAAAACTGGGAGGTCATGTTAGGTTATCTACAATAGCGAAAGACTTTAAAGATTGGGTTCAGAAGAACAATTTATTAGAAATTAAAACTTCACAGGAAGGTTTTACATGGAACAACAGAAGAGAAGGTTTTAGCAATATTGCAGAAAAACTTGATAGATACTTGTTAAGAGGTGATTGGGTCCAATTCCCTTATATTCTGACGGCAGAGATCTTACCATACTTGGGCTCTGATCACTACCCAGTGCAGCTGAGTATCTCAAAAGATTGCCAACCCAAACATTGCCCCATTAAATTTGAACAAATGTGGATCAAAGATAACAACCTTATTACCCTAATTGAGCAATGGTGGAAAGAAACTAGAATATCTAGATCTAAGCTTTTTTGTTTAGTATCCAAACTGAAAATTATTAAATGTAAGCTTCTAAGCTGGAATAAAACTAACTTTGGTAATATCTTTGAGTCCAAAACTAAGCTAGAAGAAGAACTGGAAAACCTAAACAGAATCGTGATTATCAGAGGAATGGACGCTGAAACGTTTTCAAAAGAAAAACAGCTAAAAATTGAATATAAAGATATCCTAGCCAAAGAGGAAATCTTTTGGCATCAAAAGTCAAGAGAAACTTCGCTAGAAGAGGGAGACAAGAACACTAAGTTCTTTCATAACAGCACCAAAGCACGCAAAAACATAAACAGAATCCTCAAAATTAAAAAATGCGAATAATGGTTGGATCGAAGATCCTCAACAAATTGCACGTGAAACGGTTAGGTACTTTGAAAATATTCTTAATAATCAGGAGGGATCAAATTGCATGTACCAACAAGCCATTCTAGAAGATATCCCAAGGATTATTTCAGAGGATCAAAACAAAGCTCTTAATGGTAAATTCACCAAAACTGAGGTAGAGTTGGAAATCTCTCAAATGCAACTAGATAAAGCTCTTAGTCCCGATGGCTTCCTAGCCTTCTTCTTCCACAAATCCTGGCACTTCATAGGAGATGAAGTAGTCGAAGCACTAGAAGGGGTAAGAAATTTGGGAAGTATTCTCAAAGAGGTAAATAATACTTTCCTTACGCTTATTCCAAAAAAAGAGAAGCCAGAAAGTCTAGGGGATCTGCGGCCTATATCTTTGTGTAATACTATTTATAAAATCCTCACTAAAACCCTGGCTAATAGGATTCAGACAGTTATTCCAAACATCATTAGTGATGAACAAACAGGGTTTGTTCTGGGTAGATCTATATTTGATGGAGTTATTATAGCCCAAGAAGCCATTCATACCATACAGCAAAACAAAAAATCTAGCATGTTAATTAAACTAGATATAAGTAAAGCCTATGATAAGGTAGACTGATGTTTCCTCTGCAAAACCCTAGAGGCTTTTGGTTTTAATAAACAATGGATAAACCTCATTTATGCATGTATTTCAAATCCCAAGATCTCAGTCTTAATCAATGGAACCCTGGAAGGTTTTTTCAGCATTTCAAGAAGATTGAGACAAGAGGACCCTATTTCCCCGTTTCTCTTTATTATAATGGCAGACGTATTAGTGAGAATGATCACCAAGGCTAGGGAAGATGGAAAGATCCAAGGAATCAAAATCACTTCTAGTGTCAATCCTACAATACATCAACAGTTTGTAGATGACACTATGCTCTTCAGTAAGGGGTGCATAGAAGAAGCTAGGGCATTCAAAGATATCTTGAACTCTTATTGTAGGGCCTCTAGACAGGAGGTAAATGTTGATAAATCAGCAATTTATTTTTTCAACATGGATCCTAAAACTGAAAAAGAAATATGCAGAATCTTGTCTTTTAAAAAAGGGGAAATGCCTTGTAAATATCTAGGTATACCATTGGGTGAAAGCAATAATATTAATGATCTTTGGGACCATATTACTTCCAGGATCAGGAATAGAGCAGAATCTTGGAAAGGCAAATGGCTCTCCTCAACAGGCAAAGTGACAATGTTAAAATCGGTTCTCTCAGCTATTCCAATTTACCAATTATCCTGTATGAATCTTCCAATAGGAAAATGGGAAGAAATCAACAAAATTCTCAGAACTTTCCTATGGCAAGGTTTGGAGGATAAAAAGAAAATGGCACTTGTGGCTTGGCACAAGATTTGTAGACCAAAGGAGGAAGGTGGCCTGGGCTTAAAAAACTTCAGAGAATAGAGTAAGGCTTTAGGCGCTAAACTTGTATAGAAAATGTATCAGTAGCCCAATTCAAAATGGGTTAAAATCCTTAGAAACAAATATCTGAGAGGGGGGAACCGACATCCCTCTTCAAGATGGCTAACCCCCCTAAAGGATCTCACCTCTGGAATTTTATGATGGATTGCAGGAAGCTCATTATGGACAAATTGACTTGGAGTTTGGGAGACAGTAACCAAGCACTGTTCTGGGATGACTCATGAGGGGGTTTGAGGCGATAAGCAGCTTGGATAACTTGGAGAACGCCAAAAGGATCCTAGAATCCCATTGGGGGAAATATGTAAAAGACTATATATTTTCCAAATCAAGGGGAGAATAAGGGTTGGAAATGGAAACCCCTAGATACAATGAACATTCCGGATAATGAGAAAAAGAAACTAATTGACATCCTTAACAAAAGGAGGGTATCTCTCAAAGGAGACTCAGACATATTAGTCTGGGATGGGGCTAAATCTAGAAATTATAAAACCAAGGACGGTTACAAAACTTTAATCAAACAACAGCTAAGACCAAAATTAGAAATACCACTGAGACTATGCTGGGATAAGAATTGCATCCGAAAGGCTGGGCTGTTTGCTTGGTTGGCCCTGCAGAAAAAATCCTAACTGCGGATAGGTTCACCAAGATGGGATATTAGGGGCCTAGCAGATGCTCCCTCTGTGAAGAGGATCAAGAAATGTAGCATACCATATTCTTCTTAACTGTCAATTCTCTAATAAATGTTGGAACTAGATAAGTAATAAGTTGGTATGGATTACTGCCCTACCTAATAACATTCTGAACCTTTTTCAATGCTGGCCTGAGACTCACAAATAAAGCATCTACCATATGCTATGGATAATTACCCCTTTGATCATGGTTTGGGAGCTGTGGAAAGAAAGAAATAGAAGAATCTTTAAAGACAGAAAGCTGACTTTTGGACAATTAATTATTAAGATGGAGGCTGATATTATAGAGATAGTCAACAATAGGATTCTAAAGAACTCCAAAAAAGAATCCACAATGACTCATTGGGATGAAAAAAAGCAAGGGAGATGGGTAGGACTAAAACTGCCCTCCTTTGTGGGACCAGGTAACCACAACACCTCCAACAAGAGATAGGAATGTAAGTGGCAACCTCCTAAGTAGGTTGGTTCAAGCTAAATTTTGATGGGGCTTCTAGGGGCAACTCGGGAGTCGCAGGAATAGGTTGTGTAATCCATGATTCTGAAACTAGAGAAATCGCAACCCTAGCCAAACCCCTAGGTGAAGCAACTAATAACACAGCAGAATTAACCGCCTTGATTGAAGGTCTGAGAATCTACAAAGACTTGAAAATTGAAAAATTAGAGGTCGAAGGAGACTCTGCGATCGTCATTAATGGCCTGCAGAAAGGGAACATGCCTAATTGGAGACTGAATTCCCTGCTGGCTAATGCCCTTGGCTAATAGGGAGGGTAATAGCAAAGCAGATTCCCTTGCCAACAAAGGGGCTAATGGCTTCTGCCTTTCTAATAAAACTAACATCGATGGAGTATTATTAAAATCAAATTGAAATAAATGAGGAAAGTTGTTCTAAGGCCAATCAACTCTTCACTTGCTCTAATGACATACCCTAGACCTTGAACTAACATCAAGCATCTAAAGATTCTAACCTTAAGTCAGTAGTGGATTATAATAGAACAATCGAGAACACTTCATAGATCCTCACCCGGCTGGGTCGATCTCAGACCCCTTCAAGTTAGTCGCAAATAACTCCAAATTAAAGATTTGAATTAAAGCCTGACAGGGATTCGAATTCCATTCATCAATTTAACTAGAGTTACTTTTAGACTTCTTTGTAACAAGGGGCAGACCATATTTAGAACTCATAAACAAAGATTTTAGTTTTGCCTATTTTTAACAAAAAGCTTGTCAGAACTGTGACAACAAAGAAAGTTTTTGGGACTTAGTAGGGTCTATCTTTGATTTCCTCTATAATAATACTTCTTCTGTTCAAACATTCTACAAGCAGATTTAACTAAACTTGTTTTTAGCCTATAGCTTTCCCATATTGACATTAACAAAGGGACAAAAATCTTTTGCAAATCGTAGTTCAGAGAAAGCAATTTTAATCTTCATATAAAGTCTAAAAGAAGAGCAATCTACTTAATTTATCCTTGCAGGAGATTAGAACAGTCAAAGCCATTGATTGCCTGATTGGTGTCAGGTTGAGATAAACATTCATCAAATTTTTAAGGGCTATTTGGAGAGGTGGAATCATAGAAATCAGTGGCCGATGAAAAGTCATCAGGTCTGGATCTTCATGCATATCGGTGTAAGCTACACCAAAGCACTTTTCTTCAATCAGTGAGACTTTAGAGTATCAGAAACTCCTTGATTTTTCTTTTTGATGCTTATCTCCTGCCGATGACTACTAGTTCGCTCCATTCCACTGAATGATCGGTGAGAGTCCTACCGAACTCCACTATCAACATGACTTATACTGTCAGGAGGGTTTGTAGAGTATTCGCCGATAGTATTTCCTTATGCTGATCAGCATGACCATGCATTTTCTCCCCAATGAAAGGTCATCAGTGCCACTTTCTCCATCGGTGTCTTCCAAAACAGGTTACAAGTCCTACGAGGATGCCAAGGTCTATGATCAAACTTGCAACATTTTTGAACCAACTAACAGAGTTAACCTAAATGATTGATGATTCATATACATATGCATATGTGGTTGGCCTCTATATTGTGTTGAAATTTCCTTCCTTTCAATCTTTGCATTTGTATATTGTATATCATATGAATTTGGAACATATATACAAATGCGGACCCCATCAGTTTTATAAAACAACCTTCTAAATTACCTTCAAGTTTGACTTTCATCACCTTCTTGTATATCAAATGCATATCTTTCATATACAAGCACGGACTTTATTGGGTTTATGAAATAAATTGAAATTATCTTTGGATCCGCCTTTGTATATATCCTGTTGTATTACTTTCTTGCATATCGTATACATATATCTCCAACATACATATATGGTCCCCACCCGATGTATATAATGTTCAAATCTCTAATTATGTCAGGTTTTGTATATTATTCTCTTGTATATTTTCTTTGTATATTGCCGTTTGTATGTTATCTTGTATAAGCGCACATACAAAGCATCTTATACAAACCCTCTCTTTACCTTTTATCCCCAGTGATGCTTTTATTCCTTTATATATCAGGTATGTATATTATAAACATATAAGCACCTTGAACATACAAAGACTTTTCAGTATTTAACTTTCTTTTCACATTCAGTTTGTATCTCTTATTTGCATCCTTTTAACTTGTATGTCGGCTTGTATATCGAAGATATACATTGTTATTTATACAAGCCCAATATGCAAATGGTGGAGCCCACATCACTTTTCTCATTGTATCTTCCAAAATGCAACAATACTCGTATCCAAGTTTTAGATACAAAGTTGAATACATACAAACTCCTTTGTATCACCTCTTTGGACTTATCATTTTTATAAACCATAGTTTACTTACTTTTCGGCTCCGCGATGTATATAAAGTGCAATGCATCTTCTGATATACTTTAAGTCATGATGCATCATTTTAACCAAATTTCAACCTTTCTTGAGTTCTGCATTGTATGTATATTGAAATGTATAACCTGAAACATACATACAATGCACAAAATATACAACAATAAAACCTCATTCCATAATCTTTTCGGTTCCACAACATACATATAGCCTTGTATAGATTGTCTAGTATGTTTCCCTTTGCCAAACATACAAACTCAAAATACATCCAACAGACTTGACCAATTATTTATTTAAACTCTTAACTCGGTCAGGTCCGGGTCTATTAAAAGTCATCAAGTCTGAATCTTCATGCATATTGGTGTAAGCTACGTCGAAGCACTTTTCTTCAATTGGTGAGACTCTAGAGTATCAGAAACTCCTTGATTTTTCTTTCTGATGCTTATCTCCTACCGATGACTACGAGTTCCCTCCGTTCCACTGAATGATCAATGAGAGTCCTACTGAACTCCACGATCGGCATGACTTATACTATTGGGAGGGTTTGTAGAGTATTCGCCGATAGTATTTCCTTATGCCGATCAGCGTGACCATGCATTTTCTCCTCGATGAAAGGTCATCGGTGCCACTTTCTCCATCGGTGTCTTCCAAAACATGCTCTCAGATCCTTATTATCATGTCGATAGCCATTTCAACTATTTTCTCATGGAGCATGGATCGGTATAACAAAAGGAAGGTCTTGCCGATGTTAAAAAATTGAGGCCTTTTACATTATTTGTGATAAAAGTCATGGGATATATCAGTTGTTTATTCTAATTTTTGGTAAAATATTTTTTAGTTTGGTCAGAAATAAGTGAGTAAGAACTCAAGAAAATTTTAAAATTTCAGGTCCCAACAGTGACTCTCAACATTACTTAGTGAAATGGTTGATCACTTACCTATGCCCACATTTAGGTATATATATTTGTATTTATACAAGTAAATATATTTAGATGTGGGTATATATAGTGGATTAGTCAACCAGTATGGGATATCCCCTTACAACCGGATTTAAGTTAACAGTGATGCAAATGTGTTTTAGTATTTTGATAAACTTGGCAAGAGAAAGATTTTATTCTTCCCTCTCTGGTAAAGTATTTAGAGAACTAATAGGTGTTTGTAGGAAAATGATTTCTATGTATCTCTTTTGTATAGCTAACATGCAAAAAGAATTAGAAGTTTGTTCCTGTGGTTTCAGATAAGACAGGTATACTGGTAGGAGCAAGACATGAGAAGTCCCCTCACTTGGATTATAGATAGCTGATTTAATGATATATGTCATGGAGGACATCCCAGGTGCTGAAGAACCAAAAAGCCATTCAGCAAGAGGATATTAGAAGAAAAGCCATGGATATGAGCAATGTATTAACTTGTATTTCAGAAATTGTATAAGAAAGGATGTATCCTTGTGGGGCTTGACCCTATATAAGATGTATAAATTCAAATGAACTGGACTACAAAAGTCTCAGACTAGACCGGAGGTTTTCTTCACTCTGTTCTTTCCTACCAATACCCACACTGAACAGAGTTGTATTTTATTATTAATTATATATATTAATGGCCTCAGCCTTTTACCAATAAAAATAATAATAATAATAATTAAAATTGATAAGTTCTATTATATATGTAAGAACTCTTTTTTATTGGGAAAAAAGCAAATTTATAGAGAATTCAAGGGGAAACAAGTAAACCAAAATGCACAAAAATAGAACATGCAAAGCTGCTGACACAAGACGTGTTGCTCCAAACACATGGAGCCAATAGAATACCTATAAGTGACTGTAAGAACTAAGAACACTTTATTATCATACAGGGGGCACCTTATACTCCCAGTATGTAGGAGACAACTTACTGTGCTTCTAATGAGGCATACATACCCTAACCCCTGTAGGATTTGAATTTGTGACCTCTTTTTCAAGAGGGCAAAGCTTTCACCGACAGGGCAACTCAAACTATATTGAAATCTGTATAACCAAAGCTACACATGAGATGAAGAGTCGGACTTGTTTTCTTGGGCAGCTGAAGAGGGGGAGTTGTGTTTATGAGCCTCCTTCCTGTACTTTTTATGCCCAGTGATGCAATCCTGGTAACGTTTACCAACTGAACAGAAAAGATTGAGAAGCCCACAATTTTCTCCTAGAGACCATACCTTTTCAGCAAAATCATCGACAACACAAGATACACCGCAGAGACGGTGGATTCTGGCCCGTGTCAATGCAAACATAACCAATTGACGAATAAATGCGAGAACACCAAACGAAGCAATGGCAATGAGACTTCCCAAAACAACCCAAGAGAAAGGCGGAACCTTACGCGCCAGCATCGAGTAGACTGCACACATAAACGCAAAAGAGGTGGAGCCAAAGCTGTAGCAAACCACTAAACTGTTGACAGTCATGAACAACATCTTGTCCCCTGTGGTAAGCTCTGAACTCATCTCCCACATTATACAAATGAAGAGAGATAGAAAGAAGGCTATGCAGTCAAAAATAATGAAGAGCTTAAAGGAAGTTAAGGGTATAAGAAGAGGGCTCCCTAGGTCTAGGTCCTCCAATTGCGTGCTGTTTAGCTTCACCCAAATCGTGCTGTTTGAATTCGCCATTGGCGTGCAGTTTAGCTGCTCCGTTTTTGTGCTCCCGGGATCGAAACAGCCTGGGACGGTGAAGGCAGCGGAAATAGAAACTGCTATCTGCAGCATCATTTATCCAGCATACTCCCCCTTGATGTGGAGAGGAGTCACAATACGATCTTGAAGCATCAAAAACTGAACCTTTGCAACTACCTTGGTAAAAATGTCTGCAAGTTGTTCTGTAGTCTTGATATACCTGAGTTCTACTTCTTTCTGTTGCACCAAATCTCTAATAAAATGATATTTCAGATCAAAGTGTTTAGTTCTACTATGATGCACGAGATTTTTTGCCAATTTGATTGTGCTCATATTATCACAGAAGAGCACTGTAGGCTGAACTTGTTTTTCACCAATCTCTTCACGAATTTTTCTGAGCCATAATGCTTGAGTACCCGCAGAGGTGACTGCAACATATTCTGCCTCTGTAGAAGAAAGAGAAACTATACTTTGTTTCTTTGAACTCTAAGAAACCAAACCAGAACCAAAAGTAAAACAATTACCAGAGGTAGACTTCCGGTCATCCACACTACCTCCCCAATCAGGATCACTGAAACCAACTAGATTAAAGCCTTTAGAACTGTAGTAATGAATGCCAAAAGCAAGAGTTCCTTTCACATAGCTCAAAATTCTTTTAGCAGCCTGCATATGTAATTCAGAAGGTTCTGTCATGTACCTTGAAACAAGAGAAACTGCATAAGCAATATCAGGCCTTGTGTGGGTTAGAAACATTAGACTGCCAACCACACTTCTATAAGCTGTCCCATCAACTCTTTCAGCACCATCCTCTTTACACAACACAACTCCATGAGAAATTGGAGTGGAGGCTGGTTTACATTCAACCATATCAAACTTCTTCAACATATCCTTGGCATATTTTGATTGACAAAGGAAAATTCCATCCTTACTTTGATAAACCTCCATGCCTAGAAAATACTGCATAAGGCCTAAATCTTTCATTTCAAACTCATTCATCATAGCATGCTTGAATTCATCCTTCATCTTAGAACTACTGCCCATATACAACAAATCATCAACATATAAACTCACAATAAGAATATCATTACCTTCTTGTTTGTAGTAGAGGGTAGGCTCACTCTTACTTCTCTTGAAGCCATTTTGCTGAAAATACCCATCAATCCTAGCATACCAAGCTCTTGGTGCTTGCTTGAGGCCATACAAGGCCTTCTTCAGCTTGTGGACATGATGTTCTTTTCCTTGCACCTCAAAACCTTGTGGCTGTTCCACATAAATTTCTTCATCTAAGTACCCATTCAGGAAGGCACTTTTCACATCCATGTGATGAATGCTCCATTTCTTTTGGGCTGCAAGGGAAATCAACATTCTAATAGTTTCTTGTCGTGCTACTGGTGCAAATATTTCTTCATAATCAATGCCATACCTCTGTGTGAAGCCTTTAGCAACTAATCTTGCTTTGTGTCTTTCAACACTCCCATCACTATGGTACTTAATTTTGTAGACCCATTTAGTGCCAATCTTTTTCTTGTCATGAGGAAGCTCTATAAGCTCCCAAGTACCATTCCTATGAATAGCATCCATCTCTTCTTGCATTGCTTCCACCCAAACTTCATTAACACATGCATCTTCATAACATGATGGTTCAAAAATAGATTGTGAGAATAAAGCAAAATTTATTGTTTCACCTATAGGATTCTCTTCATGTGCTTGGATTGTACTTCTTTGATAGATATCACTTAAGCTTCTTACCTTCCTTGTAGGACTTGGACTTGAATTTGGACTTGTACTTGAAACTGAAGAAGTAGATGAGGGGCTATTTGGTCGATGTATAGCACTTGGAATTGAAGTATTAGCTAGTTGCTCATGATCAATATCAGCAATAATACCACCACTCAAAACAGATTTGGACTTCTCAACATGGTCTTTTTGATGACCATAAACTCCCCCTTCATCAAAAATCACATCTCTTGAAATAAGAATACTATTAGTGCGAGGGTTATACAACCTATAAGCCTTACTTTGCTCACTATATCCAACAAAAATGCATGACTCACTTTTGGGATCTAATTTTTGTCTCTTTTGATCAGCCACATGAACATAGGCTAAGCAACCAAAAACTCTAAAATGATTCACATTAGGCTTTTTTTCATACCAGGCTTCATAAGGAGTCATCATGTCAAGTGCTCTAGTAGGACTCCGATTGAGAATGTACACTGCTGTAGCAACTGCATCACCCCAAAAAGAATTGTCTAATCCTTTGGTATGTAGCATACTCCTTGCCATTTCCACCACTGTACGATTTTTCCTTTCAGCTACCCCGTTTTGTTGAGGTGTGTAAGCAGTGGTGAGTTGCCTTTTGATGCCATGCATATCACAATAATTCTTAAAATCTCTTGAGCAAAATTCTCCTCCACGATCTATCCTTAAGCATTTGATCTTACAAGCTTTTTCATTTTCCACAAAGGCTTTAAACCTTTTGAATGTATCAAAGGCTTCATCCTTGGCCTTCAAAAAATAAACCCAACACTTACGTGAGTAATCATCAATAAAAGTAATGAAATATGATGACTTACCCAAACTCTTTGTCTGCATAGGGCCACAAATATCTGAGTGAACCAATTGAAGTGGGTAATGGGCCCTCCATGCATTACCTTTTGGAAAGGACTCTCTTGCATGCTTTCCTTTAGCACAACCTTCACAAACTTCCTTGTGTTCCTGAACCTTAGGCAAACCATAAACCAAAGCTTTTGAAGTGAGAAACATTAAACTATGAAAATTCAAATGGCCATATCTGAGATGCCATAGCCAACCCTTATCCTCATATGCCATATTGGCAAGATGGCTGCTATGTTCACCAAACTTCAATGGGAACATCCTATTCTTTGACATAGGCACTACTGTAACCACCCTATTGCCTTGATTTTTATCATAAATTGTACATTTCTAATTTTCAAATACCACCTTATAATTCTTCTCACACAACTGTCCAACACTCAATAAATTATGTTTTAATTGTGGATTGTAATAAATATCAGTCACACATTTCTTACCTTCTTTTGTATTCACCTCCATAGCACCTTTAGTTGCAACCTCCAAGGACTTGTCATCACCAAGCTTAATTTTAGATTTGAAACTTTTATCCATTGTAGAAAAAATCTTATCATTTCCTGACATGTGGTTAGAACAACCTGAATCTAAATACCAGACTTCTTTAGAACTATTTTTAGCTTTGTCATATGATAAGAATAAATTACCAGGAGAAGCCTCATCATTCTCATTAGCAAAATTAGCACTTCTATTGTTATTACCTTCTTTTAATTTGCATTCCCTTTCAAACTGACCATACCTATTACAGTGATAACATTGAACATTTCTTTTATCAAATCTGCTTCTGCCTCTTCCTCTTGGACCACCTCTTTGTCCTCTGTTTCCTCTTGAAGAATTCTGATTTTGACCTCTACCTTGGCCTTGATTATTTTTTGTGCTTGTGTTAGCATTTTCATTCTTTGTAATTTGTAATTTGGAAGAAAAAGCCTTCTCATTACTTTCTCCAGATGAATCTCTCAATCTTTCTTCATGAGACATGAGAGATCCAACAAGCTGATCAAACTGAAGAGCAGTCAAATCCTTGCTTTCTTCAATGATGATGGCAACATTGTTCCACCTTGGTGTTAGAGACCTCAACACCTTTTTGATCACAACTTCATTGTCCATAGTTTCTCCAAGAGTAGCCATCTTATTAACCACATCTTTTACTCTTACACAAAAATCACTCACATTTTCACTTTCTTGCATCTTCAAATTCTCAAATTCTCTTTTTAATGTCTGCAACTTCACAACTTTAGCTTGATCACTACGTTGGTAAGCTTCTTTTAGAGTCTTCCAGGCATCTTTAGCTGTCTATGCACCTGCAATTCTTGGAAATAGGCTCTTATCAAGAGCTATTTGGATGTGAAATAAACCCTGTGCATTCTTCTTCTTAGCTTCCTTCTTAGCTGTTCTATCATTGGCTGCAAGAACATTCCAATCAGCTAGCTCTTCATATCCTGTTTCTACAATTTCCCATAAATCTTTTCCTATCAAAAAAGTTATCATCTTGATGCACCAATAATCATAATCAGATCCATTAAATTCTGGGATTGGCAAAGAGTTAGAATTTGACATAATAAATTAACCTGCTACCACTAGTTCTGCATTGCGTCTGGTCTCGTAGGCTTCGTCAAGCTTTTTCTTCGCTGCCGTGAGCTTTTTATGGCTCACGTGTGGCGCACAGTAAATGAATGGCCTGGGCTTCTCAGTATTAGGCGCCAACCTTCTTATAATCCTGAAAGATTCGCAGTACTCCATCACTTCTCTTGCAACTTCAAATGGTGTTTTTCCCTCACTGTTCAGGGCAAGCTTGTCCACCCCAGGCACTTTCATCAACAAATTCACCATCTACACCCCAAAACAAGCAAAAGGAAAAGAAAGAGGGAGAATTAGTTGCCTCATATTTCTCAAACCTGCCACATGCAGAGCCTTTCAAAGGAATGTATCAGTAATATTGTAAAACAAAAAGAGCAGTGAAGATCAACCCCAAAATTAAAAAAATCTTACGTGCTCATATTTGTTCCTTGCTGCAACGTGCAAAGGCGTGTCCCCCTCTCGAACAATTGGCTGGTCATTTGTATCACCTTTACCTTTACAATTTTCTTTATCAGGAGAATTTGTGGCAGGCTGATAAGGCTGATTGATAAGTTTTAACAAAAAGTTTATATCTTTCTTAAGTAAAGACTCAACAAGTTTGACTTGGTTAAGCTCCACAACATAATGCAGGGCGTTTGTTGATGTTCGAGTTATTAAAAACTCTACAGCTTCTTTGAATCCCAAACTTACTGCCATTTTTAGTGGAGTTTCTCCTTTTTCAGTTGCACAATCACACAATTCGAAATCCGGGTCTACCAACTTCAACTTTTTTGCTAACTCTTTGAACAAATCTGCATTTAATGAATCGACTAGTTAAAACAAGAAAATCAAGTAGAGAATAGCTTTTCGTAAAAACAAAAGGAGTGTGAGAAGAGAATGACCTGAATCTCCTGCAAGAACTGTCACATGTAAACATGTTCTGTCCTCCGACGTCCTCCATTCCTTTAAACTTGACGGATTAACATCTTTGAGCAGTTTACTGGCCTTCGTTATATTAAGACGTTGAAAAGTTTCAAAGAAGGCCGTTTCATTAGATTTATTCTCCATACTTCGAAAGATCCTTTCGTCACGTTGCAGCTTAAGGCTGTTTGTTGCTCTGGCAGGAAAATACAGCTTCCTAAGCCGTTGCTCTAACTTTCGTTTGCCTCTCCTCAATTTTATAAGGTGCTTTCCTCAAGAACATAATCAACATAATAAAAAAAACGGAATGGCAGGTAAGAAAATAGTTAATTTCATCCTTCCGTCTACGCTTTACAGACTTTCCATTGCGTTTGGAATCAGGCTACCATGATTAAATTGACAGCCTTTTCCATTGCGTTTGCAATCAGGCTACTATGATTAAATTGACAGCCTCGTGGAGTGTGTACGCGTTTAATTATTTACCAGTGGTTACCAGTAAATTTGATTTAACAGAATGTTATCATATTCTAGTTACGTCACCTTAGGTCCCTCACGGTGACATCACCTTAGGTCCCTCCAGTCACATGATTGTAGGTCACGACTATTATCTACCACAATACCAGTTTCTATATCGCTCCCGAACCACCATTTTGCGGGGGTTCTAACCCGACAACCGTCGCACCCTTAGGCCGAGGGGGACGCTGCCCCCAAAATAGGTTCGTCTCTAAACCTCACGGCAAACAAGTTTTTTATACTGTTGTCACAATTTCAACATATCTAGTAAACATGAATGATCTTATAGAATAGAAACATTAGAAGCCTTCGAAGAATCTTGTAATACTAATCTCTATAGAAGAAGTAGGGGTGGATGAATCTTGGTACATGTAGAACCTCTATGACTTGGTATTTTAGATGACTACATCACTCATCCCACAATATACTCGTCTATGTGAGCATGAAAAGATGAAGAAGAGGTATTAGGAGGATTAATAGTTGTCTTAGTGTCATCCATGTGTGTAAGGTTCTACAAAAATACATCACAAATAGATGGAGGTTCAAAATGATCTCCATACAATTGCCTAATAATCATCCATGTAGTGAAAGGGCACTATGTGTGCTCTACACAATGCAAAATATTCTTGAAAACAAAAAAAATCGATTAGTCTATAAACTTAGTCATTATTGTTTGACGCTACAACCTTCTCCTCATAATCATTTCACTTAGAAACAAGACCAAGGAAATAGGGTAATAAATCCTACAAGACACGTTGATTATTAATTTATTCTCTCTTGTATAGATAATTTTAGTGATCTAACATAATAATAGAAGAGCAAAAGAAAATATGGAAAAACATTGTGAAACTTGAACTATTATTGAAACCTTATATTAATTCATTAATTACATGATCTTCATTAATAATTTGAGATAACCCTAGATTACTTAATGCAAGAACTTCCACAAGTATAAGATTGACATATTATAATTAGTACATTTGCACTACTTGTTTATAGATCCACATGATTTTTATAGCTTTCAAAATGATCAAAATGTTAGAAAATATAATCTTTACTCTTAAGAAAGAAAGGATCACACCACTATGAAGTATGTGTAAACACACACTTTAACAAATGGGACAAAAAACCCTAAGTCTATATGAGAATGTTATAGGCTGTCAAAGTTCTCAAACTTTTCACCAAAAGTTTGGAAAATGTGCAATTTCTAGAAACGAGGGGCATTTACTGCAAATTTGGATTTTGCTACTATGTATTGATTCAAAAATTGGACTTTACCACTATTTACCTGTTAAAATTGTAGGTAGGGTCAATTTTTTTTTAACTGTGTTTGGAGTCTGTATGATCGAGAATAGATCAAAATTGTAATAGTCAAGGGTGGGCTTCCTCACAACAAGAGAAGGATGATGTCAGATGGCATCATCTGTACGATGTTAATTGTGTGTTTCTACATGGATTCCACATGGTAAGACTATAGGTGGCAATCTTTTCATGTTTGTCATTCATAATTAAACTCTTTTTTTAGCTTGTTTGATTGTCCTCCTTGTCTGATACTAGCTCTAAAGTGGGTGTGATGGACTCTATTTTATTTTCATATGCATGCATATGTCACATTAGTGGGCCAATTGAAGGCTACATCTCTCTGCCTCTACTCCACATACAAGACTTCATATCGCATACGGTATCAGACTTTGTATGACTAAATTGACACCCTCGTGGAGCGCATTAGAGTTTATTTCACCCGTGGTAAATTTGATTCGACAGGATGTTGTTCTGTTCTGGTGACATCATTCTACTTCTCTCCAACGACGACATTGTAATTTGTAGTTTTCTCCACTCAGATCACATCATTGAAGTCCAGGAGTATCATGAGGGATGTTTTGGTATCTATATATCATGTTCTAACTATAGTACTGCCAAATTGATAGTCACATCACTCTAGACTGATTACAAATTTCTAATAGCTAATATGAACAGAGATGAAAGCCTGCTTTGTAGCTTGTCACAGTGGTGATATACCAACCACTGCCAAATACCATCAATGGTGTTGATTTGTTAAAATTGGGTGAAATGAAGACATCAGGGGAAGATGATGGAAGACTAAGTTTACACGTCGTGGTAATTGCACAAACCCGCAACATTTTCTCTTAGTTTATATAACTTTAGAAAAATCTGTCAGCATGATGTAAGGATGTTGCGTTTGCATTTTAAACTAATGCTAAAATTAGCATTAGCTGTCCTACGCTCATTGTTTGCTTTTTCCTAACAATTTCAAATTATAAATTTTAATTTATTATCTTTGTATATACTATTAAAATGAAACAAAATCTTTGCGAAATATTTAAGGTTAATAAATTAATTTTGAATGAAAACTTTAAGATATGGAAGTTGAGCAAGTAAAAGTGATTAAGATATGGTTGATGTATGTCAATTAAAATAATAAATAAGCATGCACGTAAATTAAATAGGAAGGCTTAGGGGTTTATATTTTGTGATGTGAACATATTTGATGTAGTAGTATGTCAAAAGTTTGACATAGAGAATTTGAAACTAGATCTTAAATTAGAAAGTTGAGATGATTAAACCCTAAGCCACTGAGTATCTCAAATGGAGTCACACTATTGAGGATGGTCTTTAGAATGTGTGATTGTGTGTGGAATATCAATCCTATCTTGAAAACTTGTAATCCTATCTAGAACATAGATGTGTCTTTGGTACCTGCAACATATGTTCACCTAGTGCTATCTAAAGTAAGGAAAAGTTTGGTGGTGCTAAGGAGAACCATGGAGCTTGCTAAGCTAACTTCCCCCTTACACCTTGGTCAAGGCCAAAACTTAAGTTAATAGTAAAAGTAAAAAGAATAAGTGTGTAGTGTTGTAGCCTCCACAACACATGTCATCTTCTTTCAGAATTAGGGACCCTTTTTAAAATCATGAGATCTTATATTATGTTGATCTATGTGCATGTGTATATACATGATAGTTGCATCTAGTTCATATTTGCAAATCCCCTTCATTCGTAGTGGTCAATGTTCATTAGTCCTTCTAGACTAATAAAATTTACTATTGCTTACCTTTTGTAGTAGGTAGCTGTCATGATCTCATTTGAGGTGCTCTATGTGTCTTGTTGATCTCCTCTTGCAAACTGTTGGATGAAATCTAAATCAAATGGATCGCACAGTCATATTCTAACACAATGCAATCCTATTCATTAAATTCATTAGGTCCCACCACAACCCTGCAACTCATCTACATTTGGCCAATTGTGCAATCCTAAGACTTTTAAGCTTGAAATCCATTTGGGATTGTGGCAACTATAGAATTGTCCATGTCATGATCTTCGTCATGTGACTCATGCTACTGTCCACTAACAACATATGATCTCAAGCCCCACCATTTTCCACCTCATTCGTTTGCAACCAATGCCACACTCCTAGACCTTGCAAAACTCTGACATTCCTTTGGGATTGTGACAACAATAGGATCTTCCATGTCATTGTTTATGTATGTGGTTCATGCAACTCCATTTTGATATTTCATATTATTTTTTTGGGCATTGTGCTAACCAATCAAATTGCTATGTCATTCTCCTGGTAGCATTTCTCTGTGTGCACGTTTGAATGAAGATCTTGTTGCCCACTTCATGCGAACGCATTCATAAAGCATCTAATGGCATAGTCACAAAAGTTTTGATCTTTAAGAACACCTTTAGTGCACATGTTATATCGATATTATTACTTAATGAGCTCATTAACTCTATAAAATAAAAGGAGAGGTCCCATTACAACTTACCTAGATTGTTTATGACTAATGATGCACCAACAAACCCTACCAAGCTCTGACATCACAAGGGGTTGCAACAACCATGAGATCTTCTAGGTCATTGTGCAATTGTGGGGCTAACATACCTTCCCATTAATAATATCAAATTCTTTCTCTTTGAGTTGCACCAACCAATTGTTTGGCCACATCATCTTTCTCATGGGTCCTCGTATGGTGTCATCTACCAATGATATCTTTCTTACGTCATCTCCCTTTCATGCACACATGATAATCATAGGTTCGCCTCTTGTTGACTCATCCTTGATCCACCAATAGCACAATATCGTTATGAAAACTCCAAGAGGATATTCATTTGATTATGCAAGCTATCAAATCAATTTCTAATCCAACGATTGACACAATGCTATGAGCATAGAAGTAAAAGTAATATAGTGAACTTGAATCAATGGTACAATAAGAAACTATGAATACCTTTGCCATTTTCTTAGGGTTTAATTGACCATTTGATGGAGATTGTGTAGCCACTACAATCTAGAGTTTTTCTCAACCCTGGCAACATTATTAGGATGTGTTGGCCTAACACATTGCACCCATGACATCATTGAACAAATTCCTTATAGGTTATAAAATAAGACTTAAGGGACCCACCAAATGATGATGTGTAAATCTTGAACCATTAGCACATTGAGCCCCTAACAATATGACTAAAAATGCTTTTAGGTTATGCCCACCATCATGTTAAAAAATATCAATAATGTATAAGTTTGTTGGCTATCCATGTAAGAGAAATGAAATTTTATGTTCTATACTTTTTACTAACGATGATTACGAGTGCATTTACATAGATTTTAGTGTGACTACCAATTTCTCACCCATATGTGTGCTTTATCTTATACTCATGACTTTAGTATGCCAATCACACTTGGAATGGTGGGTATATGACATACTTAGGAAACTATTTGGTCTAATGTGTTGGGCCCTATAAGAACTAAAAATATGCACGAGGCTACATGATGATTTGATGATGATCTTTAATCCTAAAAATGTACATGTAAGCATGTAAATAAGACCTTTCAACAGAGTTCTTCTTGGCAACACATGGATGGAGTTTCTTCACCTCATTCTTTCTTCCCCTATCTGCTAGCTAACCCTTCAAAATCTTATTCCTTCTTCACTAACCCTTTGTGGACATTTTATTTTTTCTACTTTTTGGCCCTATCAATATGGCCTACTAGCTTCATAAAATAGAAAATTCACCTTCCCTAAACTCATTTCACTTGTTTCAATGCTCTAGAATCCTCCAATTGACCTCCTAGACCTATCCCAACTCTCAAAATTAACTTTTCAAGTCTCTCCTTTCTAGGTCACCCCCTTTGAATTCTAGATCTCATGGGGGATATATTGAATCTCCTAGGGATCTCCCATGGGTGACCCTACTAGGAAACTAGGGGTTCCACTAGTATGCATTAGTTTGGTCAGTTTCAAAAGCTATATGGCATCTCTAGCCTCCTAGGATCATTCTTATCCCTTCAAAGCACTCCCAAGACCTCTCCTTTTAGGGTCACCCCCTTTGAGTTCTAGATCTCCCATGGGTAACCCCTGGGTGACCCTAAATCTCTCCTGGGAGGCCATACTAGTAAATGGGTGACCTTTGGGTGACCCTATCATGTTTTCATGTGTGTGTTTCTCTTTAGTTCGCCCCCCAAAAAGCTCTATTTTTGCTCCAATTTGCATGCAAACTCAACCCTAACTAAGCCTAGTCTATTCTTAGTTCATTATCCATTCCCAATCATCCATAATTAGCTTCCATTAATCTGTACTTATCTTCCTTTCTTCTCATGCTAACTCCCATTCTTCATTCAGTGATAGGATTTCACACCTTCATCACTCCCCAATCAACCTAGTTCTTTGTCCAATCAAGCTTGTTAACTCTTCAATCAAATGCGTTAACTTCTCAATCAATCCCACCTCTTGTGAAATCTTAAAAACTATAAATAACCCCCTCCTATACGCTTGAAATTGGAGGCAAATTTGTTATTGCAGCCATTAGAAAAGCTTTTCTTTTTCTATCCACTAGTATCTTGATGCTCATTACATGACTTGTGTGCCTTTTCTTTGATGTTTAAGATAGCTTGCCAAGATTTCTAAAGCTTCTATAGCATCTATATGCTCCCAATTTTCTCTCAATCCATAGCCATTGTGCTGACATAGTGCATACATAGTCTAGTGTCATTAATTGTTGCCGCTTACAATTTCATGCTAGGTTTGGCACTCAATTTAGTACGTGTCTCTATATCTACTTGTAATGTGCTTTTTTCATCACTTTGTTGAGAAACTTCATGAAGTCCCTTGTCAATAGGACTTTTAAGAATAATTTCTACCTAGACAGAAGTGTTGTGCATGGACCCTAGCACGACACACTAGTGTCCTATCTATATGCATGAAAAGAATTGGAATTTAAATCTTTTCCTTGTTGCTTTAAGAGACGTACCTTTCTTATTGGCCTAGGCTAAATGACTCCTCAAAAACATATTTGGTTTCATACATAAACAACCCTCTCTCCCTCATTTTAGGGAGCAAAATGAAGATGACTCTTGACAATCTCAACAAGCTTTACAATTTCTAGGACATAAATTATTTATACAAAAAAGATCTAGCGAAGCTATCTACTTGTGAAGATTATTATTGTTATATGCAGTAACACTTGTAGGCATTTTGAGGAAGCTTCTTCCTCCTCCATCAACTCCTTGTGTGTGATTTATGTTGTGACATCAATCCAACAAGGGTTTCATACTTGTGGTAAGTATATTTCATTGTATTTATTTGTTTGCAATCTTTGTCATTTGTTTTGCCTCTATTCATCACCAACATGCACTCTTTATCATCATTATTATTGTTATTGTGGAGGTGGGAACACCAGCATGGGGTTTGACTAAAGTAATCCCCTCTACAAAACAACCCCTTTTTCCCTTTCATTTTGTAGATTTCTAGGTCGTTGTTGTGGAAGGAAGATTCGACATCTTGAATATTCATATTGTACCAGATCCATACAAATGAAAAACTTTATTTTCCTATGACACACGAACTACAGCACGACACGATGTCATCCATGTAGTGTGCCAGCATCCTAGCCAGTGAGCTCTAGTCTTTAATGCCAGGTCCCATTTATTCTTCTTATTCCATACATGTACTTAGTTTTTGGAGACAGTGAGACTTGCCTATACATTTGCTCATTTAATCAACCTACTCCTTACGTTACTTAGTTTAATTAATTCATTTCTTTATCAATCATTTTCTCATTTAATCAACCTAGTCCTTACATTACTTAGTTTAATTAATTCATTTCTTTATCAATCATTCATTTTTGCAACAAAGGAACAAATCTTAGGTAGATTGGCTCTCTTGTGAGGATAGTAGCCAAGAGTGAAGTCTTCGTTGGCTTGTGTTCCAACGTTTTGTAGAGAAAGATTGATCTAGGTTAGTTCATCGATTAGTTTGGATCTCTTTTCCCACATAACATTTCAGTGAAACTAACGTGCTTGCAACCTTCTTTGTCTTTGTTGTGTTTGATTAATTGATAAATTGATTAGACACTTCTATTGCATATATTATTTTATCTTGTGTATTTAGTTTAGAAAACAAAAAACTTAAACATTTTTCTTTTCCCCTAGATTAGAAAAGAAAAACCAAACACTTGAGATTTCTTTCTTCTAGAATATCATTGAAGCATATCAATCTTGTCATCACTATTCTTCTCTCTATCGCTTCCTAGGAGCACTTGAGAGTCCTAAAACTTGAAATTATTTTATGAGTTTCATGACCCAGTGTTTTGGATCTAAAATCCCTGTAAGAAGAAGTTATCGAATTCTAATGGGTTCCTATTCTTTGAGTAGCTCTAGTGTTTCAACATCAGAACCTGAACTCGCTAACATATTCACCCCAGGAAGTTCTAGAATGTGACCATATTTGGATCACTTTTCCACCTTGCCATTGATCTCTGAGACACAACCTTCTCATGATTCTCTTGAGATAGACAACTCCATGGTTCATGTTCTTGAGGCCTGAATTCATAAGCTAGATAGAGAGATGACTAGTTTCCAACAATTCTTGGGCAGGGAACATTTAGCTGGGGAGGCCATTCCTCTCATAGAAAATATTAGAAGATTGTTACTTGATGATCCACAAGGTGTGGAAGTTCTACGTAGCCTATCTCCCATAGTGGATAATAATATTATGTCATTAGCTAGTTACACATAAGTCCTAAACAACATGTCCTCTCAAATTCAAATGGGGATGTAGGTGTCAATACCCATGTCAACATCTTTTGTTTCAATGTTCACTTCTTCCATTGTCACCACCACTACATATTCTGGTAACAGTGCCAACACTAGTTCTAGGACAACAAGTAGGAACACTATAAACCAATATAGCTTCGTCCCACCTTCCTCTGACCTCTATTTTACCTCTCAAAATGTTAATCCAAATGCTTCAGCCATCCTCACCCATAGTTCACTTACCCCATTGCTTCCCAACCTCTTGTCAACTCCACTCCTTCATATAATAGCCACTCTTAAACCACTCCACTTGTCGATCCTATAATCAATCAACTCTTACAAAATATCAACTCCCTGCAACAAAAAATAGAAAACATGAGCCAAAGCCAATCCCATCCTATTACATTCATATCCCATAATCATTCACTATCCAAAAACCCCAATGCTAGATAAATTCAAAGCACCCCATTTTTAGAAATACACTAGAAAAGGAGACCTTAATAACCATGTGTTAGCCTTTGTGGATGGGTAAAAACTCTATTACAATCCTCAAACACGCAGATTAAAACCCTACCTAAGAAATAGAGCCCTTAGACACCCTAAAGTGCAAGCATAAAGCATAGAAAACCCTAGGATATCCAATGCATTTCCTTCATTGCTAAATTATAACCTAGCTATGGTGATGTACTCAGACTTGCAAGGCTGCTAATGAGAATGGAAGCTCAACTATTGACAATGGCACAAGTCAAATGCTCAAGTGGTGGTTGAAAATGGGGAGGTAAAAGGGTTTTTTATAGAAAGTGAGAGGTGAATGGAGCGCTGAGATTGATAGTTGACTTAGGGAAAAGATCAATGGCTCACAATGATTTAGGGTTTCCACCCATATAGGAAAAAATTGATTTTTAAATTAGAGGAAATAGGTGAGGAGGTCAATGTTTAAAATTAAATATTGTGGGGATTTATTTAATCTTTTTGTGAGGAAGGGGGAATATGTTGGGATTTTAATTAAACAAGTGTAGAGTTATTTAATCAAGGTAAGGCTCATAATTTAAATAAATGAGTATTTATTTAATTTAAAGGGAGAATGTGAGCGTAGAGATAATGAATAATTAAATAATAATTAAATTATTTAATTATAGAAGAATCTAGAAGAAATTCACTTAGGTAATTAAATAAATAAAATTTATTTAATTACAAGCATAAAGGGGGAAGATGAATTAATTAAATAATTAAAATTATTTAATTAATAGTGGAGTTATGAAATTGATACGGATCATGTGTGCAAATATCACTTGTAGGCCCAGGACATTTTTAAGTCTCTACATTTTGCCCCTCTTTGATATAATGTTGAATCCAACGTTATATCAAAGAAAAATTTGAGAGACGTGCTTTAGACATGCCCCAGTATTTTCTAGGTGAAGCATGATGGTCTCATGCCCCCTCAGGAAATTTTTCAAATTTTCCTAAAAAGTTCAAAAAATTGTGCGGGATGGCCAAATGTAGCAAGATGTGTTGAAATGATCATAAAAGGCAGCCAATGATATGAAAAAGGTCTCCTCTTGGTTAAAATATTGATAAGTGGGGTTATTTAGGTCAAACAGATTCTATAAATAACCATTAGAGGGTCCAAACTCCTCATTTGTGCACTTGAGCCTTAGCAACCTTAGAGAGTAGAGAGTGAGCATGTGGAGAGTTTGCGCAGAGCTGCTATCGAGATGTTGTCTGTACCCATCCTCCAGCATTGCGGAGCATGAGTTCAGACCTATGGTTGGCTTCCTGGATCAGGCACCCCAGTATGCATCTAATCCTTCCTTGTCAATTTTTACGTTTTTGTGTAGATTTAGAGGCCTAAAAATAGGGTACTCATGCAGTGCATATTTGTGCACTGCATGCGATGTCGCATGTGCCACTTGCATTTGGCAGTGTACCACCTGTGCAAAGGTGCGACACATGTGGTTTTTGAAGTTGCATGTGCCATTGGTTGTGATGCCTTCACTTAGGGGGTGCACATCTACTGGCCATGACGCATGGGTGAGACAGGGTGCCACATAAGCCAGGGTGCGACGTCTACATGGAGTAGTGTGATGCATGCACCTGAGTGAGTCGCATGCATTGAGTAGTGTGACGCATGCGCTTAGCCACCACGCATGGGTTTAGCAGTGTGACGCATGAGTGGATTTGAGCCAAAATTGATGACTGTGATCCTAGTTTGTGCTTAAGTTTGCTCATTAATGTCATACTTAAGGTTTAGTGTAATAACATGTTGTCTTGGCTACATGAATATAGGTGAGGCTGCCACTTATCTATACACAAGAGAGATGGCCCACTGGGTACTGATTGCGGGACTTGTTGTCGATGGAGGAGCAAGACACTCTAGCTGCACTGAGTTTGTATGGTGTTGCATTATGCTCGAGATTCGGGCTAACCAAGGGTTACTAACAACAGTGGTGGAGAGATACCACTCAAAGACTAGCTCATTTCATTTTCTAACGAGAGAGGTGATTGTGACCCTGTTAGATGTGTGGCAGATTTTGCAGCTTCGCATTCATGGGGAGTGGGTAGTCTACAGTCTAGAGACCAGATTGCCAACATTGCACTGGGTGTTGAGGATCATGAGATACCCTGGGATACTTTGGCATATCGTTATGATCGATTGATTGTGGTCATCTATGCTTGCATTGCTGGTGTGGTATGTCCTGATTGATGCAGCCATGGTTTTCCAGTTGGATGGGGAGAGATGCTATAGGGGATGATGGTTGATGCGACCTCCTATGCATGGGGACCCTACCTCCTAGCTCAGTTGTACCATCAGCTACATGGTGTGGTATATCGAGGGGAGTACTCTATCAATTGCGGAGTGACTTTGCTCATGATATAGGCATGGGAGCACATTGCAGTATGTAGGTTGCTAGTGGAGCAGAACATTTTGGAGGAGCTGCCATATGTGTTTTGCTATACTAGAGCATTGCCATAGGTTCAGATGGGGTATGCGGGGTATTGGCGGCGTGTTATTGATCATATGGATTCATTTACTTGGATGCCATATAGGGATTGCCTCATATGGTCAGAGGATGATGAGTATTTGCCTTACTATAGGCGTACATGATATCTTATTGGCCGGACTGTACATGTATAACATGTGATAGAGTGACATTTACCATCCCAAGTGCTCAGGTAGTTTGGGGAGCGGCAGGATGAGCTAGTTGGTATCGTAGAGTTTCCCTAAGTTACACAAGAGATTTTAGCGTGGGGGCCTATGATTCCAATACAGATAGCTCTGGATGAGATTGTTGGATTGCAACCATTGCAGTGGGATTACAGGGATATTGCAGATCCAGGGATGACTTTGGCCTATGATGCATGGTGGGCCACACACATGCCTATTCTGTATTTACATCCTGATGCACCAGCACCTGTGGAGTGGTTGGGACAAGGACCAAGAGGTCGATTCAAAGGATGAGGCAGGGGTAGAGGAGATGGAGATGACAGAGGTAGAGATGATGGTGGGGCAGATGGGGGTGGTAGAGGCAGGGGTCAAGGAGGTCGAGGTTGGGATGGACAAGGTAGGGGTAAGGTACTTGCCCCTATTTAGGAGGAGGGAGAGGGAGAGGGAGCAGTGGGCGGCGTGGCTACAGCCATAAGGGAGATGCAGGTGAGAGATCCTATAGAGGATGTGCCTATGGAGGATGTCAGTGGAGGAGAGGATATTGAGGAGATGGAGGAGGATGACGATGATGATGAGGAGTATTAGGAGGAGAGGATCAAGGATGAGGCATTGCATGATGTACCTCTTGTGGAGATAGATTATGATATGGAGGAGGGAGATTCCCGAGCCCACGGTGGCAATGTGGATGGGCAGATAACTGAGTTACAGGCACAACTAGATGCCACATGGCAGTGTGTGCAAGAGGTGGAGGGGTAGCTGCTTCAGAGGACAGCCAAGCATGACATGGCAGTGATCAGGGCACAAAGGGCAAAGTAGCAGAGCATTGAGTTGGTTGTGACCATTGGTGGGCCCGCGACAGAGTTCACATAGGATTTGGTGAGATTGGGTCAGGAGACTCAGTATTAAAGGAACCTCTATGAGAGTGCAATGCCAGCAGAGTAGAGGGCTCTGAGTTTTTAGAGTAGGAGCGCCAGTCGGTCTTGGTCTCATAGATCACATAGTAGTGTGAGGTGGCCATCACCCTATGACAGGCCTTCCAGATCGAGGGTAGGTTGAGAACACATGGGTCTTCTCACAGGGCCATTTTTGATAGTTTTGGCATAGACATTCATTTTCATTTAAGCCTGCGTGCTCTGATTATGTTATTGAACCTGCAAGCTCCATTTTGACACACACATATATGAATGGAGATTAGACTGTGACAGACATTATATATATATATGGACCTATTATGCTTGATCTTGTTATTGTTTTACATGGTCATGATGGATGGATGTTATGGCATGTTGTTATGCATTATGGTTTATGATTCATAATGATTTAGTCGTAGATGTTATGATGCTCCTAATGTGATGTTTATGATGATATTTTCATGATATTTCCATGATGTTTATGATGATATGATGGATGGTATTTGATTTCTATGCGATACTTATGTATGGATGCAAATGGGAATCTAATGAGTGCCTAAGTGCCAGATTTTATGATTTTTACATGATTTATTGCAATGCTTATGCTTATTATGATGATGATGGTAATTTATTATGATTATGCTGAGTATGGTAATTTATTATGATTATGATGATAATGATATGCAATGGACTGACATGTGTGTATGCAGGTTAAATGATCCAATATTGTTTTTGGTGTGTCACAGTAGGACGATAGAAGAACGAAAGAGCAGAAGAAAGAGCAATGAAGAAAAGGGAGGATTGGGCGAGGAAGTGAAGAATTGAAGGGGAGTGGAATTTGACTTTGCCGAAATAGATGTTGAACTTCTTTAATGCAGTTATTATGTAACATCATAGTACTTATTGTATCAAAGGACGACAAATGCCATGGTATATTGCAACCAAATCACAAAGTGTAATCCTTTGGGAAACAAACACACACAAACAAAAAATAGGCAAGGAATGCCAGGCTTATCCTGAGTCACTAAGGCACCTTGTCAGATCATGTGATGAGAACAACTCTAAGTGTATAAGTCCTGATACGTGGAAGTATCTAGCCAATCCAATGTATAGGATGTGTTTGATCCACCCAGTAGTATCCCAGTCACACACAAGGAACTCAATTTCCCCAAATGTTTTGCCTAGACAAACGACAAACAACAAGTAAAGAAAACATATCTTGCCCCATCCTTGACTCTCTTCATCTCTTAGGGACTGCCTTGAGAAGGTTAGGGACAAGATTGTAGAAAGCAAATCCAAGTGAAATGTGAGATAGAGCCAACAACCATCAGATCATGTGTTGAGTGTAAATGTGCTTACCTAAATGATTGTGATAGGTTGAATGATGCCTAGTTTCAGGATAGGAAGCATGTCATATAAGACGTCGAGTCTAGTTTCAACGATGCGACCTCTTGTATAAGGTAGATAAAAGTTGCAGGACATCTTGTGTAAAGATGCCATATGTGGTTTGGTTTCAAGATTGTCGCATGTTTGCGACATGGTTGAGATGGGCGATGGTGTCCAAAAGATGAGTGTTGTCATCTAAGACGTGAAATCTAGTTTCGACTGCATCCCATGCTTGTTGCCAGACATGTGATTGGGAGTGTTGATTGGTCATAGTGATTTTTGATTATCACAGTGGTTTTGATGGATGATAATGACCTGGTTGTGTTGTTGGGTTATCTTTGTTTGAGTGCTTTGGATGTTTAGTCACTTGTTTACCTGCTTGTAGTGTCCTTCCCATTAAAGGACAACTTATTATGACAATGTGATAGGACGGGCCCTACGGGGCTGACCTAGTGCCTTAGGGGTACATCAATGATGGCCTTTCCTATGTGAAAGCTTAGAGGCAACATAGTTTGACAAGGGTGGACTTGGTTTGACCTAGGACCTAAGGGGAATGCCTCGAGGGCACATCGAAGATGGCCTTGTCTACGTGAAAGCTCAGAGGTAATGTAGTTCAGTTTATTGGTTTGACGCTGTGTGACCATTTTTTGGGTATTTTCGGTGACTATTTGATGTTTTTTTGTTTTTGGAAATATTTGGATGTTTTTAGACTTTGTTGATATTTCATTTTTTTTGGATTTTGTTGATATTGGTGTCCTCCAAAATTGACATTAGGATCAGGAACTACCCCTAGTCAGGTGAAATGGCATGTCCTGGTGAAGGCAAGGCAGAAGAAATGTGAAGACAATAAAATGTTAACTTGTTTCCAGGCCATGGGAGGGACAATATGATACATGACGGAGTGGGAAGGGATTATTGTGGAATAGGGATCATGGATGTGAGTGATGGTAGATAATGGAGTAGAGATCAACTACGCATGGCGCCTATTTTCTAGGTTTTCACCATGGTACTTACCCAAAACGCCACCGAAGTAGTTTTCACTTTTGGATGATTTTTTTTTAATGTATAATACCACCGAAGGTGCATGCTATTGATGGGTTCTAACAATGGTTTGCCTTCAGGAGTGGCTAATTGATATGCGCCATAGCCATATGCAGCTGTTATGACATAGGGTCCTAACCAATTTGGCTCAAATTTTCATGGCTTCTCTCATTCCATCTAATTTTTGGGATTTTCTTTTAAAATAAGGTCTCCAATATTGAAGTGGCGGATCCACACTCTCTTGTTATAATTGCATCGGAGATGATTTTGGTAAGCCTATAGATGAGTGAGTGCATTTTGTCTCCTTTCGTCCAATAGCTCAAGTTCATGTAATCGATATGTTTGATAGTCTTCATTCTCAACCAACTGCTACAAGGATACTCTTAAGGAGGGCATCTTGACCTCAATGGATAGGATAGCCTCAAAACCATAGATGAGGGAGTAAGGGGTGGCTCCAATAGGTGTATGAATGCTGGTACGATAAGCCCATAGGGCAGGGTTAAGTTGGATATGCTAGTCATGGCCAGCGTCATTGACAATCTTTTTTAGGATTTTTATGATGGTTTTATTGAACGCCCCAGCTTGGCCATTCCCTTGTGGGTAGTACGGAGTGGCGAAGTGGTGTTGGATGTGGAATTTTTCACAAAGTTCATGGACATCCTGATTGTTGAATGGGCAACTGTTGTCCATTACAATGGATTGTGGGACACCATACCAGCATATGATGTAATTAAGGATAAACTTGGTGATTTGCTTGCCAATGATGTATGTCATAGGAATAGCTTCAATCTATTTTGGGAAATATTCAGTGGCTGTGAGGATGAATTTATGGTTATTTGTGGAGGTGGGATGGATTTTTCCCACAAGGTCGAGTCCCCATTGAGAAAATGGCCATGGATATGTGAGTGGTTGCAAGTCCTAAGCTGGTGCATGCACGAGATCGCTGTGTATCTAGCACTGCCTGCATTTCTTTGCAAAATGATAAGCATCTTTTTCCATCGTTGGCTAGTAATACCTTGCTCTTATGATTTTATTAGCAAGGGTAGGGCCACTCAAGTGGGCTCTACATAAACCCTCATGTACTTCTCGTAATGTTATTTGTGCTTCTTCAAAGTTGAGCATCTCAGGAGGGTATTATCAAATCCACGACGGTATAGGGTGTCACCGATGATGACATATTTGGTAGCTTGGTGTATGAAGGATTTGCGTTGGTTGGATGATAGGTCAGCAGGTAAGGTTTGGTCCTATAAGTAGGTGTATATGTCATGGTACCAGGGTGACGTGGGATCGACAATTTCATAGACCAACTCATATATCGAAGGCAGGGACCAACAATTGTTCCACTAGGAACTCGAACTGAGTGAGATTACTTGGGATATCTAGGAGAGATCCAATGGTTGCCATTGTGTCTGCTGCCTGGTTCTACACTCTGTGAATCTGATAAAAGAGCATTGTGTCAAAGTATAACCTGAAACTATCCACCATTCTTTTACAAGGTATGAGCTTTTCATCTTTGGTGTCATACTCATTGTTGACTTGTTTGATTACTAATTGGGAATCACCAAACAGTTGTAATGTTTTAATTTTCTAGTTGACCATGATTCGGAGTCCTGTGAGTAATGCTTCGTACTCTACTATGTTATTTCTATAGGGAAAAGCAATGTGAAATGCCTTGGGAATGGCATCAACTTGAGGAGTAATGAACAAGATACCCGCCCCTGAACCATGATTGGTACATGATCCATCAAAGAATAGTGTCCAAATTTTGGGTATGTCAATTGTGAATATTGACTCATCAGGGAAACTAACAACCATCAGATGGTCTATAGGTGCTTCTACAAGCTAGTCTACAATCACTTGTCCTTTGATTACTTTTCTGTCAACATATTCTTTATCAAATTCGCTCAATACCATAACCCATTTGGCTAGTCGTCCTATTAAGGCTACTTTATTCAGTAAGTACTTTAGTGGGTCAATCTTAGCAACCAACTTTGTCTTATGATTCAGCATGTAATGCCACAACTTTTGGGTAGCAAAGACTACGACAAGGTAGGCATGTTCAATAGGACTGTAGTTTAGTTCATATCCCACCAAGGTTCGGCTGATGTAATAGATTTCCCTTTCTTTTCCTTCTTCATCATTCTATGCCAACAATGCCCCTAGTGCTGAATTATTTGTTGATATGTACAATAAAAGGGGTTTTCCTGGGATCGGTGGCCTGAGGGCTGGTGGTGACAATAAATAGTCCTTGATCTTTTGAAAATCTTCTTGACACTATTTTGTCAACACAAATGGTACCCCCTTGTGGAGTAAGTGTTGGAAAGGCTGACATTTGTCCGTAAGTTGTGTAATAAATCTCTGGATAGATTGGAACTTTCCCTGTAAGCTACACAATTGTTTTAGAGTAGCAGGTGGAGGCATTTCCATTATTGCTTTCACCTTGGCAGTGTCGACTTCTATCCCTTAGTGTGAAATAATGTAGCTCAACAATTTTCCTTATGTAACGCCAAACACACATTTCTTAGGTTTAATCTAACTTTGTATTCTTCTAGGCATTTGAATATTTTATCCAACACATCCAGATGAGAGTTTCTGGTGACTGATTCGGCCAGTAGGTCATCAACATAGTCTTCCATACATGTATGCATATAGTCATGAAATACAGTTGTCATTACCCTCTGGTATGTAGCATGTGCATTTTTGAGACCGAAGGGCATGATGATCCAACAGTATATGCCCCAAGGACATGTGAAAGTTGTTTTATGCTGATCTTCTGGTGCTATTCATATCTGATTATATCCAGAAAATCCATCCATTAAGGAGAGAATTTCAAATCCATTATGTATCCTCCATTCTTCTTATCTTCCATCAATAAACTCTTATCCATTTATCCAATCCTTCTTTCAACCTTGACTTGGTTTTCCCTTGTCATTGGTATCTAGAATCTAGGCTATCCAAATTGTAATCCAATGTCATCCCATAATACATATCAAAAATACCAAAAAATTCAAATATCCCAAAAATTCCAAAAAAACCATAACATTCCAAAAAACACAAAAAAAATGAAAACATTTCCAAAAATACAAAAAAATAAATATCCAAAAAATCCAAGTAATAAAATCCAAATGCAGGTCATCCTTAATTCATACCAATCTTGTCAAAGTAATCTACCTACCAAATCATCCAATCACATCCTTGTTCTTGATCCTAATCTTGTTGTCAACCCAATCAATCAATCATCATCATCAATGAGATATATCATTCCTACATCCTTGTGTTGATCTAGGGATATATCGTTCCCTGCAATGACAACACTATCACAATCATCAATTGATCAATCAATTATCAATTTACAGCTTGACAGGGGCAATACCTTGTTTGTTTTTGAATCAAGCAGAAACATTCATACAATGCATTGTACCTTAACCAAAATTGCCTATCTATCCACTTTATCAATTGTCAGATCATTCGATCTCAAGCAAACAATCATCATCCAACCTCATCTAGGGATATATCGTTCCCCTCATCAGACGCCTATCCAAACATCACTCAAACTCTTTGGTGAGAGATACAATGGTTGTGTGACTTGTGTCATCGTTTGGTCTTTTGTGTTTACTTTTATCTTTGCTCTCTCCTTATTTTTCTTTATCAAAGCCACCTAGATCCATTTATATCTTGGTGTGTTACAATTAGTAGAGAATGGGGAATAGTATTTTGCATGTCTGCTGGATATTCTTATCGCTGCAACTAATATTCATATATTGTGTGTAGACAAGGTTGTATTATGTTGCGTATAAGGATACTCCTTTTGTTTGCAGTGTCAAGTCCATGCAAAGGATACAAAGTCACCTTGGTCCTTTATACCTTGGTGCATAATAACCTCTTGCTATATCAAATAAGGACTACTCTAAATGTTATACCAGTATAACTATATCCTCTCTATCCACTATATCCATTATGACTATAACTTATCTATTTCCACATCCTATTCTAGAACATTCTTCACCTCTCAGCCTATCTTTATCCACTATCTATTTCACCTATCTCTTTCAACTTAACAATCCATCGTAACTATCCATTCCTAACCCTTAACCTTGTTCATTCTTTCTCTTCTATTCATTTCCTTCCCTAACCTCTTTTCATCCATTTCGAGAGCATAATCATGTTCTCCTAACCTGTCTATCCTCTCGAGGGGGCATCTCATCCAAGTACACCATTCCTCCTTGTCACTCCTTCAAGTGGCTGAGGCATCCTTTTTTCTTTCATCCATACCTTTTCTTCTTTGAAATGATGTTACTTATCTTAGTCACAACATCATCTCAAAGAGGGGCAAAATGTAGACACCTAAAATTGACCATGTCTTATGACATTACCTTACATCACCTTGCAACATATTTTCTTCTAGGTCCCTTTCATGACCCCTTCCATCATTCCCATTAGTTAAATAAATTACATTTATTTAACTAATCCCTCTTATCCATTTATCCTTCTCTTAGACAAAATTAAATAAATCTTATTTATTTAATCCCATCATCCAATTTAAATAAATTAAATATTTATTTAAATCCCACATGTCTCTCATAATTTAAATAATTTTATTATTTAAATTATTTATCCCATTCCCATCCCTATTTTTAACCTCATTAATTGTGTGTCATAAGCAATTCTTCTCCAAAATCAATTTAAAAATCCCATTTCCCCCACTCATATCCTTATTTTAGTCACCTGTCATCCTCATTAAATGAGCGTCATAACCACTAACTTCAACTTTTAATACTATCTGTTCACCTCACACCTCACCCTTCTAATCTTGACCATCCATTTTATTCCCTCTCCATCTATAAATTAAACCTCTCATTTCAATATCAAACCCCCAAAAAATATTCATAGGCATGCATATTTATTATTTTATATCTCTACTATCATGGCTATTTCATATCCAGGTTATGCTCATTTTTTGTGAGCAGTCCACAATGCATCATCCATAGAACAAAGCTAGTGGCGCTTGGGTGCACTCTACCCCATTCTATCTAAAGTCTAAATTTATGCAAGGTTTAACGTATTGTTGTATTATTTTATCTTGATGTTTGTTTCCTTGCATGATTTTCAAGGTTTCAACTCTTATTTTGAAAATGGGCACCCATTTCTATAGGGGTGTTTTGCTTGCGCATTTCAATTTAGAATGGGCACCCATTTCATTTTAGAATGGATGCTTATTTCTAAGTGGGTGCACATTCTTAAAAAAATTAATTTTGAAACCTACGGCTTTACATTGGTTTTAGGTTTGGAAGCCCAACCCTTATCCTTGGACCTACAAGTATAAGGTCATGTTAACAACAAGAGAAAAAACTGACTTTACCAATATGGTTGATGTCTTTTTTTTTTCAGAATTTTTAGACCAAATTAAAACCCATTACATATCACAATGTCTATTTTTCAAATATGTAATTTTTTACTATTGGATATATTTTTATATTCATTAATTAATTTTTAAACAAAGAGACTCGTAAACTTGAAATAACATACATTACTATTTTTTAATAACTTTTGATTTTGAAAGTTTCTTTAAAAAGATATGTCTAACCAATCTAGACATCATTTTCTACATGATGGAAGATAAATTAGTGTTATGATTAGTTTAGCTCAAATTATGTTGGTTGTACACGAGGGGTTTTAAAAAACACAAATTAGGGCTAGAAAAAATTAATTAAAAAAAATATTCGTCAAAAAATTACAAAAAATATCTTGACCAAACTTCAGTATCATATGCATCTTTCTACAAAATGAATTAGAGAAATACCTTCATTTAGGTCAAACTATGATGGTCGTACACGTGCATGCTTTGGCCCAAAATAGGAGACACTTAAAAGATACTTTTTGTACATCCTATATAAAAGCAACTTTTATCATCTGGGTATTAGACAAAATTACATATTTGAAAACTAGAAACAAAATCCTACATTTCATATTTTTACGTCATATTAATATTCTGTGTAAATGTTTTAAATTTTTACTATGGAATTATGACAAAATATGAAAAACAAGAAAAATACTTCCACTTTTTGGCCAAAAAGTGGACCCAACTTCTTGCACTCACCCTGAAATCTATAATCAAACCTTATGAATATGATACATCCAAGAAAAATAATAAGTTTGAAATATATTTTTCAACATATGAAACCCAAAAGTTTAGATGGGGTTTTGTCCAAGGGCTTGGTGAAGATTCAATGAACCCTGCTCTTGCTACATAGATAGATTATAGGCATAGAGAGGCAGAAAAGGACCAAATTACTATTGAGGATGACCTATCTAGTGGAGAGGACACTACCTTATGAGTTTATTTCTTGCTTCTAGGGTGTGCTAGTTTTCATGTGAAATTTTTATTTTCTTAAAACTAGGCGTTAGTTGTTGTAAATTTGTGTCATATTTTATTTATGCTTTCGATATTTGCTTCTTATGGATGACCTAGCCTAGGAAAATGTATTCTATTTCTTTTTCATAAAGGGAAATATTATTCATAAGGCTAACCTATTTGAACTTGCAAATTATTTGAGGAGTTGGATATAAATTAGTTAGGGATAGGCAACCAAGCTGATTCTGGACCCAAATATTTGATTTTAATTTTATCAAGACCATTGTTGCAGGATGAATCCTAGCCATTCATTCATATACTAAGTGCACTTTCCTTCTTTATAAAAGGTAGTCACTTCTCTTTGTACATGGATTTAGAATTGTTGATATCTATTAGACTTTTGAGATACATCAGTTTACTTCATGGTTTCCTATCACTTTGTTGCTGGAAATTGTTGATATGTGTTGGACTTATGTTATTGATTACAAAGTTTTCTTCATGGTTCCTTTCACTTAGTAAAACTTTTTATGGTATATGAATGCATTGTCATAAGTGATGAGTCCAGTTATTAGCTAGTTTTATTATTGTTCTATCCAAGTTCATAGAAATTCTCAGACATTATCTTATACATATTCCTATATTATGTTATCTCTTATGATCATTATGCAAACCTAAACTTGATTATTAAGTATATAGAAATATGGTTATAATATGATGGATATTGCATGATTATGTGTGGGGATGTATGAATTAAGAAGGATATATGTGCTTGACTATGGTTATTAGTATTGTGTGCATGTTTTGTGAACTAACTCTTGCAGCTAGAGGAGGTGGACTGTAGCCCGAAGCAACTGTAAGGTGCAGCCTGTAGCCAAGGAGTTCCAAGACAACAGATTAGGGGAGGTTCCAAAATAAATTAAGTGCAGCAACTACAACATGGAGGCACTTGATGAAGATGATTATGCATCGTGATGACAATTAATAAAGATGATTGAAGGGGAAGAATTATGTTGCAGTTACGATTCTAACGTGACTGATTCAACTAGTCCGTGCTCCAATTCTATTACAACAAGAGTCTCAATTTCATTTGGACTCTTCTTTCTTTCTTTTTCAATTATTAGTTGCTTGGCATTTATCACACTCTGCTATGTAGGGAATGGTGATTTATGATTTCAGTTAAGAGACCTTGTTTTAATAAACTTCCCCGTGCCTATATGTATGGCTCAGTGGTTGAGGCAATTTAAGTTTGAAGTTAGTTTTTATTCAGATTGCAAATATAGTTACCAGATCATTTTCTAGTCAGTTACACAAATAATTTTTATTTTATGATGAATTCATGAATAAAATCTTCCAGCAAAATCTCATGTGATATTGTAAAGATTGTGTAATGAATTATTTGGGATTAGTATGATTGTGTCAATCTAAGAAACTAGATTTGAGTTAGATCAGTGGAGATAATCACTTGAGCAAGGGACACTCAAGGTATATGTCCATCACTTCATTTCATGCATGTTATCATTGTTGTAACAATTATTTCATAAATGTATGATCAATTAGATTCTTAAGTTATTCTAGTCTTCTTCAACTTGTACTCCACAGTGTAGAGTGTATGTGAGATTATCAATATTAGGTTAACCCTTAGCATTCATTCCTTGATAGTAATTAGTTACATTATTTTATTTTATGTACCCGTAGCAATAGTACCAGCATTACTCTCCTTACTTTTGTACAATTTTGAGATTTCCTAGCAAGTGTAACATTGTATTAGGATGAGTTAGGTAGTATTAAATATTTGAAAGCACATACAATGCCAGTGCCATCACAAGATTACTAGCCCTGGTTGATCATTCAATGAAGGTCTTTCCAAAGGTCCAAGTGGACTGTTCAATCAGGTTTTTCCTCTAAATTGTGTGATTGTCACCAAGTTTACTAGATATTGTAAAGATACTACATTTTTGGTGTCATTGTCAGGGATGGTGCTACTTTCAAAGATCAGTTCTTGTTATTTCCAAGATTTCATAGTTTAAACATTTTGCTTTTAGAAAATAGGATACTTAGGTTTCATCCCTCCAATACTAGAACACTTTACTAACATTGTGCAAGAGTTGTTTCTATACAAAGTCATACCTATTGTATGCGGAGGCAGAGAGATGTTTTGGGAGGGTTTCTCCCTTCAACGCAACAAGCTAGAGTAGATATTGGTGACTACAATGATCAAAGCGAGGGTATTACTGAAGTAGAATTTCCCTCTCATCAACATCTACTAATAATATAGAGAGGATCTTCAAAACAATGGCTGATGCAGTGGATGATCCACCAGAATATGTGACTTTTGAATTTCCAATTACCAACCAAGAGAGGGTTGCTTCTCTAAAGAATATACCTCTTTCAAAATTGCTAGTATTCTATGGTTTGGTGGCTGAGGATATAGATACATTCTTTTTCAAGTTTGATGTCCTATGTAGAAGCTATGACTACACAACTAATGATCATAGGCTTAAGCTATTTCTTGCTACTTTGAAGGATGTTGGTCTTAGATGGTTTATGGGACTGGGCAAAGATGCTATTCTAGATTGAGACACAATGAAAACAAAATTCTTGGAGAAATACCAAGATTATTGTAGAGGAATTGATAGGAGAAGAGATGACATTTTCAGGATGACTCAAAAAGAGGATGAACCATTGGAAGATTATGTAGAAAGGTTCCAATTCTGCCTAAAGAAAAACCCATAGAATAAGCTCTTAGATGAATCCTTGAAGCTTCTATATTTTAGAGGAGTCAATGATGACTGCATGGATCCCCTTAATCTTATTGGGGCAGGAGATGTGTCTCAATTACCCTTTGATGATATTTGCAAAGTTTACATGAACTACTCAAGGTCCTTTACCAAAAAGATAAGGAGGGAAAGAACATCTACCATTGGCAAGACATCTAATTCAGTTTCAAGGGTGGAGTTGAGTAACCTACTGACCAACATGAAAGAAGATATTATAAGTCACCTAGATACTAAGTTGGACACTCTACATTTGAAGAAGAAGCAGGAGGAGGTATCACTACTGAATATTGCCCCAACTATAGACAAAGGAAAGCCAATTGCAAGTGTAAAAGGGTGGCTAGTATTACAGAAGACAAATCAGAGAAACCATGTTTTCAACCATTTGAAAGTGAAGATGGGTAGTTGTTCTATATTGCATAAAGAAATCCATGGCAACCAAGACAAGGTATGCCACAAGACCCTCTAAGTTTCAATGCATCATTTCTAGTTGGTGATCACAGTTTCTCTGGTTGGAACCCCCAACCTTGGCCAAATACCCAAAACTAATGGTAAAACCCTCAACAATAGAAAAACCCTTAGAAAAATGGAACCAGTAGCAACCAAATGTATGGCCTCAGCAAAATTTCCAAGGTCCCAATTACAATCCTCAATGGCCAATACAACAAAGTCAATGGCAACCATAACAACAAAAGGGACAGCAGTGGCAGAACCAAAATATGAATTACCCACAACCTTTGCTTCCTTCTCAGCCACAACAGTAGGCTATTATGTCCAATCCACCAAACCCACTATCTCATCCACTAAGAGAACCACAACTACCTACCCAACCTGCACCTAACCCCAATAACAAGCCTATCCAACATGCATACACTAATGAGGCTAGTCAATACCCCACTTATGGGGTAGAGGTGAGTGATGTCCACCCCATGTTAGGGAAAACACTAGCTAGGCCTTCATCCCCTCAAATCACTAAGAAGGTGGATGAGGAACCCATAGCTGAAGATTTTGACAATTCACCTCTGGAGCCTAAGTCAAATCAGGTAAATCAGACTATCTCAAGTCCAGAGCCTCATTTCCCTGAGCATTTATCCATTGCAAAACATCATACCCAAGTTGAGATAGATCTATTAGTTCATAAAGAATGTCAATATCAAAATACCCTTCATTCAAGCTATCAAGGATATCCCAATTTATACCAATACAGTAAGGGGCCTTTGCCTTAAAAAGCTAGGGAGAAAAAGGAAGGATCCTTAGACAGTATATGTCTTAGGAAACCTTGTTGATATTATGCTAGGGAATATAACTGTCCCTAAATACACAGACCTTGGCAGTCTAGTAGTGGATGTTAAGATAAATGGGACCCTTATCAAAAATACCTTGATTGACTTAGGGGCAGCCATTTATGTCATGGCTAAGGAAACAATGTAGTTACTTCAGTTGCCTAGTCTCAGACCTACACCAACTATTTTACAGTTGGTAGATAGATCAATAGTAAAACCTAAAGGGATCATTGAGGACATAGTCATAACATTAGATTCCTGGGAGTACCCTACAGATTTCATAGTCTTACAGCCAAAGGTCAACCTTGTAGGATATCCACTTATCTAGGCAGACCATGGTTAGCAACAATTGATGCACTCATAGGTTGAAGGTTTGGGAACATGATAATATTAAATGGAACTATAACCAAGAAATTGGTCCTCTATTCTCCATCCCAACCTCATGAAAATCTAGAGCAAGTTATATGGCCTACCTGGGAAGAAGAAGACCACTATTCCCTACAAACCCTCATGACCATTGAACATAGTCACCTGTTGGCAAACTAAGATGAGGATGACATAATTGACCACATCATATAGAATAACTATGGTACGGACCCACAACAACAAGAATGTATGTCATGTCTAGAAGACCCACTGCATAACATCATACCTGCAAATTCCTTAGAAGAAATATCCCAACTTTTCCACTCTTTATTGCCACAAGAATGTGTCCCCAACATTATTGGATATGGCCTTTCATTTGTGCAATCAACTTCCAAAACCTTGTAAATCATGCCAAGTAAAATGTTGAATGTTAACAATGCCCTAACTAAAGAACAACGAAATTCCCCGAATATTGTGTTGCAGTCACACACATCAACCTTTGCATGGGACTACAATGACATGAAGTGAATTGATCCTAACTTGTGCATGCATAGGATCTACATAAATGATGGTTTCAAGCCAATTTGACAACCTCAAAGGAGAATGAACCCTGCCTTACGAGAAATAGTTAAAACTGAGCTATAAAAATTACTTGATGCAGGCTTCATTTACCCCATTTCTGACAACCAATGGGTGTCACCTTTAGTCACTGTTCCTTTATAAATTGTGACATAGCTTGGTGCTTTTACCCATCTAAACACAGCCACTAGAAAGGATCACTTTCCATTGCTTTTCATTGACCAAGTACTTGATTCCCTAGCAGGTAAAAAGTACTTCTCCTTCTTAGATGGATTTAGTAGCTATAACTAGATAAAGATAGCTCTAGAGGACTAGGATAAGACTATAGTTACATACCCTTGGGGTACTTATGCTTATTTTGTTCTTTCCTTTGGATTATGTAATGCCCCAGCCACTTTCTAGAGGGTAGTACTAAGTATCTTCTTAGATTATGCTCATGATTTTATCGAGATCTATATGGATGCTTTCACCACCTATGGAGAAACATATGAAACACCACTCAACAATCTAGAGAAAGTTCTAAAAAGATGTCAAGAACACAATCTATCATTGAGTCATGAGAAATGTTTTATGATGATGACTCAAGGGATTGTTCTAGGACATTTTATATCAAGTGAAGGAATTCAAGTGGATCCCCATAAAATTGAGATCATTTCTACACTTCTTGTGCCACAGAAACAAAAAGATGTCAGGAGCTTTCTAGGCCATGCATGCTATTATAGGATATTCATTCAGGACTTCAGTAAAATTACAGCACCTTTGTTTACCTTGCTCACAAAAGACATAGAATTTGATTGGACCATAGAATGTCAGCACTCTTTTGAGACACTTAAGACAACTTTGACACAAGCACCTATCTTGAGAGGACCAAATTGGACATTACCTTTCCACATACACACTGATGCTTCTGGTTTTTCTATAGGAGTTGTATTGGGACAAAAGGAATTAGGCAATAAGGAGTATGCTATCTATTACATCAACAAGAACTTACAAGGAGTAGAAATTAACTACACTGTCACAGAGAAAGAGATGTTAGCAGTTGTCTATGCCATTAACAAGTTTAGACATTATATCACTGGTTATCCTATCTTTATCCACACAGACATACTGCAATCAGATAATTGATGAACAAACTTGTGGTTAGAGGTAGAAGTAGTTAGATGGTTGCTCTTACTATAGTAGTTTGATATAACAATAGTGGATAAGCCTAGGAAAGCTAATGTGGTGGCAAATTTCTATCTAGATTGCCAACACAATTAGAAGAAGGTGTTGTAGATGACTCTTTTTCCAGATGATCATTTATTTGTTCTCAATGTACATACACCATGGTTTGTTGATATTGCAAATTACTTAGTGGTAGGGAAGATACCATCACATCTCTCTCCTAGAGAAAAGAGACAGCTAGTGCATAAAAGTTTTCCATATTCTTGGGTTGTTGGTTATCTACTCTACATCGGTCCATATCATATTATGACAAGATGTATAAGAGAAGATGAAGTCTTTGACTTCTTAAAAGCTTGCCATGATGAGCCCTGTGGGGGTCACTTTGCAGCCAAAAGGACACCATTTAAGATCTTAACAACATGCTACTATTGGCCAACTCTCCATAAGGTTTCAATAAAGTATACAAGGAGCTATGACAAATGTCAGAGAATGGGCAAACCATCAAGAATAGATGAGATGCCTTTATAGCCATAGGTGGCACTAGCACTGTTTGACAAATGGGGGCTAGACTTCATTGGGCCAATTTCACCAGCATCCAATAACAAGGAATATATTTTGGTCTGCATAGATTATCTGACAAATTGGGTTGAAGTCAGAATTATAGTTTGCAAGAGATGGAAATGTAGCCAAGTTCTTGTATGAAGACATTTTTGCTAGATATGGAGTACACAGAGAAATTGTAATTGATCAAGGTCCCCAGTTCACTTTTGAACTCATTTCTACATTAGTTAAAGAATATGAAATCAAACATAAAAAGTCAACACCTTATCACCCCCAAGCCAATGGGAAGGTGGAGGTTACAAATAGAGAGATTGAAAACATTCTGACCAAAACAGTGCAAATTCACATGAAATACTAGACAACCAGATTACCAAAAGCAGTGTGGGCATATAGGACATGGAAAATAACTATAGGCTTTACACCTTATGAATTAGTGTATGGAAAAATAGTAGTTCTACCAATTGAATTTGAATACAAGACACTCATAACAACAGTAGAACTTGACATGCATTTGATAATAGCACAGAAAGAGAGGCTACATAGTCTGAATGGGCTAGATGAAATTAGAATGGAGGCTATCCATCACATAGAGATAGTTCAAAAGCAGAGGACTAAATGTCATGATTAGTTTATCAAGACTAAAGAATTCCATGTGGGTGACTAGGATTTATTGTATGATTCCAAATGCAAAGATTATAAGGGCAAGTTACAATCTAGATGGTTAGGCGCTTATGAAATACAACAGGTTTTTCCCAATAGAGCAGTCAAATTGTAGACCATAGATGCAGTTAGATCCTCATTGCTAGTCAATGGCCACAGATTGAAGTTATACACAAAGCCAACAAAATTAGATGATTTTATTTTTTCTCTAATGCATTAATATGTTCCAATCCCTAATTTTGATACTGACATAAACTCAGTAGCAGACACTACTAATTCTCATAGTGACTCAGTAGATGAGCTACACATCTCACTTCCTGAGGTTACTCAGGTATAATTCTTTATCCTTTTTCATGTGCACACACAGCACCGGTACCACAATCTTCATGGAGATTGCTTCACTATGCATTAGGGACCTATTGATGAAGGTACATGCAGTAGCTATCTGTCAAAACATTCAAATTTCACGCTAATTTAATTCAACTCCATCAGCATTTACTCCACTTTTCCAGCGCATGCAATCACCATCCGTCCTATCGCTACATGCAAGCTTCCTCAATTCATTCAAACACACCAACTTTTCATTCACTCCATCTCCCATAATAATGATTCCATGTCTAATCACATTCATGTTGTGGACACTCTTCACAAAGCTTCACTCCCATAGAGTTCCTTTCACTTCACCTCAATAAGTACACGTACTAACCTTCCATAATTAGCATAGCTTTCCAATACATTTTATCTGTGCTCGCATTTAATTTAGCATAATACTCATTATTAATCTTATTTCCATATTCTTTAAATCATTACTCTCTGTCTTGTACAAGTATTGAAGTGGGATCACTTCCAGATTTTAGTTGGGGGGAGATAGTATATGTTCAAAACAAAAATATTGTTTGCAACCAAAAGCCACCAAAACACAAACAGATACAACCTTTTTCCTTTGGCCTTCCTGCATCTATAACCTTTTGTCTTGTCAGCTTCCTAAATCTCGACTCTGTTCAAGCTGGTTCAAGCTTAGTGCATGCAAGTATAACAGGGGATTGAGTAGAGGGTTGTTGAAATTGAAGTGCACACAAGTATAAAAGGGGTTAAGCATGTTAAAAATTTGAACCTTGAGTTAAAGTGGCAGCATGGGAGGTGATCTTATTAGAAGGGAACCAACAATACATCGGCCAATATTGGAGGACGAGTTAATCTTGCAAATTTTTACAAGAGCGGGATGACTCAAGATTACTTTTTGAAGCTCATGGAATATAATGAAGGCATGACAAGGCAATTTGTAGCCACAGTACACCATGATGAAGCCACTATCAAGGGTTTGAAAGTGGATGCTTGAGAGGCTACAATTGCATAAGTGTCTTGTCTACCTAGGAATGGAGAAGAATTCTCTATCAAGGCAAATGCAGTAGTTGCCAGGGATGAGTTCAGCGAGGTAGGGGAGAACCTTGACTCAACATCACAAGGTACTAAGAGATTATCACTTCCATAGGTATGGGCTTCTTGTGTTGTTCATATTATTAAGTACATTACTTGTGATGGTAGACAATCCCTTCTATATATTGTGCATCTTAAGCTATCGAGTCACCTTCATCATAATAGAATAATCATTGTACCCAATTTTCTCTATAATTTCTTTAAAAGAATGGGGTATAATACCAACAGAAGTTAAATAATTCATCTCTATCACATGATTATTTAATTACCTTGTTAGTGAAAAGGAACCTTAGGGTTTAGTACCCACAGGTGCCCTGGGAAAGGTTTTTGAATTGTAGAAACATTAACGATATTCTTGAGGATCTAGTAGTACCAGGAAATATAGAATCACCTATTGCATCTTTAAGGGAAACTTCCCCTGTTCCACTTACTGCTTCACCCACCCACAAGGAGGGAGAAACAAGGGAAAAAGATGTGCAAAATTCACTACATGCAACATTTGATCAACCTATAGCAGAAGAGGTACATCAAACCCCATCTTCTAGTAAAACACCCAAAACCATAACACCAAAAACTAGAGAGGAAAGAGGTGGTTCTTCTTTTGCACCTTCAAAAATACCAAAGAATAAACCCACACAACTAAGACGTTTACACCGCCTAAAAAGGAAAGGTGTTATGATGGGTAGTATTGAGAAACCAGGAGAAGAAAAATAGGCTGTTGTGACAATGGATACTAACCCTGAGCAGGAGGCCAATGTGACTGAAAATGTGCAAATTCCCATAAAAAGGAAATGGTGTATATCCACCACCTCTGAATCAGAATCAGAGGATATTTTTGTTGCCAAGAAAACCAAAAGGAAAACCCTAGTTAACCCTAACAGTGAGGGTTATGAATCCACATGGGGGTGGTGATGAATAGTGTTTAAGAGATGAAGAATTATTGCTAGAAGAAAGAAATGTTAGAAAAGAATTGCAAGAATCTTTTGAAAGGATCAAGCAGCTTGAGGAACTGGTCAAAACATATGAGAAAAGGGACAAGGAAAGAGAAGAAAAGATTCAGGAGTTGAAGGAAAAAGTTAATACTTATGGGTAGGGGTCAAAATTAGATATACTTGTAGAACTAGCAATAGTTGTAGCAGTTAATAAGGAACTAGTAGCTGAGGAAAATAGACCTCCTGTCACAAAAACCCCAACCTATCATACAATCATGTCCCTAGGTTATCAACTGTGGAAAGTTACTGAAGGCTTTTCTAAATGAGAAGAGGAGTGGAAGAAATGAAAATAAGCAATGATTGTAGAACATATTGAAGCATTGGAGAGAAAAGATATTGAATTGAGAAGATTAGAAGTCAGGATGGAAGAGGTAGCAGATAAGGCCACCCAAATTGTTAAATGCAGACCTCCAGCGAGAACCTATGCTTTGTTTTTACAAGAAAATTTTTTAAGTTTTCAATTCAGTAAGTTGATTAGTAATAAACCAATTGCTATGAGTGGAAAAATGACTTTTCTAAAAGTTTTTTCTGATGCCACACTAGAAGAACATGATTAGTTATGTGAGTACTACTTGCATAACTATGTTGTGCCTGAAGACACATAATGGAACCCATTAAGTTTTGTGGGGGATTTACAATTAAGGGCACTAGGATCCTATTTCAAAAATGAGAAGTTGAGGGGTGAAATTATGCAAGCATACATGGAGAGAGAGAAATCAATTGCTCTTCCAATAAGGAGAGAATCTAAAACCCTTGAATTAATCATTGAACAATGGAAACAACTTTTGGATCATAAAGGTGCAGGTAGAAAAATCATGAACTTGAGGCTATAGGAATATGAAAGAATGCAACATTTAACTGTTAGACTCATCCACCATTCTTATCAGTTTGTGCAAGAAAGATGGAACAATTTAACCCCTGAGTTGCAGAGAAAAGAACCCCACTCTATTCATAATTTTATGGCCATGTTTGAAAGAGTATGAAAATAAATGGATATTGCCAGAGGACAAAGACTTGAATGGGTGCCACTTACCTTCCAGCCACCAATGCTTCTGTACCCAGTATCACATTGGACAGGGAAGAAGAATGTGGAGTGTGAGAAGTTAGAGGTTACTAGAATGAACAGGATGACATATCATAACAGCTTTTATGTGGAACAAGTTGAAGGAATGGATGTTTTTACAAACTTCAGGGAAATTACTTTGCACGACAACCTCCAACCCTAGTTAATTTGCTTGAGGACAAGAAAATGGGTAGTTGGGGGGAAATGACGAGTCTAGTTATTAGCTAGTTTTCTTATGGTTTTATCCAAGTCCATAGACATTCTCAGACATTATCTTATGCATATTCCTATATTATGCTATCTCTTATGATCATTATGCAAACTTGAACTTGATTATTAAGCATATGGAAATATGGTTATAATATGATGGATATTAGATGATTATGTGTGGGGATTTATGAATTGTGAAGGATATTTGTGCTTGACTATGGTTGTTAGTATTGTGTGCATGTTTTGTGAACTAACTCTTGCTGCTGGAGGAGATGGACTATAGCCCACAACAACTGTAAGGTGGAGCCTACATCTAAAGAGTTCCCAGATAGCAAAGTAAGGGAGGTTCCAAAATAAACCGAGCACAACAACTACAACATGGAGGCACTTGATGACAATGATTACGCATCGTGATGACAATTAATAAAGATGATTGAAGGGGAAGAATTATGTTACAATCAGGAGTCTAACTTGACTGATTCAACTAGTCCACATTCTAGTTATGTTATAGCAAGTGTCTCAATTTCATTTGGACTCTTCTTTCTTTCTTTTTTAGTTATTAGTTGCTTGGCATTTATCACACTCTGGTATGTAGGGAGTGGTGATTTATGATTGTAGTTAAGAGACCTTGTTTTAATAAACTTCCCTGTGCCTATATGTATGCTCGGTGGTTGAGGTAGTTTAACTTTGAAGTTAGTTTTTATTCAGATTGCAAATATAGTTACCAACTCTTTTTCTAGTTAGTTACACAGACAATGTTTATTTGATGATGAATTCATGAATAAAATCTTCCAGCATTGAAATCTCACGTGATATTGTAAAGATTGTGCAATGAATTATTTGGGATTAGTATGGTTGTGTCAAACTAAGAAACTAGATTTGAGTTAGATCAATGGAGATAGTCACTTGAGCATGGGCCACTCAAGGTAACTACATCCCTCACTTTATTTCATGCATGTTACCATTGTTATAACAGTTATTTCATAAATGCATGACCAATTAAATTCTTGAGTTATTCTAGTTTACTTCAACTAGTTATACTCTAAAGTGTAGAGTGTATGTTAGATTATCAATATTAAGTTAACCCTTAGCATTCATTCCTTGATAGTAATTAGTTACAGTCTTTTATTGTATGTATTCGTAGCAATAGTACCAGCATTACTTTCCTTACTGTTATACAGTTTTGAGATTTCCTAGCAACTGTAAGATTGTATTAGGATGAGTTAGGTAGTCTTAAATCTTTGAAAGCACATACTGTGCCAGTGCCACCACAAGCTTACTAGTCTTGGTTGATAATTCAATGAAGGTCTTTTGAAAGGTCCAAGTGGACTGTTTAGTCAGGTTTTTCCTCTGAATTGTGTGATTGTCACCAAGTTTACTAGACATAGTAAAGACACTACAATAAGTATTAGATGGATCTTGTGCTCATACTACTAGTGATTTGTTGATTGTAAGTTACTTTGTGTAGTTAGCCTGAACACTTATTTTAGTTTCATATTTGTATAATGAAAATATTCTGATAAGTTGCATCAAAATTGGGTGTTTAACATTGATTCCTTTCATGATTTGAAAAATCATTATTGATTGAAGATTGCACTATCTTTGTAGCATGCGATTCCTAATTAATCAAAGATTGGTTTTTGATAAAGATCTATCTACTTATGCTTCATGTTATGACCATAGAGGTTCATAGGTAGGAATTTCTAAAACCCCTTTTCATTTCTCACCCATCTTCTAAACTTTTTTAAATCAAGTGATTAGTTTTAGAATTGGAATTAGGATCAACATCAAAGAAAATTGTAAAATTAGATGATCAAATATTGTTTCAAACCATAAGCTATATTTAGATCTAAGATCTAGGAAACATCCTAAGGTTTTTAAGGGAACTCAAGCTTTACTATTTTTAGATCGAAGTTCCCCATTTTTAGATTCCAATGAACAATTGTGTAAGTCCCTTTGTGTAAAACAAAAAAATACATAAAACACTGAGCTATCTTATGAGGCCAAGACCTAGCTAGGAGAGACCTTAGGGTAGTCAATTTATAATTTGTTGGGATTTGATTCCTTTTAGGAGAGATTAAGTACTCGGTATTTTATTTAAGTTGTAGCATGCTTAAAAACACATCAACAAGGCATAGGAGGTAAATTAAGTGCATTAGTAGGTAATATAGGTGGTGGTAAATTAACATCTTGTCCTCTGAACCTAACCTTGTAAGAGTTTGGTTCATAAGATTGTAATCATGTGAATTGGGGGCCAATTGAAAGGTAGGTGTAGGAGACACATAAGCCATATTAATAGATGGATTAGGATCAAAAGATAGATTATGAATCATCTCTATGTCCACGGTATTCATGTGAATTAGGTCTATAAAAATATATAATAAAAGCATTGGCCAAACTAGAAAAGGAAGTGTAGAGTAAGCAAGATGAATCAAACCATTATAAAGCTCTACCACTTAGGTATAATCTAAACTCACTAATAAAAAAATGTCATCATCTATGTGCATATAATTAGCAAGTAAGAATGACTTCACATGTAAGGATGTACCATTAGATCCATCGTAATCATCATGTAAAAGGTCCTCATTGAGGTTTATCATTTCATCATGCACTGCAGAACAAGGCAATGAAGCATCAATGAAATCAACATGAGAAGCTAATAAAGTATCATCAAAGCATAAGCTATCATCATTTGAAGGATGGTTATGTGAAGGACAAGTATCCATATAGACATGACATAAGATGTGAAAGAATGATCTTCAATATGCTCATCACCATGTTCGAGAGAGAGTAATTCATGTAAAGCACATGAATCTATAGATAGAAGACTATCATGACATATAAAGAATGTATCATCACTAGGTACAATAATGCCATGCATAGGTAAATCACATGATAGATCCTTGCTTAGTATATTCTCATCATTATTACAAGGCATAGAATCATCATGGAATGTGTGAACAAATTAACTAAACATCTCTAATAACATAGGATAGGCACAAATCAACTCAATGAAAGAGAGAAAAGGTAGTACATGATGGAACACCGCCTCTATAGAAAACACATGCATATCAATAGCATAAAATTCCATAATATATCAAGGATAGATGTGTCATAAGATTTGAAAGAGAAATATGTCATAATCTAAAATAAATTAAAGTAAATAACCAAAGAAAAAAGAATGATAGGTGGCATAATGATATGACAATCTAGGGTGGAATAATTGGATAAAAGATAGCTCACTATACCCAAACCCTAACCAAAAGATATAAGAATATAAAGATGAAACCCTAGGTAAATCAGTAAATATATGAAAAATTAGAATAATATCATATCTAAAAAACATGGCTTAGAAAAGGCAAGAGAAGGTTGTGTAGGATCAATTGGATTCACCAAAAATGTAATGAAAAATAAACTTTCCCTTGGGTTAACCTAGGCTAATTAAAAATAAATGCAAATAATTAAGCACAATCATCTTAAGTTAACTAATTATGGTTTGGTAATGATATTTTGATTACTTGCAATAGTAATTAAATGTGGAAAATATAAATTAATGATACTTATCTCTATAACAAATGAGTGCACTAAGTTTGATGTAGAACTTAATTTAGTATGTCTTAGGATCAAGAATAGTGAATCTTGAACTAGTGATTGTCCTAGAATTAGAGTGTTTTGTTGTCTTTGTGAAAGGATGAGTTCGTAGATCAAGGATGAATCTACAACTACAAATTTGTCATGTACTTGTATTGTGTAATCTATAACCTTTCATTCTTTACTTCTCTTTAATGTGTCTTGAATTCCTCTATGCTTCTTGATATCTATGGAGTAGTGTTATTTATAAACACTATGATAGGGATGTAAATATGTCATAAGGGAGCATGTTCTCCTAGGTCAACCTACGAAAATGAGTACGAATGATCGAAAATAATAATCTTTAGTCATGCATGTGCATCTAAGAATGCTCATATAGATTTAAATTCCTTTTAGTGCTCTAATTGAAGTGTGTAAAGTGAATGATATGCAAATGATTTCTTGATCTTATAATGATTAGAATGAATGCATTGAGTGCCTCTAAATACAAGGACATAACAACACACCATGCAAAGTTGTGCTTAGTTGGCCTTAGGCAAGAAGGTTAAAGGTGAGAGTTGACCAAATTTGAATTTAAAATTTTGAGTTTAGGTGGGACGAGTTGGCCATATCGATAAAGAATTAAGTGGTACATATATAAGAGCATCTCTAATGAGTAAATGAATAATATAAGACAAGAGACCCAACTCTACACAAAATTATGCCATTTGTCAGTATATTTATATTTCTTAAGACGTTCTCCTCAAAACAAACCAAAAAATAAATAAATAACAAATGGTATGAATATATAAATTTGATCATTACAATAATATACGATAATACACTAAAAGTTTAAAGAAAAAATAAAACGAAATAGAATTAAACACATAATGAACAAAGGAAAAGCATTGGGATGAAAGCTCCCTTGTGGACGGTCATATCACACGTCCCAACTCCAAGTGCGTGCGCGGAGGAACAACTTCAGTTATTAACGTTTCGTGTGGGCTTCGTTTATTCCAGCGGACTTCAAAGGACAATAACGCCCGCTTGTAAGAATGCACACAAACCTTCCACGTGGAGGCCGAACAGTATTCCAATTTGTTTATGTTAACCCCAACATAAAAACTTGGAGCTGAAGGCAACTACAATGCCTTGACCGTTTTTTTTAATGGAAAATCCAATCCAGACATTAAATTATAATTTAAAGTCTCCAATAACATTGAAAAAAAGGTATTTATTTATGAGTCCTAAAAGGTGGGTACACTTGAAATGGACATATTGACTAAATCTTTAGTGGAAAACAGCGTAGGTATAGTCATAAAACGGTCAATATATTATATTATCATTAAAATATTAGGGAAAAGATTTAATAGTTGTAATAGTTGTAAGGATAGTTACATAGTACAATAGAATATGTTATTTAAATATATATTTGACATATGTCATTAATACATAAAAATATGTATAAATATTCATGGTCTCATACTAAGTAATAGTAGTCAAATCTAACTCCGCATATAACATAAGTAATCAATGAATTGCATATAAATGTTCCATATTAAAATATTATACTATTAAAAAAGTATTATTCTATACAACTCTTTTTTGTAAACACATAAAATACGGTTGTCAACATTATATTAAGTCTTTTAGAATTTCTAACAAGCCATTTCTTCACTTCCAAGTTATGTGTAATTAATGCCCTTTTTGGATATCTCAACCATTATATATTAAGATGTAAGGCTCACAAATTGATGCATAATCAATACAATATGAAATATAAAATTTAAATATTAACACCTAAATTTAAAAATTGACTGCCTTTCAATCCACGCAAACCCCTCTCAACCAATAAAATTCAAGTCCATGGATAAAAGAAGTTAGAAATCTAGGAGGAACAAAAGTTTATAAATTGAAACAAATATTCAATAAACCATTTCCATTCAGTATGATAAATATGTCCAAATTTTTTACTATAGAGAATATAATTTTTATCTTATTTGTAATCAAATCAAGTATTTTATATATTATCTACATTATATCCCATAAGGCATTTTCTCTACATTATATCTTGATAAGATTTGTAAGCACCTAAAAATGTATTCCCATCGTCATCACACAGATTTATCCCATAATTCCATTCCTAATATTAGTTAAATAAATTATATTTATTTAATTAATTAATCCAATTATTCCTCCAACATTAATTAAATAAATCTTAATTATTTAATTAAAGAATATAGTATTTCTTCTAATATTAATTAAATAAATTACAACTATTTATTTAAAAAATTAACTAATTTGGCCCTTCTTCTAATGTTCCAACTTTAATTGAATAAATCAACATTTATTTAATTAAATCAATCATCCCCTCAACATTCCTCCAAAAATTAAATAAATATATAATATTTATTTAATTTATTCTAAGATCCTCATCATCTTTAGTTGATTAAATAAACCCGGTTTAGTCAACTAATTAATCATTTGCACATGCCTCCACCAAATCAACAAAGTCAACCTTACACAAGGCTCAAAACTTGCACAAGGCTCTAAAAATGACCTTTTCAATCCTTGCCCTCCATTCAATCATGAAAATCGTCACCCTCCATCTCTTTTCAATCCTTACCCTAATCATGTGCACCAATCGCAAAGGGCCACTTGTAGGCTTCTCATTCTCCCTTGAGAATGGATCAACCCCATCCCTCCATGGCACAAGATCTAATCCTATCTATCCATTATCCTCATCAAATAGATTTATAAATCAACCATTCCTCAAGCCATTTCCAAGAATAGGAATGGGATGTAAAGTAAGGTCATGCTATTGGACTGAGCAACCACATCTCAACACAACAACAATCAACTTGAGCACATCCCATATCAAAAACAAGGTTTGTGTTGGTGAGATCTCTCATTCATCTTTCACCTTTTATATGTAAATCTTAGCTCAATTAGAGGTGTAGATTAGTGTAGAATAGGATAGGTGTTTTGGATGCATTTATCTATTGTTTTATTCAACATTTTGATGTACACATGTTGGCACACCCAATGGAACTCACATCCCTATTTAATTTTTGGCTTTGTAGTCTCATTTTTGTTAGAACTGGGATCTTCTGCAATATTTCAACTACATGAGAGTAATAACAACAACCAAAGGTAAAACAATGTAAAATAGAAAATAATTCATATTACAATCTGAATTAGAACATGCAAGGTGAGTGAGTATAAATAGGCTATGTGAGAAAGGTGAGTTGAAAAATCTAACCAATAGGAAATGTAACTCCAAAATCTCCCAAAGTAGGATGGAGTAACTCCTTTGGAAGAGACTGACACCTTGCACCACTCTCATTCATCCTTATTAACCCACTATTATTTTCTATTTATGCAAGATTAAACAAAAATAAATTCCTACACTAACACCCCCCTAAGCATAGCTTAGGTGGGTGAAAAGATGGGTCTTGACAAAATAGGCCATGTTAGGTACCCATATATAATGATGGTGGAGAATGTCAAAAGACTCTCCAAAAGATACAACCACAATTCCTCAAGAAGAGGATAGAGAAGATCAAGTGTCCCTCACAAATATAAGTAACTCCATAGCCATTGAAAGATGCTAAAAAATTGAAGATAATCAATTGCCTATAAATAACATTTCTTCTCTTGGGAAGAAAGAAATTCAATGGTGGATGAAGAAACCACTCCCACAAACTGGAAGATGAGGGAAACCATATCCAAATAGGTGCCTAAGAATACAACTCAGATGTCATCATGATGGGAAAGGAAGTCCTCTCCAAAAATGAAACAAAATGCCTAATCAGTGAAGTGGAACTAGGAGAGGGTGGATACAGAATTGCATCTAGAAACACAAAATAATGGATGGTAGGTGTGTTGTGACTATCATCAAAAGTGTCCTCAAGATCTACAATGTGAGACTCATAAAACAATTTAGAAATACCTGTTAGATAATCATCCCACATCACAGAATTAGAAGAACAAAAAATATCCTGCTTAACCAATGGAACATGGATATCAAGAGAAGTGGGAGGGAGAGGAGAATAAATATTAGCACAAGTCTCAAGAATAGGATTAGATGTGATAACATCAAGGTTTGAGTGACCAAACTTCTCCTCAAAAATATGGTCCACACAAGAAGTGTGAACAATAGCCAAAAGATTTAAACCATCATTAGGAGCAAAGTCAAGATTTAAACCATCATTAGGAGCAAAGTAAAAAAAGTTGTATAACCAAGATGCATGATCAATCATCCCTGTAGCAATAATCTATGTGCTCTCCAAATCTCTAATGATAACTAAATTAGGTGTGAACTCTACAATCTTCACTACTCCACTATGAGTAATCTGATATAAAGAAATAAGATTGTTTGACAAAGAAGGAACACATAATACATCATTGAAAGTAACCTCACCAATATTAATAGATCCCTTACCACTTACATTCATATATTTATTATTACCCATGGAAATAAATGGCATAGAACAAGGCTCAAAAGTAGAGAACATAGACTCTGATGAAGCCATATGATGAGAGGCTCCGAATCAAGAAGCTATTTACCTGATCCATGACTTGTACTTGCACAAAGTGCCTTACCTTTATGTTTATTTTCCCCATTAGAAAAACCTATATGGCCCTTTTCAGAAGATCCCGATTGTTTTGATGATGAAGGAGTAGGAGAAGATGAACTAGAAGAAAAAGCTAAAGGAGAACTTACATTGATTTTCTAAACAAGATTCTTTAACTCATCTATTTGTTTTATGTAGCAAACATGTTTATCATGTCCACATTTCTTGCAATATGCACATGTGGGTTTCTCCTTTGATTTCTTTGTTTTTCTAGATGAAGATGACTCAGGGGTAGCATGTGATGTTAATTCTTTGTCTTTCTCACTATTCTTGTTTTTCTATTTCTTTTCTTTTCCACTTGAAGCCTTTTGGTCTTTTTTGCTTTGATTAGAAATAAGAGCCTGATATTTTGAAGACTTCAAAGTACCCATCTACACTAATTTGTCTTGTTCCCTAGTGAGTGATGTAGCAAACTCAATAAGTCAAGACATTCTAAATCTAGTACCAAGAGCATATCTAGTAGCATAAAATGTAGAGACAAAAATAGAATAAGTAGGACCAAGTTTAGCAAGAATAGACAAAATCAACTGGGTGTTCTCTTTCTCTATTCCACATTGTTTTTGCTACAATCTAAGAGACTTAATTTTGGTGAAGAAGTCTTGAATACTATCAAAGTTAGATGGATTTAGCCCAATAAGTTCATTCTATAACTGAAAACTTCTTAAAGTATCATTCTTACCAGATAGACCCTCTAATGTAGTCCATATTTTGTTTGGTGTTATGCAAGACTCAACATGGAAAAGAAGATCAAGAGAAATAGGCTAACATAATGTCCCATAGGCTTCATCACACCTATCAAACCATTTTATCTTTTCTACAGCACTTCCAAGTTTAGGATCTATACCCATTGTCACCTAATACATCATCAATCTCACTATCACCTAATACATCCTCAATCTCTTCAATTGAATTTCTATTTGTTTCTTCCACTCATGATAATTGTATGGAGTGAGAGGAACAACTCAGAGCTTATCCATAATGAATATAGCCAACTTGAAAGAGAAACAACAAAATAACCCTCACAATGCAAGAAAATAACCCCCTCATTAAAAAAAATCCACTTGTATGTTTTTTTTCTAATCAACGAGACTAAAAATAAAGATCTGACTTCAACTAAAAATATTAGATACCTGATAAAATTTTCTAGAAAAAATAAGTGGATGGGTGAATAGAGCACATAACCAACTTTCTAATGCCTATTTGTTTTCAAAATTTGAACTCAATATGCCCAAGTTATGGCCTCCATAATAAAAATAGCTCCTTTAAGCATGAGAAGAGGGGCAAAGGGCCTTGATTGGTGGTTGACTGGTGGAACCTAGGTGGTAGGCTTGATGGTGGTGGTGTTGTTGTAGAGGAGTGGTGGTGGCCTATGAAATGCCAGTGGTGGTCAGCTTGTCCGCCCACAAACTAAAAAGAGGGCCTGCAAGGCCTATTAGGGCCCAACTAAGCCAGATATGGCCCAAAAAACCTAGTTGGCTCAGACCAGGCTTGAGTTAAACAATCTCACCTAAACTTGTATCCCCTAGATAATACCCCGTGCTAGAAAACAAAGACAACCGAACAAAAATGAAACCTGCCGAAAAACACAGTGTGAGCTGCTAGACAATGACCAAAGGATAAAGACGTAGACCCATGCAAAGAGTCAAGGCCGATGTAGGCTATACGGAGGTGTACAAATTAGTGTAGTCAATATCGATTCATATGAAAGTATAGATGCCATATGACTATACAAATTTTTCCCACAGAAAATTTGAAACTCTCACCAGAAAAGGCCAAAAAAATTTCAACTTCAAACCCTACAGTGTTTTATGTCAAAATTCATCTCCCAAGCCTTCTGGACTCATTTGTAAGGTCTATTTCACACCAGGATGCACTGTTTGAAACCTCATGGTTAAAACTCTCAAAACAAGAGAAGAAAATTATAGATCTAGTACTCTGATACAATGTTAAAACCAAGATCTTTTGCAATATTTCAACTACAAGAGAGTAATAACAACAACCAAAGGAAAAACAATGCAAAATAGAAATTGATACATATTACAATCTAAATCAGAACATGCAATGCGAGTATAAATAGGCCATATGAGAAATGTGAGGTGGAAATTCCAACCAATAGGAAATGTAACTCCAAAATCTCCCAAAATAGGATGGAGTAATTCCTATGGAAGAGACTAACACCTTGCACCACTCTCAGTTATCCTTATTAACTACCCACTATTATTATGTACCTATGAAATCTTAAATAAAAATAAAGGAAAATAAATTTCTACACTAACAATTTTGAGTGACTTTTACAAGATTTTGATGTCCTTTTGTCTTGCAGATAAGTGCACCTATCTCCTAGTGAGGCATTTTTGTATTTGACTGTTTCTATTTTGCAAGATAATTTTCATGCAAGAGTGCATATGTGAGTCCCTAAGTACACGTGTTCTTCTTGAGTGCACTTGTGCATTTCTTGAGTGCACATATTAGCACAAGCATATATGCCTATAACTATTTTTCATGCAAGAGCACACCTGTGAGTCCTTGAACACATCTATAAACTCTTTGAGTGTACCTATGTTCTTGTGCACACTTGTGCCTTTTCTAAGTGTACTTTTCAACATAAGCACATGTGTCTAAAACTAGTTTTCATGCAAGAGTGCACATGTGAGTCTCTGAGTGCCCTTATGTTCTCCCTAAGTACACCTATGACTTTCCTAAGCTCACTTGTTAGCACAGGCACGTGCCTATAATTAGATTTCATGTAGGATCACACATGTTCATTTGTGATCACACCTGTGTTGATTCTTGAGTGTATGCTCTTCCTAAGAACACCAGTCTCCAAAAGAGGTGTTTCTATAGGCAACAGTCTACACTTCCTATTTGAGCACATATTTTCATCCTAAAACATTTATATTTTACCAGTGAATGCACATGTTCCTTGTTTGAGTGTACTTGTTTTGATTTTGAGTTTTTATTGATTTTTTATTAATTTTTTGTAACAGACTGACTCTCTAACAGGTCTTAAAACAAATATTTTACCAAGAGATAAATAAACATATAAATCATTAAGTGAAAAGGATTGAACTTTTTTTAAAAATTAAATTATTCCCAAGGAACCAAATTACATCAAATAAACATAACTTCCTTTCTGAATATACAACATGTATTAATTTACAGAAATGACATTTCATCTTTCAATTACAATAATCTGCACTTGGTAAAATTTACATAGCTTATGGAATACAAGTCACATATCAAATATGCATGCTGCATCTGGAATTCTGATATCCATATCACAAGTCTCAGCAAGTCTTCTGCTAGAGAGAGCATATTCTGAGTGCTTTACTTCCAACCATAGATAGGCAGTCCCCGCTCACCTTCCAATTGGAAATGGCCCTACCCTTCATGAAGAGTACAGACATAAGATAACCAAATGGTAATTGTCATCTAAGTACTGGTGTTGTATCCTACATAACTCTATCGATCATACAACTCTATACAATCCTCTGGCTAAGTATGATCATACAAACAGGTTATGAAATCTAAACATGATGAATTGACTAATGCATGTAGAGATGTATGCATTACTTTAGCCAAAGATTCTATATAGATAGACGTTTATGGTAAACGTAATTGTATTGTCCACACACCTCTAACATGACTTGGATACTATCACATCTTGCAGTTTGACTTGGTAAACTTGTTTCATTTGATAAATGGTTTTAAAAATAGAGTCTTGTCTAACTCAAAATCTAGTCTACTTGACTTAGGTTAATTCTCATGACCCTATCATTCATACCATAAGACTTTATGGGTTGACTAGCCTTCTAAAAATACCTCTTTGCATACTTGCAAAATTTAACGTCTATGACTTATCAACATCTACTCCATGAGTCCATGACTCAAGTTGATTGTAATAAAACAGTTTGGTTTCTCTACCAAGGGAAAATCACCATTAACTAGAAACAAACTTCCTTTAGACAAGTCTAATACAACATTAAAACTTAGGGTTCTCAGCCCTTTGTTGTCGACCCATATAAAATAGCTATATATAAGGTTATAATAGTCTTGTTTGTATCGAAACCCTTTGTATTCAAAGAAGTCAAATCTAGAGGATAGAACAATTGATATTCTCTCAAAATCAAAGTTATCTATTTCATATTGACATAAACTTTAAAACTATCTCAAAAATCCAATAGCTTGACTACTGTTTCCACACCATGCTTACATAAAGTTTGATAATGAATTCTACATCACAAAACTAAGAGGTTCTTGGGTTCTCATTAACCCTTGAGTGTTTTGTTATCACTATGAATAGGTTGTAATACTTTAATCTTTACATCGAACCATAGATAAAAGATAAAATATCACTTATTCTCATATAAAGAATACAAAAATATGCTTATCTACGTATAAAGAATACAGAAATATACTTGTATCTCTAGTTATTGTCTAGTTATAGATGTCTCTAATTTTTGAGTTTTGACACACCTACTCATAGTAAACTAGTAATCAATAACTTATATAATACTATCTATTATGTTCAAGTGCTCTACATTTTATATTGCTTATGATATCTCTACGTATCACTGGCTAAAAACTTTCTCTCACAGTGGTATGAAACTATATAGCACTATTAAAACTATATTCTAAATGTATATTAATATATACTCAGTATACATAGTAGTTGCATGACTGATATTTTCTAAAAGAGCATATAACTATATTGTATATCTTAATGGTAATCTTACGACATATGCATTCTTATTATCTCAGTGTAAAATTATCATACGACCATATATATCCATGTTTCTAGAAAGAAAACATATGATCCATGCTAAGAGGCTTGACTCTTACCTGAGCACACCTCACCAATGTGATACCGGAGATGTATAGACTATATCCAGTCGACTAGGCTCATGTGCACACCACGACCTATGCCTAAACTCTACACTATACAGTCCTAAGCATGTCTCAGCAATGTTGTCGTCTCTCTCTATTCTGCATTCACTCTCTCCTTCTGTCTCATGCTGGTGCAGGAGCACCTAACACAAGGTGGCCTCCATGAGGCATTCAACTTCATGATCTGATTTGATGCTCATTCTTGTCTTGTTAATTCCAATAAGGTCCTAGAAGACCATTCATGTAATAAGGACTATGTCCAAATATCTATTGTTGTCATGGTATGATGGAGTAGTTTTAAGGTGTAACAGGCAGTTGCAATAAATTATGTTTGTAAGCCTTTGTTAAGGGATAGTCATATATTTCATGATGTAATCCTTACAAAGGGCATGTCCAAGTGTTAGAAGGGATGTCAAAAGTTCTTTGACATTGTCAAAAGTGTTGACAAGTCATAAACCCATTGGTATCATTATGCCACAATTGTCATTAGTTTCAAATGATAAAACAGGACAGTTGCTGTCCCAAACACAGAAGTAGTTGCAAAAGGGAAATTTGGTGGTTGTGCAAGTTACATCAACCAAAAACTACTCCAAGGGAATGGTAGAAGGATTCTTTAAGCCCTACCAAGGATTATTGTACACAGAGAGACATTTTTGATTTAAGGAAATAACAAAAAAAATCAGTTTCTGCCTTTTTCTGTATTATTCACTGTAGCAGGCCGTAGTGTACTTCTGTACGGAACAATAATGGCCCCAAAGTCTATGGCACATGTGATGGGTTGAAGTAGATTTCAAACAAGCCTAGTTAGAGGTTTTCACACTAACTTTCAAGGGAGATATCTTTGTTTTTCCCCAGGCTACTTTTGTGATAGTTTTTCTAAATTTTCTGTGTTTGCTACAACAATAGGCCATACTATTCATTTGTATAGAATTTCCAAGAGTCCCAAATATGTGGTATGGATAGAGGGATGGAATGAATTCCAAATAAATATTATTTGGCATCTTGAAATTCAATAAATAGTTTTCTATAGGCAAAACTCCGAGACTGCTCTTTGGATAGAATTCTGTCTTTTCTGAGAAATCTGCCCCTACAGGCCGTACTGCAGGAAGGTATGGAATTGTTGTCATATCCTCATGTTTTTATTTGATACTACATTGAGTCATATATAATTTGAATGTATTTTGGTGTCCTAAAAGTAGCATTGAAGGGAGTTATAAGGTTTCATTTCAAACTTGGTTGTGAAGCCCTTCTCTAGGGTTTTGGTAGAGGAATATGCATCTCCTTGCCATTCCATTGATTTGATCCACTTGTGGTCAGTGGAATGGATGCTAGTAGGACTGTACTATCATGTTCTGGTGGTTTTTGGAAGAAAAACGTGCAGAGAAAGAGTTTGCATTGATGAAACCTAACAAAACCATGTGTTAGGTGTAGTTTAAGAGCACATTGAAGGAACCAAAGGTGTCTTTTTGGGAACAACAGTTAGTAGAAGTCTAAAGCCCAAAAATTCCTTTGTTTTAGCATGTATTCTAATTGTCCAAACCTTTGTTTGAGTTCTGGGCTTGCATTCTTTGGTAGTCTCTTTGTAAATTTGGCCTAATTAGGGGTTATTGGTTGAGATATTCCATCCAAAACAACCTATGCCAAGTTTGGGATATGTGATATAAGGTTATAATGGGTATCTAATTATTATCTAAGATCTAGGTTTGGAGATCTGAGTTAAAAGTTATTAGGTCTGTTGTCTTTTTGAAGGGCTACAAGCCATTTTGGGTGGTTTGTGAAGGAAGTACCAACCCGAAGTCCAATCTACCTTGGCCAATAGATGGAATGGGTCCCCTAACATCCCAAACCAACATTTCCATGATGATACTAGAGTTTCCTTTTGTTGTTCCCACTTTTGCATAAAGATCTCTATTTTTGGGCTAGTAGGGGTAGTTGAACCTTGTCAAGTTTGTCTATCTTTCCTCATCCAAAGTGCCTCTACATCACATGCTAACCATCCCCTTATCTCCTCAACTCATACTATTAAGTCAATTTAAGACCCGACTAGCCACGGGTCTCTCCTCTAAGGAATCCTGAAATCGCTCTTTGATAGAGCATACAAGTTAAGGTGGAACATGGTTATTAAATACCACACCTCTTCCATTAAATGACCTCCTTAAAGTATTCCTATGTTATCAAAATGGTTTAGAGAGAATGCCTCTTCATTAAGAAGGTTGTTACCATTCAAACCCACTAACAACCTTGAACTCCACTCAAGGCTAATTTACTTATAATAATCTAAAAACATAGATATTATTAACAATAGTGACTATGAGAATGTAATGTAAACTTACATTGCCTCACACATTAAGCACACTATGTGATTGGATTGAGAAAAACTCCCCTTTCACGTATAAGAGAAAATCAAGTCAATTTTGATTTGATAACATATGAAAATTTGACATTAAAAACTATCAACAAGAAACACTCTTAATTTCTTCCAACTATGTCAATGTAGACGCAAACATATTCTTGTTTACATCGTAAAGAATGAAGCTTCTATATAAAGATCACCTTAGTTGCAAAATGACTAATGTTCAACCTTGACAACGTCAAATTCACAAAAATGACTAGGGTGACGTTAAAAACATTTTAAAAAGACTCTGAGTGACATCGACAACTTGCCAAGTTGAAAAACAAACTTAAACCAACTTGATTAAGTATGACTTACCTTAATCGACAAAGGTTCACTAACTAAAGATACACTATACTCAGATGGCAAATGAAATGTTCAAAACCAAATGTCTATTCTCCTCTCCTCGGAAGATACTCTCTCTTTCTTGGAGAGTGGTCAAAACCTATTTTCCTAAATACAACTTGCAATTCACCAAATCGGGATTAGTGCATTGTTAGTCCATTCATAAATATTATGAATAACAAATCAAAACCTCATAATGTAAATTTCTAAATTATTCAATCATATGTATTATACTTAATCACATGAACTGATATTTAAGAAATCAATGATTCACTCTGACATTATATCTTAACATCTAAACATTTATCCATAAAATTCACTACTAAACTCTTGAAAGTAAATAGTAAAATCAAAGCCAAAATTTGGGATGTAACATTTTTGGGTTTACTAACATCCTGCTAATCTTGGCTTGTCTTGTGATGTTGTACTAACCCTATTTTTGTAGCTAAATTGTAAATCTAAGATATGTTACCAAACTACTAATGTGTGGGTTGTAGGTTCATTTGACAAAGATATATTTCTAAAGACCATTTTGTTTCTACATCATTTTTTAAAAGGTGAATTAACTTGTTTGATTGATTAGTGTAACAAGGGTGTGTATCCTCTTCCTTCACACCACAAGATGATCTTGGGAAGAAAAAGCATCCCTTGTGTGTATTGGTCTTCACATCTAAAATTAATGTTTTTAAGGTAAACGAGCTTGTAAGGGTGTGTATACTCTTCCCTCACACCATAAGGTGATCTTGGGAACCAAAAGAATCCCTTCATTCACTTTTTGTTTCACCCAAAAGGATAGAACCATGTATGCTCTTTCCTTGCATCATAAGGCGGTCTTGGAAATCAAAAGTGACTAGTCCTTTTTGTAGTTTGTTTTTAGTGGGCTTGGCTTAGATTTCATCACCAAGCAGTGACCTAAAACCACACATTATAGCAGGGTATAGAAATTTGGGAGATAATCGAAAGACTCTCCTATAGAGGTATATTTATCGTTAGACTAAGCTTGTAAGAAACTTTACAGCTTGAAAAGTGATGAAAGAAAGTGGGTTACCCTCTTGCACCAAGACATTATACATACATCTCATTCCATGAATTTTGGCCTTCATACCATAAGGTCTATTATGGACATCCCCTAGGAAACCTTGTTCAACCTAGATAGAGAACTTTTAGCTATTCACAACTTATGATGCATCAATAAGAGGTTAGCCCTAGGAAGTTACTCACCACATTCTTTTGGAAACAAAATAGTAGGCCATAGACACTCACAAATCAAGTTTATGGTTATCACTCTGAGATTATGGACCACCACTATTCATGACCAAGTCTAGGTATGAAGGTGGGCTCATAAGTTGAACACTCCCACTTGAATAATTAGGTTGTTCATGTGCTTGATGTGTTTGCACCTTGTGTAAAACCCATAAAATATCCAAAAATATAAAATCCAAAAAATCCTCAAAAGATAAAGGTTGAAAACCCTCAAGATCTAAAACCTTGAAGCAAATCCGACACCCTCACTTAGAGTGAAATCCATCCATCCAAAATCCAAGCTTTTGTAAATTGATCCCAAAACCAAACATCATATGGAAACTAAAATGAAAATCCAATCCCAATCCAAAATCAAAGTGTCATCCTAAATCCAAAAAGCCAATAATCACAAATCCAATTGTTTATGGACTTAGATCCCTTGAATCCAACCAATCACCAAGTTACCCAAAGGTCTTGGACCTTGCCCACCAAAATAAAAAAATCAATCATCAATTTCCTTGAGGTCTAAACCTTGTTTTCAAAATCAAATATCAATCCCTATCCAATCAATCAAAATCAAATCAAACATCAAGATACTTAAGATTCTTCACCTTAACTAATCCCATCATCAAGTTATGTGAGTTCACAAGCCTCATCTAAGTCCTAACAACAAAAATTAATTAAGGTAAATCATCCCACGTAATGCAATCAAGGTAGGAGGGTCTGGGGAGGGACTGTCCAACCTTGTAGCCCTAAACAACTAACAACATGATCAATCAAAGATGCAACAGAAGTAAATAGTCAACAACAGAAAAGAAAAGACATTCATTAGCACATGACACAAGATATATCCTGGGAAAACCCTAATAGGGAAAAACCTAGCCTTCAAAGCTCATTCCTCTTATATTACGATCTCAAAACATATTACATAGGCCACTCAGGCTTTTATAGATGCTAGGCCACATCCCATGGATTACAAAAGATCCATACAACAATATTCTTTCAAGATTTCTTTCTTCTACCTCTCAATTCTATGCTCTGCAACTCCTGCTTCCTGCTCTACTTTCTACTCTATTTTGCTATTCATTCAGATCAAAACAACTTCATATCTAGCTTCCTTTCTTCATGATATCGGTCACTACCTAGAAACAATCCTTTATCTCTTATTTATATCCTCTGCAAGATTTCTAAACATTAACAAGTCAGCATAATTGCAATGGCTAGTCAAGTAATGTGTAGACACGGATAGGTCGAACCTAAACATGAGGCATTGCTCTGCTTATGTATAGAACTTCATGCAGGTATCCATGAAGGTTGGCCAAGTCCTAAATTTATTGAATAATGTTCCTTTAGGCTCCGCAAGTCATGGATTTGCTCCACAAGCTGATTAGACTTCATTGAACACTATCGACTCTACTCTATGAAAATAGGTCAAAAATAGGTAATCTTCTAATAGCGACATCTCTCCGGAATCATACCAAATGATCTAAATTTCAAATATATTGTAGATGACTACATCTATATGCTAAGTCAAGATCTGTAGCTCTTGATATGATAATGTGGTAAGATGCGGTATTCTCCAAGGTCACTCTCTTGGTACTCTGTAATTCACTATTAATTGTCCTAATTATTTTGAATGTTTTCAGATACTCTTTCATCAGACTCTCAGGGTTATTTGAAAAGTGAGGCTCTTCACTTTGGTCTATATTATGTCAAATTTGATGTTGTATTTATGAATAGGTTCGGCAATCTATCTTCAAGTACTTGCAACTGCCTCAAGGTCGACAATCTGTTCAAGTCCACTCTACAAAACTACCTCAAGCTCTTCTAAGTTTGATATTCTACTTGCAAGCCTTGGACTACCTCAATGATCAGTAATTTGAGCAAGTCTTCTCCACAAGCTGCCTCAAGTTCTTCATCTTGCCATGTCTAGGTTCGGTGGTCTACTTGCAAGCCTTGCACTGCCTCAATGATCGATGGTCTGAGCAAGTCTTCTCTGCAAGTTGCCTCAAGATCAATGTCTGCTTCAATCAATTAAGAGTCAATAAATACATACTTTTATCCTCTGGAACAATCATGTTATGTCTTGATTCAATTAATACATTCTTGAATTCCCTTTGTAATAATTTCTAATTTCATGTCCCTGACACAATTTCCTCTGCACTCACCAAAATCTTGTAGTTTATGCTCTACATACACTTCTCCTATGTTGCTCTCTGTTTCTTTCCCATGATTCTTTTACTCTAGTACACAATCTTTCTCCTCCAGTAGAATATCTTGTCATTCCCTCTTTCTATGCAATATGAATTTCCTTTCTTCACAAATTATCCCTTGCACTATTTCTCCAATAATTTTACACCAATTTTCTCTTGCATTGCTTTCTCTATTCTATAACACAAATCTCCTTAAGATCAATGCTTCTCCTTCTTTTGGTTTCTCTATCAAATCTGATGTCTCAAAAGGTTCCTCTTCCTCTATCTCTATATTAACAGGCTCTTCTTCCTCTGCACAAATTGTTTCTAAATTATGTACTACTTCTTCTTCATGTTCTTGATGATATTCACTACTTGATTCTTTCTCCTCCAAAATTGAAAACAAGTTCTTCTGAATGGTCTTCTATCAAATCATCTTTCATCTCTTCTGTATCCTTCACTGTGATAAGAATTATGACTCCTATCATTTCTCCCTCTATAGTTTGAATTACTATCCTTGTTTTGCTCTGCATAAGGTCTTCTATTTCTGTATCCTAATTCATATCCTCTTTTCTCCCCAACACATGAATACTTCCATCTACACATTCTTCTAAACATATAAGTAACATGTTTCCATTTTGCTCCATCAATCCATCCATAGTTCATTTGCATACAATGTGTCATAGGCTTTCCTCTTCTCATTTTATTCCAACACATCTTTTTAGAGTGATTCCTCAATCCACAAAACTTACAAGGATGTAGATCCCAACACAATTCCTTTTCATGTCCATATCTATTACAATGTGAACAATACATACCTCTTCTTCCCTGATTTGATTTGTTTGAATTTGCCATAACATCTTTACCTTTGTCATACGCAAGGCCTTCACTTCTTGATCTTATTACTGGTTCAATAGGTTCTGTAATTCCTTGTTAACACTTTCCCAATCCTTTTCCTTTGTATCCCATTCTTTTCATGATTTTGAAACCAATTCCATTTCCAACAACTATACGTTCAGTTACACTGTCATTTTCAATTTCACTTTCTAAAGAAACTTCTGCATCATCACACAAATCATTAGTATCACAAGAAACATCACAAAATTCAGGCTTAGATCTCATATTTTCATTCTCTTCTCTACATCTTACAAGTGATTGCTCTAACTGATTAACATGTTCATTCAATTTAGATATCTCCTTCTTCTATAGACTGTTTTCCTCTTTTAATTCTTCCAAACTTTCTTTTAGATCTTTGTTCCTTTCTTCCACCTTCCCAAACAACTTGAATACTTCTTCCAATTCTGTAAATCACTTTTCAAAATCCTCAAACAACTTCAGCTCTGCTTCTAATTCTTCATTCCTCCTTCTTGCATCATTCATTTCTTCTCCAAGGGCATCATATTTATCTTCTCCTAGTTCTTTCATTCTTTCCAACAACTCTAAATTACACCTTTTAATTTTGCATAATTCTTCTTCCAAAATATCCTTTTCTCACATTAGGGTTTCATTTTCTTTCCTCATCCTCTTTCCAATTTTCCCCATTGAAACAAGTTAGATAAACAACCTAATTTGAAAAGCTTACCCAAATCTTCCTTGCCTTGATCTTCTTCAGTGGTGATACTTGTTACTTCTAGGGTTTCTCACTTCTTTCAACACTTTTATCAGATTCACCACCTTCTAATAGATGTGCAATCAGCCGAGTAGATTTGAAACCAGCTCTGATACCACTTAATACAGTCAAGGTAAGAGGGTCCGGGGAGGGACTGTCCAACCTTGCAACCCTAAACAACTAACAACATGATCAATCAAAAATGCAATGAAAGTAAATAGTCAACAATAGAAAAGAAAAGACATTCATCAGCACATGAGATAAGATATATCTTGGGAAAACCCTAACAGGGAAAAACCTAGCCTTCAAAGCTCATTCCTCTTATAATGTGATCTCAAAACATATTACATAGGCCACTCAGGCTTTTACAGATGCTAGGCTGTAGCCCAGGGATTACAAAAGATCCATACAATAATATTCTTTCAGGATTTCTTTCTTCTACCTCTCAATTCTCTGCTCTACAACTCCTACTTCTTGCTTTACTTTCTACTCTATTCTTCTATTCATTTAGATCAAATCAACTTAAGATCTAGCTTCCTTTCTTCGTGCTATCAATCACTACCTAGAAATAATCCTTTATCTCTTATTTATATCCTCCACAAGATTTCTAAACATTAACAAGTTGGCCTAATTGCAACGGCTAGTCAAGTAACATGTAAACATGGATAGGTCAGACCTAAACATGAGGCATTACTCTGCTTATGTATAGAACTTCATGCGGGTCTCCATGAAGGTCAGCAATGTCCTATAATTCATTGAATAATGTTTCTTTAGGCTCCACAAGTCACAGATTTGCTTCACAAGCTGATTAGACTTCATTGAACACTATCAACTCTGCTCTATGAAAATAGGTCAAAAATAGGTAATCTTCTAATAGCGATATCTCTCCAGAATCAAACCCGAATGATCTAAATTTTATATATATTGTAGATGACTACGTCTTGATGTTAAGTCTAGCTCCGCAACTCCTGATATGATAATGTAGTAAAATGCAGTATTCTCCAAGGTTGCTCTCTTAGTACTCTGTAATTCACTATTAACTATCCCAATTCTTTTGAATGCTTCCAGATGCTCCTACATCACTAAGTCACCAATCCATCCAGAATTTAAGTGTCCAAAAATCATCAAAGAATTCAAAAACCATCCAAAATGCAAGCAAAAATCATGGCAATCACCAATCCACTTTGTTTTGATGAGTCTCCTCATCATGACTCTAAAAATCCCTTTGAAAATGATGATGACGATGATATCCTTGTTTATCAAGATGAATATCACGATGATTCCCTTGAAGATAATCTTTTGAGAAAGCTTGTCATAGGCTTTAATTAGAAAACCATGAATAATCAAAAGCCTTTAGACCAACAACTAGCTATCCCTAAAATCCCAATTGAATATCTATTAGTCATCCTTATGATACCTTTGACAAGGGAAAAACCACTCTAGCCCAAGGCCCTCATAACCAACCAATATCTAAACTCCCAAACTTACGCAAGAAACTTGTAGCCTGCACCTCCTATACAAATCCTTCATCCTCAAAAGCTTTTCAATCTAAACCATCCCATCAATCCACCCACCAATCATTTCAACCATATCATCAAAAATACATTCCAACCTCATACAACTAAACTCTAATGGATTTCCTCAAAGGAATGCTAACAAAAATTCCTAATCAAAAAAGAAAGAGCAAATTCATGGAGTTGTGCAACATCAATAATCCAATGTCATCCCCCTTCAGTAAATACAAGTATATTGTTGACTATGTAATCATCAACCCAAAGCCTATCAAGAATGTCTAAGATAGTCCTAAATCCATCATCCCTACAAGTATACCTATGTGGGACAATAAACACTGACATTTCCAAATATCCATCAAATCTAAAATATAGAATATTCATAAGAGTCAAAGACCCCTCACCTATCCATACATGCAACTCAAGGAGTCTAACCACACATTTATCACTAAAGGAGATGTCATGACAAAATGACACTCATCCATCATGTTGACAAAGAAAACAAGAGTATGTCAAGAGCTTGATCCAAAGCATGCCCAAAATCATCCCCAACCAAATCAAGATCCAAGTAGCCATGCTAGTCCCTTTCATGATCTTGTACACTCTCAAGATCCATGCACCCACATGAACTATTGCAAGTATGGGCTTAACTGGTATTGTCATTGATGTCAACATACTCCTGTTGTATTAATGATAAGGTTTGGATGAACCGTGAGCTGAGGATATTGAGAAAATTAGTCTCAATCAAGAACAATGAAGAACAGTGATGACTGTAAGGAAAAAATCCAAGATAGGATGATGATTAGAGGATGCAAATTAAAGGGTTTATATATATGTGTCTATAGGTGATCCAGTAGAGATTTCAAAGGTCTGCATGAAGATATGAAGAAGTTGTGGCCTCTCAAGTAAAACCGGTTCCGGTAGGTATTCAGAGGTGACAGAGTGTAACAAGAAAGGTCCGGTGAGATCCGGAAATGAATTTTCCTATTCTGCGGATTCAAGGGAATGCTTAGGAAGTCTTTGTGGTGTATCAACTCTATTGGTTCATGGTTTGAAGGTCTGCAAGCATCTATTCCTTTGTGACAGTTATGACAGACTATGTTCTTGAGGTTCTAGATGAAGGAGAGAAGGTTTTAGTAATCAGAAGAAGTGTGGATGTTCTTGATGTTTCAGGCAAGCTTGTGGAGGTCTTTGGATTGTGTCTAGTTTGTGTTGGTGGTCCACATTGAAGTTGGAGCTCGCAATTGAAGAGTAACTTTTGCATGATGGTGTTCTTCTTGAGACAGGCCGACTAGATGAATTATGCATCTGTCAGATGATCTTATGAATGTTTGTCGACTTAGATGATCATTCCTAAGTTGATGCCTTGTATAAATAAGGGATTGTGAAGTCAATTTGAACTTGCCTTTTTGTGTGGGGATGAGAGTGTGGTAGCGAAGAAGAGAGTGAAAGGCAGAGAAGAAGTATTGAGCTTAATGGAACTGATTCAAGCATGGTGAAGATGCTATTCTCTAGTTCATGTGTGTGATACTTATTTCTTTGTAGACAGTGTGTCTCTTGTAGGCAGTGAGCCTCTTGTGAGCAGTGTGCTCAGGCAATGAGCCCTAATTGGCATGTGCCATTTTGTTCTTTCTATTCTTCTAACAGAGAATACATTCTTGGGTTAATCACCCCGTGGTTTTTCCCTTAACCAGGTTTTCCACGTCAAAATCTTGGTGTCTTATGTGTTGATGAGTTTATGCTTTTCATTTGAATGCATTATTTCATATTTAATATACTGCTAATCACTAAGAGGATTTAAGTGTGTAAATTGGAGAAAGTTTTGCACAACTGATTCACCCCCCTCTCAGTTGTGTTCCCTAAGTCTAACAATTGGTATTAGAGCTAAGTTCCTCTAAAAGGAGCTTAACTGCTTGAGGAGACCTAGGATGTCATCTTACAAGAAGGATAGTCCGAAGTTTGATGGAACCAACTTTGCTCTTTGGAAAGGTCGCATGAAATTTCACTTGCAGTGTATGGGAATGGCGTACTGGTCCATGGTTACAAAACTGTATGTACCTCCACAGGGTGGTCCAACAACCCTAAATGAAATCACAGATGCTGAAAACAATCTGCAAACCAAAGAGGCTCTTCTAAGCGCATTATCTGACTCAGAGCTCTCAAATGTTATTGACCTACCAACTGCCTTTAAGATTTGGAATAAACTGGAACTTCTGCATGAAGGAGACCAGTATGTTAAATGTGCAAGGTTACAAAGTCTAAAAGGGAAATTTGAAAAACTGAAGATAAGAGATGATAAAAATATTACCACTTTTATGCCAAGAGTGAATGAGCTGGTTTGTGGAATTAGAAATGCTGGTGGAGTCTTGGATGAAAATGAGATTGTTGGTAAAATTCTTAGATCCCTTCCTGCTTCTTACAAAATCAAGGCTCCTGCCATTGAAGAATTCAGAGCCCATACAACTGTCACAAGAGATCAATTGGCTGGGAAATTGGCTGCATTTGAAATGACAAAGTTTGGAGATGACCCCCCTAAGACTGAATCTGCATTCAAAGCCAATGCCTCTGTTAAAGGTAAACAAAGGTTTGATCCGAGAGAGAATTCTTCAAGGAAATTGTCATGGTATGAAAAAGAAAGAAAAGATCTGGAAGAAGAAGAAGTAGAAACTGCTCAACTTGAATCCCTTATTGCAAAAAGGCTACCAAGAGGATCTGGTAAGTATGAAGGAAAATTACCTTTTAAGTGTTTTAATTGCAATAAGATTAGTCATTTTGCCTCAAGGTGTCCGGAAAGATTTTCAAGGCAAAATCCTAACAAGCCAAGGTTCCAAAAGAACTATTACTATGTACATGAAGATGATGATAATGAAGGAGTAACAGATGATGAATCAGAGATAGGAAACAAATCCAGAAATGAATGGGTGTTCATTGCTATCAAGGAAGAAGATCCAATATCCTCTGTATCTGTTAATCTTAAGACTGTGGAAAGAACTCTGGCTGCCCAAATTGAAGAGAAGGATGATTGGGTCATTGACAGTGGATGCTCTCACCATATGACAGGTGACAAAAATAAGTTTGTAGATTTGGAAAGGTATGAAGGAGGAGTGGTAAAGTTTGGTGACAATTCTGCTGGTAGAATCAGAGGAAGAGGAACTATTTCTTTTGATGGAAGAAACAAAACTGGTAATGTACTGTATGTTGAAGGTTTGAAGCACAATCTTCTCAGTGTTGGATAGTTGGTGGACAAAGGCTATGATCTCCGATTCAAGGATGGAAAATGCAAAATCTTTGAAAGTTCTGGAATGGAGATTGCATCCGGTACTCAAACTAAAGGTAATATCTTCCACTTGGTTGGTACTGGTAAAAGCTACTTATTTGTTCAAGTTGATCAGAGTTGGTTATGGCATAGAAGGACGTGTCATGTGAATTTTGATAATATCATCAAGATAAGCAATACTCAGGCTGTAAGAGATCTTCCAAAATTGGTGAAACCTACTAACAACTTGTGCAAAGAATGTCAATTGGGTAAGCTGAGCAGAGTCACATTCAAAAGCAAGGAACTGTCTTCTACCAGATTATTAGACTTAGTTCACACTGATCTTTGTGGTCTAACAAGAACTAGGAGTATTCAAGGTGATAGATACTTCATGCTACTAATTGATGACTATTCCCGGATGATGTGGGTAACCTTTCTAAAGGAGAAATCAGAAGCTCATGAGAAATTCAAAATATTCAAGGCTATGGTAGAGAATGAAATAGGATTAAAGTTGAAATGTCTGAGGTCTGATAGAGGTGGAGAATTCACATCCGGTGAGTTCATAGAGTTCTATGAGAAACATGGAATTAAGAGGCAGTTGTCTGCTCCTAGGACTCCACAGCAGAATGGAGTAATGGAGAGAAAGAACCAGACCATCCAAGAAGCATCTAGGACCATGATGATGGAAGCAAATGTTCCTCAGATCTATTGGAGAGAAGCTGTCAGCACTGCAATCTATACTCTCAATCGAGTTCAAATCAGAAGCAATACCGATAAGACCCCTTATGAACTTTGGTTTGACATTACTCCTACTGTAAGATATTTCAGAGTCTTTGGTAGCAAATGTTACATCAAAAGAGATGAAGATCTAGGCAAGTTTGATGCTAGAAGTGATGAAGGAATATTCTTGGGTTACTCTACTCAAAGCAAAGCATACCGGTGTTATAACAAGAGACTAAGAAATATGATAGAAAGTACAAATGTGAAGGTTGATGAGGGAATAGAGAAACCCTCAAGGTTTTATGAATATGATGAAGATGATCAGAATGGTGTTCTAGTTCAAGGAGTTCAATCCATATCTGAAAGTCAAATTCAAACTGATCCGATAAATCAGGAAGAAGAGATAGGTTTAAATGAGCCTGATCAAGAAGCAGAAGTGTAAGAAACTCCCAAAGTTCCAAGGTATGTATGATTGAACCACTCTGAAGATTAGATCATAGGTGACAAAAGCAAAGGTGTACTAACAAGAAGGAGATTTGCTCAAGATTCAAAAGAGTATTGTTTGATTTCAAAGATTGAACCTAAGACAGTGAATGAAGCTTGCAATGATGAAAACTAGACTAAAGCAATGGAGGAAGAGTTGGCTCAAATAGAGAAAAATCACAATTGGGATCTTGTTCCTAGACCTAGAAACAAGAATGTGATTGGAACCAAATGGGTCTTCTGGAACAAACTAAATGAAGTTGGTGAAGTAATCAGAAATAAAGCTAGATTGGTCTGCAAGGGCTACTCTCAAATAGAAGGAAATGATTTTGAAGAAACTTTTGCTCCAGTGGCAAGAATTGAAGCAGTCAGATTATTTCTTGCTTTTGTTGCCTTCAAGGATTTCAAAGTATATCAGATGGATGTCAAGTCTACCTTTCTAAATGGTGACTTGGAAGAAGAAGTGTATATAGAGCAACCAGATGGATTTCAGTTGTCTGATCATGGTGATATGGTCTGCAAGTTGAAGAAGGCACTGTATGGATTAAAGCAAGCCCCAAGAGCTTGGTATGAAAGATTGGATAAGCATCTTTTGAAGATTGGTTTCAACAAAGGTAATGCTGACAGTAACTTATATTTCAAAATTGATCATGAAAACATCTTGATTGTTGAAGTATTTGTTGATGATATCATCTTTGGAGGAAGAGATAGTATGTGTAAAGCTTTTGCAAATCAAATGAAAAGTGAGTTTGAGATGTCTATGCTTGGTGAAATGAATTTCTTTTTGGGTCTGCAAATTACTCAAACAAAGAAAGGAATCTTCATTTCTCAGACCAAATATGTGAAAGAATTGTTGAAAAAAATTTGGATGGAAGATTCAAAGCCAATGAATACTCCCATGGCAACTGGATGTAAGTTGAGCAAAGATGATGACTCTCCTAAGGTAGACCAGACAAAGTACAGATCAATGATTGGAGGATTGTTGTATCTCACTCAAACTAGACCAGATATTATGCAAGCTGTTGGTCTTGTTGCTAGATTCCAAGTTGATCCTAGAGAATCCCATGTTATGGAAATCAAGAGGATTTTTAGATATCTAAAAGGGACGGTTGAGTATGGTCTGTGGTATCCTAGAGATCATGATTTCTCTCTTCATGCATATACAGATGCTGATTGGGCAGGAGATGTGGATGACCAGAAGAGTACCAGTGGTGGAACATTCTTTTTGGGGAAAAGATTGGTTTCTTGGCTAAGCAAGAAATAAGAGGCAATATCTCTATCTACAACTGAAGCAGAATATATTGCAGTAGTAGGTAGTTGCACTCAAGTTTTATGGATGAAGTAGATGCTAAGAGATATTAAAGTGGAGTATGAGAAACCTATCACAATCTTCTGTGATAATTCAAGTGCTATAAGTATATCTAAGAATCCAGTGTTGCAATCAAAGACTAAGCATATATCTATCAAGTTTCACTTTCTAAGAGAGCAAGTGAACAATAATGAAGTCAAATTGGAGTTTGTGTCATCCAAGGATCAGATTGCAGATATCTTTACTAAACCTCTACCTAAGGACTCTTTTGAGTATCTCAGGGAGAAGTTAGGGGTTATTGCCCCTCTGGTGATGAACTAAGGTGTACTGATGTGCATCAATTCAGTGGGTATCATAGTCATATCTTGTGATCCAGATTGATATTGGGGAGCTGCTACTCAGGGGGAGCAATAGGTATGACTCTGAAGTGGTGAAATTGCAAGTATGTGCCCTTTGCCATTGATGTCAAAGGGGGAGAGAAGACATGTGAAAAACAAGTGGTTGCTGATCAAAGGGGAGCAGTAAAGGAGAGAAGACATGTGAATGGTTGATGTTGATAGGGGGAGCTGTGACAGTAAGAAGTTCTTGACTTGATGGTTAAAATAGTTTTTCACATCTTATGTTGCCATCAATGACAAAGGGGGAGATTGTTGCAAGTATGGGCTTAAATGGTATTGTCATTGATGTCAACATACTCCTGTTGCATTAATGATAAGGTTTGGATGAACCGTGAGCTGAGGATATTGAGAAAATTAGTCTCAATCAGGAATAGTGAAGAATAGTGATGACTGTAAGGAAAAAGTCCAAGATAGGATGATGCTCAGAGGATGTGGATTAAGGGGTTTGTATATATGTGTCTGTAGGTGATCCAGTAGAGATTTTAGAGGTCCACATGAAGATATGAAGGAGTTGTGTCCGCTCAAGTAAAACCGGTTCTGGTAGGTATTCAAAGGTGATAGAGTGTAACAAGAAAGGTCCGGTGAGATTTGGAAATGAAGTTTTCTATTCTACAGATTCAAGGGAGTGCTTAGGAAGTCTTTGTGGGGTATCAAATCTATTGGTTCATGGTTTGAAGGTCTGGAAGCATCTATTCCTTTGTGACAGTTATGACAGACTATGTTCTTGAGGTTCTAGATGAAGGAGAGAAGGATTTCAATAATCAGAAGAAGTGTGGATGTTCTTGATGTTTCAGGCAAGCTTGTGGAGGTCTTTGGATTGTGTCCAGTTTGTGTTGGTGGTCCGCATTGAAGTTGGAGCTCGCAATTGAAGAGTAACTTCTGCATTATGGTGTTCTTCTTGAGACAGGCTGACTGGATGAATTATGCATCTGTCGGATGATCTTATGAATGTTTTCCAACTTAGATGATCATTCCTAAGTTGATGCCTTGTATAAATAAGGGATTGCAAAGTCAGTTTGAACTTGCCTTTTTGTGTGGGGATGAGAGTGTGGTAGCGAAGAGGAGAGCGAAAGGCAGAGCAGAAGTATTGAGCTTAATGGAACTGATTCAAGCATGGTGAAGATTCTATTCTCCAGTTCATGTATGTGATACTTATTTCTTTGTAGACAGTGTGTCTCTTGTAGGCAGTGAGCCTCTTGTGAGCAGTTTGCTCAGGCAATGAGCCCTAATTGGCATGTGCCATTTTGTTCTTTCTATTCTTCTAACAGAGAATACATTCTTGGGTTAATCACCTCATGTTTTTTCCCTTAACCGGGTTTTCCACGTCAAAATCTTGGTGTCTTATGTGTTGATGAGTTTTTGCTTTTGATTTGAATGCATTATGTTTCATATTTAATATACTACTAATCACTAAGAGGATTTAAGTGTGTAAATTGGAGAAAGTTTTGCATAACTGATTCACCCCTCCCTCTCAGTTATGTGCCCTAAGTCTAACATGAATGCCATCCCTAGGTGACAATCCTATCACCTTGGTTCAGCCACCTTTGTTTGAGTTAGTCTTCTTGTTGAAGAGAAAATTACAACTACCACCAATTCCTATATGTCTAAGGATGAATTCACATCTTGTTTTTAAAGTGAGAGGTATCCCATTACAAATTAAATGTGTCAAACCAAGAGATATCAAGTCAAATGATTAGGACTTCATGAGAAAGGTATTTTGAAGCCCATACATGTTAATGCAAATCAAGGATTTCAGGGCATCGACTATAAACCTCAATATGCACAATCTAAAAATGTTGGTAACACTTTTGTAAATCTTAAGGTAACTTCTTCCAACATTAAAATAGGTTCCTCTCATCATTCCTATAAAGATTTTGTTTCTATCAACTCTTTCATTGACACCATTATCCCTATCACCAACCTTGACCATCCATCACCTCAAATCATCGATCAAGAACAATTAAATCACACATCATTTGAATTATTCCAAAATGATGAAGCTATCACAACATTCATGGGATTCCAAGATAATATTTCCCCATGGGACCATAACATAGGATTTGAAATCAACTTAGATTCACTGGCATATGAAGCAAATATCCCACAAGAATCTAAGGATCACCATGTCACAAAGCATCAACATGCAATATCCAATCAAAATTAAGTCAAAAAAAATGGATCAAAAAGGCAACATGGGTCCACCCATCACAAAAGAAACACAAAAGCAATGTAGGTTCCAAAGTAAAGAGAGGCAATGAATTCAAATGGAGCATCCAAGTTTGCCTCCAAAATCTCATGCCACCTTCAATCTTGATCATCTGCATCCCCCCATCCAAAATCTAATCCAGTAATCCTAAATCCCAACCCAAGCATCCCAATCTAAAATCTAAATATAAAAAATCCATTTGCGTTTGTAAATCCTAAAATTGGCAATCCAAAAATCCCCCATCCCAATCCCAAAATCTAAAATCCAAAAATCCAAGCATCCCCTCAAATCTTAAATCCCATGCAAATCCAATCATAGAACATAGCATAGTGTGTACAATTTTTGGTCCTATTTCCCCTTGGCACCATGCAATTTATTCACACCTCCACAAACACATCCTTCCATCCACCCCTTTTACATAACCAAATCCACTATCTAACATACCTCCAAAATCACATCCCTTTAATCCAAGATTTTGCATAATTACTATCCATCCTTCATCCAAATTACCTTCCATTCCATTTTCCTTGGTATCATCCTCTAATGTAGGGGATACAATGGTACCATGTTTACATTTGGAAGAATCTACCTTAGCCATCAACAATGTTTCTAACAACATCCATAAAATGCAATGTTAACAACATGGATTGTGCACAACAATTATTTAGAATGGGATACTATTATCTCACCATGGAAACATATGCTTGATTCTAAAAATCCTAAATCCAAATCCATCCATCCCATCCTAGCATCCAAATCCAAAAAATCTAAAAAATCCAAAAAATAAGAAAAATCTTTAAAAGAAAAAAATTTAAAAAGTTAAGAGAAAAATCATCCAATGGTGAAAACCATTCTCATGGTGCCTTGGATAAGTACCATGATGAAAATCCATTCTCAAACATCATGTATAAATCATCTATCTTTGAGCATCCTACACTTGGGGACAAGCTTCTCCCATCCTATTTTGTTATTCCCGTTAGTTGTATTTGCATATCTATCCAACATACCCAATCCATCCTCCCTTCTAACTTTTTACCTTGATAAGGTTAAGGAAATAATGTTGAAACATGCTTTGGACACCTCTTGATGTACCCAGTCCTTTGCAACAACTACTACCATATATTATCACAAGCATTGCAACACAACATAATTAGTGGCATATCTAGAGTGGAGCATGTTATTCCTATCTAATGTAGTCCTTATATATCACATCCTAAACCCCACAGCCATCTCATCCACTATCTCCAATCCCTCAATTGTCCCATCTAATCCTCCCTTCATTCTTGTCTCTTGACTTGGTTTTCCCGTGTCATTAGTTACAAGAAGGCTATCCAAATGCAATCCAATGAGACAATGCCATTTACCCAAAGACGTCCATCCAAATGCAAGAAATCACAATCCACACACATATATCCAAGAAATATAGCATATCATCCAAAAGCATCTATAAATTTTGTTCCTAGCCTTGTTGCAATCCTTGATCAACTCTAATCAACCCATACTTATCAAGATATATTGTTCTTGAACATCATGTTTTTATTAGGATATATCTTTCCCACATCAACAACACTATCATCATCAATCAATCATAAGTTTTTATAGCTTGAACAAGGGAAAAATCTTTTTTGTCTTTGTATCATTTGTGCATGCTTGCTTTCTTGCTTATGTATTTTATCATTTTGTTTTGTATCTATAACTGTCCTTGTAGCATATTACCATAGTGACATCATGGTCTTTCATATCATGCTACCATATAGCATACACTTGATTGCAACTTTTTCCTTTGGGTTAGTCATTCATGCATATGGCACAATCCCATCATGGTTCCTAATACTGTGGTGCATCATGTCTTATGCTACAACAAATACTAGGTTTCTCAACCTACTAGCAATCCACCCCATCCATTTGCATATCCCTCCCCTCTATTCCTTAATTAATATTTGTATCCTTAGCATTCATCTTTTAACTCCTTTTATCTATTCTCCCCCATCCCTTCATCCAAAATCAACATCCACTTCTATCTCACATCTTTCTTCTCCATTCCTCCCTAAGCATCTTTACTAACATCTTTTTCATCCATTTTGAGAGCACACTCATGTGTTCTTCAAACCCACCTATCCTCTCAAGGGGGCATCCCTAAGCCCAATTATTTTTATCCAAAATAAAATCACCAATGTCATCCCACCAAGTGCCTATATCTACTTTATTTGAAATGCTATTATTTCTCTTAGTTGCAACACCATCTCAAAGAGGGGCAATATGTAGACACCTAAAAATGCATTCTCACAATTTTGTTGTCATCACACTAAAGTTAAACCCCATAATTCTGTAAGGAAAGCACAGGTGCGGAAGACAGCTTCCCTAATGTTAATTCCAAGGGGACGATGCAGACAAGTCACTTTTAAAACTAAATAACATAGATAAGTACATGAGAGAAACCAAAATAGACAATATTTAGAACACAGACACACAGAATTACGTGGGAAAACCCTTACGGGTAAAAAACCCACCACCACAAGAAAACAATCTTTATTATAGTAAGATATACAGTTACAATAAAGAACTCAGCTTCTTGCTCTGGTGTTTGATTCTCGACTTCATACACAGTTCACTCCACTGTACATTTACAGAACGAACCTTTATTCAAGTCTCATCATAATAATACCAACGACACCTGTAGACTTATCATTCTATTTCCAGTCTGCAAGAACAAAAGTCGTTACACACTTCTGCCCTAACTGATCGAACAAATTTCTCAGATGTCGCTGCTATCTAACCGTCGCAACGGTTCACATTTCAGTGAGGTGTTTAGTCCCACATGTACCAAGTTGCAAAGGACTTTGCAGTTTATAACCACCAACAGACGAAAGAGTATTGTCGACAATTTTGTTGCCGACAATACCAAGCCTCCAAGTCCATCGGCATAACAACTCCCATCGACCCTCAAACTTCACCTCCCACCGATGAGCACTGTCTCCCCGATCACCAAGGTTACCATCGGTATGACACTCTCCATCGGCAAAAGATCTAGCCCTCGCTCCGACAGTGGTTTGTCTCACCGATACCAATAAAACTTCCATCGGGATGTCCGCAGTACATCGGCCCAACACCTTTAGGCTATGCCGACGGGTATTCTCTTGCCGATAGACATACGCCATCGGAGTGACTACTCCTGTCGGAGTAACTCCACATAGCTTGGCCGATAGGCCTTGTCTCGCCGACGGTTAAATGCTTCCATCGGGGTGACACTCAGCATCGGACAAACCTTCGATGCTTATTCCGACGGCCCTTGTCTCACCGATGCCAATGGTCTTCAACACGGTCCTGTCGATAGTACTTCGTCACAGCGATGGTTCAAAGAATAAGTTCAACGAAGAGGTTCAAAGCATAGGTTCAACTAAGAGGTTCAAGTAGTAATTTGAGACACAAGTTCTCTTCAAATTCCACTTCTAATATTAATTAAATAAGCTATATTTAATTAATTAATTAATTTGATCATTCCTTCAACATTAATTAAATAAATCTTGATTATTTAATTAATAAATCTAACATTTCTTCTCATATTAATTAAATAAATTATACTATTTATAAAAAATAAACTATATCAACCCTTCTTCTAATGTTCCATTTTAATTGAATAAATAAACATTTATTTAGTTAAATCAATCACCCCCTCAACAGTCCCCCAAAAATTAAATAAATACCTGTAATATTTATTTAATTTATCCCAAAATCCTCTTTATCATTAGTTGATTAAATAAACCTAGTTTAATTAACTAACTAATCATTTACACATTCCTCTACCAAATCGACAAAGTCAACCTTGCACAAGGCTCCAAAAATGACCTTTTCAATCCTCACCCTCCATTCAATCAAGAAAATCCTCATCCTCCATCTCTTTTCAATTCTTGTCCTAATAATGTGCACCAATCACAAAGTGCCACTTGTAGGCTTCTCATTATCCCTTGAGAATGGATCAACCCATCCTTCCATTGCAGAAGATCTAATCCTATACATCCATCATCCTCATCAAACATCTATAAATCAGCCATTCCTCAAGCCATTTCCAAGAATAGGAATGGGATGTAAAGCAAGGTCATACTATTAGAATGAGCTACCACATCTCAACACAACAACAACAATCAACTTGAACACATTCGATATCAGAACCAAGGTTTGTGTTGGTGAGATCACTTGTTCTTTCACTTTTTATATGAAAATCTTAGCTCAATTGGAGGTGTAGATTAGTGTAGAATAGGATAGATGTTTTGAATGTATTTGTCTATTGGATTATTCCACATTTTGATATACACAAGATTCACTACATTATATCTCATATTAGTATATGAAATGTGCCTTGCAAACTTTCCCAAAGGCTTTGTTGATCATATTATAGAAGTAAACAATTGATGTTGATGGCATAAGAAAGACAAATGATAAGGAAATATTTATTTCGTCTATCAATAAAGAAAGAATGGCCATTCCTAAGGCAAGAATTTTAGTTGGAAATAAAATTTTGTCTAACCCTAGTGAAAATATTGAATCCATTGTAATAAAAATATTTAAATACATGGTCCCTTGAAGATTACTTTAGATCATAATTGGTTGGATAACCATTGACTTTTCATGCCCATATATGGAATTATTTTCCTTTATATTTTCATATGAATGTTAGGTTGAGACTCCATAAAATGTTTAACCTTGGAAGATGGCTTTAAATACCATCAACCTCACCAATGAAATAACACCCAATTATTGATCTTGTAGTTTTATAAATAATGAGATATCATTGCGTTGGTCAATTCTAAATTGTAATATGTTATCTATACTCTTTTATGCAATCATTCAACCTATTAGCGTTGGTATATCAAAACATTACAACAAACAAACAATGAACAATCATATATATTCTTTGGTGGCCATAGTCTACCATAAATATTTCACATGGTTAAATAGTAATTCTCATATAGTAATTATGAACTTTTAGAAAAGTTATTATTTAGGGTTAGGAGTCAAGGTCTTAGTGGTAACTACTCTACTAAAATTTGTGTTTACCATTCAACTAAAATGGAACCTGGTGGAATGTACAACAACCAAGCAACTTAGAAAGTAGACTACAATCCAAGACTAGTTATTGAAAAATATCTAAAAAATAGCATGAAAACAAACTTTTTCTTGACCAATTCAAAATATGATAGAGCTAGTTGTTGTAAAAGATAATATGAAGTTTCCATTGAGATAATAACAAATAACAGATATTTGAATTTTTCTATAATGACCTAAAATATGAAATATTAAACCAAGACACTCAAATAAATTATGAAAATAATCTAAAAACTAACCACTATTAAAGAAACAACTTTACTAAAAAAGTGCATACACTTTGATACGAACCATTTTAGCCTAAAGGAGGGTTAAAAATATGCTTCTCTATCTCAATTGTATAAAGATTAAGACTAAATGAAGGTTATGCCAATTTGGTGAATGAAAATATAAATAAAAGCTCAATCTTGAAGGATATATGCTTGTAATAGTGGAGAAGGAGAAGCCAAAAGGTGCAAGGGATGCCTCCAATCCTTAACAAAAATTGATGAGAGCCAAATAGAAACACCCACATGTACCATAGACACAAGTCTATTGTAGAAGTCAAATGACCTATTCCACATGTTCTTACTCAAAACAACAAATGTCTCATTCCATGTAAACCCACCCACCAAGGTGCTGCCACAATAATGGGTTACACTTTTTGGGACATCCTAATTTTTGCCGAAATCACATATTTTTAGAAAATATAATGATTCAAGCCTTGAAAGGTTCCATTTAAAGGATTTTAATTGAAGAGGGTTTGATCAAACCCCTTAGATTCAAACCCCCTTGGATAGAACCCTGTTAGTTTTAAACCATACCTATAATGGAGTCTCCTGTACACCTATCAAAATGCTGATAAAAAACCACTTTTGATTTACCTTTTGGGGGATGAAATGAATTAATTTAAAATTTATGTTTTGTAAGTATATAGTCCTTATTATAAGCTTCCCAAAAAGTATAATTTTAAATATATTTAATTTAATTATTATATTTATTTTTTAGTTCTTGTGAATGTAGGTTTTTCACCGAACATCAAGTTCTCTATTCTACACACATGGAAAATTAGTAAATTACTTTTTTTTTTTTGAAAAAATATCTATGCCCTAGGTATTGATGTACTTGTTTCAACAAAAAAATAAAAATTGAATTTTGATACATACAGAAAAAGTTATGTTTTACGACATACGTCTATGTCTAAATTATAATTAGTTTGACTTCAAAACTTAATTAAAAAAAATATTCAACAAAACATTATGAAACCAAATGCATGCCCTTTATATCGGTGTTACCAATCTAAATTCAAAAGAATCAAAATTTTATCCTTTGTAGAAAAAAAGTTATGTGCTACAGAATACACATCACTTTAAAAAAAAATTGTTTACTATTAAAACTAGTTATCAAAGGAGATGCAAACAAATTTACAATTTAACTCCAATTTTTTTTAAAATAATATATTTAGAATCTACAAACAAAATCTCACAAATCACTAGTTCGCATCATCCTCAAATTCCTAATGGTTTAGTGGCTATAGGTGTTACAAAGTGAAGATTTAGTTCACAATGTTGATTTGAATGTCAAGTTTGGCCAAAAAGTGTAACCCATTATTGTGGGATGACCCACCACCACTATATGCCATGTGTCAAAATTGTCACTATTATCCATACCCTTCAAAACACATTTTATATTGTGTTCATATAGCAGAGTTGAAATTATGGGTGTTCATGAATTGTAATTATACAAACATAGAATAATCATGTATTTTGAATTCCATTGGATCATAAAGTAAGGGCTAGACAACATGATACTTGTGGCACTATTTTTACCAGAGTATATAAAATTAAAAGGATTAAAGTTATCAAAGTTAATTTATATTACAACAAATTTAATATAGTTATTACTAGTGTTAAAATAATTTAGAATATGCAATGATATCAAAATAGATGTAAATAACTAGTGTAAACTATAGCATGTGGTATTTTAGTAAGAACTCTTAAGTAAATAATTAATACAGTAAATTAGATAACACAATCACATAATTTAATTAGATTAACATCAAAATCACATATATTATATATAATAAGAGATTAAATACTTATCTGAGTTCAAGAATAGGCTAGGGGAAATGACTTGCTAGACCCCTCCATCACTAGAGGAGGGATGAGAAGCTCTCCTAGATCATTTCTTAGCATTATAGAGGTCAATCATTGTCAGTTCATGCCCAACATTGTAGGAGAAATGTTTTACGAACTTCTCCACAAGCTTGCCAAATGAAGTGATGGACCCTTTGGGTAGATGCAAGAACCATTCCAATGCTTTCCCTCCTAATCTTCAGGGGAAGAGGTGAGTGTAAGTGCATGGAAATGGGGGAAAAAAAGGGGGTCAAAAGTGGCCACTTTTTCCTAAAATCAATTAAACCTGAAATTGCGAGTAATTTGAGATGTTTACACTCAAAATTTGAAGACATGGTAAGAACAAGAATTGTAGTACTCCAAATTTAGTTTCTAAACTACTAAAGATTTTTAAAAATGGTTAAGGTTAAGAGGGTGAAATGTTGAATGCACACAAAAGTGTTCCTATTTTTATAACTAAAATATAACATAGTGTCTAGTGTGTGCCCCCCTATTTTTTGTTGCGTAAGGTATTTTTAAAAAATAGTTGGTAGAAATATAGTCAAGAGTGAGTACTAAAAGTTGTGTATTTTTTCATATTTTTTATTGAATATTTATTTTTTGTGATTTCTCAAAATGGATGCATCCTAAAAATTGCATCACTGAGCATTTGCATCACATAACTTAAACAGAACTAATCAATAATGTAAATTTATTTTTTTGAATGTGTAGAGAATGAAGTGTAGAACAATCCTATATAATGTTTTTCAAATTTGGATGAGTGGGTCAAAAGTTATAAAAAAAACCAATACATATGTATCTAAGGAATATGAAGACACTCTATAAAGAAAATAAAATAAAATACCTTAACTTGTTCAAAATTATAAAAAAATTATATGGATAGGAAGATAAGAAGTAGCTCATTGTTTTGGTGGTTATTTCATAAAATTTTGATGTAAGGCATGTAAATCTAATGAGGTTGAAGTTCAAATTCGTTCTCTTATGTCAAAACATGAATTTACTGGCTACAAGGGATCTCTAACCCTTAGCCTTGGAAATCCAAGGCTAAATGGGTGGTATCATCACAAATTTAAATTTAAGTCATTAGAAATGCATACGTGTTATAGCGTGTACATGTTATATAATACCTGTGCTATACTTTGTAAAATCAATACAAACATAACGTGCTCTATAAAATTCAATGCAAACATAACATGCTCACGTTATATTTGCATTGAATTTGTAAATATAACATGTACGTATTATTTCTTAGATCTAATCCAAGACATAACATGTACGCCTTATGGATCATATGCATTTTGCATAGCGCGTATGCGTTTTGCAAAAAAATCAACATTGGCAACTAAATTGTCCCCCATTTCCATGCACTTACCTGTGAAGCAAGTAGATGTCCTCATGTTCAACCTTTGATAGGCCATAAATTTTTTTTTATGTGTTCCCTTGGATCTCCCTTACCCTTATATTTCTCAAATTTTGGGATTTCAAAGTAAAGGGCGGAAGGGAATTTGTGAGACATTATGGTCAAGAGAACAAGGACATAGCTCCTCAAATTTATATAACTTGCTCTATGTCCCATCCTGCAACCCCTTGATGGTGTCCTTCATGGATTTCCATTCTAAATCAAATGCTATGTCAAGATGTGATATATATTTGTGTTGGTAATTTTGGTGTAAAAGTTTGTAGTGGTGAGGAATTGAACTATTTTGAGGTTTTCTAAGGGGGATGTGAGAATGGATAGGAATTAGAATGTTAGGAATAGGGCTGCCAGAGATCAGGATTTTAGGAATGGGGATTTTAGGGACTGGAATGTGAGTATACTTTGGTTGGTATGTATGGTGCTTGGATCTTGTTTGATACTCATTGGTAGGTGTGTGTTGGCTAGTTGAAGGTATGTTTAAGGGATCATTTTGGTTGGAAGACCATGTCCTGTGTTGGGTTAGCTTCATGAGACATGTCTTTCGTTTCACCACAAGGGGTATTTTGGGTCAAGGTTGAGTGTTTTGATCAAGGTGATGGTTGGTATGATCATGGTTGTGGCTAGGGGTTTTGTGGTGGTAGCGTGATGCTCTTCATAGTCATGGTAATGGGTATGGAATTTAGGATGCTTAATGTTCTCAATGTTGAAAAGATCATAGTCAAGTGGTAACTTGGCCTTAATTTGATTAGGTGCCAAAGTGTGTCATCTTTGTTTGTTTCTATGAATCCATCTGTAAGGGTACATCCTTGTTTAGAACTAAGGAATTCATGGTAGTCAAAAGAATATTCACTTTGGTTGGGGGTGTCACTGTCACTATCACTATCATGGGGATGATATGACTCTCTCACATAAGGATTTTGGACTAAATCTTGCCCAACATGGAAGGGATTTTGTTCATGGAATTCCATTCTAAGCTTGGCTTATTGTCTAGTAATAGGGGACATACAAGTTAGCTTCAAAAGGATGTGGCTTTGGATTTTTTAAAGATTGGTTTTTAATTTGATTCTTGTATTGGTTTCCTAAGGCTAACCTTCAATGGTGAAGTTTGGATTGGACTTGGGTTTCTAAAGGGTGACCTTTGGATTTAGGATTGTTTTGATGATTGTATTTGAGGATGAGTTTTGGATTTGGATAGTTGGCTTGTTGGATAATGGGATTTGGGATCCCAAGGATGGTTTAATAATTTGGATTAGTTGATGATTAAATTTTGGATCTCAAGGATGAATTTTGGATAGTTGGTCTAGAACTTAAGATTGGCTTAAGGTTTCAAGGATGAACTTAGGATGGTTGGATCTTGATTTAGGAGTCCAAATATGTTTTAAGATAATGAGATTTTGGTTTAGGACCTTTCAAGGATGGGATAATTTGGATTATAATTGGGATTAGGCCTCCAAGGATGTGATAATTTTATGTTGGGTTTGGATTGTGACTACAAGGACGGATTTGAGGTAACTTGGATTTATCAATTTTTGGTGTGTCTTTTCAAGATGATGATGTGATCTTCAAAGGTTTGTCTAGTTTTCAATTTTTGAATGCAAGTATGAGTTTAAGATAGTGCACAAACAAATCAAACACACTAACAACCTAGTGTATTTAAGTGGGAGTGTTCTCACTTGTGATCCCACATATATGCGTTGAGCTAGGCATGGAAAGTATGGACCATAAGGAGGTGCTAACCACTTTTGATCCTCAAGATTACTCTTAGGCATAAGAGGAGAGAATACATGGCCTACTTTCCCACTTTGAAAGGCACATTATGAGTAACTTCTTGAGGCTAACTTCTTACTAATGCATCACAAGTGTGAATGACCAAAGGTTTGGTATGCTAGGTTTGAGGTGGCTTTCTAGGGATGTCCTTAGTATATCCAAAGGTATGTGAGGTAGAATTCTATAAAATGAGGTGTATGTCTAATGGGTGGCTTGAGAGGGTAACCCACTCTCATCCATCACTTTGTAAGATATAAAGTTTCTTGCAATCTTATCCTGATGACAAATGAACCTTGATGAGAGAGTCTTTTAATTTTCTCCCAAATTTTTAAACCCTGTCAGAAAATGTAGATTCAGGTTGCCACTTGGTGATGAAATTTAAGCCAGGACCATTAAAACAAAATAAAGAAAGTGGGACTTGTTTTTGATCTCCAAGATTGCCCTAAGGTGTAAGAAGAGAGCATAAACAAGGCCCTATTTTTAGGAAATGCAAGTGGAGAAGGGTGTTTTTGATCCTCAAGTTTGCCTTGCAGCATGAGAGGAGAGCATACACAACCATTAGCCATGAATACAAGACAAAAATAAGAAATGAAATACAACACACAAAGGATTAATTTTCTTATTAGAAAAAATGTGTTAGTAGGTTTCAGGTTTTTGGTCTTTGACAAATGAATCTACAACCACAAAATGTTTTAGTAGTCTCATAATGTCTAGGGATTCAACAGTTGATCCTAAAAATAATCAAAGATAAATCACAGGATCATCAAGCCAACAAATCAAACAAGGATTAACAAAAGATGGTTAGTATAATGTTAGAAAAACTATGATGTAGTACATATACCAAAACACAAAGCACAAGCACTGAAATTGGCACACTATTGCCACTAACTAGATAAAAAAATGTTGAAATGTAGATAGAATAGAAATAGAAAACAAAGATGCCTAACCACAAAGAAAAGATTCTAAACTTAAAACAATAACATTGATATTCAGAGTAGAAACATTGGACTAATCCAAACTAGGCAAAAGGACACATATGCTAATATAGTTAGTGTAGACATTGAAGTGGTAGCATAAACACCATGATCCAAGGAACATATGCCAAAGAACCTACAACAAGAGTTAGCAAGAAAAATCTAACATGCAAATAAAAATTTGCAAGAGTGTTAGCAAAATAAGTCAACAAACTACAAAACCTTTTGCAACCAAGTCAATCTAGTTAGGCAATAAATAGTAATGGATAAACAAACACAAGGACCACAAGACCCTATGTTCAAAAAGGATTCTAGCTAAGATTTGAAGGGTATAAAAATATACAAAACTAAGGGTTAGTTTTAGTGTCCATAAAAATGAAGCCTGCAAGGGTAGGAGCTTGCAAAAATGATGTTAAAAACCCAAGGGCATGTTGGAAAGAAGATATGCCATGCTAGGTAATACAGACACTGAAGTAGTAGTGCAAACACCTCACACCAAGGTGCAGACACCAAAAGTTGTAGAACACAAGATTTAGTCTAAATAATAAACCAAAACCCTACAAGTAGAGGTTAGTTAAAAACCCTATAGATGGATAGTAATGTATCTTGCAATGTTTGGGTAGTATGCAAGCCAAATAAGGCCAAAAGTTTGCAAGATAAGAGCCTATAAAACCCTATCTAAATATGTAATAAGATAATTGATTAAGACCCCATGAAATGCACAACTAATAAGGAGTGTGCTAGCAGGAGCCTCCAGAAGCTTATAACCTACATAAGAAATGGAGTGAGTAACCCAACAATGAGTTCATAGATGTTGTCAAACTTAGAAATATTAGAACCCTATCACATATGCCTTCAAACAGAGCAAGGATGTTGAACCTTCTAGACACCAACACAATTAGTCTAGAAAAGCATAGATGCCACATGATCCCACACTAAAACATAGAACGTAGGTGTAAGAGCTAAGAACACATCTATCTAAAAATGGAAAATCTAAAAAAATATCAACTCAACACACTCCAAAAATGAGGATTAGTGTTGGGACTCATGTCACATTGAGTTGTTCCAGAAATGTGGTTGCCAAATCCAAACAAACATAGAGAGTTAAATGCATTCAAACAAAGAACCCAATCCAAAGTAAATAAACACCTTCAGTTTGAGCAAAATGGAAGAAGCAAACAACATGCAAATATAACATAAACGTAACATTATATCTCCATGATGATTTGGTATGTGCTTCAAAATAAGTTGCAATTATATGCAATGGATGTTGGTTGCTCTCTCTCTTGAAATTGCTAAATTTGGCAGCATGTATTTGCTTGAGAATGGATGCTTGATTGTCCTTTAGGTAGAATTCCTTAAATAGACTATCTACCATGGACATGGAGGGATAAGATTTGATAATGGGATGAAGGGTGAGGATTGCCTTGCATGGATGTGCAAGATAGCCTCATGAAAAGTAGAAGAAGGAGATGAAATGGGCTTGATGGAGGGAGGATATTTTCTTAAATTACATGGAGGTGGGAGATGCAGGCATGTGGGAGAATGTGGAAGAGACAAATGGATGAAGGAGATTGAATCTTGAGATGAAGGGTGAGGATTGCTCCAAGTTGAATGAGGATGGGAGATTCACACATGTGGGAACATGAGGAGGAGACAAGTGGTAGAGAAGACATGTGTGAAGATGAATTCAACCAAGATGCTTTTGGGTTTGAAATAAATGGTGGGGATTGGAGGGAAGGTTCTTTTGGATTGTAGTAGAAGAGGGCTTGAATATTTAATTAGAAGAAAATGAATGAGCCTAATTAGTCTAATTAATTAAATAAGCATGTTTCTTTTAATTAATTAGCTAGAGAAAGGTTCGGTTTAGGTTAATTAAATAAATAGGTTTTATTTAATTAGCCTATGATGGGAAGGGATTGGTAATTAAATAAAGTGAAGATTTATTTAATTAGCACTAGTGGGAAATTAAGTTGAATTGATTGATTAGCTAGTTGACTTAATTAAATATGATATTATTTAATTAATTCATGAAGGGAAGTGATTAGCCAAATTAATAAGATTTATTTGATTAATATGTGGGAAGAGCGTCATTAGCCAAATTAATTAAATAAATACAATTTATTTAATTAATTCACAAAAAGGGAATAATTAGCCAAATTAATTAATTAAATATAATTTATTTAATTAATCTGTGGATAGAGAATGTGAGGAAAATCTGAAGTAGATTTGGAGTGTCTATAGGAATAAAACTCTATAAAGAATGAGCTTCCACTCCTTATGCCACTAAATCCTCAACCTCACATATGTTTGTATCACCTCTTGAGATTTAAAGAAGCTCTACATCTTGTACCAATCTCCATCATATCCATAGACTAACTTGAAAATAACATGGAACAAACAAGTTCTACTAATAACAGTTATCCAAGGCATGGATACAACTGATATGTTCATGTACCACCCATAAAAGATGATAATGACATAAAAACAATATTCAAGGTATTATAATTTCTAAATTGCACTCCTCTACCTCCTCAATAAACTACAATCTCGATTAAGGTTTCGTAATCCTTCACCAAGGAAATTAGATGACTATCCTAAACTTGCAATACTATGCAATTATTCAAGGGAAAAACTAGTGATTTCCCAAAGAACCATTATACTAAAGAACTTTGATCCATTCTCTACTCTATTCTATGAAATAAACAAGAGTCCCCATCATGGCAATCCTAGTTTTTGTAATTATGTTGTTTGTTCAATAACCAACAACTACAATACTTTACATGCTAAATGATTGCATCTCCTAACAAAGTATTTTGTTCATTCCAAAACTAATTTTTCCAACCAAGAGCTCAATCTCTTTTTCCATCCCTTTCCTTTCTTCTCTCTAGTGAAGTTCAAATGGCCCTAGGCACATGGACAGTTGCCTATAATGATCGTCCATCTAATAGCCTATAATCTAGAATCCAATGATTCTACTATCTCTAATGATCCATGCATTTGATAATCTCCAACATCATATCAACACACAAGCCTCTATCCATGGCCTTCCTTCTTGGACACTAATGATTTTTTATTTTTTTCCAACCATCTGAGACACATGCAAATGCCTACCTGTTATTTTCCACATGGATATGAAACAACTCAATTTTCCATGCCAACAATTACCTACAAAAAATATACATCTACCTACTATGCATTTGCCTATCTCCACAATCCTTCTTGGTAACTAACAATCCATGGTTGTAATTAAAACAACTACCTACAACACATGGCTTTGGCCATGCTATCACCCTATCCACATGGAGACTAATGACACAACCTTTCCTAGGTCAATCAACTATCAAGGATCAACATTTGCTTTGCCAATTATCACACACTTTGTCAACCTCATGATTACTTCTACACTTAATCCAACTACAACTTGAAAAAAAAAATCCTCTCCACAATACATCATTAACCAATAACAACTTCTACAACCACTCTTGATTTTTCTTTTTTTGCAACCATCTGAGACACATGCAATTGCCTACCTATTATTGTCCACATGGATATGAAGCAACTCAATTTTCCATGCCAACAATTACCTACAAAAATTATACATCTACCTACTAGGAATGTGCCTATCTCCACAATCCTTCTTGGTAACTAACAATCCATGGTTGTAATTAAAACAACTACCTACAACATATGGCTTTGGCCATGCTATCACCCTATCCACATGGAGACCAATGGCACAATCTTTCCTAGGTCAATAAACTATCAAGGATCAACATTTTCTTTTCCAATTAGCACACACTTTGTCAACCTCATGATTACTTCTACACTTAATCCAACTACAACTTCAACAACAAAAATCATCTCCACAATATATCATTAACCAATAACAACTTCTACAACCACTCATACTTTTATGTAGTACTTCGTTAACATCCTCGAGACTATGCCAACAAGCCCAACTGACTTTTCTAGTGAAGTTGTCAACTTCATTGACACCTTGTGGACCTCATCAACAATTACAATCAACTTCTGCAACATGGGAAACTTCAACTGTAGACACTTAAATTTGTTCATGTCTTGACCATTACCTAGTCAACACATTACTAGAGACATTACATGACATTTTGTCCTAATCCCACTCCTAATCCCATCTTAATCACTTAATCAATTAATTAAATAAATCTTATTTATTTAATTAATTCCCATTCACATGTCCCAACTAATTCAAATAAAAATTTGAATTTATCCTCACCTCTCACCACATTCCAACACTTGTCCATCTCTCAATTGAGTCATGTGTGGTAGTACAACTTTCATTTAGTATCCTTCACATGTCCAACTAATAGGTCTCCTCTATTCTCCTTCGCACACTTTTCACATGACTACAACTCCTCATGGAGTGGGAAAACCTAATCGATCCTAGCTGTCCACATCGTTGAAAAAAAAATTTCAATCACAACCCTTCATTCAAATCAATCACTTCCTATAAATCAAACCTCTCACAATCCGTTTGCAATGCATTAGTTTTTGAGTAGCCTCATGTTGTCAAATTTCCCACACAATCTAGTTTTCGAGTAGCCCCATGCTATCGAATTTCCCACACAATCTAGTTTTTGAGTAGCCTCATGCTATCAAATTTCCTCTAGAATCATCTCTCATCCATCTTCATCCCATTGTTATGCTGCTAAAATAGTGAGCAACCAACAAACAACCCTTCGAAATCATGCATGCCTATGCAAGATTGAGAAGAACAATGCAGATAAGTCATTAGTTAGCTTTGAAATTGTGTTTATTTCATGTTTATTTGATTGATTCGTAGCTTATTTGCACTCCATTAGGAGCTAGGGTTGGCTGTAGTGTGTTTTCTACATGCTTGGTAGCTTTTCCCCTTCCTCATTTTGGTGAACCTGACGTGAAATCATGCAAATCTAATGTTCTTTGGAGATTTTAGGAGTTTGAATTTTGCAAGTTGCTTCTAGGGCTCAAACAAACCTTGTCTTGCATCTGGGAGGCCTCACAGGTGAAAAATGACATAAAATTCGATGCATTTCACTTAGGAAATTTTTGATCTATAACAATCTGGTCTTATTGCTTTGATTGATTGTGTTGGACAATGGTTTACTGCAGGTTTAAAATTGATGCTTTGTTTTGTTGAAGGTTTCAACCTTTGTTCATTTTACATGCAAATGTAGTATGTGCTTGTTGCAAGTTATATGTTTAATATTGTTGCAAGTCAAATTTGTTGATTACAGGGTCTAAATCTTTATGCGGGCATAGTTCTTGAAACCCTAATTGCTAACAACCCTAACTCCCACATTTCTGTCAATGCTTGCTCCACCATGACCTCGGGCATAGTTCTTCTGTCGACGCCTGCTCCAAAAGCCCTAACACCACCACCTTCTAAATCTTGGTTTCCACCCTTTGCTTCCAGTCGTGATTATTTCTAAGCTGTCGCCGCCTCCAAATTGCTCAAGCCCCGCTCAACCCCTGCTAAGCCTCTGCTCATGGTCACCGCTCATAAAAACCTCAGTCACTGCCGTCCATGTAGGCCGTAGTTGCCTCCTAGCCCTAACTCCACTTGTCTCCCCCATCCTTATACCCTAGCGCCATCGCTAAAAACCTAGGTCATCACCTCTTGCAATTATCACCATCACTCCTCCCAAACTCTACTCCCTTATGACTCCTGTTCACCACCATGTCGGCACCGGTCTGAAGTTGATTTCAGCGGCTTGAAGTTCACTGCCGACCAAGGTATAGTCACACGCAGCTATAGACCATAGTAAACACAAAATATTAACTGATAGCTATAGACTGTGGCAGACACAAAACCCTAACTATTGCTATTGTCTTTAAATCCCTAGTTGTGATCACTTGGCAATGACCTGGCCATTGGCTAAGGTCACATTTGTGACCAAGCGGACCGAGGGAGGGGCTATACCCTATGCCCCCTTTCTTATTTCACTTTTTTTTATTTTTCTACCCTTTGCCTCTTGGTCACATGGGTGACCAGGGGTTTGACTAACCATGACTACCTCAGCTAACCGCCCACTACCAGACCGCCCATATGACTAGGTAAGCATTTAACCATTAGTGGTTAAGTACTAACTGCCAGCCTACCTATTGTCTTCTATATGCCCTAATAGGGCATTTTTTTCTCATAACTTCGCATATGATATCAAAAATTCACGCAAAAGGACTTGTTGGAAAGCTGACTTAGTGAACTACGTAGTGGTGGAGATTTTATCAGGTGACTATACCATTTTCATGGCTTTTTTCTTAGTCAAAGTCAACACTCATCTCAAACTTCAAACGAGAATAACTATTGCATATTTTATCCAATTTTTGTGAAATTTTTTTAAAAGTGCTTAGAATTTCATCTACTTTCTGTGCATGCCAGTAATTTTGCTATAGATCACCATCTTGATCAAATTTTTATCAGATTCCTCTTTTTCGCATAATACATTTCTATGTAATTTTACTTGTTTCTTCTTGGGATTTGTGGCTTGTAGGTGATGACACAGAGTTGGAACAATGTTTTCATTAGCACACATAGTAGATTGGAAGTGAAAAAATTTAGGTGCATTCCTTCTAATCTTTCATTTCTCATAATCATTGCTTGTTTCACACTTCAATTTGGAGCATTAAAATGAACATCTTCTCTTCATTCACATTCAAAATTGGGCATAAAATGAACAAGTGCTTTCTTTCACACATTTTGACTTGGGATCTAAAAAGAACAAGTGTCTTCATTGCTTGGTGAATTTGAGTGAGATTAGTGGTGTGTATGCTCTTCTCATGCATTTTGTGTGATCTTGGGAATCAAAAACACCTCTCATTCATTCAATTTCACACCACACATTTAGATTTTTTAAGGGAAATTAACAAGTGCAAGTGTGAATCAAGTGTGCATGTGTATGCTCTCCTCACACTGCAAGGTGATCTTGGAGATTAAAAACACCTCACTTGGTTCACTTTTGTCATACCCTTCCTAGGAGGCCTGCTTGGAGACACACCACTCCAAGGGACAACCTCAATCGAGGTGTCAATCGAAAGACACCCTCTTTGGAAGTCAAAATCTTGTCACTCTTGGCTAAGCCACAAAGAACTTTATACCTTTGGGAATTGAAGGTGAAGGGTGAATTACCCCTTTCTCCTGGTTGTGTGGCAAGATTTCACTTTCATTTCATTTCCTTAGTCAACCTTGTGCATCCTAGACTAGGACCTAATTGGCCATACCCTATTTGACTAATCTATGGCTTGTTGATGTGTCTTCTTCACATGCTTGCTTAATCATCATCACATTCAATTTCAAAGTCAAACTTGCTTATGTGTCTTGTATGTGCGATTCATGTGTGTACATGTGTGATCATTTGTTTGTAAATTGTCACATCAAGCTATAAACACAAGCACATAAACAAGTCATTATAAACATTCTTTCCAACACATTCATTCCAAGTCATCTTCATCCTAATCAAACCCTAATCATCCTTGTCATTCACCTAATCCACATCTTAATCATTTCACATTTCCAATCAACATCATTCAAATCACATCCTAATCATCCCTAATCATTCCACACCATCATCTTCATTCTAGTCCAATCGATTTCATCCTATCTATCCTAATCATTCCACATCATCAACCTAGTCCTAGTCAATCTACTTGCCAAAATGGTCTTAATCATTAGAAAGCCTATGCCCAATCACAAGCCCAAACTTATACTTCAAGGAGGTCCTTCCTCTAGTTCAAACAATGAAATCAATCCTAAGCCTAAAATCATACTTAGAGGTGGCCCTCTTCCTAATCCAAATCATGAAGACAATCCTAAGACCAAAATCATAATTTGAGGAGGTCCCCTCCCTAATCCTAATGATGAGGCACATCCTAGATCTAAAATTATACTTTAAGGAGGGCCTCCTTCAAATTCTAGTGGTGATCCAAGTCCTATGAACCAATCCTATGTATCATCCCCCTCCACTTCATACCAACCCAATTCATCCACACATCAAGTCAATGCCACATCAACCAATCCCACTTCTTTCCATATCAATGCCACATCAACCTATCCATCCACATCACAACAAACACATGTGAACCTAAGTCACTCTTTGAAATGAGATAAAAGGCCTTCGAGTCCTAATGCCACCTTTGACAAGGGGGACACTAGTCTAGCTCATCCACCCTATACGGACCTTCTACCATTTTATCCTCCATCAAATCCATGTCATAAGTTCAAACACTACAAAAGAAAACCCAAATCCACCAATCCCTTTGACCTTTCATTCCATCAAAGTCAAAATCCAAAGCCAACACCTTCCATCCCTTTTATTCCACCACAATGGGAACTTTCCACTCAACCTAATACCTCATCCCTCATTATCCATCCTCACTTACACTTGCAAAGGATGTGATCCATTGGCTACTAGCAAGGATCAACCTATCTCCATGTCAAACACCTATCCTTAATCGAATCAAAGAGTCCTCAAACATCATGTCCATCCCTTCAACCCCACCATGTGGTCCACAACATGTCAAGCCTCTCCAAGAGTACTCCACTTCCACTTCCACTCAAAGTCAAGAGATATGTCAAGGGCATAATCCTAAGCATGAGGACACATTAGCCCCTTATTCAAATCAAGATCAAATCCATTCCATTATTGATTCCATCCATAATACACCTAATCCTATCTATGATCAAGCTCCTATATATGATCAACATCCTACTTATGATCAAGAAGGCCATGATGATCCACTTAGCCAACTTTATGCATTCCATGGCCAAGAGATTGCTACTACACCCATCCATGATCCACAAACATCCACTTTGTTAGTGCCTGCATAAGCATTCAGATTTCAAGCATTTAAACATGCAGGCACTTTCCCATAAAATCCAAAAAAATTCTAAATCCCTTGGCCTTTGTAGTTGAAAAGTGCAAAAATTCTGTTGTATGCATGTCACTTTGTATATACAACGCTGTTTGTATATACATGCAGGTCAAATGTGCATTGGCGGTGTGCAGAGGGATGATCGATGGAATGACAGGTTACCTACCAAATTTGGGGCAAAAATCTTCAATCGGCTGCACGAATCCCAATTCTACATGCTCTCCCTCTTTCTTCTCTCTGCTGCATTCAATATTTTGGGTGCCATTTCTCATGATACATTATATCTGGAAAAATGTTGAATTGCCCTGTAATTAATTACTGAGTACACAGTCTTGCTATAAAAGGCAAACTTTGTTACTCATTTGTAGGGGAAGACTTGGGCACTTTTGTGTGAATAGCAAAAAATAGGGCATTTCCTTGCTGTGTTATCTCATTTTGGAGTTTATAAGTTGCATTTGAGTGCACCTTGCACATATGTTCAGTTTCTTGTCATTCTATATGAAAAATGCATTATTACATGTGTTTATCTGCCTATCTCCATGTGTTGTATGCATTCTCTTCTCTTGAGTCTGGTTGCTAAGGGTTTCTCAGATTCTAGGGTATAGACTTTTGTATCACATGCTTAATCTTTAACTTCCATTCAAGGAGTGGATTAAATTGTTTTAGGTTGAGTATGGAGAAGATTGTATGTCAGCTGGGATGTATGTAAGTAGAGACGGTTAAATACTTATCCTTGGGTGGTGTTTGTAAGGAAAATACCGGTCCTAACCCCTTGAAACTTGAATGCCAGTTGCAAACCATTCTTTTGTATACGTCTAGTTGACTTCTTGCCCTGAGATAGGCACCGGTCTGCTTCTGGATTAGTAGTTATGATCCAAAACCCCCTGTCTTGCATCCAAAACATCAATACCAAATCATTCCATTTTTCCAACCTGTTAGTTGTAGGAGTAGGATTAGGACCCTTGTGTACTCTCATCTCTAACCAATTAGATATGTCCAAGAACATTGCCAAACTCATGACACATCATGCAAATCTTGGTCCAAACATGAGAGTACTCTGCCTGTTATTGTAAAGCTAAATCTTTTTATCATTGGGTGAGTCAAGGTCAAATCTTTAGCTATAGGGATACCCCCCTTGGTGTGGCAGAACCAAAAGTGAAGGGGAGGTAGCTCACACAACCTCCCATATCTATTGGCCGAATCTGCCTGTGCTTTGGAGCTAGCACACCCTCTACCGATTCGGGCACTAACACACTTGTCATTATGAGACACTTGCCTCCCAAGTACACATATAAGATCAAACCAATAACTTAGATCCTAATGAGCATGATCAAGATCTTAATGATCCTTCCTCATCCACTATAAACCCCATTTCAAAGCCATCATACCCCCTTGGTCTATCCACCTTCATCCATGAATGTTCCTCCTTAGGACAACAACAATCATTGTCTTCCACTTCACCTCCTTCATCCAATAATGAGCTCATGTCTAATGTCCAAAACACACATAGTCCCATAGTCAATTGCATACTCCAAAAAATGAACTACCAAGGTAAAGGCTTAGGCCTTCATGAACAAGGAATTTTGAAGCCCATCCATGTCAGTGTCCCCCTACGCTCATATGGCCTTGGATATACACCCCAAGGTCAACAATCTAAAGATGTTGGTACTTCCTCCACACTTCCTACATCTACCACTTTCCATCACAAATGTCAAAAGCATGTGACCATACACCTTCCACCATCCAATTTGCCTCCACTACTTCCAACTCCTAGTATCCCTCCATCCACTTATCATTGCTTCCAACAAATAACATACCTAACATCTTTAAATTCCCTCACATTCCTAATCATGACCAACAAATACACACATTGTCTAAACATAGAGCTTCCACCAGCCCCACTTTCACCATGTCTATGGGATTCAAAAATAAAAAATTGGATACCTCCCCTTATAAAGTCAAAAATCCTAAGGATTCAATGCCTTCAGACATCAATTCAAAAGGTCAAAATAGAATACATACAAAAATCTATCCAAGCCCATACCTCCAAAAGAAAAGTCAAAAACTAAAATGGTTTGGGTACCTAAGCAAAAATCAAGCAAGTCAAATGAGGCATCCACATCTCAAAAATCCCAACCATCCCCTTCCATCCAAAATTCCCATTCCATCCAAATATCCCAAAAATCCCACAAACAAAATAAAAATCATAAAAATGCCAAGTCCATGTGGGTCCCTAAAATCTTACGCCACCCATCCCCTAAGTAAACATCCCTATTGCTTCCTACACCTCCACCAAATCAAAAGATTCAATGTTTATCATGGTGTGTGCAACCATTGGTCATGGTTCCCTTCCATTCCACAACATTCCCACATACCTCCATCTCCCTATCTTTCATCCATTATCCTACATATTTCACCCATCACCTCCCTATGGTCCATGCTTTTGCATAAGTCCTACATAATTCACATCATAATCCACTATCTTCCCTTCATAATCCATATCATAATCCAATATCTACCTAATCCATCTCCCTCTCATGCAATCCTCTATCAACATCAATGAGCATAATGACATGGTCCATGCGATGACATCCATCTCTAATGGGACAATATCACCTTTCATGCCACTAGACACTTGAGTCCCTCCTATCCATATTCCCCTTCTCCTATCAAAAGATCACAAAAATCTAAAACAAAAAAAAAAAGTAAAGTAAAGGGAAATCCCTTCGTCCAATGGTGAAAACCACCCTTGGTGGCACCTTGGATAAGTACAATGATGAAAACTTGGAAAATAGGTGTCATGTGTAGGTTGATCATCTGTGTCACTCACACTTGGGGGCACATTGTCTCATCCAACCTATCATTTTCCATCCTACCATTTCTTATCCTATCTTACTATCCTTATCCATTACAACTACACACACTTATCCTATTGAGTTCATGGACTCCCTTCCTCTTTTTGATCTTGATAAAGATATGGGGGCAAAATGTTGAAACATGCTTTGGAAAAACTCTTGATATAGCTCATCCTTTCCATTCATCCATCCAATCATCCTAGTGTCATAAGCTTTGTCATGAAAAATCCTAAGCATTACACATAGAATGGGGCATGTTACTCCTATGTGACATAGCCTTTGGAGATCACATCCTTGCCCTTTTATGCATACATCCATCCATTCCATTTGCTATCGCCTATCATTTTATCCATCCTTCCTCCTTGCACCTAGACTTGGTTTTCCCTTGTCGTTGGTATCTAGCACAAAGGCTATCAAATTTGTCATCCAATGCCATCTTAAAACATGTCAAAAATTAAAAAAAATCAAAACATTCAAAATCCAAAAAAAAATCACAACATTTCAAACATCCAAAAAAAATTGAAACATTCAAAATGCAAAAAAAATAAAAACACTCCCAAAATCCAAATAAATCAAATATCCATAAAAAATCCAAGCAATAAAGTCAACCCATAAAATCAATTCAATCACATCATCAAATCAATTCCTCAAAACAAATTCTTCTAATTAATTCAGTCACATCAAATCACCTCATCAAGCCAAATCAATTCTTCTAATCAATCAACCCAATCAAATCATTCAATTCAATTCATTCAATCTCACCATCAAGTCATCCAAGCAATAATCCAAATGCAAGTCAATCCAATCATCCAATCAAGTCAATCAATCTTGTCAAATTATCCGATTGCATTCAATGGTCTTGATCCTAGTCTTGACATAAACCAAATCATTTAATTAATCAATCATCAATCAAATCTTGGTGTTGATTCGCATGGCCAACAATACTACTATTAATCAATCAATCATATCAATTGTCTTAGACATGATGTTGCATTGTCGAAACCAAACCAGGCATCTTATACGACATGTTTCATTTCCTAAAACTAGACATGACTATCATCAATCAATCAATCACATAATCATTGGTTTACAGCTTGACATGAGCAATAACTTATTTGTTTTTGGAATCATTTGTGCATGCTTGCTTTCTTTCTTGTGTGTGTTATCATTTTTTCTTGCATTTGTATCAAATCTGAATCCGACCCAACTAATATTCATATCTTGTATCTAGACAAGGTTGTATTATGCTAGGGCATGAGACACATCATCACCTTGGTGCATAATGTCTAGTGCTATATAAAACTTCATGGTTGCTCACTTTTATTGCAGTATAACACATCATTCATTTCTTCTATCTATTCCCTTATATTTCTTCCTTGACCAATCCCTTTCATTTCGAGAGCCTATCTGTGTTTGTCTAACCCGCCTATCCTCTCGAGGGGGCATCATCATCCCATTTCATCATCATTTTCCTCTATCCATACCTTAGCTTCTTTGAAATGATGTTACTCGACACAAATCTCATCATCTTGAACATCATCTCAAAGAGGGGAAAAATGTACACTTAAATTTGTCCATGTCTTGACCATTACCTAGTCGACACATTACTAGAGACATTATATGACATTTTGTCCTAATCCCATCTTAATCACTTAATCAATTAATTAAATAAATATTATTTATTTAATTAATTCTCATTCACATGTCCCAACTATTTCAAATAAAAATTTGAATTTATCCTCACCTCTCACCACATTCCAACACTTGTCCACCTCTCAATTGAGTCGTGTGGTAGTGCAACTTTCATTTAATATCCTTCACATGTCCAACTAATAGGTCTCCTCTATTCTCCTTTGCACACTTGTCACATGACTACAACTCCTCATGGAGTGGGGAAACCTAATCGATCTTAGCCATCCACATCGTTGAAAACAACTTTCAATCACAATCCTTCATTCAAATTAGTCACTTCCTATAAATCAAACCTTTCACAAGCCATTTGCAATGCATTAGTTTTCAAGTATCCTCATGCTATCAAATTTCCCACACAATCTAGTTCTTGAGTAGCCTCATGCTGTCAGATTTCCTCTAGAATCATCTCTCATCCATCTTCATCCCATTGTTATTCTGCTAAAATAGTGAGCAACCAACAAACAACCCTTCAAAATCATGCATGCCTATGCAAGATTGAGAAGAACAATGGAGATAAGTCATTGCTTAGCTTCAAATTTGTGTTTATTTCATGTTTATTTGATTGATTCATAGCTTATTTGCACTCCATTAGAAGCTAGGGCTGGCTGTAGTGTGTTTTCTACATGCTTGGTAGCTTTTCCCCTTCCTCATCAACAACAAAGGCCTACTTATGAAGCAACTATCAACTTCATCAACAACAATTGACATAAATTGTAGTAAGGGAATTTCATCCCAATCTAAACCACTAACCATTTTCAAATCACTTATGAAGGTTAACACCTTAAAGAGGACCAAACATTCCCAATGAGTTTTAAGCTAATGTCCACACATCAAATTCCAATTGAGATAAGTAGGACGAGCTTACAAACTATGATCGGTGGGATGCTCCACCTTGTTGAAATTACCCATAGAACTCAGTCCACAGTTGGGAGATGAAGACACAACCATTCCTAAAGAAAATTCTCAAGATTGATAGGGGAGTTGGGAACATAAATGGAATAGAATCCAAATATGGTGCCTTGAAGGAGCATGATGACCCAAATGTGCAACAATTGTTAAGGTCAATCCCAAACACAACAAAAGACTTTGCAAGACAAGGAGCAAGGCCCAACACAACCCCACCACCATCCTCATAGTTATTGCCATGAAAGAAGTGAGCTTCTTGCCATAAGAGAGCAAGAGTGGCCTCAAAGCGAGTTGCATTGACTTTTACTTCTTGAAACATAATTACATTTCAATGGTTGTTCTAAATAGATTGTTTAACATGGTACTTTCAAGAAGGGAATGTCAAACCCAATATATTCCAAGATTGAACATGGCACTTCATTAGGAAGAGTGAGGAAGAGTTTCCTTGGCAGTCAAAAGAGCAATGAACTAATTCTTTGATGTGTAGGCTTGGTGTTCCATGATACCATTTTGGCTAGGTTGCTCCTTAGAAGATCAAGATTGAGCCTGCAAGGGACTAGCTAGTGGAGGAGGATCTAGATCAAGTTAGGTGGTACTGAGGGGAAAAAGCATTTCTTTATGCCTTTTAGACACCCTCCTCCCATCCTCTAAAATTGTATCTTTGTAGAGTAGGGGTCATGGGTTGAGGGGGTTTGATGTGGGGAAGAAGTATTAGTATGTAGAGGGAGGATATTGGGGGTAGAGAGGGATTTGTTGGGATTTGGTGGAGGGGGTTGAGGAGCATCCATGGATTGTAAAGGGATTTCAATAGAGGTAGAGTTGGCATGACATGAACCACTTGAGGATGGGGTGGTGTGCATCATTTATAGATAGGACATTCTCAAATGAGGTGTCCCTTCTAGTGATAATAGAAACACACATTCTATTTATCAAGGTAGTTAATTTGCTAATCAAATTCAAAATTAGGGCCAACAAGTTTAATGGTGCCTAGAAATGGCTAGGTAAGGTCCATTTTAATACAAACCCAAGGTTGAACATGCAAGCTAGCCCATTTGTCAGAATTCAAATGTTTGCACCAAAGAACCCTACCCAACTAAGAAGCTATGCCATGCAAAAAAGGATATAATGCTAGGTTGGAGAATGAAAGTTCAACCCACATAGGCTATTTCAATATGGAGACTCCTAGGTGAAAGTCAAGGTCTCATGCTTGGACATAACATGTTTGACCATAAATAATCCACCAGCCATACTGAAGAGCAACATGGGCATGGTGTGGGTCAACAAATGTGCAAGAGATATAACCCCTATCTAAACCCATAAATGACTCTATAGCCCAACCCTTTTGTTCCTAGTTGGCATAGATCCATTTAAAGAAAACTTGTTTAGATGGAAGTCCTTTGAAAAAGAAAAGGATGATGGATCTTGCTTTCTGATTGAAAATAACCTTAATTATGTTGAAGGCATTCCCTCAGTGAAGCGGACAACCTAGGGCATAGAATCTACGGTTTGTAGTGTCTAATAGGCATGCAAGATGATTGAAGGGTTATTCGTTATTAGATTTCACCTATCACCATTTTTCCCTTCTCCGTCATCATTTTTTCATTCTCATTTTTCAAAGTTTACGTGGACACAGGCTGATATAGACGTGGCAGCCCACCTTTCAATACCCATCTCCCACAACCGCTTCTCCTTTTTCTAATCTGCAATCAACTTGCAATTTGACGGTCACTCGTGCTTCTTACAAACTTTTCCTAATGATGTGTCAGCTACGTAATTTTGGGGTGGTAGGTTGTACTTTCATTTCCATTTCATTTAGTGTTTAATAAAGGTAAGTGAATTAATATAAAAACATTTTGCCTTCAAAATAGGTTGAAGTGGTATATTAAGGCGAGCAAAAGTAAATAGAGTAAGAAGTATAGATCAAAGAAAAGTGTCTTTTTAGTTTTTTTTTAGTTTTTTTATGAAATAGAAATGGGAGGTTAGTTGTCAATGATGAGACCAGTTTTCAGTGGTATAATGGTTGTTTATAATTGTGTTTTTTTCTTTTATATGGGTTGTGTATATGTATGTATGTATTGTTTTCTATATTAGGTTGCAATATTATAAGAAAATATATATTTAAATCAGAAGTCATCTTTTGATAAAAATAATAAATTATATAATTATGATAAAATTGTCTAATAATTTGATGCTTGAACCAATCAAAATTAAAAATTAAATAATTTTGATTTAAATGTTTAATGTTTTAGCTTGTAATTTATTTTTCAAATTATAAATAATCATTTAGATGAAATTGTCATCATTTTCATTTTCATGTCCAATATCCCACCTCAATACAATTAATGAGCATTTAAAATTGTCTCATTACATCCAAATCTATAAGGATGCCTTTTACATGCTTAAGTTACTCATGGATTTAACAATGTAATGCTACACAAATATAAAGAATTACGTCGTGGAGTACTATCCATGGTGACACATCTCACAAGATGTATGGATTAAAATCATGAAAATATACTTTATCCACATTAAATTCCCAGAGCTTGTTTAACATTTTTTTAGCCATGTATTTTGAAGAAGTGACTAAATATTATATTGGTAATGGTGAAATTATAAATATTTTAGTATGAATAAAGATGTTATAGGTATGTGAATTAAATATTTTAGGGATGCACATTTCACACCATTAATTAGAAGCATGGAAATGGTGGGTTCAAGTTAGTGATGTTGTTTTTGATAATATAAGGCAGCTAAACAAGGGGCCGAACCCTTACAAAAAGCAAAGAGGCTACAAAGGTAGCAAGCACAAAAAGTGCCTTAAACCAGATACAACAGATACATCAACTACAGCTATCCCAGCATAAACAACAAAACCGACCGCTATAAACTAAGATCGTAAAAACAAAGTAACAGAGTATCATCAATATAACAACAAAAACTAAGGAGGCAAATTCTCTCCTTACTGAACCATGGATTTAATAATGTCATCCACATTCGTAGCAAGATCATCATTGTCAGCATTGACAGGCACCCCTAGGTTTTTCAGCACAGAGAGATTGAGGAGAATAGATGTCCTGAGCACAATGGAGAGATTCTGTTCCAGCTTCGCAATGCAAACCCTCAGGCCCGCAAGTTCAGCACCCAGACCATCATCAGTGTCCATAACATCCTCAGCCTCTTCCACAAACATCTCACCTGCTTTGTCAGCATTATCAGCAGAGTCAGCAACATCCTCAATGGTATCCCCCGTATCATGAGTCTCCTGCTTACCTTCATCATCTCCAGATATGTCCTAAATCTCCATATCCCTATCCTCATCCCTCTGGGTGGATTCATCTGAACCGCTCTCAGAATAATCAATTAACTTTGCTTGAAGAGCCGGTTTGCCAGCAATGCACCCAGACTGCCTAACCCCAGAGGAGAGACTATCCTTACAAACCTTCACAGAAGAATGAGGCTGGCTTCTCTGGCCCACCAGGGTCCTACCAAGATTTTTAGGGGTCCCAACCACAGCCTTCCCAGTACTTATTTCAGCAGCAATAGTCTTTCTCTTCTTACCCTTCGTATTGGCAGTAGGACCCGGAGTATCAACAGAAATTTCCTCAAGAGTGGAAAAAGAAACTTCTTTGGTCTTAATAGGAACAGGGGAGGGCCCGGGTTCTTCAATACCAGGAATATCCTTAGAGTTAGAGGAGGGTTCCCCTTCTCCACTATTGGTTTGGAAGGACTTAGAGGGTTCAAGGGCAAGATGGTGATTATACAGACAGAGAATAAGGCCCTGATGAAGAGGGATAGGCTTCTTAGCAGGGTTTTTAGCTAGTTTCGCCCTAACCCTAAGGACAGAGTGTTCAAGGGAAGAAAGTAGATAAAATGGAAAGCTAATATGAGCATTGCGACATAAATGATTTAAAAGGGGGAGATGATAGTTATAAAACTTGGTGAAGCGCCCCTTCAGGGTGAAATACTGCATGAGGATAAAACACACACCGTCCCAGGGCTCAGGCAACTTGGCTCTGTCAAATCCTCCCTGATAAGGGACTAATTCTTTGCCATCTCCAAGAAAGAGCTAGTTAGTGATGTTGTTAATGGTCTATCAAAAATTTAATAAAAACTTTAAATAAAATTTTCTCACCATGATTGGACATCCCTCAAATGTCCCCTTTTAAAAGTGATGGCACTAATATCATAATTTTTTATTAAATATTATTTATAATTTTATTTTTTCTTAAATATATATTGATATTCTAATTTTATAAATGAATAGTTCGATTATATATATAAGTTTTATGTACATTTTTTTAGCTATTAATATTATAGTTTTATATAATATGCAAATTTAGTTATATATTATTTATTTAAATTTAATATATTTATATATCATATTTTAATTTTTATGATTGCTTACAGTTTATGATAGATATATATATTTAGAATTTATAAAAATTAAGAGAGAGAGAGGGGAAAATAGAGATATAGAGTGAGAGAGAGAGAGAGGAAGAAAGAAAGGAGAGGGAGATATAGAGACATGAAGAGAGAGATCTTTCACCATCAACAATGGACATTGTCTAGAACGATGTGAGACCATCAAGGTAATCTAAGTTGGACATGTTTCTAACTTCCATTTCTCGATCGTCAATGTGAATGGTGTGAATCTTGTTGTCCATACGATCCAATTTTGTTTCAATCCAAGCCTCTTCAACAACAATTTTCATAAACAAAATGAACTTTTGTTATTTTCGTCTCTTTGTAGGTGAGTTCTAATTTATATTTGGATTGAGCTGCCATGTCGTGAGAACCTTATATAATATTGTATACCATACAAAATATATTATATTTATCTATCTATAAGTATAATATAATATTATCAAATTATATATTTAGATTAAACATGTTATATATTAAATATTTATATTTATTTATAGCTTGATTATATTTATTTTACATAAAATATATAATATTTATTATAATTATATTATTTATTATTATATATTATATTTTATTTTATGTAAATTATTTAATATATTTTTAAAAACTATTATATTAATATTAAATATTTATTTAAAATTTTATTTTATTTATTTTAAATAAAATATGTAATATCTAATCTAATTATATTTATTATTATACAGTATATTGTATATAATGCAAATTATTTAATATATATTTTTAGCAAAAATAATATATTATAAATTCATATATAATATATATTAAATATTAAAATATTTTTGTTACAATATTATATATTAATTTTATATATAAAATTTAAATTGTACTTTTTCATTATAATTAAATATTATATTCTATACAATACAAATTATTAAATACAACAAATATAATATTATATATTTTTAATAAAATACTGTTTAAATTAATTTATAGCAAATCTAACAACTTAACTAACTTTATTAATCTCAATTGTCAAAGTGTTGGCCATAACTTCTGATTTTCAAATATTATTTAAGATCCACATGAATTATCCACAACAAAATAGAAAGCAACATAAGATCTCTCTCTCTCTCTCTCTCTCTCTCTCTCTCTCTCTCTCTCTTTGTAAAGTAACATTTCATGAGGCTCCAATAGAGTTAGATGATCTAAGTCAGCCCATACCAAGCTCCACTTTTTACATTGTAAACGTATCATAGCCTAATCTTTAATGTAGGGTTTTCAATTAGAATGCTTGACCATCACCCCAAGTCTCACATAATGAAACACTTTTTACCACTATGTTTATGTAGTTAAGCTTAGTTTTGTAATCCTATGATGGCCAATTATTTTGTGCTTTAGGAAATGTCTCTTTAATTGTCATGGGTGGTAGAGGTAAAATTTGAACACAATTATTCATAGGAAGGTTATGCATGTAGCCATGTTTTCTACTTGAAACTAAAAAGTACTTTGAATCCACAAATTTTAGTTACTCTTTGACATACTATAGACATATTCAAAGTATGGTGGGCCTTGGTCAAACTCTTTAAGCTTCTACTACTAACCCCCAAGGTGATCCAAAACTCCAAATCCAACTAATCCTTTAACATGTGGTAAACAAAAAAATATATCTTTATTTTCTATAGACAAATGTTTAGAAGATATACTTTTTTGAGCTTTATCTTCTGGAATGATTTCTTCTGGTGGGTTCAATAGTAATCCTTTTCTAAATCTAAGTGTTTTATTTTAACAAATTTGATTTTTTTGCACATCCTCTAGGCTTTCATTCAATCCTTTTAAAAGGAAATGATGGTTAGCATGACTAATCAAACTAATAAACCTAGAATTATAAATGGCAATATCCAAGCCTAAAATAAGTCCCATGCTGATTGTGCAAATAAATTTGCTCTGTATAATCAAAATAATGTTTATACGCGTCTACAATTGGCAACATCCATACTTGTAATTAGTCCCATGTTCATACAGTGCAAACAAATTTGCTACATAGAATCAAAATAATAATAATGTCCATAATTTTCAATACTTACATTTTTGGTAGCTTCTTCAATTCGGGTAGGAACTTGGCTATGAAAAATAAGGAATTTATAATCTATTGAAGTCTAGATTAGTACAAAATGAAAGTTTCATTATTCCATTCAAGTTAAACTTGAATGCATTGCATGCCTTCCATAATTCATAAATTGTGAAATTCATAGAAAATAGAGGAATGCTTCCCCTCTAGCCCATCCCTTGTGTTCCTGTTGTTTCTTGTTAGACTATTATAGGGGTTTCCATCTATTATCATATCAAAATATCTAATTGAGTTAATCATTTCATCAAGTCTTTCTTTTTCCAAATTATTCACATCTTCCACCTTAATCAATTTACCCTTTTTATGTGTTTTTTCTACATAACTTTTGAGGATAAGCTTGTTTTCTTTACAAATTTTTGTAGATACAAAATAATTGAGTGGTATACCCAAATGATGCAAAACAACTTTTGCACCCATAGTTATAGAGAACAAAGAAAATATATTGATCCCCTTTAGATAGATAGACTTCAAAATAGAAAGATGGTATCCTATAATGAACAAATCAAAGATACATTTATCCTCTTCCTCCATTTTTACATCTATGGTTGACTCACTACTAGTTGAAAAACATTTAAATGGTTGGTTACAAAGTATGCTTCATGTATCTTTAAAGAATATGAATTTATTTTCAAAAATAAATTATTTATAAGACACTTAGTTTGATATAATGCAATAAAATTTTATCTCAAACTCTTAGCAACATTTTGAACTAAAACATTCATCAAGATTGAATTAGAAAGACACAACCTAATAGTCAATCTATCTCTTCTATCCAAATTGTCCCATTCATCTTGATCCATTGCTGATGGTAGAAAATTGAGTGCAACAATTATTATGATCCACTAATCTATCTCCACTAAAAGATCTTTAACCTTCATTTTCCACAACTCAAAGTTTTACATACTAAACTTCTCAATATCAATTGTCAAGGTGTTGGCCATGGCTTCTAATTTTTAAATGATATTTTAAATTCACATGAATTATCTTAGAATAAAAATAGAAAGCAACATAACAAATGTATCCCTTCCTTCATGGGATCAATTGAAACAAATCTTTGATACCAAATGTTTATTTTACATTGATTATTCCTCAGTTAGGAGCAATGGAAAATAATAAAATTTGTTGACCTAAAACATATGTAACCTTAATTAAACATATAAGAATTAGTGAAGGAGATAGAGAAGATAGGATGACATATATACTTGGGAAAACCCTTCTGAGTAAAAGATCCACCATCAAAAGTAAACCTTAATATATTAGTAAAACGTGTTATTTGCTTGAGGACCTAATAAATCACCTTTAAGACCTCTTTAGTGTATCCATTGCACACTTAAGTGTAGCTATCTCTAACAATAGCAACATCCCATCTCCAAGATTCTTCATTCATACATGGCATGGCAATATAGTTTGAAACAATGTTGCTTATTGAAGTGTCTCAAAGATGGACATTTGTAGCATTTTGGAAGTCCAACAAATAGAAAGAACACTTAACACCCTCTACTGTTTGAGTCTCCCCTCCTTTCACCACCATCCCAACAGTAGATGATCAATATTTTCAAGCATTTTGTTGGAGTGAACTGTTGCTATACCAGTGATCATATGAAGTATTGACAATGATTTTGGTTCATTAGAGCAAGATATTACAACCCACTAGGAAAGAATTTCAAACAGCTACCATCTATGGAATTTGCATCGTACATCTCTAGATCCATTGATAGACACTGATGATTAAAAAATCTAGAACCATTATTAACATATATATATATATAGAGAGAGAGAGAGAGAGAGAGAGAGAGAGAGAGAGAGAGCAACTATAAAGGAAAAATTACTCTTTTTTTTATCTCTCTCTCTCTCTATTTTTGTGAAAGTGTCATTTCATGCCAAGCTCCACTTTTTACATTGTAAAAGTACCATAGCCTAATCTTTAATGTAGAGTTTTCCATTACAATGCTTGACCATAGCCCCAAGTCTATCACACAACGTAACACTTTTTGCCACTATGTTTATGTAGTTAAGATTAGTTTTGTAGTCCCATGATGGCCAATGATTTTGTGTTTTTAAAAATGTCTCGACAACACTTATCACTACATTGTTTCAATTATAGTGATAGATGGACAACAACCATTCACCATCAACAAAACGTATGCTCTCTTCTCAAAAAGTTACTTATTACTTTTATCTACATGCTATCTCAGCGTACCCATTACACACTAAGGTACGATTGCTAGTAATATCATTTGGGAGCTCAAGAGAAACCACCTTACCTTCTTGAGAGCTGCCTACGATGTCAAAAGATTTAGGGTTCTAGACATCCATGGAGTCTCTTGCCATTATGCTTCGTTGAAGGTTCGGATAGGTGACCATTTGAGGCATGTTGGGGGCTTCGAGAAGTCTAGTGGGTTGGGATTTGCAAAGGGAGAATCTATCAACTAGACATCCAAGATGTCGTGTGAGGCACAATTACAATACTTGAGAAGAATGTTGATCCATTTGTCTTGTTCCCTTGGATGTCCCTTTAAGTGTACTACGAACATTTTTTCTTCATAATAGATGCCGTGGGGTTTACGGAATGGTGGGATCCATGCTCGACTAGGATCAAAGTTAGGGTTTTCCGTTTTCAGGTGGACAAGGGTCGGTCCACTACAGCGATCTTTTCTCTTTCCAAAGTTGCAGTGTGAATGCTGAGTTCTAATAAGTACAAAATATCAAGCGATGGCATCAGCGAAAAGCTAAAAACATGTGAATGGAAGTGACATGCTCTGTAGAATGACTATTTTATGACGTTAAATTTTGGAGCGACTCAGTAGAGTCTATTTCGTGATGAGTTTGCAGAAGATTTACTGACATACTGTAGAATTTGCTACAACAGATACTTCAGGCCATGTTTTTCCCTCCTGTATTAGAAACTTCTGTTTTGAAAATGGGTAATTTTGCATGAGTGCATATACGAAAAAATAAAACTTATGACTATATTTTGCATGAGTTCAGATTCGAAACTTCGAGATTAATTACTAGAATATTTGAACATGCACATGCCATTTATACACGTATTTTTTGATCATTTAATTAATTTACTAGAGGCTTCTTGATTGGACTTGGTATTAAGTATAAAAGCTAGTCTTTACTCAATGTTTGGAAAATTGGAGGGGATGAAGATTTTTATTGGGGATTGATTTATATGTATCTTATAGTAAAGGAAACTAAACTTTCCTTAAAAGGTATTACTTAGGTTAATCTAATAATAATTGAAAGGGAAATATAAAAAGAAAAAAAAATATATGTAGTTTGATATCTAAAGATGGTTAAAAAATGATATGGATATGAATTTGTATCTAAAAATTTGGAATAGTAGCGAAGAACCTAGTAATCCATTTAAGGATTAGAATGTTATGTTATAGTTGTGCAAGGTCAAGTTTGATTAGTGATATGATCTTGTCCTATGTTTGTGAACTTGACTAGTGTAATTTGCTAACTATTTTTCTTCACTTTGTCCAAGGCACCTTGTTCTCTCTTCTATGCTTTGTAGTATCTAGAGGGGCTAGTGGTATTAATAAATACCTTTGTTAGGTTGTACGACCAAGTTAGGAGGGCTTTGTGCCTTGATCAACCTCTTAAAATTGAACAATATCAAAAACAACACTCTTCAGTCATGAAAATATCTCTAGAATGATTATTTCGAGCTATATTATTTTTAGAGCATCAATTGAAGTGTGTAGATGTGAATGTTTTTTTCTGATATGATTCAATGATTAGAATGAAAGCATTGAATGGGCTTAAATACAAGAATATAGCAACATATCACACAAACTTGTGTTTGGTTAGCCCTAGGTGGGAAGGGTAAAGGTGGGAAGTTAGTCAAATTTGAATTTAAAAATTTAAATTAGAGCAGATGAATCTGTGACAGTGAAGGTGATCCCATGACCATGAACTAGTCCTGGGACATAAAGGGGCTAGATCTTAGTGGGTAGTGTGTGCATGATAATAAGTGCAAACATGTGAGTAACAAATGAATAAATAGGGCAAATGTATAAGGGTTTGTGAACATGGGAAAGGGGATAAGTGGTTAGTGCAAATAATGGTGTTAATAAGATCAGGGCTTAAATTTGACAGTTGTATAACTGTATTTAAAGATTTTAATTGTAAAATACAATAAAAATAAATATTTAACTATATTAACATACATGTAATTTATTTTAGAAATTGTAGAAAAAATAATTAATATGAAAATGTGACTTGTGTGTGTACATATATATATATATATACTTCTTTATTTTTAATAGAAATTTCTATTATTTAAAAAAAATCCCAAATTTTTAATTTTTTTAAAGAAGTTTTCAATATTCTTTAATTTTTTTTTATTTGTATATATGTTGTTTTTTTAATTTTTAAATTCTTTAATAGAAATTTCTTCTATTTTTTAATAGAAACTTCTATTATTTAAAAAAAAAAAATCTCAAATTTTTAGTGTTTCTAAGTTCTCAATATTCTTTAAGTTTTTTTTAATAGAATATTTTATATTCATTCTAACCTGAAACATGTCAATTAAATTTTGCATTGAAGGATAAGGGTCTGACAATTATAAAAAAATAAAAAGAACTGGAATGCATACATTATTTGAAATACCTTGGTATGAATACATTAAAACCATTTGTAAATTTTTTTTATATTTCTTATATAAAATTTGACTTGCATTAAAAAAATTAATTGTCATGCGAAAGGCAATAAGGAAATTAATTGTAGGAAAAAATTTTCTTGACAGGCAAGGTGGACTGTCAAATTTAAGCCTCGAATAAGATAAATAGCTAACATAGGGAAAAGAAACTAACTTTGCACAAGATTACACTATTTGTCAATATGTTTATATTTCAAAATACTCCCCTCAAATAAATACAAAACTAAATAAGAAATGACATAGATATACAAATTTCACTATTACACATATTTTATTTATTATATTATTTTCTTTAACAAGTAAAATTGAGATTCCTATTGTAATGCTTACATTTGATGGATTTTTTTTAAGAATAAGGAAATTTAATTAAAAATTAAAACAAACTCTAATCACCTTTGCTATTGTAATGCTCCACCCTCACTGCTCGCCTCTGCTAGTCCTTCGGCTGCCCCTGACTTTTCTTCTATGTTGTCAACCTCTCTTTCAATGCGTGGTGGCTTCTTTCCCAAGGTGGCTATTGATGATCTCCTCCTCTCACCTTGCTCTGTGGACTTCGACTCAGAGTCTTCTTGGTCGGTTGTGCAAAGAAAGAAGAAATGACTCCCCAAATCAGTGGCTACTTCACGACTTAGGGTTAAGGGAGTCAGATTTGTACCCTCAAGATTTGGCGTTGTTTAGAACTTGTTTGTTGGTTGATAGTTGTTTATCTGTTGTTTCTATGTTGTGTGTGTCTTGCTTTGGCTTGTTTTGCTCAACCCTAGGGGCTCTTGTTTGTAAAGGGTTCAACCCCTTGTTAGTTGCTTACCATTATCAAAAGCTTACATAATTAAAAATAAAATTTTAAACAAGCATATCTTCAATTGTTAGTTAAAAAGCCATCAAAATAATATTTTTAAGAAAAAGATCATATCTTGCATCAAATCCCCCAACTATAATATATTCCATTTTCTTTCCACTTTTTGATAATTGAGCTCAACTAGTTATTTGTCTCTTCAACCATGAGTTTATGATATGAAAATCCTCCATTTTTTCTTCACTTTAACATCTAGTAGAAGGTAGGGGGAACATAGAGTCTTCTCCCATTCATATTTTGGTCCAATTGTTGAATTTGATGCCAATGTTTAGCCATATGTGTGTGAAAAATCCCTTTTTAAGTTTATTCTTGAAGCATGACTTTTTATCAAACTTTTCATCTAACTTACTAGTTGGTTCATCTATTCCAAATCCATATGCTTACCCTTCTATATCAGATGAGCATAAGACAACATGAGATTAAGATGAGCATACCAATAGGCCCCTTGTGAAACAACATGACATCAAGCTTTGGGTTATCCTAGCATAGCCAACACCTAGTAATCTTGAACCTTGGGGAGATCTTTTAGTTTCCTTTCAAGAGAGGATGTACCCCAAAACACCTCCTGAGTTGGCCTATGTCATTTGAATAGCCAACTAAATAACACTAAAAGAAGGGCTAGTTTAGATGTGTCAAAATTTGAGCCAATAGGATTATTGTTTTTGTTGTTTAGCAAATCATTTCTAGACTTTACAAATTATCACAAAAATAGTAATTTGAGTCCCCATTGATTGTTAAGATAGTGTGATTTTTAATTGTAATCCTAATGTATTATTTTTTTATGTATTTCCAAACATCTTGGAATGGATACTTGGACACCCATGTAGGTGGTTTTGAGATAATATTTTATTATTTTTACATGAATCGGAATATTAGTTGTAATGGAATTCATGAAGGAGGTGGAATTGGAAGTGGTAGTTACAATGATTATTTTAGGTGATTCTTCAACTTGGGCACTATAATGAAGTTATGGAGCATCTTGGATTATTAGTGGGGTCCACATACATGCATGGAGGTGAATTTGGATGCCTACCTTGTGATGTGTGCCATTATGAAAGAGGTACAACTCAAAGACACTTTTTATTATTAGTGTGGGAGTTATATTTGCTATATTTAACACCTTGGGAGTTACATTTACTAATCTCAAAAGATTCTCTTCATTTATGGCATGGTATTTTTACATTTTACTATGGTTTTGATGGTACATTGTTATGGGAAACTATTTGTGGTATTCCTCTCCCATTTTTCTATAAATTGGAGGCATGAGATAGTAGTTTTATGAGTTATTCTACAAGTACACAAGTGCTATGAAAATGGTGTTAGATCAACAAATATATTCTACTTGAAGATTAATACAATCTTGAGCCTCTCTTTGATGGTGGAGTTTTTTTCAAAAGGTTTCTCCATGTACATCTAGTGTTATGTGTTGAATCTTTATAGTTTGATGATTTTACTACACTAATTTATGCTTCACACTTAATCTTTTATGGGTAATCCAATGTTGCATGATTAAAATGAAATTTGCATACTTTGGAAAAAAATTCATTGCAAGTTTTCTTCACCTTGATTTAACAACATTTGGTATCAAAGCTTGGTTCTGTACAAAGTGGGGCACCTTTTTAGAAGTGTTGATTTTTTTGTTATAGTGGGGCCTTTTATTTTAAGTTGATTTGCATATTGTGGAAGGATTAGAAACCGCGGTCTCTACCTCTCATTTAGAGATTGAGAAATTCAATGACGCTGGGTAAGAGTTGTGAAAGTTGAAGATGGAAGATCTCCTAGAAGAAAGAGATAAGTGGAAAGCTATTGAGAAAAATACAAATCCATCTACAATGTATGATGTATATTGGTTAAAGTTAGACAATAATGCATGAGGAACCATTTAGTTGTGTCTTGTAGATTTCATTCTCTTGTAGCTACAACATACAAATATAAAGTAACAAACTATAAATAAACAAGTCTGAATCTGTAAATCATCTTTTAACAAAAAATAACATATTTACATACCATATTACAAATGCAAGTGCTTGGCTACTAAAGTGAAAGTCGTAGAATGAGAAATCCTCTTAGCTCCTCCATATATGTTATGGTATGCATTCACCATTGTTCTTGTACCTTATCAAAAAAATCCTATTGCAAATCACACCAAAAACCCTTAAAATTAAACAAAACTTTGTCACATGCATAGAAAATTTATAAAACCTTTTCGTACATGAAAATATCTATCAATCATCTAGAGCTTAAGAAAAAAGTATAGGAAACTAGAATAGAATCACATTTCTATTTAGTTGAGGGATGTGTTATAGGATCTACAGAGAAGGTTAACAAGTTCCTCATATATAATTGCACACCTCTTTGTTTTCTCAAGGATATAGATAGAAAATTGATCATCCTCAGATTGGATACACTCTTGTACTTGCCCAAGCATTTGCAGTCCATATCCTCCACTACAAACACCATTCCAGATTTTTGTATGATTTTCTCAAACATATCTAGTAGCATCTCAGACCCTACTTTATTGCAGTTCTTTCCCAGGCACACCAAAATTATAATTTTTGTATGAGAAAGCATCACAAGTTTATCCATAATGGTTATTCAAAAAATTTAAACAACTAAAAAATAAAAATAAAATATAACTTTTGGACATCTATTTATGATAACTAAGGATGACAACTTGCTTAATAAGATCACCTTAAAAACAACCTATCAACCAAATAAGTAAAATTTGTTAGTTTAATATTTAAAATATATTTTATTATAATATCAATTTTTCAATTTCTAATTTTCACATGTTAGCATTAAACAGAGATGCCCCCTATCCCCCACTTTGTTTGGTCTATACCTTGATAAACTTGAAGAATAGTTAAGCAAAAATGAAGGAGTGAGTATCTAGCTGGCATGTTACATGGTGAAGTTACTCTTATATGTTGATGATCTTATCCTAATTTCAAAAACTACTTATAGATTTAGAGAACATTTGAAGGTGTTGGATTTATTACATCTTTTATATAGTTTAGACTATAGTTTATAATAAATAAATTACATAATAGTTAATAATTAATAAATCTCTTGTTACGTTAGTTGGTTGGTGGGAGTTATTCCCATAAGTAGTTTTTGTAGTTTGTACATGGAAATTTGTAAGGCTTTATAAGCCATTGTATTGAAAAATCATCAGGTTGAATATATAAAATCTCAAAATCAAATAATATTTCATTCATGTCATTTTCTACAATCATGGTTTAGTCTTCTACATTGAACATGTTTTACCATTTTCAATATGGTATCAGAGCATTTGCATGATTCTATGCCATGAAGATCTGCAACGAAGAATTTGATGACCAAATTTCCATTGGCTTAAGGAGTTCGTCATTTGTATGTGGCTATTGGGTGAGGCATGGATAAATGTAAATAAAGGCATCTACAATAGAAAAATTAAGGAAGTGGTTTACTCTTCACTTACATTTATTCTACACCGTTTTGGCATACGGCACAACAATTTAAACATAAGGAAGAAGTTAATTATTTTTTGGCATTGAAGTTTGACTAAATATTTTCCTTCATTTAGGTGTCGAAGCTTTAAGAACATTAAGGCATTGGGAATGCAATTGAATCGGGTATTGCATTGTTTAATGTTGCACATAGAGGAGAGGTTAAGGCATTGATTGCAATTTCCAATATTTTCTTGGTGGTCTTGTTTGATAAGGATTCGATGGAGTGTGAGGGCATGGTGCTCTAAGCCTACTGCTTTGTCTTTGGTTGGCACTTTTTTTAACAAAGGGAGCAATCTTAAGGTGTTTGTGATAGGGCTTTGAGCCGAAGACAACTCTTGAATGCATCGTCTCATGGAATATTATCACTGCAATATATAGAAGACATTCCTCTCAATGCAATCTCATTGAAATAAAGGTCCGTGTTAAGGAGAATAACTAATGAGATACTTGGCACTTTTAAGGTGTGTTTCGTCTTTTGTTTGGATTGATGTAATAAGGGGGAATGTCGGATTTATTAAATCTTTTATATAATTTAGACTATAGTTTATAATACATAAATTAGATAATAGTTAATAATAAATAAATCTCTTGTTAGGTTAGTTTGTTGGTGGGAGTTATTCCTATAAGTAGTTTTGTAGTTTATATATAGGAATTTGGAAAGCTTTATAAGTCATTGCATTGTATTGAAAAATCATCAAGTTGAATGTATGAAATCTCAATCAAATAATGTTTCATTTGAGCCATTTTATGTAATCAGGGTTTAGTCTTATGCATTGAGTATGTTTTACCAGAAGGCCTTGGAACTCTTTTGCTAAGAGGTCGGGATGCAAGTGAACACCAGGAAAACCAAAATCATGATTTTTCATTAAAAGGGAACAATAAACAAGTTAACATTCTTTTTGAAGTAAGCCCACTAGAATAGTGAAAGACTACAAATATCTTAGGATTGATTTTCACAACAAGCTTAGTTGGGAGACTTGTATCTAGTGGACAGGATATAGGGAGGATGGAAGGCGTCTTACCTACTTCAAAACAAGTGTAGGAAAACTAAACTTTGGAATTGGAAAACCAAGAAAACCCTTTTTGGTTTTATGGTCACGTTGATTGTTCTCTATGGCTACGAAGTTTGGGTAAGTAGCATGCTATCAAATTGAAGATGGAGACAATTAGAAAGATTCCAAAAGCATCTAATCATGAGTAGCCTCAAAGTCAAAACCACGGTCTCTTATGAGATTTTTTTGGCTAAAGTAGGAACTTTCTCGATGGAGGCATCAACGTAACTTGACTACTAAGTTATCTAAAGAAGGTTGAAAACATGGATAACCATCACTGGCTCAAAATGGTTGTGGAGGAGAATTAGGCCGTAGGAAGAAAACATGGATGAAACAGAACATAAACTGGTTGAGCAAGTGGGACATTGATTTGCATGAGTGTCCTAACACCAATGAGGAAATAAAAAAAAATATGTGATGGAAAAATTTAGGACTGCCATGTGGACAAAGTAGATTGGATGGAAGAAAGCATACTACGTCAAAGAGTTTAACCCCACCTGGGAACATGGTGAAAAAATGTATTTAGGAGAAGCTTTTTAGGGAAAAGCAAGGTTGTTAATTGTGCAGTTGAGGATCGGATCACATCATCTTAGATGTGAGACCTATAGGTGGACTATACCTAAAGAAGGTTGGGAAGAGAGAACTTGCATATTTTGCAATAAGGGTTGGTGAAGATGGAATGGTACTTCATCATAGAGTGCACAATTTATGAGGATATCCATATCCAGTATAAAAATAGTTTGAAAGTTGGCAATCTAAACAAGTTATTTGAGGAAGCAAGGCTTATAAAGATAGATGGTTTCCTGGTCAAGATCCATAGCCCGGAGAGGACCCAGTTGTTGAGCACCCTGACTTCACGCCTCTCAAAATCATATGTGGGAATTTCAAATCACTCCAAAAATTTTACAGCAGCTTACTTGGCAAGGCCCTTGCTTATAACTAAGGTTTCGGGTCCACATCATCGAATATGATGTCACATCAGCATGTTTTTTATTGAGGTGTTGAAAAAGACCTAAAAAAAGGGTTGATCTATAGAGCACATTTCATTCAATTATAAGTACTTCTAGTCAACACTAACAACCTTAAAGTCACAACTACTAGTGCTAAATTTTTAAAAATATTGGGCCTTAAATCCACATATACTATTACAGTTATTGGAACGTGTTCAGCAATTGGGTCCCTTAGACATCAAAAGGAGTTTAAAAATAACTTAAGCTGCTGCTCTTGGTCCCTTAGACTGCTTAAACTTGTGGACTTTCATTTAAAATCTTTCATTCACTCACATGTTTCTAAATGTAGAATCTATTTGTAACATTCACACGCAATCAAGCCGATTGTTTTCAATAAAATACGGTAACGTTAGCACACAAACGTGGGATTGAACGACGGTCAAATTAAACTTGCATAGTGGACAACGTCAAGCCTAATTATCGTTGTGGACGAAGTCCAAACGTTTTTTGCATTATAAACGTCTCTCCATACGCGTTCTTCTCAGAGTTTCCGAGAGGACGCTTCTCATAAGTATTTCAGCGTTTGGGCAGCAGTTGGCCACACAGAATAGACACGGTTTCTGCCCAAATTTTATTTCTGTGCAGGATATATAGATTTGATTGTGCTGTAAGGTGTTCCAATTCAAGTTCTCCACTGCTACTGAATTGAATTGCTGAACAATTGTAATATGTCAATGGAGATTGAAGAAGTAGGAGAAGACAGGGTTGTGGAAACGGCACAACATATTGTAAAATCTCTTGGTAGCTCGGAAAACGAGACCAAAGATATGCTTAGAATCCTCTCTAACTTTGACAGCCGTTTATCTTTTATGAGCCCAAAAACACAAGGAAGGAAGAATCTGGTCCCAGAAAATTTAGCCGCAGCAGAGAGTTTGATTTCCAGATGGGACACCAACGCCACAAACAAAATGCTCTTCCAGAGCGGCGCAGAAGAATTCCGTATGTACATGGACACAGTCGACAATCTTCAACATCTCATGGAACATTTGTCCGCCGATGGCAGCGCCTCCACAGAACTGATCCGCGCTCAGCGACTGATGAAGATGTCGATGGCCCGTCTGGAGAAGGAGTTTTACAAAATTCTGTTATCTAACAGCGAGGCGATCGATCCAAAGCGGTGGTCGTCGACCTGGCCATCGCTTCAATCGAGCACAGAGGATTCTGTCCGCTCCTCCGACAATGAAGACGGCAGCAACCATTCCAGTTCTACCCGCTCCTCTGACAATGAAGACGGCAGCAACCACAGTTCGTCAACAGACAGACTCTGCGAATTCGACACGGTGCCGTTGGACGCCGTGGCGGATTTAAGAAGTATAGCGGAGCTCATGGCGAAGACAGGGTACGGGAGAGAATGCGTTCGTGTCTTCATTCTCAACAGAAAGTCTGTGGTGGAAGAAAGTCTGTACAATTTGGGCGTGGAAAAGGTGAGGTTGAGCGATTTTCGGAAAACGGACTGGAAATTACTGGATGAGAAGATCAAGAAATGGATTTACGCTGCTAAAATCAGCATCCGAGTTGTGTTTGCGAGAGAGAAGCAGCTGTGCGATGATGTGTTTGAGGGGATGAATAAGATGAGGGATGCTTGTTTTGCCGAAATCGCCAAGGAGGCCACAACCAGGCTTCTCGCCTTTGCAGAAGCCGTGGCCACCACCAGCCGGACGTCTGAAAGGATCTTTAGGGTTCTCGACCTCTACGAAACCCTAACGGATCTTATACCAGACCTGGAGGCCACATATTGTCAAGATCTTTGCAGAAGCATCCATGAACAGGCCGGCGGGATCCTTGCTCGGCTGCGCGAAACGGCAAAGGGGATTTTGACAGAATTTGAGAAGGCGCTCGAGAAAGAGAATTCCAAGGCCCCAATCCCTGGCGGCACTGTTCATCCTCTCACCAGATATGTAATGAATTATCTCGCTTTTCTTTCTGATTACAGGGAAACTTTGATTGATATAACGGCAGACTTGCCCGAGAAGGTAACAAAGGAGCTCCCTGAGGAATTCTCCGTGGAAGATGAGTTGCTCGGCCCCTCTGCCCCGCTGTCCGTCCGCCTCGGATGGAACGTCTTCCTCCTTGTCTGCAAGCTCGACACAAAATCCAATTTTTACAAAGACGTGGGACTGTCGTATCTGTTTCTCATGAATAACCTTCACTATATAGCGCAGAAAGTGAAGGACTCCGAGCTCAGATATATGCTGGGGGAGGAGTGGGTGAGAAAACAGTGGAATAAGGTGAGGGAGTATGCAGTGAATTATGAGAGGGCCGTGTGGACGAAAGGGCTGTCGAGTCTAACCGACGAGGGATTTCCTGCCAGTGGCGGTTTTGTCGGCGGAGTTTCGTCCGGGAAGGCGTTGAAAGAGAGATTACAGGAGTTCAATTTGGCGATGGAGGAGGTGAAGAAAAGGCATGGCGGTTGGGTAGTGCCTGACGCCCGCCTGCGAGAGAAGCTCGGAGCTTCAATAGCAGAGCAGTTGATTCCAGATTACGCTTCTTTTCTGGAGAGATACAGGAATCGCTTTCAAAGCGATATGTACATCAAATATACGCCTGAAGAGCTGCAAGATTTTGTCATGGACATGTTCAGAGGTAGCTCCTCATCAGTGGCCTCCATCAGATCCCGGTAACTGGTTTATTCAAATTTGTACATTTGTCCCTTTTACAGAGAAGCCCAAAAAACATATCCCTACAGTTGGGAGACTTTATTTATCCAATATGTTGTAAATTCTGAGTGTGGTTAAATGTAACAAACAAGAGAAATAAAGAATTTAATCATTTCATATGAAAGGCATGGTAATCTTATTTCCAACTATTGAGGTGTAAGGCCATTCAAGCTTCCTTTTATCATTTCAAATTTTATGTAGAAACGTAAATATATTGATTGTACCATTATCAAATTATGTTCTAGTACAGTAAAAATGTTTGTTTAGCTGTGTAAGAGTGAAACTTAATAAGTTCTTAAAGGTGGGATTGAAAGGATGTTTCAGAAGTACTACTGTATTTTCTTACAGGCTTAAAGGGAGAAAATGACTTGTAATTCCTATTGTTTTTGGTTGACATAAGGAGGCTAACTCCCAATTTGCTCCAATATGTATCTATCTTTTTGTGTATATGTATATTAGTTACTCATTTAACTTCATAATTTGTAATTTTTTCCAAATTTTCAAAATATAGACAACTTCACAATTTTATAAAAAATTATTAAACATCAATTATATTAAAATTAAATAGGATATGATCTTTGTTAATGAGTTAGTATGTGTATATTTCACTACAAAACATATTTTACACTTTCACCCTATTCATAATTATTTATGGAGGAAAATATTTATATTGTTTTGATAACCAACTAATCCTAAGATCATTAGTACCCATAATCTTAAACATGTTATCTTGGATAGACAAGAAGGATTTTTTTTCTTTTTTCTTAAGGGGACATGGAATACATAGTTGTGCTTGAAGGCACAAATATAATGGTAGAAAAGTGAGCACCATCTCATGGAAGGGGAAAATACAAGTACCAAATACATGGTTAGGATTAGCAATTACAAATCCTAAATGTGTAGTACATAAAACTAAAAATAACACACACATAATGAACCTTTATTCTCTCATTTCTCTCTCACATATCCTCCTAACATTTTTTGAATTTTACCCTATTTTTAATCATTTAAAGGTGAAATTATTTATATTGTTTGATAACCAATCTTAAAGTCATTAATAATCGTAAGTTTAAGCACATTATTTTAAAATAGACAAGAAAGGTTATTTCTATTCATAAAACTCATGGGAAGATTAGATATTAGTATTTCTTTGACTATAAATAAATTGTTAAAAATTAGATAAATATTTTAATCCATTGAATTTCAAACAAAACTTCTTAATTATTTTCTATATTAATTTTAAAGATTATATAGAATCTCCATTCATGATGGATCTGACTATATTTTATTTAAATCTCCGTTGTCCCTCTTCCTTGATCCCTCCTTTGCTATCCTCCCCCTTTACTAGTTTGTCATTCTTTTTCCTTCGTTTTCAACCTTTCCTCTAGTTTCTCGAGGTTCTTAGGTTTCTCACCTTCGGTTGCAAGTATGTATGGTACCTTTATACTCATGAGGATATATATAGGAGTAAGATCATCAAGAATACTCACATTTCAAAGAGTATTTTTGATGATCTTACTCCTATATATTTCTCATACACTTGTGGGCCCACTTCTCGGTTTTTTGAACTTTCCTTTTTTCATTTTTGCTTATTTTATTTACATTTTTTTATAATTTTTGCATTCTTATCTTCATTTTGTATGGTCATATATAGGGGTTTGTTTGGTCTTTTAGATAGAGGTTTGTTTGTCCTCTTCCCCTTTTTGGATTTTGTTGTCACTCTTTTCCGTTTTTCTATCTTTTTGATAGTCAATTTCCCTTGTTTTAGGTTGTTTGTGCTTTGATGAATGCCGTCTTGTTTCCTCTTTCCGTTTTCTTCTTTTTTCTTTCTTGGGCCTTTCTTTCTCTTTTTAGTGTTCTTCTTTCTTCTCATTTCATTCTTTTGAGCATGGTGTTTGTTTATTTATTTTTTGGATTCCCTTTTGGTTTTTATTTTTATTTTATTTTTTCACGTATTTTTAAAATTTTAAATAATTTATATTTACATCCTTACTTAACCTTTTTTCTTTTCCTAGGGGCTCTTGGTTAGTGTTGTTTCGTTTTTCTTTTGTCTTAACCCTTAGGTAATTTCAGTTTGGCATTGACTAGTATTTGTGTTGTTTTTCAAATTGATGTTTCTCCCCTTTTTCTAGGGTTATTTTATTTCTATTTTTGTTTTCTTTGAGAATTATTGAGTAGCTTTTCTTTTTCTTTTATTTAGTGCATTGACTTTTAGACCATTTTCTTTGATTGTCTTGTGTCTTCCTCCCACCTCCTCTTGGTTTGCGTTCCTTCCTCTTCATCCCTCTTTGTCCTTTAAATAGATCAAGTCTGCTCTCCAATCTGCAACTCTCCTCATCCTGATGATGGATCATTGAGTATGATCCGAAACGTTGATTCAAAAATAGACACAGTCTAATCCAGAAGCACTCACATATTATCATGGACTGTGGAAAACTAATGCCTACTATCATTTATTTAGCTTTTCAACTCAAAAAATTTTAATCTGTATTTAATTTTTATTTAAAGATTATATGGAATTTTAGAACGTTTTTGGATCTCCATTCATGATGGATTGGCTATATTTTATTTAAATAAAAAACAATATACATTTTTACATCTAAAACATTCACATCTACAATCAAAATCATTTATTTAGATTTTCAACTCAAAAAACATTTTAACCTATATTTAATTTTTAATTAAATTTTTTATATAAAAACAACTTAAACAACCAACAAATTATTTTATTATTTAAAAATCAAACCCTCTTTTAACCTTCAAATTAACAAATAAGACAGAAACATTAGCATTTTCCATACGTGTGCCATGCCATGGAGCTCCATTGGTAGTTAATGTAACAGTATTAATAAAAATAATTACATATGCCACTAATTCCGAAGGCTCTTGACAATTTTCATCTCAAGCTTGAAAAATTGTTGGATACGGGTCAAACTAAAGGATAATGAAAAGAACGTATAACAGTCTACAAATAACAATGACAATGTATAACAAATAGTCTACTAATAACGACAATGACGATGACATGGATGTCTAGTGTATTTGTTCCATTAATTTCATTTCAGGTATGTAGGAGATGATTAAAAATGGTATCACATGCGCGGAGGAGGAAAATCTAGATGCGCTTTTGTCGACTTCACAATCGTATGCATACTTGATTTGCTTTCAAAATTTTGACTTAAAGAGTTATTAACAGTTGTATATTTGAAGGATGATTTGTTGGGGAAGCCATGTATATTATTAAGAGTTCTGTATATTTCCAAGAAGGATTTCGATTTTTTTTAATGAAATATTATTCAAATGGATTAAGAATCCTAGGTTCAATCAAAATGGCTTCCAAAAGTATGAAGGCATTTCTTTTATCATTTCCTCTTTTTGAAAGTTTAGTAGAATAGAAGAGGGAAGAAGATTTAGTAGATGGAGAGTGTTTTAATAGTTATTATGGTGTTGAAGGCATTTCTTTTTATTATTTTTTCTTTTTGAAAGTTTAGTAGAATAGAATAGGGAAGAAGATTTAGTAGATGAAGAGTGTTTTAATAGTTATTATGGTGTTGTATAGTAATGGGTTTTTTAATAATATTTATTATTTATAAAGTTAAAACACTAGTAATTATTATGTTTATACTTAAGAAAAGGACAAAAAATATTTATTTTCACAAGTTATATTAAAGAAACGATAAATTATATGCTCACACATAAGATGATTAGTAATACATGTTTTTATGTACATGTTTCAATTTAATTTTTTTGGGGGTGCTTTTGGATTGCTTAGTAAAGATGTAGCCAATGTGGCCATATCATTGATGCCTAGAATCCCAAACAATAAGTTTAAGCTCTTGACCCACCTACAAAGGAATGCTAAATTTTTTTATTAAAAAATGACTTGCCATTTTGGAGCTTGAGGGGTGCAAAGTAGGGTGCACAACTTTCGGGTCCTTTCCCCTATCTCAATAACTTTATTAAAATAAAATATTATTGTTTTCTAAAGCAATTATTAGACATCTTTTGGGAATGTCACGACCCTGCTTTGAAGAATCATTAGGTATCTCTAAAACCCTTCTATTATAATTTAGATTAATATGTATACTATGATTGAGATAATTATTAGGGGGATATGTTGTTAGATTTGGTGTAGAAAAGGTTTCGGGGTTGAGATGTATAAGTGTTTTTAAATCAAAGCTTTATGTAGGATGACTATTTGTCATAGCTCATATAGATTTTATGCGTTGAGGCTTTAATAAACATGATGACCATCAAAACTAATTTTGAGTCAGATGTAGGTGTGGGTAGTGCCCTTGGTTGATAGAATGAAAATAATAAGTGGCTATAAAATGTAATAAATAATAACTTGGTGAAAATAGGAAGGTATTTTAATTATACTAGTGTACGTAAAAGAGTATCAAAAAATAAATTTGAAGGATAAAAATGAAATTAGAAGTATTTATTAATACCCTATGAACATATATGTTATACCGTTGATTTATTAAGTGAATCCCCCAAACCACCTTTAATCATAAAAACTTAACTCAATTTAAATCTTTTTATTGTAATACATTTTTTCTCAAATATAATTATTTAAGTTTAACTACTTTAGATTGCCATCCAAACTCTAGCTATTGAAGAATTTTTCAAGGAAAAATGTCATTGAGTAAAATATATTTTTCTTAAATTATAATTTAAATTTTAAAAGTTACTTATTATGAAATTTTCAAAGAGGGACGGGAGTGACTATTTTTCTAATAAAATGCACTATGCCCATCATGTATGGTTGGTAAAAAAAGTCAAAATGTTATTTACTTTCAAATAGATGTGAGCCACTCCATTGAGTAGTATCATTACCTATACAAGAGAATTGTTTGTGCACTAATAAAATATAGATCAAATTTAAATTGCAACTTAGTTACATAACAATATATAAAAATATTCTAAATATTTTTTAACTGACAGATATGTATCATGAGTCATGACCATATATTTAATATTTAATTAATATTTAATGGGCATAAGTACAAATTGGATGAACATAATGACGATACATATATATTTAAGAACTATAAATATAAATTAAATAAACATGTGACCATATTGTATGTTGAATAGCCGCTTTCCTTCAAAATGGTTACGACAACTTACGAGACTTTCCAACTGCTGGTAAAAAATGTCGTGGGGACAAAGTAATACAATTGTATTATATTAAATATTGTACTCATTAAACTTGCTTTAAATTTTAAGGGATTTCTTCGGTTGAGTAAGAAGCTTATTGCCAACGATTTGAGCAGGAGCCCACGGACAGCAAACGCAAGCTCTGGGTGAACAAATTTTCTATTTCTTTTCTTGTTGGGTTGCAAGTTTTTCTTGCATTTTTTCACTGCTCCCGAATTGCTAAACGATCCCTCTGCTCTGCTGTCCGTCCGCCTCGGATGGAACATCTTCCTTCTGCTGTGCTTATGTTTAGTGTCCGCTTCGGATAGACACTAAATAAAAAGGCATAGAATAAGGAGTTGAAATACGTTGCTAGCATTATCTCCTACATATTGGTTTAAAGAGCCAATAGAAATTAATTTAGAGTGTTATATGTCTGACATCAACTTCTTCAGATTTAAAGACTCACGCTTCACACTAGATGCAAGATCTTTAGCCAATCTTCTCCAAAATAAAATTCCAGGCCAATGGGCACCTTCAAATGTTGAACGAACTTTGTTAGTGAACCAAGATATATATGGGAGCCTAGGTTTGTTAGAGAACATACAAGACATCACCAGACGTGAAAAGCTTGAATAAACTTCATTAATGCAATGTCTCAATCCATAGAAATCCAAACCTTCCAGACTTGAAATAAACTTTTATTAAGTGAAATCTAAAAGGCCTTTTACCTTTGGTAATCACTTGTTGTGTTTCTTGCAAACTTGAGCTACCTTATATAACTGAGTTGAGTAGATATTTGAAGTCTAAAATATCGATTTGTAGTTTGTGGGGCTTGACAAGAGTTTCATTAATTAGATTCTAGAGGGGGCCTCACATATGAAGTTAACTTTGCTTCATGCCCATGTTCCCGAAAAACCCCATAACCTTATGGAATAGAGCTTAGTGAGTGGTCTTAGGTTCGTGGTATTTATATTCTAAAGTCCATGATTGTAAGGTGGTACTCAGGTGAATCAATGTTTTCCATGTGGCTTGATAGTGACATGGACCATGCCCTAAGGGAATCGAGAGTAGACACATGGAAAGCTCTGTCAAGTTTAATTACTCCTTTAGTTGATTTGTAAGTTCCTCGAATACGAGGAAGTATAGACAAGCTAGTTGATCAAATGAATCTAGATTTTCTTTGGTCTATGAATTCATGGATTTAAGATCTTGTATGTGGACAACTAAGATGCTCTTGGGTCCATCCAACAATCTCCCTGAACCTCCAAACTTGATAATGTCAAACATGAGAAAGTGACCTAATCAAGGTCGACTAGATGTTCCAAGTTTGGAGGGAACATATGAAACACTAGAATTGAACATGCAAATTATAAATTTTAACCTAATGGGAATTAAAAACATTGAAACCCTTGGAGGTGACAAAGAAAGAAAACTATGACTAATAATCCCAAACTTTTATTAAGTGAAATCTATAAGGATTTTCACATTCTTGCTTCTTATCACTTCAAGTTTCCCTATATAATTGAGTTGGGTAGACATTTTAAGTCTAGAATATCAATTCTTTGGGGCATGCACTTATTAGCCCCAAGAGTTTTGTTGATCAAATTCTAAAGGGGCCATACATATAAAGTTTACTTCGCTTCATTATCATGTTTCTAATAGACCCAAGAAACCTTATGAAACAGAGCTCAATAAGTGGTCTCAGGGCTATGGTATTTATACTGTCTAATTTGTGATTGTAAGGTGATGCTTGAATGGTTTGGGGTTTGACATATGGGATGGTAGTGACATGGAAGGTGGCCCAAGGGAATCAAGTGTAGACACATGGCTAGCTCTATCAAGTTTTATTGATCCTTCAGACCAATCTTTGAGTTCCCTAGTGTAAGGTAGTAGATCTACAATTTGATTGACCAAATGATTCTAGGTCCACTATGGTCTATGAATTCATGGATTTATTTACTTGGTTTAATAAAGAAAATTTTGAATCTTATGAAATATTAAACAACATAATCTAACTAGAAATGATTTTTCCTAATTACTTGAGAATCTAACTAGACTCAAGGAAGAGTATTATGTTACTATCCAATTAGGAAGAACATAACAACTCTAGCTAGATCCCACTTTGCTCTACACTTAGAAATTAACTAATCTCAATAAGTGAAAGCACTAAGGCACACACACTAAAAATGTGAAATCTAAAAATCTAATAACTAGATCATAGAAATAAATTTACAGAATAGTAAATAGCAGATTCAGAGGAACCTAGCACCTAAAAGGGAGAGCCTAGGCCTAGGATGCCAGCGCGTCACACTATCATCCGTATGACAATAAAACATAAAAAACCTGTACTGTGAAGTCTTGCCCAAGTTCGTTATCTCATCCAATCTTTATGCAAAACCAGAATGACTATCCAATAGTGTAATGAAGTACCAGATTAATAAACAAATGCATTTAATTAACTAATAAAGAAGAAATAAATGATAAGAGGAGAATATAGATGAGATTAGGAAACTCTCATGCATTTGAATCTTCTCTGAAACTTGCAACAACAAAGACCAAGAAAAATGGTTGGGATTGATTGGGAGCTCACCTTCAGGTTAAGCCCCTATTTTAGACTTCTGACCTCCACAACCAACCTCTATGGAAAAATAAAAAGAAGCGCGTGTGCTCCTATTTCCTAAGTGCATCTAGGAAATAATAGTAGTGACAAAATAAATAAAACTAAGAGTATCTACCCTAGTCCGAAGGGGAAGAATACGCTAGTGTGCATAGAAAAAAATGGGTGGTGGTCTACACCATAAGTTTTCCAAAGGTTAAACAAAACAATATTTAATAAACCAACAAAATAACACTATTTTTGATAAATGAAACAATGTTTCTTGGTTACAAAACAATGAAGGAGGTTGCAAGCTCCTTGAGGGCTCAATCTATTCATACAACTCCAAACCCCTTTGAAGAGAGCCTCCATAATGCTCAGTATGGCAATAGAGATATCCAAAAGCTAAAAGAAAGTGCTACAACTTTAGTGAACATAAAGATCTTCAATAGCTTGATGTATGAGAGCCAAGCAAGCTATTTTCTAACAATATGTTGTATGTTTTTCTCTAAAACCATGTATAAGAGAGAAAGAAAAAATAGTCTTGTCTTTTTCTAATCTTGCCTTTTGGCATGAGGAATGAGAATTTGAAAGGGTTAGGTATGCTACAGGGGTTGTTTCATTGACACATGAGTGTTACTACTAATAGAATCAAATGACAAGGTGGGAGAATCAACCATTTAAATTTTTGGAATATTCAGGACACCAACACGTTATGATAACATATGCACGTCGTGCTTACATCTTAGGAATATTTTCTAGAATTTAGCATGTGTTCTTAGAAAATTGAAAGAAATAAATGTGTAAAATGATTTTTAGCAAACCTTGGTGTGGGGTGAGATAGGCTAAGGTTAGGGTTGAGTGGCCCTAAAAACATGCTATGGGCACAAACACCAAAGTGAGCCAAAACACAACATGAAATTGCAAGGGTACACAATTTTCTATGTTACAATTTGCCCTCACTTTAGTAGGATGGTGACATTGGGTGATAAGCCATGCTAAAGTATAGAAATTAGATGTTGAAAGCCTATAAGCATGCAAAGGATACCCAAAAGGATACTGTAGAGGCCGTATAAATTTTCTAGGTGGAAGAACGATACCCCTAGACTAAGATTATGTAAAAACACAACATTAGGTATTGTAAGCCTACAAAATCACTTTGTCATGGATCAAATAATCCTGCAAGACCAACAATATATTAGTTGAAAAATTAGAGATAAAACAAAGAAATTATAAAATGCAGAGAAAAATGACGTGAAAAGAAAATGAGACAAAACAAAAATAAGGGTGGATGTATGCTCTCCATGTTTATGCCTACTAGTATAAAGGGTAGAAACAGGGAGAGAAAACCACCACATTGAAAATTTTTGTGAAAGGGTAATGAATATGCCCTCCATAGCATTATTTAATAGAATAACACTGTAGTGAAGGACACATGGCAAGAAAGAGGGTGGAACCACGATTCCAACACAATAAACAACACAAAAATCAGAGTTCATAGGCCCAAGTTATGAAGGTTTTTGTGGGAAGAGTGCTACAATTTTTTTTTTCTATAAATAGTAAATTTTTAAAATTTTGCCGATAAGGGCGTGGTTCGGTGGTTAAGTTGCTTGGTTGTAGTGGCGGCCACCAGAGTTCAAACCCCCCTGGGCCAATGAGCTCGCAGGCATTACGCCTTCACTGGGCCAACAAGCTCGCGAGTTTGAAGTGTTCTTTCTTGGGGATGAGGTCCCCCGTGTTGTGGCCTCACCGGTTCATAGCTCTGGGCAAAAGCATTGCATGGAGCCAGAGGGCATGTCGCACCAGCGTCACCAGTCACGTTAAAAAGTTTACCAGGTGCATTATCTTTTTTTTTTTTAAAATTACTATTCATTTGAATTTGCTAAATTTAGTAATTTTCGAGCACCTAAGTGATTTTGAGTGAAAATGCCACATAGATGGGCTTTTTGATCACCACAATTAGATGCTCTAAGGGAGCGCATTGAGTAGGGAGTCACCTTGTGTGAGGTACGTATTTTTTTGAATTTGAAGCATTTATTTCTTATTTTTATTCCAAATGGGGTCCTCTCTAGTGCTAGCATCTTGTTCATGTGCTAGAGTTCGATGGGTGTGCTTGCATCTATTTGGTGTGCTCATGTCCTTTAGACGTGCCTACATCCAAAAGAGACACTAGGGTCCAAGAGATACGCTAGTTTTTAGAAAGACGTAGAGAAAATTTATGTTTTTGAATTCAAATTTGAATGAATTTTGATGTGGAATTGGTATAAATTTGTTTTCATGAATGTAGTATCCTTTGATGATGTGAGAGCACATTGGCTCGATGTCATCTTCACATTGTTACAACATCAATAGAGTGCCTTGATTCTAGATGAGGCCGCATTACTATGTACAGTTGGAGTATTTTTGGTGTATATGATGCTAGAGATGTGATTTCATAATCACATGCTTATGGATTTGATAGAGAGATGGGATGTGGACACCTCTATTTTTCATCTATTGATGGGAGAGCTAACTGTGACTTTAGAAGATGTATATCATATTATGCAGGTGTTGATCTAAGGGTGCATAGTTTCTATTGTGGAGTAGAGATCAATGACATATGTCTAGGAGGGACAAAGGGACAAGTGAGGCACACAGTTACATGGTGGCCTCATCCATACTATCAAGGTGATGGAGGAACACTAGACAGTGTTCATGTGGGGTTAGAACATGCTTTCCCACCTTTACCACAATCTTGGTCGATATGTACATTATGAGAGCTAGACCCTAATGACCCGCACATTACTGCAGGTGTTGGCCTTTAAGCACATTAGGTGCACGCATCTAGTGGGGGTACCCATAGTGGTTCCTTGGGTAGCACCGCAGACCCATGCCTATGGATTGAGGAGGCCATGGCAGTTTGGTGATTTATTATTTTGGAGATAGATATTTGACCACCTATACAGCATGAAAATTATCTAGTGACCCTACAAGGGTATGCATGCATGGACTAGCCAGACATGAAAGCTACCAAGGATGTATTGGGATTGGTTGTTAGTCGGTCACCTCGATAACAGATCATAGTGTCATTTTATTACAGGGATGTGATGTGACAATCTAGGTAGGTGAAGGTTATTCATGTATCCATACTGGCGTACATGCAGTCGCATTGCAATGCACTGAGGCTAGGGGACCAACCCCATCCTACCATTGCAAATGTAGAGTTGAGTGATCCTAATAGTGAGGAGCATGATGCAACACCCTTATCCAATTATGACAACATGGGGGTGACACTAATGTTCACAACATGGTGTGCTGCATCTCGACTAGCACCCATATTCCCACCTGATGCCCCAATTGGAGACCCATGACTATTGATAGAGCAAGGTCTAGAGGAGGAGGGATGAGAGGAGAAAGAGAGTGAGGAGGATGATAGTGAAGAGGAGGAGGAGCCCACACCAACACAGGTGGGGAGACATCAGAGAGATGAGAGTGATGTCATTGTAGAGGAGATGCCTAGAGCCAGTAGCACACCCAGTTAGAGGAAGCAAGAGGAGTCAAGTAGTGTAGCTACTACGAGGCTGACTTTAGTACCTATGATAGGGGTAGTGGCAATAATTGTTAGTGTGCCTAGAAGGAAACTAGGTAGGCACACGACTCCTATAGATCTTGACTAGCAGGTCGGTGATCTAGGTGAGAATGTGATTTTTGTATTGAGATTTGAGTCGAACACTAGATATGTATTTGATTTTCATTTTGATATGATGAGAGATCTAGCCTTATCTTTGTTTTACATTTTTGTAGTGCACACACGAGAGTGGCTTGATTACATAGGTCAAGTTCTTGCTGAGATGGTGTTGAGTGTATAGCTCGAGTAGGCTATGAGGACTAGTTATAGGCCTCAACAAATTATTGAGTGACATATCAACATTGTTGATCCTCTGGTACAACTAAAGACTACTTATAAGGAGGGTTAGGTGAGTATAGACTAACCCACTATTGAGGTCATTTCCATCACTGTGGAGTAGGACTAGGTGGTTGCCTAGATCACAACACTCACAACAGAGTGTGATAAGGTCATGACGAGAGCTAGGAGTGTAGAGAGTGCAGATGATGCTCTGTAGAGCTAGCTAGATCTCATGAGGACAGACCTTCAGAGGGTTTAGATGGCACCAACGACTAACTTGGATCACTTGAGGGTATAAGACTTGATGGCCAAGGTAGACAAACTACGGGTCAAGGTAGCTCAACTACAATAAAGTGAGCTATGTCTAATGACTGAGGTAGCAGACCTGAGAGGCACACTAAGGGGCTTACAAATATTTAGAAGGTCTCAGTCTATAGCCTCACAACAAGAACCTTTTGTACAACAACCACTACTAGGGCTAAAGGGATTAGGTAGCCATGCACCTCATGAGTGTAGCGGATGTTTGTGTTGTTAAATGGAGCCTAATTAGACTCGGAAGTTAAATTTTCCTTATTTTTATTGGCACAATTTTCCCCTAAATTATTTAATGGGGGTTTGGGGGTAGCGCCCCACGGGGGCTCGGGGGCAGCGCCCCCAAAATCTCAAATGACTTTTATTATTTTATAAAGGCATCGGGAGTTATTTTTCTATTGGACGACATAAAAAAACCCTATTTTGTAACTAACATAAGTCTTGATAAAAACAACTAAGGGTTAGGGTTTCTGTTGATATATTGTATTGTAACATTTACAGTGGTATTGAGTTGCAAGGATTGTTGGTTGTAATCAGTTTGATTTGCTAGATAATAATATTGGACTCTCTGTTGGTGGATGTAGCCCGAGTTTGGGTGAACCACATTAAAATTGTCTCTCACTGTTATTATTTTTGTGTATTTTTTTCATTCCTCTGTTTAATCTTTATTTGCATTTAATTGATATCTTCTACATGCAATTCCTAACAAGTGGTATTAGAGGGGGTTGTGTTGGATTATTGATACAGGAAGGTCTCACAATTGTGTGGGAGTCTCACGGTTAAGTGGGAGCAATGGCGGACGAGGGTAAATTGAAGGTAGATAAATTCAATGGGCAGAACTATCAGTTATAGAAGATGCATATGAATGATTATCTCTATCAGAAGGATTTATGGAGGTCGTTGGAAGGAATAGCGAAGAAACAGGTAGCAATGACTGATGAGGATTGAGAACTTCTAGATAGAAAGGCATTGGGAACCATTCAGTTGTGCTTGGCACCATCTGTGGCATTCAATATAACAGAAGTGAAGACAACAAATGAATTGATGAAAGCTTTGGCTAAATTGTATGAAAAACCCTCAGCCTCAAATAAGGTATTTCTCATGTGTTGGTTAACGGATTTGCCACCTAACTCTATATACTCATGCCCGAACAAGTGACAAATGTAATCAACAATTAATACCAATATATTGGTATTCTACACAAGATCTCTACTTATTTAACAAGGTGCAGCTACCATCAATAGATATTCTGAGGAATATAAACTTGGGGTTGCTTTTAACCAGAAAGCAAGATAAAGGCAAATCTTTTAACTAGAAATCTATAAAGGCAATCTACAACTCTAACTTTAACTCTAGAAGTTCACAGACTTCCAATTGCATAACATAAATAATGGTATTACACATACGTACATGACTTCACCACCTTAAATGAAATATTAATAGATAGATTATTGGAAGTAGTGAGCAAGATTTACTAACATCCAACCACCAAAACACATAAATACCATTAACATCAGCAGAAACACATCCAACTTAAGAAGAACATGAACTTAAATAATCATTACACAAAGTCCATGATCATCCAAATCTTCACTGTATTAACTGTATTGCATATACCATATTAGCTGAAAAATAAAATTATCTATCACCCTTTCCAAAAATAAAGTTTTGCAAAAGATCTAGAATTCGACTAGCTATCCATAATTTATAGCTAAAATGAATAACTGTCTTGAAAACCATAACGACTTCTTGAAACAACTGATTAAAAGATAGTTTAAACAACAAGAATAATAATAAAGGGCCCTCTAGAGCTAATAGTTTTAAAGAAGCATGAAATAACTTAAAAGCATGAAATTAAAAATCAATTCAGAATTTACAAGTCCCCATCGCTGTTGTCCACCTCATCCATCTCTTCATCTTCCTTTGATTGTTTGCCTTCTCCAGTGACACTTTGTGCCACTTGGGGTACTTATTCTTGCAATCTGGCCTTGTATGCCCTGTAATTGTTGATAACCGGCATTAAAGACATGCTTGGTGTAGATCCTGTCATGTTGATGCGGTGTTTCTTCTTCATGACCGCCCTACCAGAGTCTGTCACCTTGTGATATACTTCATCGATTTCGTTCCTGCAATTGTTAATGTGTGCTACCAGTATAGAAGGTCTCCCTAATGACTCCCTTGTAATCACATTATAATTCAGTACCTCCTCCGTTACCACCTTGAAATTTACTTTGATTACCATCACGTCCAACAACTTCTCATCATCAGATCCATTACCCTCTATCTCTAAAGTAGTGACATCCCTTTTTATTCTCATCATCTCTTTGTAATAGGTCACAACTGCTTTCCCCATTTCCTCCTCTGCTGCAGATATGATACAGATTTTCCACTCCACTGCATCAGCCCACACAGCAGTATCCAATTCCTTGGGGTCATCTATAACTTCTTCGGCCATAAGAATACTGGGATCCATGTTGGCTAGTTCCTTTATTTCCTTAGAAGCAATATTCAAACTATGGTGGTCACTGCGAGCTTTATCGAACTCTAGTACCAAAACTTCTGTTTTAGCATGGATGGAGTCAAATAGTTTTACTGCCTCCTCGACAAAAATGAGACCATCAAAGATGATCTTCTCAACCCATTGATCCATAGCTTTCCTCAAAGACAAAGAAGTTTTAACTTACTGAAGCAAATTCAGGTCAAGAGTGAGGAGTTTGCCAGTGGAGGAGGTTCCAGTTGAGGGAGTCATCACTTCAACAATAGAGTTGGCAAAAGAGGTAGAGAACTTACATGTGCTAGCATCTTTGAATTTTCATCTTGCAAGTCCTTCACTCTTTTAGAGATGTTGTCAATTGAATAGTGCATATGATACAAATCACCTTTGGTAGTTGATGGCCCTAGATCCACTCACCTTACTCTAAAGTCTGCTTTAGTTATTTCATCCTCATTTTTCTCAACCAGTGGGTCTGTAATTTCTAAAAACTAGTTTCCCGAGGTGGCATCGGTCACTATTCTGGATATTCTCTTCACACGTTTGGGTTTTGGAACCATCTGCAACAAACTGGCAACAGTATCAATGCCTTCATCAGCTGGAATGGTGTACCTCTTCTTCTTTTGGACAACCTTTTCCAACTAGTTTGGGGATGATATTGGCACATTAGCGACATTGGTAGTTGCCATTATTGGTGTAGGATGAGGGTTTTGCTCAGGCATCTCTTTTTGTTGAGGGGAGTTTGGTGAACTGAGTAATCAATGCAACAAATTATCTTCTCTAATTTGTGAGAAGATGAAAGAATCAGAATCACTTATATGATTGCTCGGTGGGGGCACATGGTCTACCTTAGATGATAAAGCAACCAATCTGGTATTTCTCTTTGTCACTTGAACATCTTTCTCACAAGTGGTTTTCAACCTACCAATCTCCTCAGGCAGCCCTTCACCATCGCCATTCGATTGTGAGCCGACTCTTTGCAGTGTCGGGTCCAAACTAGATGATCTTCTGTGTGAGGTGGCAGTCTGGGATCTGGCCTGATTCTGAGAGGCTGAGTCCCTTGGTGTTGTTGAACTAGCGCACTCCTTGACCTTTGTCTGCAACCAATTTTTTGTTCTCTTTAAAACATGAAATGACAGCAACATAATATTGATAACCTCCTTTTTAGACCATTTTATCAGAGGTAAAGGTTCCCTTGACATTGTATTATATTCTTTACCCAAAAGATCTAAAAAATCATTAGTTATATCAGGGACCTGAATGTTCAACTTGAAACCACGAACTTGATCAATAGTCAACCTCATCCATTTCCTCCTTTGAACTTCTCTTTCATCAATACAGTCTTCCCAAAATCTTCAAGTTGAGGAAGATGTGAGTAGGAACCACCTCCATGCATATTTTCTTTTATAAAATTTTTGTTGTCAAATGATACATGGGGAGACAAACTATGAAGGTTGAATTCAGACAACTTATCCACATTGTGAGCACCATCATTGCTTTTGCATGAATAAAAAGACAAAGACACAGGAAAAGAATATCCTTTCTTTTTCATCGCTTGGTATTTGACATTTACTATTGCCATTTGGCGGCATACTTCTAGTAACACCAAATAATCAGATGGGTACCGAGGCAATTTTAATGGGCCATTTTCATAACCCCCGATTCTCAAATACGAGAAGTGATCAAATTGAATATAAATACTACCAAATTTTTTGACCAATGCATACGCTTCTACAGAAAATCTTTTCTCTATTGAGCCATCAATTCTTTTAGCTAACATCATAGAAAAAGCATCATTCACACATCTAAAATATTTCATACCTTCACTGCTTTGCAATTGGGAAAAATTTGATACACAAGCATACTTGCCGAAAAACTCCCTTGAGTCCTCAGACCAGGTCAAGCAACCTCTCTTTGAGCCAAGATGTAGACCAGCTAGGAAGACATGTGAAAGCCTACACTTCGTGTAAAATTCACTAGCTGCTCATGTAGACTTGTATCATTGATGATTTTCAGCTAGTCAATTTGGTGGTCTCCACAAATTAATAAAATAAACTTGCACATCTAGAACTCGAAAACATCTGACTTGGGACTCCCAACTACTCTGTTTAGCAGGGTTATCATATCTAAGATTTCCTCTTTGAAATTGCTCCTTTTCAGATTAGCAGGCAACCAAGACTTACCAGTCTTTTCTTCTTCTAGCTAGTGCTTGGCAATGTAGGTATGACACCAGTCCTTTTTCTCATTATAGTAATTCTAGGCCAAAGATACAGAAACATCAGAGTTATCTTCATATTCTGCCAAATTTAGGGCCAAAGTAACAGATTCAGAATCAATTCTTGCCACCACAACATGACTGGAAGTCTTTATCTCCTGAGAGTCTGGGAAATAACCATTGGCACATGCAACCATTAATTCGGGACAATGCACAGCAAGCGAAAAACCACCAGCTTTATGTAAGCCGCTGCTGATAATTTTCTCCGCCAAGGGAGTTCTTTTCTCAGACCACATTCTCCAAATATCATCTAAATCCACGTGCCCCAAATTCGTATCAATCACTTTAGAAAGACCATTCTCCACAATGGAAGCCACGAGGGTCCCTTGGAATTTAAACTTCATTTTTATGTGTTCCAGAAACTAGAAAACAAGAGACTCACAGATACACGCAGAGAGTAGAGGATGAGGCAATCCACTAATAGAGAATTCTTTGTGCAGATACATGGGAAATAAAAATCTCTAACTCCTCAAAGAAGATGTGAAACCTTTAAATAGAGAGAAAAAGAAATGCTAGATATGCTGACATGTGAGAGAACTATGCTGAAATTTCGTACGTAGCAGACTAGTTGTTTGTTCTTCTGTAATGCATTCCTTGCACATAATATCACCTTAGGTGGATTAAGAATTAATCCAAGTCACTTCTCATGAATTCACCCAAGAAAGATATTAAATGTTGGTGGTGAATTTGTCATTATAACTCATAAATGCATGCCTTGACTTTCCCTCCAAGAATTGTGCCACTGTGTCCGCACGAACTTTGAATTGAATGCAAAATGACAAGTGTCATTCTTATGTACAGCATGCAAGCACAGTTAACACCACTTGGGAAAGTGTGCTACGTGAAGTTGGTGAGTTGGGCAAAAGATGAACTCTTGAACTAGGAGTCAGAGATTCAAAACTTCAAGGAATCCCTGACTTCCCAACTACAAAGGAAAGACTCCATATGGAGACCCAACAAAACAAAAGTCGGCAAGTCGAGCGGTTCAAGAACTTATGAACCCGCCGACTTCACTTCAAAAATGCAAAAGATCACTGACTCACTAAAGTGACTAAGTGAATTTGGTCCAAAAGGAGGAACTAAGTGAAAAAGGTTGACAATAAATGAAAGGAAGGAACAAAGAATGGGTTAGAATGCCCTTTTTAAAAAAAAAGGGCAACAACTGGCTCTAATTGGGGACAAGGACTTAGGAGGACATAGAGAACCGAGGAAAAACATGGAGAGCAAGCCTTATTCCAAGGGCAATAGAGTCACACCAAAAATGAGACAACACACAACAAAAACATAATGACAAGGAAAGAAACTATGGTACAGGGCCGGACTCAGAAACTCTACCAATTGCATAATTTCAGATCTTGCCCATTATAGGCAAGAGGTAGTGGTGTTCTATCAGGATAAGCCAATAGAAAAGCATTCTCTCCCACAACTTCTTAGATCTTGAAGGGGCCTTTCCACAAAGAATTAAATTTCTTGTGTGCACCTTTCGGTTCTCTTCTCCTATCCCATAAGAGTACAGAATCTCCCACAACAAAGTTTCTCTATTTAGCCTTTTTATCAAAAATCCTTTTCACAGTCTGTTGATGCTTAGCAATCCTATCCACAACAACTTCTCTCTGTTCTTCTAGGTGGTATAGGTACAATATTCTCTTCTCTAGTGTTGACTGAAACTGTTTGTCTTCAATTGCTTTCTGCAAATTCAATGCCAATAATTCTAGTGGAATAGAAATTGCACTATCAATACCATAGACTAGCTAGAAAGGAGACATACCAATTGCCCTTTTATATGTGATCCTATTAGCCCAAAGAGCATCATACAAATTTTTATGCCATCCTCTCTAATTTTCTTCAACCAACTTCTTGACAATAGAGATAAGATTTTTGTTGCTTGATTCTTCTTGTCCATTGCCCTTCGGGTAATAATCAAATGAATGGGCCAGACTGATACCAAAATCATAATAGAAGAGAGTGATTTGTGTAGAGGAAAAACTTGAGGCATTATCAGTCACCGGCTTCTTAGGTACACCAAATCTGACTAGGATGTTCTCCTTAAGGAAAGCATAGACAACTTCAGAGGTAGTGCTCTTTATTGGGACGACTTCTACCCACTTGGTAAAATAGTCTATTATGGTCAAGATATGAGTATGCCCAGTACTAGAATTAGGGTTAATTGGTCCAATGAAGTCTAAACCCCATTGTTGAAATGGTTCATCTATAACGACCGGTCTCAAAGTCAAGGCAACTAATTGAGGTCTACCGGTGAACTTTGATCACTTTTCTCATTTTTCTACCCAATCATAGGCATCTTTGAATATGTCAGGCCAGTAAAAGCATTGCCTTAATATCTTGAAGGCTATCACTGAGGCAGAAAAGTGTCCCCCACAGGCTTCATTATGGAAAGTTTCTAGTAACCTTTTTTGTTGCTCCTTATCCACACATCTTAGGAATGTCCCATTTACCCCTCTTTTATAAAGGTTACCTCCCCAGATAACATATTTACGTGCCTTCAGCTTTAGATTTCTTCTTTCCTTGGCAGAGAGGTGAGATGGACAATCACCATAAGTTAAGAGATAAGAGACATATGAGAACCAATCATCCATATTAGTAGTAAAAAGAACCAAGGGCAATTCTTCCCTTTATCCAACCTCATTTTCAGCAATCATCCTACAAAATCCCTTACCTTTGACCAGATTAGTGGGCTTGATCTCAATGTCGTACTCCTAAAATTTAGCTACCCAAGCGCCCCTATTGTTACATCCAATTTCTTGCTAAGTGAGTATACTTTTCAAGGTAGATTCTAGAACATACACAGCAGCATGTGAGTGCAGTATATAAAATATGAAACTTTTCAAAGCTTTCACCACTACATATGCACGTTTCTCCAAAGCAGAGTATTTAAGCTCGTATTTCTTCAATGGCATACTCATGAAAGCAATGGGAGTTTCAATCCCATGCTCATTTTTCTATAATAGGATGGTAGATAGAGTTTGTTTAGAGGCATAACAATAGATGGTAAATTTTTTCTGAAAGTCAGGATGCACAAGTGTGGGTGCATCGACAATGGCCTTCTTTATGTCCTCAAATGCTTTCTTTCCTTCAGCACTCCATCTAAAGATAGGATTATTCTTCATCATTTCTACAATGTGTCTGGTCAGCTCAGTGAAATCAGGGACAAACCTCCTTAGAAAGTTTACCTGACCAAAAAAGGACCTTGTATTATTCTTGGTTGTAGGCAGACTTAGCTGTTGGATTGCCCCAACTCTTTCTGGATCAATTTTTATCCCATCTTTCGAGACAATATGCCCTAATAGTTTTCCTTCAGTGACTACAAAGATTGACTTCTTAGCATTTAGAGAAATACCATTTTCCCTGCAGCGTTGTAAGACCACCTCCAAGTCATGCAAGTGATTAGCTCTTTTCTTAGAGAAAACTGTTAAGTCATCAAGGTATACTACTATGATTTTGTTCTTCAAATCACCAAAGGTCAGGTCCATTTCTCTTTGAAATGTGGCCCCAACATTAATGAGACCAAAAGGCATCCTATTATCCGCAAAGACACCAATAGGGGTAGTAAAAGTTGTCTTATGCTGATCTTCTTGAGCCACCTCAATTTGGTTGTATCCTGAAAGTCCATCAAGCATGGACATCATCTCTAAACTAGACACTGTTTGTAAAATATGATCCATTACTGGTAAGGGATAGTTGTCTTTCAAAGAGGCCTAATTCAAATTTCTAAAATCAACACAAATCTGAATCTCCCCATTTCTTCCTAATAGACACAATATTTGCCACCCAAGTAGAGTGGTGAATAGAGTAGATGATTTTAGCCTTCAACATTTTGTCAATTTCATTAAAGATGGCTTCAGCTATTTTTGGATTATAAGTCCTCTACTTTTGTCTAAAAGGTATGGTGACAGGATTCAAGGGAATATGATGCTACATTTCTCCATTTCTGAACTTCTTAAGGTCAGCATAACAGCATGCAAAAACATCCCTATATCTGACAAGCAAAGAAATTAAACATTCTGTTTCTTCTTTAGAACAACATTTACCGATGCACATAATGTTAGGAGCAGCTTTGATGCCAATATTCACCCTATCATAATTGGCTGAAGTTGTAATGGAAACTTTATCCTTCTTCTTAAGGTATTGGTCATGCTGATTAAAAAGATCTTCAAGAGATACAAGCCCCTTAGGAATCTTATTTCCTTTCAATTACACAACTAATGAGCTTGAGTCATCAGAGGACTCCATTTCTCCCTCCAAAACATCATTACCATCATCACTACTTCCTTCTGTAACGTTGGAAAATGTGCCCTTGGGGGCTTTTCCCTCATAAGGTTTAGCTCCTGGGTCTTTAGTGTGCATTTAGGACATTTTACATCATATTTCAACACCCCAATGAGAAAACCCTTAAGTGTCTTGACAAATAGGACCTAGGGGGACTACTTGAGATAACCCCTGCCCAAAATAGGGGGGGAGGACTTGGGCGTCCGCACCCTAGTCTTGCCTATTTTGGGGCAGTCCCAATTTTTGGGTGTCATCTTGTGACTGTTATTTGGGTCCTATGCCGACACGGTAAGTTTGAATTATGAAATTCTTGGCGGGAGTGTTTGTAGCTGTATATAAAAACATGTTTAGGCATTCATTTAGAAACTAGATGGCAATTGTGATGTTCATGCATTCTCAAGGTGATTCAAGGCTTTCATTGTGTTGCAAGAGCAGATTGGTGTTGTTTATGTGTTTGTGTTTGCAGATTTGAGCATCCATTTCCTCATGGAATGAAGAGTATCTTCCTCCCATGAGATCTTCACTACAAGGTGATATTTATTGTGTTTGTGATCATTTCTTCATTTGGATTTGCCTCTGCCTCACAAGGGCATGCACCCTCTATCTGACAAAGGTGTTTGGAAGACTTAAGTGTCCTTCCAGGGCTTGATTGAGGCAAGCTCCTAAACAACACAACCCCCTCCCAAAATTTATGATTGCAGGTTACAGGATGATAGTGCAGACAAAGTGAAGTTGTAGGAGGGCATGTTGGAGTGTCAGAATTGCAGATTAGTGAAAGAAACAACTACCTAGACTTGGGCGCCCGCTCATTAGTCCTCAAAGTTTCATGACGGAAAAACCTTCGGTGCAACATGAACAGGTTGCAGATCTTGTCCGCGGATCTCGACAAAAAGCAGGGCACTGGACTTGGGTGCCCACTCTTTTGTCCTTGACTTTTCCACCTTAGATCCCTGAAAACAGGTGCATAGTCATTTGTAATTTTATAGCTTTCTGTAGAGGCATTTTCTATTATTCGTCTGTTTACTTCCATATTTGCATAATTAGGGTTTTGATGTGTAATTGAGCATAAGAGAAAGAAAATTGATAATCAAATACCCTAATCCAAGTTTCCCTACATTTGTAAGTGACCAAGGACTTGATAGTACTCTGCCACTCAATCCAAAGGTCCTTGAATGTAATAGGTGAAAGGAGGATTTAAACACTAAACTAAACAATCCAATTTTCACCTAAACACCTTCAAAGAACACACTAGCAAATGATTTAGCCTTTTCAAGAAATGAAATAATTTGATGATCAAAATTAAAAACTTGCCAGTGATTAACATTGTCAGGAACACTAGGCCTGTACACTACTTCAATCCTGTATGATTTATTTTTAAAATCTGGATGTGGCAATAAAAATATGCTGAAACAGCTAAGGAGTCAGCTCTAATATTTTGTTCTCTAGGTATTGCCTCTATAGAAAAAGCATCAAAATATTCAATACAATCCCACACTCTATTTCTATAATGCTTTAATCTACCATTTTTAACTGTGTACAACTTTCTTACCTGCATAACAATTAATTCAACATCTCCCTTAACCTTCAACTGTTTCACACCTGTTTCTCTGGCTAACTCCAGACCCAATAACAAAGCTTCATATTCTGCGATATTATTAGTGTTCTCAAACTCCAATTTGAAAGCAAAAGGAAAGGAATAACCATCAGGTGAAATCAAAACAACCCCCGCCCTTGATCCCGTGGTAGAACAACTCCCATCAAATTCGAGAGTCTATAAGTCATCAACCAGGTCAGGACTGATTAAACTTATCTCTTCATCTCCTGTCGATGTACACATGTAGGTACCTGGTCCAGTCTCTACAAATAAGATGTCTACTCTAGGGTCTCCCAATTTAAGCATAGTGAACTTAGCCTTGGGTTCAGGATTAAGGTAAACTTTCTTCCCATCAACAAGTATTAGGGCATGTGACCAATCCATTTGAATTTCTCCACCCAAGTCCTTACAAAAACTATGGCTTAAGAGCATCCCATAATTGATAGGTATGTTGGCCACAAGAATAGTTAGTTTCAATGTTTTCTTCGGGAAGGTAGCCAAGGTAGTTTGAGCATCTTTAATCTGACCTAGGATAGGTACTAGTGAACCATCCATTGAAAACCATTTACCATGTGAGGGCGTATAAGAAAATCCTAAGGCTTTAGCAACTTATGCAGGCATAACATTCTCTAAGGCTCCAGAATCAATAACACAATTATTGAGTTTAAAACAAACAATATAAAGAGAGACATAAAAAGGTTCTGGTTTGCTAAAAGGATTTTGGGGGTTAGGATCTTAAGGTCCAGAGTTTGAAATTTTTTGGCTTTTAGCAAGTATTTCGGCATCACTGGATACTTGAGCATTACAATGGGAAGGGGAAGGTTCTTGTCTGACATATCTAACTAGTCTATCAAGCCCAAATGGATTAAGCCTCAAATACTCAGCTTGGGAAACCTCAATCTTTGTGTTCTTACATGATTCTACAATATCAAATGAAATTGAGACTAAATTTTGAGAAGATGAAGTAGAAGGTACCTCAACTGCTACAACCTTGGGTGATACGTTTTCTGTTTTCTTGGCATTGTTTTGTCTTGTCAGGATATACTTAGGGGCAGGATTTGAATTACTGGATTGGCCTTGAGTGTTCTACCCTCACTGTGCTTGCTGACCCCTAGTAAACACTGCGTAGTTGGAGTTGTCGACTTTAGTATATACATCTTCTCCACTCCCTTCATCTGATTCGTACTCAAAGAAATTCACACCAGCATCACTAGGTGTGGGAGGTTCCTCCACCAGAGGCTCTTCACTATGTTCATTTGTGGAAAGCATTTGCATAAACCACATCATCTCAGGGCAAGATGCTCCATCATGGTCGGAGGTGAGATGGAAATTGCAGACCATATGGTTACTTTTACTCACTGATGGTCCTTCAATAGCTAACCGTTGGGTAGGACTAAGCAACTGCAACAACGTCCTATTATAACCTCCTTGAGGAGATTGTTGAGGACCTTTGGGCATCTGACGTTTCAGTGTGTTAATGTCATTTGCCAACCTCTAGATAACTGGGTCTGTTGAACTGGTTACTGCAGGTTTATGAGTTTGTAACTCCCTTTTCCATTTCCCTGCAGTAATCAAATCATCATCCATAGCGATAGCCAATGATTGAGTGTCAGCTATGTTAGGGGCTCCTTGTCTTTTAATAGCATAACTGACATTAGGTGGAAATGAATTGATAAAGAAACACAATATTAATCCATCTCTGGGTTTGACATTTGCAGGGATTCTATTTGCAAGTCTATTGAACTTGGCTACATACTCTCTCATTTGTTCATGAATCTCCTTCTTCATAGAGGAGAGTTGAGCCACTAATGTGTGTTCATTGTCAGTAGTTTTGAATCCATCTTCAAATCATTGCCTCATCATAGCCCAATCATTAATAGAAGCATTGGGAAGGTAGTCAGACCATTCAGCAGATGAGTCAGCCAGTGACTCGACAAATAGCCTAACAGATACATCTTCATGTTGAACTCCAAGGATTGAACATGCAGCAAAGAAAACATTAATGTGCTTTTCGGGAGTAACCTTGCCGTCACCCCTAAACTTAGGTAAAATTTTACCCGATCCCCTAGGCAGATCATGCAGGTTAGCACCAAGGTTGAGCGGTCCAATGGCCGCACCCCATGGAATAGGTGGAGGTTGTGGATGAGACATATTAAAAGAAGGGAAATTTATTTGTAAAGGTAAGACAATAACATGTATGGTCAGGCTTTGACAAGATGAACTAGCGACACTTCTTGTGGGTGGAGGAGAGGATGGTCTACTCAAAGATTTGACCTTTCTTATGGGAGGATAGGGAGCAAATTTAAAGATTGGAGCAAATCAAAGTCAATATCGGCTATACTCTTTTTCCTATCTCCTTGTGTATATCTTTTCATAGCCCACTTCAATAGATATATTAACAAAATAATTAAGTAGAGTTGCCAAACCACTTACTAGTTATTATGGGGAAGCACTGGTCTTGTAGGATTCTGATTGCCGGGTCTGGCAGCAGGGTTTCTTGGCCTATTATTAGGGACTTCTTGGATTTGCAAAGGCCTTTCTCTTCGTAGCACAGGAACAATTCCTTCAATGAAAATTATCTCCTGGGCATCAGCAAAACAATTCGTATTTTCTTCTATAATCTTACCAAGCTCTTCTTCTTCTTCTAACACTTCATCAACTTGATGATACTACTGATTGGTTCTTCTATTCTGCCAAGCAACAAGCCTAAGGCCAATAATAATGTCTTCTTGGTCTCCTACTATCCAATCATTGTTGGGCTGTAAAACTAGTGCACATCTTATGTGGAGAACCATAAAGTCCAACCAAGCAACTCACAAAGATGATACAACGAATTTCCCCAGTAGAGTCGCCAAAAATCTGTTGGTTAACAGATTTTCCACCTAACTATATATACTCACACCCGGACAAGTGACAAATGTAATCAGCAATTGAGCCCAATATATTGGTATTCTACACAGGCTCTCTGCTTATTTAACAAGGCACAACTACCTTCAACAGATATTCTAGGGAATATAAACTTGGGGTTGCTTTTAACCAGAAAGCTATAAAGGCAATCTACAACTCTAACTCTAACTCTATAAGTTCACATATATAATGGTATTACACATACATACATGAATTCACCACCTTAAATGAAATATCAACAAATAGATTATTCGAAGCAGTGAGCAAGATTTACTAACATCTAACCACCAAAACACATGAATACCATTAACATCAGCAAAAACACATCCAACTTAAGAAGAACATGAATTCAAATAATCATAAAACAAAGTCCATGATCATCCAAATCTCCACTGTATTAATTGTATTGCATATATCATAGTAGCTAAAAAAAAAATTATCTATCACCCTTTCAAGAAACAAAGTTTTGTAAGAGATCTAGAATTCGACTAGCTATCCAAAATTTATAGCTAAATAGAATTATAACTGACTTGAAACCATAATGGCTTCTTGAAATAGCTAATTAAAAGATAGTTTAAACAATAATAATAATAAAGGGCCCTCCAGAGCCAATAGTTTTAGAGCAAGCATGAAATAACTTAAAAGCATGAAATTAAAAATCAATTCAAAATTTGTAAGTACCCATCGCCGTCATCCACCTCATCCATCTCTTCATCTTCCTTTGATTGTCTACCTTCTCCAGTGACACTTTACGCTGCCTGGGGTACCTATTCTTGCAATCTGGCCTTGTATGTCCTGCAATTGTTGATAACCGGCGTTAAAGACATGCATGGTGGAGATCCTATCATGCTGATGTAGCGTTTCTTCTTCATGACCACCCTGTCAGAGTCTGTCACCTTGCGATATACTTCATCGATGCCGTTCCTACAATTGTTAATGGGTGCTTCCACTCTAGAAAGTCTCCTCATTGACTCCCCTATAATCGCATTATAATTCACGGGTAAGTGCAAGAAGATGGGGGGCCAAAAAGTGGCCAAATTAATTTAAACAAAAATTAAGTCATAACACGAGTGCGTTATGTCTTGCTATAAATAAAAAAAAAAAGTTTCTAATGTCATTTCATTTCTTTCTTTCTTCTCCTCTATGCCCACGGCCTACAAACCCTAGAAAGCGCGCTCACGTTTTGCAAAACTCCATTCAACACAAAAACCTTATCGATTCGTCGCCAAAATGCTGCCACAACATCGAGCATGCCAAAGGAGTGAGTTATATTTGTTTTTTTGTTTGAATTTGTTTCTAAATAGGTAGGTTTTAGTTGATTTTTTATGTATATTTCGTTAATTGTCAGGAAATGTTAATGCACCTCCTCCTCCTCCTCCTCAAAATCCACAAAATCTTGAGGAGGAAATACCCGTAGAACGACAACCTCCTCCATCCATTCCTCGACATGCCCCTGGAACACAAGAAAATATAATGGGGCAAATTGAAAACAACAAAAAAGAAATTGAAGATATAATTGCAATGTTGAAAGATCCTTCCACTTCAACCTTGCATAGGTCCACGCTTGCTGAATCTCTGGAATCTATGTTATCAAATTTAGATTCAATTAGCAAGCAAATAACTAGTTGGATGGATAAGAGGAGAGAATTTAGTGATTATGCAGACAAGCTATCATACCAAGATGTGAAAAAATTACAAATCACAAAATTAGACTTGTGTTCCATTTTCACAAACCCACAAACAAATCAACCTCCACCCATTACATGCAAGATGTTCCCTATCCATTGGTGCAATAACCAAGCGATAAGGGACAATTTTGGGTAGAGGTGGTGGATGGTTTTTGACCATCCTCCATGCAATAATAATGAGGTCCCACAATACTTTTTGAGGAAACTCTACTGCAAGTTTGTCCTCAATAAATTGCCAAACTATTTTGATATGCGGGACTTCCAGGGTAGAGGTGGGGGGTCAGCACAAGATAGACCAGGGGCACGTCTTGGCCCACAGCGGGTAGTGAGACGAGTAATCAGCAGAGCAGCCCACGAGCATGTTTCTATCCCTTCCATTGTGAAGGAGAGTGTTGAGGTCGATACACTTCAGTCCATTAGTGCCTTGACCCAGAGCATCATAGAGCATGCCAGTCCTGCAACACAGAGTGGGTTGGGAGATAGTGCAAGGAGCAGGGTCCCACCCCATACTTGTCAGACTTGCGGGTCAGCCTGTGGTTATGACCCCATGGATAGTCAGGATGCAGGTGCACAGGCTACATCTGCAGCTAAGCAAATGGTGATGACAGATACCCTCTTGAGTGAGACTTTCAGCCTTGATACTCAGGTAAATATTAGCAAGTTTATTGAATTTAATTTATTAAATTTCATTTTTGAAATGCAAGATTAACTAATTTAAATTGATGATTTTAATGAAATTTCAGGGTCATAGTGTCGATGCAGTTTTCAGTGGTTCTCCACCTGCATTTTACACTAGATCATCTACTGTCGAGGTATGTAACTAGTAAACAATTAGAAATATTACATGTGAATAGCATCGTTATATGAATGGTATTCTAATATCTATTTTGGATGTTGAATAGGTTAATACTGTAGATTTCACGGCAACACTTGCCAGCGGTGGTGGACTTCAAAGCTTTACGGAGGTAATAAAATAAATAGTTTAATGAATGAATTGTACTTACTAAATTTTTGTATGTGACTTGTGTGCTTTATTGTGTGTACTTCCATGTTTAGATGAACGTGTGTGTATGTTAGGAGCCATGATTTGCATCACTATTATAGTTTTCGTAATTGAATAATGTTGTTTTATTTCCAGATGATGCAGGCTGCGGAGACACCTCCCCATGTTCATAGGGCAATGGAGCAGGGTGTGGCCTCTGCGATTCATAGCTCCATGGCATTGACTGGGGTATGAGGCAGATTAGTAAATTTCAATTTACATTCATTGTTATAGTTGTCTATTTTTGAAAAATCAAAAGATTATTGATTTGAAGTTTAATTTCTATCTGGATGGTTTCTATAGGACATGACATCACTAGGGCCTATTCCTGCTACTGAGGCAAGCGAGGAGACATATTATATGTTAGCGGTAAGTGATTATTTGTTAAATGTTTTATTTTTTATAACATGTAATTTCTATATATTAATGTCTATACTTTTTATTGTAACAGGTAAAGATGCAGGAAGACCGAAATAGGAGGAGTAGCCCTTGGGTTCGTAGTAGACCACCCACATGCACGTCTCCATCCCCTAGAAGATCAAAGGCTACTCGTGATTTATTCTCTTTACCAGCCAGAGGGGAATGACTTTTTATTGTGTTCCTTTGTTGTATGCCTATATGGCATTTGTGGACATATATTTTGTATTGTACATAGTTGACATTGGATGCCTATATGGCATTCTTGTAAGCCTATATGGCTATTTTGTATATATGTTATACTTATATCGACAGATATTGATGTATGCCTATATGGATATTTGGTTAATACAAATCTTTTTTATTGATGGCATCCATACTTGCATTATAAATCCACGTTTGAATGGATATTTGTAGATGGCTACTTCAAATATTTAAAGTCCAATTGTATTACATAGGATGTTTGTTGATTCGATAAGCTAGCTTATTTTATTCAAGTATCACCTAAACCTCATTTTGGAACTAAAAGATAAAAGTTGTATTTAAAAAAAAATGAATCATCATGTTGAACAAAAAATATTAATATTCTTTATGAGTAGAATAGAATGTCAACTATATGCAATACAAAAAAATGAATCATCATGTTATTCTTTATGTTTGAGATCCTGAAAATGACTAAGTCTGGTAGCCTGATATCCTGAAACATTAGGATGAATATCCAAGTCATTAGGATGATTGCACCTTGAGAAAAAGTCATTAAGATGAGCACCTAAAGGAGACTTTCTTAAACATTCAAACATTGAGCAACAAGCATGAAGGGTTAAGGCGCAATTTGCAACTCATAAAGCCTCAAAAGGGCGCCCAACTTAGAGAGAGCATTCATTTAAGACAAGGCACCCATTGACACCTGTTCCACCATAAAAGTGCGCCTAAGGTGGAAGGAGAACAAGCCTCTGGTAAGTGAAGTGCACCTATTGTCTAAACCACTTCATTATGGCACCCTAGCATGAGGAGTATATAAGTCAATAGGAAATGGCGCCTATAATGCAAATGAAGGACTAAGTGGCATTTTCAATAAGCATCAATTCACCTTGAGCTTTCAATAAATACATCAAATTGAGCCCCATAAGCCTAGGCACCCTTTGCCTGCAAAAGTACCTTGTATCGACATCAAGAGTTGGTCATATCGGCGTATCGGCAGACCTTGGTTAGGCTTTACTGATAGTGGTCTGTCTTGCTGACGAGTGTGGTTCAAAGTCAAAGACATCGGTGTATCAGAAGATAATCCCATCTGTGCATCGGAAGAGTAGTTGAGAGATTCACCGATGAAGGGGGTCACACTAATAGTCAAAATCCATCATTGTATCGGCCCAACGAGATTAGAGTTCACCGATGTTTGGAGTCTCACCAACGGGTGTGGTCCGAAGGTTGTCATTTGTGAGATTGGTGTGTCGGTAGAAGAGTTTTTGAGTGTGCTGATGGTATTAAGTCCTACCGATAGGCGAGGGACTTAGAGTCTCGTATCGGAGTGACAAAGACATCGGTGTGAAAGGATATAAAGTCATCGATAGTGGTCTATCTGACTGATAAGAGTCAATGATGGGATGTTTGTCAGAAGTGAAATCAAACGGAGTCATGGTGGCATCGGCCTATTGGCCGATGAAATTTTAAGCTCGCTGATGGTATGTTGTCTTGCCAATAGTGAGTTCAAAGGTTCAAAAGTTGATAATTCTATGCTTCCATTGTTTTTAGACAAGTCAACAATAGAGTGAAATACAGAGTATCTAACCCTCTCTTGAGCAATCTACCTCCTAGGTGCTCAACATTGAGGAAAAACTTCATAAAAATGCCTATCTCTTTCTTGGCAAGTTTTATTATTTTGATGGTTCTAACTCATATCTAGAGAACTTATCACCAAGGCACCAAAATAAGTTTAACCCAACTAATGCAAGAAAATGCACCCAAGATGATTTCAATCAATTGGACTAGGTGCCAATTTAGTGTTATTTTGACTCATTCACCCTCAAGGAACTAAAGTATCATTCCTTCAATCAATCTAGTTTCCATGTTCCCATGTGTGATGTTCCAAGTAGGAGATAGCGCCTAGGGTCTTTATCTTATTTTCAAAATTCTAATGATTCTAAACACTTACCAATAGTCTCAAAAGATCCTATTATCCCTTAAGCGCTCAATCCTTTTCGAGGCGCTCAAACTCATTCAAGGCGCTATCCTTTACTACTTCCCACTTCAAACACTCTAGGGTGCTCATAATTACTCCCATCACCAATCTTCCTCCTTAAAGCGCATTTGAGGACTTCTTTTTTATGCTAGGGTGCTAATATGAAAGTAACAACTCAAGGCGCTATATGAAAGCTTGATTTTGGAAAGGCACCTAAACTCATAATGTGAGTTATTTTATCAAAATTTCAATTTTAAGGTCTTTTGGCAACTCCTCTACCAAGGTGCCATTTGATGAGGTGTTTAAAGCTTGATTTTCCCCTTAGGTGCACAAACTTGATGTTCTTGACCCTACAATGCGCCTTGAGTCCCTAAGCTCTTACACTTATCATCTCTTATGCTACTTAGTTTCATCGCTCTCATAAAGGCATTTTGAGGAGTATTACTCTTCGAACTCAATCTCTGGAACTAAGGTGCTTAAGGGTGAGTAAACGTCCATTCTTCCAAGGTGCTCATCAAGGTATAAAACAACACACAAAGGCGCTAAGATTACTCCACTCAACCTCAAAGTGCTGGATCATATCTAAATTTACATAAGGGTGCCAAATCAAATTATCACTCAAGGGCAAGTGCACTCGAAAGGTCATCTATCTTCAAACTCAACTTCCATTCCTCTAGGTGCTTCCTTGGGTAAGTTTGGACGCTCCCTTTATGCTTTCCATTCAAGTGGCTTTAACTCATTATAGAGACTTCCTCATCTAGGTGCAAATCATGATAGTTTCAAACACTTAGCTTTCAAGGCGCCAGAAGATGATTGTAGAGGAGTGAAATTGTGCCTTAGTTCAAATAAGCATTTACTTCATCATTGATGGATTTAAGTCATTGTATATGCTCATGAAGACTTACCTCACTCAATACTCCCCAAACTTATGGATCTAAACATGATTTTTCTCAAGTGCTAAACTAGAGTTGTCTAGATGCACAAGTGTGCCTCCCTCAATGAAGTTCATTTTGTTAACTTAGTTCATCCTAGTGACTCAAGGGGTTGTTATATTCTTTAGGCGCAATATTTCATAGACTAAAACATTCACTCCATGTTAAGGCACTCAAAGGAGGCTCTGGAGATGGAAAATGGTGCCTTAACTCACTTGTGTAAATTTTGGACTTTTAGGCAATTGCAAGATGTCTTGGAGGGCTCAATTCTTCAAGGCACCCATTTTGTTCACCACTTGTAGCATCACTTGTTCAAGGCACATGTTTGGAATTCTCCAGATGATGAAATGCTCCTTGACTCCCTAGGCAGTTAGACTCCAACTCTAGGTGCAAGATAATGATGATTTGAGCTAAAATAAGCATCTAAAAATCCAAGGTATTATTTGAGGCTTCCACTCCAAATTCTACCTTAATCATTCCTTCCTCTAGGCACCCACTATCATGATCAGGTTATTGTAGAGGCACTCTACATGATCGCATTGCCTTAGACGAAATGTTTCTAAGTGACACGGTTTTTGAGTAACATCTCATCAAAAATTGCTGCCTTTTTGCACTTTGGACTCTTCAGGGATATCGTCGGTACAATGTAGCTCAGACTGTTTTGACATGTTTGGGTGAAAAATAGGACCATGCCTAACGTAAATGTACCCATTCGGATGCGTTGGAATAGTCAATTTGGTCGCATCAGGAGTAGGACGAAAGCTACACCCCTTTGCAACTTTACACTGCCTCCTTCTGATGATTTTTGGGATAGCAGAAAACCTTTCACCACGAGCAAATGCCTCAGAGATATAAAAAACTGAGAGAGGTTATTGTAGAGGCACTCTATGTGATTGTGTTTCCTTAGACATAATGTTTCTAAGTGACACGGTTTTTGAGTAACATCTCGTCAAAGATTGCTGCCTTTTTGCACTTTGGACTCTTTAGGGATATCGTGGGTACAATGCAGCTCAGACTGTTTCGACATGTTTGGGTGAAAAACAAGACCATGCCTAGCATAAATGTACCCATCTGGATGTGTTAGAATAGTCAGTTTGGTCACATCAGGAGTAGGACAAAAGTTACACCCCTTTGCAACTTTACACTGCCTCCTTCTGACGAATTTTGGGTCAGCAGAAAACCTTTCACCACGGGCAAATGCCTCAGAGATATAAAAAACCAAGAGAGGTTATTGTAGAGGCACTTTACATGATTGTGTTGCCTCAGACGGAATGTTTCTAAGTGACACAGTTTTCAAGTAACATCTCGTCAAAGATTGCCACCTTTTTGCAATTTGGACTCTTCAGGGATATTGTCGGTACAATGTAGCTCGGACTGTTTCGATATGTTTGGGTGAAAAATAGGACCATGCCTAGCGTAAATGTACCCATGGAGTCCTAAGGCACATTTTATGTCTCCTTACATCCATTTTGGGGCCATTATGTAGATTTTTCAACTTGATTTGGCGCCCTGTATGTGAAGGAAGATCTAAAGGCATGAAAGTGGATGTCGTATTGCAAGAGTTTGGATCATCAAAATTGAAAGAAATAAGTCTATTAAGCTTGGGCGCCCTTGGTCTTCTTTTCATTCATTATGATCGCCTTGGGAGAATGGTATATAGGTCATCATCATGATTGGGCGCCCTGGATCCAAAGTGTTGGAGAGATCATCAAATGGTGTTTAGAGGAAGTAGGGTGAGTTATGAGTTTGGTCGCATCAGGAGCAGGACACCAAAAATGCATAACATGATGATGTAAAAAGGTGTATATGTGTAAAAATGCAGGAGGAAATAAAAAAAAGACAAACCTTACAAATTAATGTGCATACTTACAACTCAATGTAACATAACTTTACAAAATCAATGTGAATACTTACAAATTAATCTAATGAACCATCCGGGTCTACTCTACTCTTTATTGTGTCAAGTATTGCTTCATGGTCAGACTCATGCACCTTCCCAAATATTTTGTTCAAAGGTCTACCCTGATACTTTATCAAATGAACATTGGATGCTACGACAAGGTTTGAGTAATGAAGAATCTTTCGATGCATGTCAAAGTCCTAAAATAGCCAAATATTAACACTCTTATGTGGGTACCTTCTAATCCATGTTCCAGTAATAACCACTGAGCCTGTAGGGTATTCGATGTTTTCTCCATCTGTAACAGGGGCCTCCAATTTCTTTTTGGCCTCAACACAATGATATAAGTAATAATATGTTCCCTCTTCATTATCTTCATTTGCAATAACTGCATATACGTGCCCTACATTGATATGTGTAGCAAATTAGATGAAATTAGTCAACATTACAAAAACACTACAAAGTAAGATGACATTACCTAGTTGAACTAGATGAAATTAGATGCATATACGTGCCCTATATTACCTGGTTGAACTAAATTTGATATGTGGTCAAAGTCAACTGACGATTCCATCTGTGTTAGTTCCAGTGTCATCGGGGGTCGATACATGTCAAGTGGGCTAAGATAACTTAACGACCATTCGTCAACCCACTCCTTTGACTCGCACTCATCCCAGACTTGAATTGTATAGGAAGAACAAAAGCATGACATCTTTCGTGTATGGATACTCCATGAACCTGCAATTGAGCTTCTGAAAGAGTGCATCTCATTTGATCCTGTCAGTGTACAACAGTCCTCATATGGTGCAATGTTAGTATCATCTATCAACCAAAAAAATCTACGAACTGAAGACTTACCTTCATTACCTGGACCCATGGAAGCATTACACCACCCGACAATCGATTTTGCATCTGTCAACTTTACATTGTCTTTATACTTTAACTCTTCTTGTGCTATGGCTCTTTTGATACATGCTCCTGCACCATCATGCTCCCCCTTTCCATGCCCGGCCTCACAAAAGTTCAACATATGTTGAATACCTATAAAATTATGCCTCCTAAGCCAATAGAAATTCTGTGAGTTCTTGAATTGTGATGCACAGTTATCCGACCATATGATATGCTGACTGAACGATATGCCCCTTCTAGCGAAATTATTGTAGAACACCTGAAAGCAACCTTGCACGAGCTTCGTAGAATGTGTGCGATCATCACTAATATAGAAATTATACTCCCTTATGATCTTTCTGTCATCCTCTGTACTATCATTCGCATGAATGAATGTGATGTGCACAAATATAGAAACTTATGTGGAGTTGTAATATTGTGATTGCACCTCACGTTGTGGCTGTAGACTGTAGTTCTCTGCAAAGTCGATGACTGAAACAATGCTACCAACCAGAAATGTGTCCTTGCATAACTTGAATTGTAAGTCCAACCATCAAGCTCTATGGGCATGTCTTGCATACTCATACACTATCCTGTCACGAAATATAGGCATAAACTGATACATTAGAATCTTTTCAATAACTAATTCACACCTCTTTGCTTCTTTACCATCTTTTGTATTGTAGGCCACTGTTTTATACTTGCCAAACTCTACTAGTTCGTTTCCAAATGCATGTGTTATTTCCATATGTTCACATATTGGCAAATGTTGCAAGCCACCGCAATAGTGACATGTGCCATCCAAGCATAATTTCTTGTAGAATATTTGACCTTCCTCTCTTTCACATAAAATTCTTGATATGAAGTCTCTTGAAGATGTTGGTGGGGCACATATGGCACAACCCTGCAAATCATTATTAGTATGCATATCTAAACATATAGACCTATAAGCATCAAAATGGTTAGAAAATTCAATATGTAATCTACAACAACAAGTAGTGCGTGTGTGATTTATCTTAACATAGAAAGGTTTTAGCAATTCAAAATATCTTTGACAAATTTTAATTTGAGGATACTTCTCTAGAAATTTACCATAAAACTGTGTTTGAGTCTCATCCAAAAAATGCTTTGGATGTGGCTCTCAGTTCTGACTACTGATTCTCCTTCTTACCACATCCCTTTGATTTGGAGATACCCTTGTGTAATTCTTCCAAAAGTCTTCAATTAGTGATCTCAATGCTTCAACAATTGGTTTATCTTTTCATGGTAGTCTCCCCGAGAACGCCCATAATTCATTGGCATTAGTGTCCTCAATTCTTTCGCATCTTCCAATAGCTCTTGATAAAGTTTTCCTATTAATTCTCAATTCTTGACTTGTCTTTCTAATGAGATGAGCTTTCCTCATTTGACTACTTAATATAGTCGATGTAATCACACGTCGTGTTGCATTACTATCTTTTGTGCGTGAGGTGTTACCCACACTCTCATACGCACTCATTAGATTCTTGACAATAGATTTTTTACTTGAAGCCTCTGATGTTCTCAACCCAAGAATCTTCATGATAGACATATACTTTATACTTCACATCATTTCAACGAATAGTTGACATTTTGCAGTCTCATTTAACTTTTCAAAGAACAATCTCCAAATCTTATTAGCATATCTTCTACAAGTACGTTTTGGAATCTTACCTTCCATTGGCTACAAAATATTCTCATCAATATCAATCAAATACTTTGGCTTTCTATGCAAAATTCTAGGTGGTGTTAAGTTAGGTAAATTCATCTCAACATTAGGAATTTCATCAATATTTAAATGAGATGGGTTAGATGGCATACCTTCGATCGAAGATGGAATAGATGACATACCTTGAGGTTGAGGTGGGAATGATGGCATACCTCCTTCATCACATGTGAGTGATGATGTACTCTCAACTTGAGATGTGGTAGATGGTGTCCCTACATGTTGGCTTGCGGTAGAGGACATGTCTCCAACTATGGTATTCAAATCTCTCGTACCACGAAGTTTTTGCATTCGTTCTCTTTGTGCCGCCAATACCATATCTCTTTGTGATGGTTGTGGTTCCTCTTCAATTGGTATGTCTTCATTTACCGTGTCCAATTTCCTCTTCTCACGAAGTTCCCTCATAGCCACTGCTTTCTTTGCATTCTTAGCTTCTATCTCTTCTTGTGTTGGTTTAATTCTTGATCGTTTCCTCGGCATGACGGAGAATTTGTCTATAGCATGATAAAGAGACCAATATTAGTTCCTAAGAAATGAATACAAGATAATAGTGGGATTGTATTTTTTTATGTTGTAAGGATTTATTCTTGTATAGTTTGACATCATGGTATGTTAAGGTTTGTTTATTACACATAATTATTAAAGAGCCCAAGTGTAGAAAATATACATGGCATCATGTGAGATTGTAGGCTGCTTTCGTGATTGGGAATGTGTCTATTTTAAACATGTATGATAAAGCATGATAAAGTAATTCAATCCGAAATAAAGAAAATGTAAAGAACATGCATGTAAAGACTTGACATACCTAAAAAATGAAGATTTGAATGAAGAGAGTACCCAATTATGTAGTGTTTTTATCTTCTTGCATCAAACTCCTCAACAATGTGAGTTTTTCACCACTTGCTTCCTTTTCAATGTTAAATTGAATAACACTCAAATATCATTACTAACAACAATACTATTAACCAATCTATAATGTTAAATTCCTAAAATTGAATCACAATTAACATTGCAACACTACAAAAATTGAAATTTGAATAGATATATATTAAACTTGGTGTGAAAACTATGTTATTTCCTCCTTCTCAAGTTGGCAAAGCAGAAAAGGTGGTGGAAAGATCATGCAAAGGTGGTACAATGTGTCAAATGTGCATGTGAACTTCCCAATAGCATGAAAGCACTTCTTTTTTGTCGGAGCACGCGCATAATCAGTAAGAAAACAAAGCATGTGGGCTTGGATCACGGGGGTCAACACTTTTTTACCATTTTAATAGCAAGACAAAACACGAGTGTGTTATAACACGCTCGCATTATAAGGTGCTCGCGTTTTGTCCTGCTATAGATTGATCACATCCTTTGCATTGATCACATCTCTTTCCAAACCTTCCCCTTCAAACTTGAATGACCACAAGGTTTTTGAGGGAGAACTTTTCCTATTTCCTACAAGAGCTTGCCAGATGCTCCACCATATGATAGGCATAACAATGAAGGGGCAAGTCCTCATAATCAAGTTCTTGATAGAAAATGCCCATCGAGGAAGAAAGATAGATCTTCTTTGGAAGCAAAAGTTCTATTTTGTGACAAATCCTTATCCAACCATAAATAGTAGGGGTTCTGTCAAGCGATTTCCAATCCACTTCCACAAAGTCTCTTGAAGACTTCCTAATTGATTCCAAAACATCCACACCCCAAAACTAGAGAGGCAATCAATATAATCGAACCCATAAATCTACATTTGATGACAGAAACCCTCAACACTATACCTTAAACCCTAATCCCTCAACCCTCAACCCTAAACCTTATCCCTCAACCCAAATCCCTCAACCCTCAACCCTAATCCGTCATCCCTCAACTCTAATCCCTCATCCCTAAACCCTAAATGCTATCCCTACTCCTAAACCCTCAACAGACTCGATACTATACCTTAAACCCTAATCCCTTATCCCTAAAACCTCCAAACCTATCCGTAATCCTTATACACTCCACACTCTACTTTAACCCTAATCCCTCGACCCTCAACCCTATTCCTAAACCCTTGACCCTCGAACCTCAATCCTTAACCCTCGACATCAAACCCTAATCCCTCAACCCTTAACTTTGATCTCTTGACCTTCAACCCTATTCCTAAACCCTCAACACCATACCTTAAACCCTAATCCCTCAGCCCTCAACCCTAAACCTTATCCCTAAACCCTAATCCCTCAACCCTCAACCCTAATTCATCATCCCTCAACTCTAATCCCTCATCCCTAAACCCTCAACAAACTTGATACTATACCTTAAACCCTAATCCCTTATCCCTAAACCCTCCAACCCTATCCCTAATCCTTATAGCCTCGACACTCTACTTTAACCCTAATCCCTCGACCCTCAACCCTATCCGTAAACCCTTAACCCTCGAACCTCAACCCTCAACCCTCGACATCAAACCCTAATCCCTCAACCCTTAACTTTGATCCCTCGACCCTCAACCCTATCCCTAAACCCTCAACACCATACCTTAAACCCTAATCCCTCAGCCCTCAGCCCTAAACCTTATCCCTAACCCTAATCCCTCAACCCTCAACCCTAATCCATCATCCCTCAACTCTAATCCCTCATCCCTAAACCCTAAATGCTATCCCTATTCCTAAACCCGCAACAGACTCGATACTATACCTTAAACCCTAATCCCTTATCCCTAAACCCTCCACACTCTACTTTAACCCTAATCCCTCGACCCTCAACCCTATCCCTAAACCCTTGACCCTCGAACCTCAACCCTCAACCCTTGACGTCAAACCTTAATCCCTCAACCCTTAACTCTAATCCCTCGACCCTCAACCCTATCCCTAAACCCTCAACCCTCAACGTCAAATCCTAATCCCTCAACCCTTCACTCTAATCCCTCAACCCTAAACCGTATCCCTAAACCCTTAACACCATACCTTAAACCCTAATCCATCAGCCCTCAACCCTAAACCTTATCCCTAAACCCTAATCCCTCAACCCTCAACCCTAATCCGTCATCCCTCAACTCTAATCCTTCATCCCTAAACCCTAAATGCTATCCCTATTCCTAAACCCTCAACAAACTCGATACTATACCTTAAACCCTAATCCCTTATCCCTAAACCCTCCAACCCTATCCCTAATCCTTATACCCTCCACAGCTTTAACCCTAATCCCTCGACCCTCAACCTTATCCCTAAACCCTTGACCCTCGAACCTCAACACTCAACCCTCAACGTCAAACCCTAATCCGTCAACCCTTAACTCTGATCCCTCAACCCTCAACTCTATCCCTAAACCCTCAACCCTCAACGTCAAATCCTAATCCCTCAACCCTTCACTCTAATCCCTCAACCCTAAACCCTATCCCTAAACCCTCAACACTATACCTTAAACCCTAATCCCTCAGGCCTCAACCCTAAACCTTATCCCTAAACCCTAATCCCTCAACCATCAACCCTAATCTGTCATCCCTCAACTCTAATCCCTCATCCCTAAACCCTAAATGCTATCCCTATTCCTAAACCCTCAACAGACTCGATACTATAACTTAAACCCTAATCCCTTATCCCTAAACCCTCCAACCCTATCCCTAATCCTTATACCCTCCACACTCTACTTTAACCCTAATCCCTTGACCCTCAACCCTATCCCTAAACCCTTGACCCTCGAACCTCAACCCTTAACCCTCAATGTCAAACCCTAATCCCTCAACCCTTAACTCTGATCCCTCAACCCTCAACCCTATCCCTAAACCCTAAACCCTAAACCCTCAACCCTCAATGTCAAATCCTAATCCCTCAACCCTTCACTCTAATCCCTCAACCCTAAACCCTATCCCTAAACCCTCAACACTATACCTTAAACCCTAATCCCTCAACCCTCAACCCTAATCCGTCATCCGTCATCCCTCAACTCTAATCCCTCATCCCTAAACCCTAAATGCTATCCCTATTCCTAGACCCTCAACAGGCTTGATACTATACCTTAAACCCTAATCCCTCTACCCTCGACACTCTTATTTAACCCTAATCCCTTGACCATTAACCCTATCCCTCAACCTCAACCCTCAACCCTCAACCCTCAACCCTAAACTCTCAACATTAAACCCTAATTCATCAATCCTAAACCCTAATTCATCAACCCTAAACCCTAATCCCTCAAACCTAAACCCTATCCCTAAACCATCAACCCTCAACACTATACCTTAAACCCTAATCCCTATCCCTCAACCCTTAACCCTTAAAACTTAAACCCTATCCCTACACCCTCAACACTTGACACTATATCTTAAGCCTTAAACCCTAATCCCTAAAGCCTCAACCCTCAATCCTTAAACCTTCAACCCTAAACCCTATCCCTAATCCCTCTACCCTCAACACTCTAACCCTAACCTTGACATTAAATGCTAATCTGTCAACCCTAAACCCTAATCCGTCAACCCTAAACCCTATCCCTAAACCCTCAACCCTCAACACTATACCTTAAACCCTAATCCCTCAACCCTCAACCCTAAACCTTATCCCTAAACCCTGATCCCTCAACCCTCAACCCTAATCCTTCATCCCTCAACTCTAATCCCTCATCCCTAAACCCTAAATGCTATCCCTATTCCTAAACCCTCAATAGACTCGATACTATACCTTAAACCCTAATCCCTTATCCCTAAACCTTCCAACCCTATCCCTAATCCTTACACCCTCCACCCTCTACTTTAACCCTAATCCCTTAAGCCTCAACCCTATCCCTAAACCCTTGACCCTTGAACCTCAACTCTCAACCCTCAATGTCAAACCCTAATCCCTCAACCCTTAACTATGATTCCTCGACCCTCAACCCTATCCCTAAACCCTAAACCCTAAACCCTAAACCCTCAACCCTCAACCCTCAACCCTCAACATCAAATCATAATCCCTCAACCCTTCACTCTAATCCTTCAACCCTACACCCTATCCCTAAACCCTCAACACTATACCTTAAACCCTAATCCCTCAACCCTAACCCTAAACCTTATCCCTAAACCCTAATCCCTCAACCCGAATCTGTCATTCCTCAACTCTAATCCATCATCCCTAAACCCTAATCCCTCAACCCTAATCTGTCATCCCTCAACTCTAATCCCTCATCCCTAAACCCTAAACGCTATCCCTCTTCCTAGACCCTCAACGGGCTCGATACTATACCTTAAACCCTCATCCCTTATCCCTAAACCCTACAACCCTATCCCTTATCCCTTAACCCTCATGATTAATAGCCTTGAACATAAAAAAATTTAAGGGGAACATAACGCGAGCGCGTTATAACACGCTCACGTTATGTTAAACATGACAAACAATAGACTTGCGGGAAAGGAAAAATGCAAATCAAAACATAACGCTAGCACGTTATAACGCGCTTGCGTTATGTCTTGCTTTGGGAATCCCAAGCCTTGGGCTTGGGATTTCCTTTGGATTTCCAACCCAAAGGCTTGGAGTGCCTTATGAACAGTCACAGACGTGTTTTTCCATATTCTTTAAGATTCCACATAATTTTGTTCGTGCTAACCCTCAGATTTGCACGTGTTTCAAGGTTGAACAAATTGAACACTTGGGTAATGTTAGACTTTCTCTTAGCTATTTGACGATGTGATTTTTTTCACATTTTAACAAAGTTAATCCTTTCATCTTTAATTTCTCTTGTTTGTGTGTCTATTTTTGGGCAAAAACCACTGTTTGGTCTTTTTTTCATTGTAAATTAACTATTCATTCAAATTTCAAAAAAATTACATATTTAGAAACTAGACTCCATTCTACAAATATTAAAAAAATAAAAAAATGATTTTCAATTAGTTTTCAAAATTTATAGGAGTAGCACGGCCAAAATTCTATTTTTTAGGATGTGTCCACTTTGAAAATTAGTAAAAAATCAAATATTCATCAAAAAATTATTAGAAAAATCAGGCATAAACTAAATGCTATTAGCTAATTTCTCACTGAAGCAATTTTAAAAATACCAAAAAAAATTTGACCTTTTGAGGGAGCCACAAAACATGCTATGTTATGTTTTTTTGACAGAAACAACACCAATTTCTGTGGCTCCCTCTTTTGAACCCCTTAATCCATGCCATTTTCAAAAAAAAATTAGTTGTTTAGAAAGTAGACTCGGAGCACTATGAACATTGTTTTGGTTGCATCTCCAAATTTTGAGTGTAACTATGCTCGATTTCTCATCCAAGGCCAATATTTCCTAATTTCAGAAAAAAGTGGCCACTTAAGACCCCTTTTTGGCCTCCCATCTTCTTGCACTTACCCTCACTACCTCCTCCATTACCACCTTTTTGAAATTTACTTTGATTACCTTCATGTCCAACAACTTCTCATCATCAGAGCCATTAGCCTCTATCTCTAAAGCAATGGGATCCCTTTTTATTCTCATCATCTCTTTGTAATAAGTTGCAATAGCTTTCCCCATCTCCTCCTTTGCTATAGATATGATACAGATTTTGCACTCCACTGCATTAGCCCACACAGTGGTATCCAATTCCTTGTGGTTAGATATAACTTTTTTGGCCATAAGAATATTGGGATCCATGTTGGCTAGTTCCTTTATTTCCTTAGAAGCAATATTTAGACTATGGTGGTCACTGCGAGCTTTATTGAACTCTAGTATCAAACTTCTCTTTTAGCACAGATGGAGTCAAACAGTTTTACTACCTCCTCGACAAAAATGAGACCATCAAAGATGATCTTCTCAACCCATTGATCTATAGCTTTCCTTAGAGACAAAGAAGTTTTAACTTGCTGAAGCAAATTCGGGTCAAGAGTGGGGAGTTTGATAGTGGAGGAGGTTCTAGTTGAGGGATTTATCACTTCAGCAATAGAGTTGGCAAAAGAGGATAGAGAACTTACATGTGCTAGCAGCTTCAAATTTTCATCTTGCAAGTCCTTCACTCTTTTAGAGATGTTGTCAACTAAATAGTGCATATGATTCAAATCACCTTCGGTAGTTGATGGCCCTAGATCCACTCAGCTTACTCTGAAGTCTGCTTTAGTTATTTCATCCTCATTTTTCTCGACCAGTGGGTTTGCAATTTCTAAAAACTGGTTTCCCGAGGTGGCATCAGTTACTATTCTAGACATTCTCTTTGCACATTTGGGTTTTGGAACCATCTGCAACAAATTGGCAATAGTATCGATGCCTTCATTAGCTGGAATGGTGTACCTCTTCTTCTTTTGGACAACCTTTTTCAACCAGTTTGGGGATAAGACTGGTGCATTAGCGACATTGGTAGTTGCCATTATCAGTGCAGGATGAGGGTTTTTCTCAGGCATCTCTTTTTGTTGAGGGGAATTTGGTGAACTGAGTAATGAATGCACCAAATTATCTTCTCCAATTTGTGAGAAGATGAAAGAATCAGAATCACTTACATGATTGCTCAGTGGGGACACATGGTCTGCATTAGATGATAAAGCAGTCAATCTAGTATTTCTCTTTGTCACTTGAACATCTTGCTCACAAGTAGTTTTCAACTTGCCAATCTCCTCAGGTGGCCCTTCACCATCGCCATTCGATTGTGAGCTGACTCTTTGCAGAGTCGAGTCCAAACTAGATGATCTTCTATGTGAGGTGGTGGTCTGGGTTCTGGCCTGATTCTGAGAGGCTGAGTCCCTTGGTGTTGTTGAACCAGCACACTCCTTGACCTTTGTCTGCAACCACTTTTCTGTTCTCCTTAAAACATGAAATGACAGCAACATAATATTGGTAACCTCCTTTTTAGACCATTTTATCAGAGGCAAAGGATCCCTTGACACTATATTATATTCCTCACCCAAAAGATCTAAAAAATCATCAATTATATCAGGGACCTGAATGTTCAACTTGAAAGCATGGACTTGATCAATAGTCAACCTCATCCATTTCCTCCTTTGAACTTCTCTTTCATCAATATAGTCCTCCCAAAAATCTTCAAGTTGAGGAAGATGTGAGTAGGAACCACCTCCATGCATATTTTCTTTTATAAAACTTTTTCTGTCAAATGATACATGGGGAGACAAACTTGAAGGTTGAATTCAGACAACAACTTATCCACATTCTGAGCACCATCATTGATTTTGCATGAATAAAAAGACAAAGACACAGGAAAAGAATATCCTTTCTTTTTCATTGCCTGGTATTTGACATTTACTATTTCCATTTGGCGGCATACTTCTAGCAACACCAAATAATCAGATGGGTACCGAGGCAATTTTAATGGGGCATTTTTATAACCCCTGATTCTTAAATATGAGAAGCGATCAAACTAAATGTAAATACTACCAAAATTTTGTGACCAATGCATACACTTCTACAGAAAATCTTTTCTCTATTGAGCCATCAATTCTTTTAGCTAACATAATAGAAAAAGCATTGTTCACATGTCTGAAATCTTTCATATCTTCACTCCTTTGCAATTGGGAAAAAATTTGATACACAGGCGTGCTTGCTGAAAAACTCCCTAAGGGAGTCCTCAGACCAGGCCAAGCAGCCTCTCTTCAAGCCAAGATGTAGACCAGCTGGGAACACGTGAAAGCCTACGCTTCATGTAAAATTCACTAGCTACTCATGTAGACAATCACTGATGATTTTTAGCCAGTCAATTCAGTGGTCTCCACAAATTAATAAAATAAAATTGCACATCCAGAACTCAAAAACATCTGACTCAAGACTCCTAACTACTCTATTTAGAAGGGTTATATTTGAGATTTCCTCTTTGAAATGGCTCCTATTAAGATTAGCAGGTAGCCGAGACTTACTGGTCTTTTCTTCTTCTAGCCAGTGCTTGGCAATGTAGGTACGACACCAGTCCCTTTTCTCATTATAGGAATTCTAGGATGAAGATACTGAAACATCAAAGTTATCTTCATATTCCTCTAAATTCAGGGCCGAAGCAACAGATTCAAAATCATTTCTTGCCACCATAACACCACTGGAAGTCTTTATCTCTTGAGAGTCTGGGAAATAACCATTGACACATGTAACCATTAATTCAAGACAATGCACAACAAGTGGAAAACCACCAACTTTATGTAAGCCATTGTTGATAATTTTCTCCACCAAGGGAGTTCTTTTCTCAGACTGCATTCTCCTCCAAAAATCATCTAAATCCACGTGCCCCAAATTCGTATCAATCACTCTAGAAAGACCATTCTCCACAATGGAATCCACGAAAGTCCCTTGGAATTTAAACTTCATTTTTATGTGTTCCAGAAACCAGAAAACAAGAGACTCAGAGATACACATAGAGAGTAAAGGATGAGGCAATACACCAACAAATAATTCTTTGTACAGATACATGGGAAATAAAAATCTCTAACTCCTCAAAGAAAATGTGAAACCTTTAAAGAGAGAGAAAAAGAAATGCTAGCTATGCTAACCTATGAGAGACTGTACTAAAATTGTGCATGTAGCAGACTAGCCGTTTGTTCTTCTGCAAAACATTCCATTGCACATAATATCACCTTAGGTGGCTTAAGAATTAATCCAAGTCACTTCTCATAAATTCACCCAAGAAAGATATTAAATGTTGGCGGTGAATTTGTCATTATAACTCATAAATGCATGCCTCAACTTTCCCTCCAATAATTGTGCCACTGTGTTCGCACGTACTTTGAATTGAATGTAAAATGACAAGTGCCATTCTTCCATACAACATTCCAGTGCAACTAACATCACTTGGGAAAGTGTGCTACATGAAGTCGGCGAGTCAGGAAAAAGATGAACTCTTGAACTAGGAGTCAGAGATTCAAAACTTCAAGGAATCCCTGACTTCCTGACTACAAAGGAACGACTTCATATGTAGACACAACAAAACACAAGTCGGCAAGTCAGGTAGTTCAAGAACTTATGAACGCACCAACTTCACTTCAAAAATGCAAAAGATCACCGACTCACTAAAGTTACTAAGTGAATTTGGCTTGAAAGGAGGAACTAAGTGAAAAAGGCCGACAATAAATGAAAGGAAGGAACAAAGAATGGGTTAGGACGCCCTTTTAAAAAAAGGGGGCAACATCATGAAGCATTTGTTTAATCTAAAAATGATTGAAGGTAGATCTATGAAAGATCTTCTAAATGATTTTAATACGATTACCAGTCATTTAACTTCTATAAAAGTGAAATTTGATGAAGAGGTGAGGGCTCTCTTAGTTTTTATGTTATTTGCCAGACAGCTGGAATAACTTGGTAATAGATGTAAGTAACTCTATCTCTAGTTCAAATACTTTGAAATTTGATGATGTTGTTGGTGTTATCCTTAGTGAGGAAATGCAATAGAAAAGCTCAGGAGGGTCTACATCAAGTAGTGTTTTGAATGCATAAAGTAGGGGCGGATCAAAGGAGGGAGGAAAAGATTTTGGAGGTCATGGGAAGTCATGAGGAAAATCAAAGGACAAGAGGTCCCAATCCAGAGGACAAAAGGATTGTTGGTACTATGGGAAACCAGGTCATCTGAAGAAATATTGCTAGTCTTGAAAGAATAAAAAAGGAGACAAACAAGAAGACAATAAGGAGGTAAATATGGTAAGTAATAAATCTAAAGATAATGCTTTAGATTCATGGGTTTTAGATTCATGCTATGCCCCATAGAAGTTATTTTCTTGATTATGTCCGAGGGGATTTTGGGCTGGTTTATCTAGGAGATAATGAACCCTGTCAAATTGTTGGAAAGGGAAGAATTAAGATTAAGTTGCAGAATGGGAATCATTGGCTACTACAAGAGGTAAGGCATGTTCCAAGGCTAAGTAGGAATTTAATTTTAGTAGGGTAGCTAGGTGATGAAGGTTACATAGTTACTTTTAATGATAAAAATTAGAAGGTTTTAAGAGGTGCCTTAATAGTAGAAAAAGGTATGAAAGTAGGCACCTTATATCTTTGTACAGGTCATACTATTCCTTCTACTTTAGTTGTTATAGAAAAAAATAAACAAGTTGAGGAACAATTGCTGCAAGTTCATAGGAAGAGACTGAAACAATTGTTGTAGGTCTTGAGACAACACTGTGGCATAACAGACTTGGGCATATGAGTGAAAAAGGTATGAATGTACTTCATTCTAAGAAAGTTTTACCAGGTTTGAAATGTATTAATATGGATTTTTGTGAAAGTTGTGTGTATGACGAACAAAAGAGAGTTAGTTTTCTCAAGGATGGGAAGCAAAAGAAAGATGAAAAGTTGAAGCTTATGTATACAAATGTATGGGGACCAGCTTAGGTATCTTCTCTCGGTGGCTCTTGGTATTATGTTACAATCATAGATGATGCAACTAGGAAGGTTTGGATTTATTTCCTTAGGTAGAAATATGTTGTATTTGAAACATTTAAGAAATGGAGAAGCTTGGTTGAGAATGAGATGGGTAAAAGATTAAAATATCTTAGGTCTGATAATGGTGGTGAGTATTGCAATAAAAAATTTGAGGATTATTGTTCCTTTAATAGAATTCGTAGGCAGAAAATGGTTCCAGGGACTCCACAAGAAAATGGAGTGGCTGAGCACATGAATAGGACAATAATGGAGCATGCAAGGAGCATGAGATTGCATGTTGGGCTTCCTTTAAACATATGGGTAGAGGCTATCAATACAACTATATATTTAATTAATAGAGGTCCTTCAGTTCCTTTGGGCTGTGGTATTCTAGAGGAAGAATGGACAGGTAAGAAGGTGAGTTATTCTTTTCTCAAAACCTTCGGATGTGAAGCTGTTTGCACATGTAGATTCTGAAAATAAAACCAAGATGGATGCAAAATCAAAAAAGTGTATCTTCGTTGGATATGGCATTGATGAATTTGGTTATAGGCTTTGGGATGTTGAAAATCTAAAAAATGTGAGAAGTAGGGATGTTGTATTCAATGAGAAGGTGTTGTACAAAGATCCATTGTAGCAACATGAGAAGAAAGAAAAGGATTATGTGGTGCTGGATGATACTCTAGATAATGATGTTCCAGTGGTTCCTCATGCTCCACAGCATCAACAAGAAATGCCACAAACTCCAGTGAATGTTAGACTGTCAACAAGGCTAAGTAGACCTCCTGAAAGGTTTTCTCCCTGTTTGTATTCTATTTTGTTAATAGATATTGGTGAACCAGAAGGGTATGATGAAGCTATGCAGGTGAATACAAAGGTTCAGTGGGAGCTTGCAATGAAAGAAGAAATGGACTCCTTGTTGAAAAATTAGACTTGGGAATTATGTAAGTTGCCTATAGGTAAAAAGACTTTACCAAACAAATGGGTTTATAGGCTGAAAGAGGAAGATGGAGGTAAGAAAATACTTAAAGCTAGGTTAGTTGTAAAAGGATTTGCATAGAAAAAGGTATTGATTTTGATGAGATTTTTTTGTCCAGTTGTTAAGATGACTTTTATTCGTACTATTTTAAGTATTGTGGCTGCTGAAGATTTGCATTTGGAACAACTAGATGTGAATACTACCTTTCTCCATGGTGATTTGGAGGAGGAGATATATATGGAACAAACATAGGGTTTTGAGGTTAAAGGTAAGGAGAAATTAGTGTGCAGATTGAAGAAGAGTTTATATGGCTTGAAACAAGCACCTCAACAATGGTATTTAAAATTTGATAGTTTTATGGCTGCGCAAGGCTACAACCGGTGTAATTCTGACCATTGTGTTTATTTTAAGAGGTTGGATAATGACAATTACATTATTTTATGTTTATATGTTGATGACATACTTGTAGCAGGGTCTAACATGGATCACATAAGAGAGTTAAAACAACAGTTAGCACAATCATTTGCTATGAAGGATTTGGGGGCAGTGAAACAAATCCTTGGTATGAAAATTTGCAGAGATAGGAAGAACATAAAATTGACTCTATCTTAGGCTGATTATGTTGAAAAGGTGTTGCAGAGATTCCATATGGAGAATGCAAAAGCTGTCAGCACACCTTTGCCTAGTCATTTGAAATTGACTAAGGAGATGTGTCCTAAGACACAAGAGGAGGAAGGAAGAATGTCCACGGTACCATATGCTTCAGCTATAGGAATTTTAATATACGCCATGGTATGCATGAGACTGGATATTGCACATGCTGTAGGAGTCATAAGAAGGTATATGACTAATCCCATATTGGAGCATTAGAATGTGGTAAAATGGATTCTCATATATTTGAGAGGTACATCCACTTTAAACACTTATGTTTTAGGGGCTCTAATACTGATTTAGTAGGCTATGTGGACTTAAATTTGGTAGGGGATATTGATACCAGGGAGAGTACTATAGGTTATGTCTTTACTATAGGTGGGACAATGGTGAGTTGGATCTCCAAGTTATAAAAGGTGGTTGCTTTATCCACCATGGAGGCAGAGTATGTAGCTGCAACAAAGGTAAGCAAGGAAACGATATGGCTGCAATCTTTCATGGAAGAATTGGGCAAACAATAGGCTAACAATTATTTGTTTACAGATAGTTAGAGTGCCATTCATCTTGCAAAGAATTTTGCCTTGCATTCAAATACCAAACACATACAGCTAAGGTATCACTTCATCCGGTCAGTGTTAGATGATGGACAATTATAGATGGAAAAGATACATAAAGATGAAAATCTAGCAGATATTGTTGGTCATGATGTTAGTCACAAACAAACATAGAATAAAAGTATGCATTAACCTTTATTCATCTTAAAAGATACTATGAATTCAAAGAATTCAGGATCCCAAGTCTCCGGTGATTAGGTCTTAATCGTCTGAAGTCACTCAGAGGTTAATGTGAGTTGCTGTTTCCATTTTGGGGCCTTACGTGGAATTTTATCATCATCATGACATTCCTGCAGAAATTCTTTACAGAGAAGTTATATTATGCAGTTATTTGATGAGAAGATGTGGAAATACCTCAATCTTTGCATGATATTTTCAATTCTACATGCTTTGTATTCAAATATGCTAAATATTTACGATTATCTACGAGATGTCTGCATATTTACGTTATTTGCTTAAGATTATCAATTATTTGCAATTATGGAGATGAAATGCTCTGAAATTTAAAAGAAATTGAAGAAATGCTTCTATTTAATGTTGAACCTTTAGCTATTGATCCACATACATACTCGATACTATCATGAGGAGGAGAAATCAAACTATATGTTCACCAGGATATTCCACAGCTAGATATAGTTGATGCAAACTTCAGAGGATGAGGAATGAAAACAATACATGCAACATGATGAGCACTCTAAGGGACGCAGCAAATCAAAGCACATATCCAGAATTCAAACACAGATTACTCAAGATTTATGAAGATTTGTAATCGAAATACTCTTCTCTTTCATTAAGTATGCAAAAGACATGTACATATACAATAAATTTGAAAAAAGCCCTAAATACTTCAGCAAACAGATTTCAATTAAGTTTTGAATGTTTCAACAAGGCATTCCACCACCTTTTATAGAATAAGGTGATGAATCCATTACAAAAGATCTATGATCCTGATTTATCAATACAAATCTACGGTCACGATTCTCTTGACTTTGTCAACCTTTACAAAATGGCACAAGTTGCCAGCTGGCAATATCTATACTACTTATGCTACTATCCCCTTCATGATGTATCTTCATCATGCTCCTCAGCTGATTCATGCGGGTCATCATCATGTGCATCATTTTCAAAACTTTCACTATCCTGATGATGATGCTGCTGCAGATGGGGCTGCATACTACTACGGACCTACTCGTATGAATGCACAACCTGATCTATCCCTCCGCCATCTTGAGTCTTTACTTTGACAATGGCGTGCTTATGTGCTTCATATTTGTCTCTGCTATTATCAAGCTTATTTTTCTTGTCTTGCAGTGTCTCTTTGTATTTCTACATCTGGACCTTGATCCTCATTATTTTATCTATCAGTTCTTCTGTCAAAGGGACAGGTGGACCATTTGTCTCTAATTGGAAGTTGCTATGTACAGCTTTAATGGTGGACTCTTCATCTTGATTTTCTATTTTACCTTCCACCTTGCCTTCCAATGCTTCCAATATCACTGCTTCCTCAGCCATTAAATCCCGTAGCCTCATGCTGATATCTCTTAGCTTATTATTACATCTTTTGAGGACTCCACACTCAAACTGAGTGTCCTTATACCAGGTATATATCAATAACATGGTATTACTATTTAGCACCTGCTTACTGATAAGCAGCTGAGGATTTATATTCCTTATTTCCCCTAACAGGCTCAGGACTCTTTCTAATTTGTAAGACCTCTTCCAGGTCTGCATCTGCAATTTATCCACTTTGGTCTTGGAGTCACTTAGAATGCTCCACCTCTTCAAAGAGGCCTTCATTATTTCAATAGCATCATCCAATGCGGATGACATCATTTCCTTATTATGGACGCCTCATGCTTCATGAGGTCCAATTTATTTACCTCCTCCTGAGAAATGGCAGTCAATGGGACTGCACGTTCAATTGTGGTATCATCAGGATCGGTCAGCCCTTTGATATAGGCATGCAACTGAGCAATGTGCTCTTTATGTTGCTTATTTTTCTCCTTCTCTCTTTTCACCTTTAGAATTAGAGAGTCAATGATGTCTTTGCCCTCCTGACCTTCTTGGTCCTCATTGGCAAAGCCCAAATCAACTGTGCTGATTTGAAATTCATCTATAGTGATTTTACCTTTTTCTTTCTCCACCGCAGGTATGGTAATTTGTGCAGTCCTTCTCCCTATTGCCAGATCTCTTTTGATGGCCGAAGTCATTCTGGCCTTCCTCCTGGGTTTCATTATATCCACGGAGAACAAGGTGGAGATGTCGAACTCTTGAATTTCGAGCTCCTCTTCAACATTTACTTCCTTTGCTAACTATGGAGGTACATGATCATGTTTCTCAGCATCATCATGATGTTCACCCATATCTCCCGTTTCTATCAACAGATGTTGTGGAGATGGTGATTTTTCTTTCTCTTCCTCTTGATGCTCTCTTTGCTGTTGATCTTGCAGCACCTCCTCCTGTTGAGGAATTTCCTTCTCTGGGGAAGCATCTTCCTGGTGTGGGGAACCCTGTGGCGCGTCTATTTGCTGATCATGATGATCATGACCTTCTTCTGTCATTACTTCGTCTGTTCCCAATTCTTCCCTTGGTTGCTTATCCACTTCACCAGATACTGGGGATCCTGCCTGAGGTGCTGGTGGTTGTTCTGCAGCTATTACCTTTTCCGACCCTGCACTATCAACTTCTTGTATTTTGGCAACTGGTTCCTCTAGTGCTTCCTTCTTCTCATCAGCCCTTGCTTCCTGAACCTCTACTATAGCAGGTTCTTTTGATGTGTCAGGTGGACTTTGTTGGCCTAACTCAAGAGCATGGCCCTCTGACTCTGCCATTTCTATCTCTTCCATTGGATGGCCTGTATCAGGTGATCCTGCTAGCTATTCAGGACTTGCATCCTGTTTCTCTGTCAGATCGACCACTACAGGACTTGTCACCTCTGTGATCAATGCTTCTAGCCCTATCTCTTGAGCCACCTGCTCTGGGCTCTTTTCTTGCTCTTCTTCTGCTTGTCTCATCTCCTCAAGTACAGTTTGAACTGGTGGAGGCTTGTGAGGAATCATAGTTATATCAGCGGCAAGTGTTTCCATCTTCTGTGCAGCCACATCCTGCACTACCTCATCATCAGACAAATTTATTGTCTCATCAAGTGAGACATGTCCTTTCGGTTGTGTCTGAGAGGTCTCTTTCAGTTGTTCTTCTGCAAGTTCAGTTTTGAACTTGACTATAGTAGGAAGTGGAACATTATGTTGAAGTTCCCTCGGCACTTCACTACCTGCCCCTTGTAATAGTGTAGGGGGTTCACTTATTCCACCTCTCATGGAGGTTCTTTGTTTCTTAGGTGTGGTAGAGACCAGCACCTGTGGAGCTCTCCTCTTCCTTTTTATTATTAACGGAGCCTCTTCTTCTTCAGGCTCCTCCTCCATGAGGATATCTTCTATATCACGTTTCCCTGAGGATTGACCCACTTCCAGGGTCCCCGTTATTCCAGCCTCAGATGTTTTACTCTTCTTGGGCTTCTCTTTCTTTGGAGGGGATTCTGACTCTAATCCTGATCTTGATCCTGATCCTGCCGCCTCCTCAGTTGTAAACACTACCCTATCAATTATAACCCCTTTGGGTTGTTTATCCACTTTCTTACCCCTTTGGGGTCTTTTGCTTTGTTGCTGTGGTGGAGGTAACTTGTCTCCCTTAGTCTTCCTCTTCTCAAGCAGGAAGTCATCATATACCTCCCCAGGAATATCCTGTCCCTTCTTTTTGTTGTCCACCGTAATGGCAACACCTTTCTTTTTCAATGCCTCCACCTGATCATCAACCCAAACTTGAGTCAGCTATATGGTCCTGGCAATGAATGGGTCCAAAGATATCTCTTCCTGCATGGTGAGGTCAGGTGCAGAGATAGTGTCATTGTATATCTTTTTCTGTTCATATTCATCTGCCATTATCCTGCCATCATCCTTCTTCAATTGCTGGGGAAGGGAGATCCAATTAAAAGTCCTAATTTGGTTCAGAGTTAACCTCTGATACCTTCTTCTCCTGGCTTCTGCCTCATCTTCGTAGTCAGCCCAAAAATCCTCTAGGTGCCTCTGGTGGATAGGCTTTCCTAGTATCTTCTGTATCCTGCCGTAAGGATCATATGGTCTTGTTATTGGGAAAGGTTGCAGATTCATTTTATTCAGGGTGACCATCACCTTCTTTATATTGTCAGAATCTGGGCACATATAGTTGCCAATGCTGACTAGGAAAAAAATTCGTGGCAGCTTCTTGGCATCCTTGTACATGTTTATCATCACGGAGCCCTGCCTGATAAATTCCATTAATATCGCTGCATCTGTGGGATACCTCGACAGCATGAGGGGATGTTCCTCAAAACCCTCAACCCTTATATAAGAAAAGGTTGCAAACTGGATATACCAGGCTCCATGCCTGTAGACTACTTCTTGAGCCTCCATGCTCAATCTTTTTGTTCTGTCCTCTTCCATGGTCCTCACCAGATGCATAGAGAATGCATCATTGACCAGTTTCTAATCTCTGAAGTAGTTGGTTCTTTGTAGCTGGGGATGATGATCCCAGATGTATGTAGCATTTGTGCCTGTGAACTTTCCATTTGTAACCAAGGTATCAAAAGTGCCTCTATAAGCACAAGAATAAACAATGTAAGATGTCATGTAAAATGCACAATTTGAACCTCCCAGGTTCATTAGTTGCTCATGCAGAGCATCACTTAATATTTGGCCCCACAGTGGCTTGGTGTTCAAATACATACACATCATTATAACTCCATACATCCAATCCCTGAAACTACCAGTATCAGGTTGGCCTGTTACTCGACTCAGGAGTGCAATCATATATTGGTACTCCTCACTAAAATCATATTTAAACAGGTGCACTGGGAGTTTGGCCGTCATAGGATATTTGCTGTTCTCTGCTCGCCATTGATACATGTTCTTTCTGGCCGATTTCTTGTTGGCCTCATACTCTTTCTCCTCCTTCCTCAGGTGCACACTTTTTACTTTACTGCCCAACGGCAGTCCATATGTCTGGGAGAGACCCTTGATGGAGAGGTCTGCATATATTCTCCCATGCTTTACCACTTGCCTCGTCTGAGGATTATAATTCCGGGCACATTCTATAACCAGCTCCAGAGATTCCATGGAATACGGGAAACCAGCAGCGTTCCACATTCCTGATACAAATATTGCATCCAGTACAGGACTCTTGTCCTGCCCATCATTTAATTTAGCTGACCAGGCCTCTAGATTGGTGCTCCCCTGATGGGTACCTGTGATTGCTCCATACTTGAATAGGACTCCCCTCTAAGAAGAGAACATAGGCCTACTGAATTCCTCTTGACACTGAACATACCATTTGTCAGCCATGAGTACCTGCAATTAACAAAAATCCTAACTCACAACAGGTATATACATGCATACATATTGCAATTAAGATCACTATGCCTACTGTATTTCTTCACCATTACAAGCATTAACCAAAACTTCCATCATCATACCTGAACAATAATGACATGATGAAGGTTTCATTTACTTACCTGGTTATGCAAATTTCTCTTCTATACCAGTGGATTGCCAACAACGCTCCTAATTCAGTTGATGATCACCTCCTTCCTTCTGTCTGTGAGCTCAAATCGTGCAACGGTAGCTGGTATGCAGATATGGAAGCTAGTGCTCTGTAAAATAAGTTTATCGCAAGGTAAATGTGAAAATGGCAGCTGAGTTACCATTTAACCTCGCAGTTAGGGTACACTTAGGGCAACTCTAACAAGTTAGATTACATTCCTTGATCATTCGTGCGAAAACGCAGGATCTCGCCAGGTGTTTCATTGGGTTCCGGGGTCAGCGGGAACTACCTACCATATCTGCGCGCATTAAATGATAATGGTGGCAACAGGAGCGGGGGGATATCCATACGATAGGATATCTTGAGGGCAGGATGATATTCGCAAATATCAGGTTGAGTTTCAATATCATCCTCCTCCCTCATATTGAAATTGTTATCGCGACAAGCCTCAGGTGACAAAAGCACCTTTGTTTATGTTTAGTACATCAGGAGGATATTTCGGTGTATCAGGTGATGTTTCAAAATATGATGATGACGAGACAAACTTACATGTCTTTTTTGGAATATCGGGATGACGTCATCGTGATATTCGTTCTTTGTATCGGAAAGGCATCATGACGTCATCGTCATGTTAGGCGAAAATGATCCTGTTTGGAAAATATCCTGTCGAAATGTGAATGTGATGATGATGTCATTAGGATGTTTGCTTCTTCGTTTATCTGGTTTGGATGACGTCATCAGGATATTTGCTAAGGGTGACATTTTGCGTCAGGAGGATGTTAAGAAATATTGGGTTACATTCAAAACATGATGCTCGCGATACAAAAGATCACTTGACGGGGAAGACTTACTACCACTTAAAGTTGACGTCCGGATATTTGAGCCGCAGGATATTGTCGGGGAATATTTCAAAATATGATGATGATCTTCAAAAGGATGACAGGTTATATAAAAAAATATGATCCCTCTTCTTACGAATATCAGGTTTGACCGAAACTTTGACCGTTCATAACTCTCACATCCTGAGGAATATTAGGATGATGTAAAAGACAAACCTGCGTGAATTTTAATATTCTTTCAAACTATGAGGTCGCAGAAATGAAATACGACATTTAACAAACTGACCTCATAATGGGGACTTACCTCATCCTGACTCCACATGATGATGCACCTGACTTACTTTTACCAGACCGCTAGAGAGCAAACAAGCCAAGCCAAAAGGTTGGGTCCCTATTTTGCCAAATCAAAATGGGGCGTGTTGTGTAACCACACAACAACTTGCCACCAAAGAAAACAAACAAATCCCATTGATTCAAGTGATGTGATCACATTCATCTATAGTATTTTAATTCTATCTAAATATAAGTATCATGATCTTCTGAATGATAAAATTTCATCATGGTAACAATGCTAACCAAAGATCAGGTGTGTGCATATGATTAATTATCCTCATCTTGAAAGCAAGTTGAAAACATAAGTAACTAGTGTTAAACTACATCGTTGGAGATCATCCCTCATAGCCAACCTAGATAGAGCCTTGTTGCCAGCAGGCATCTATAGCCCTGGCAAGGTTATCTATACAATCTCCCTAAGTAGAGCCCCACTGCCAGCAGGCGTCTATAGCCCCGGTAGAGTTACTTAGATGGCCTAATTTTATTTCTTTTTTGATTTTTTATTTTTCGTATCTGATATCATCATGTCAGCTCATTTGTACAAGATATAGTCATTTGCAGCTTTAGGTTGGAGATTGTATTGGTAGCAAGGGAGTCCTTTTAGATTTTTCACTTAACACCTATACTTGTGTGCTCAGCAAACCCAAGGCTGTTAGATGTTTCATTGTGATTGATTCATTTTGACCAAGAAAAGGCACCCTGATGAAAAGATATCACAAACTTGATCATGGACACTTCTTACAATGAATCATAACCTATGTCTAAATGTGATCTCATTACTTGAACCTTAACAATTTAGTTATTTTCTGGGGTGATGAAGTGCATCATCCTAATTTATCAGAACAAGGTCCCAACCAACAAAACAAACAAACAAACTGTACAAACGACTATACAAATATATAATATGATACACATGACTGTCATGAAGTCATTCAGGCCTGGAAATAATGTTTGAGGAATTGTCCATTGACTGGCAATGGGACATCCTCACCTGTCAGGTTCTTAAGCCTATAAGTGTTGTCTCCTAGTATCTCAGAAATTTGAAAGGGACCTATCCACAATCTATCAAACTTACCATGGTCACCTTTCTTTTCATGGGCTTTATCCCACATCAAGACTAAATCAGATATCCTGAAAGCTTTAACTCTGGCTCTCTTGTCAAACCAGCGTTTGACAACAGCCTGATGTTTTGTAGATTGGTCAATTGCTTGACTCCTTTTTTCTTCTAGGTGCATCAACTGAAGCAACCTGACTTCTTGTTTATTGTCTATGCCTAGGTATTCTTGGGCAAACTGTAGGGTAGGAATTTTTAAGTTTACAGGGAGGATGGGATCCACCCCATATACTAGCTGGAAGGGCAAGTTTCCTAATGCAGTTTTTATTCTAGTTTTGTCAACCCATAAGGCATATTTTAGAAATGAGTTCCATTCCCTGGGGTTTTTCTCTATTAATTTTCTTATGATATTCAGTAGATTTTTATTGGTGGATTATGCTAATCCATTCCCCTAGGAATAATAGTTGGATGAAAACTTAAGTATAATCCCATGATCAAAAGCCCAACTTGATAACTTGGTTGAAGTGAATGCGGACCCATGATCACTTACCAATGCATAAGGAGTTCCATACCTGGTGACAATGTTGCTCTCCAGAAATTTAATGACATCATCTGCAGTGCAAGTTTTGTTGCTAATAGCCTCAGTCCGTCTAGTACAATAGTCAGTAATTGTTAAGACATACCTATGACCTGAGGAGGACGGAGGATTGATTGGTCCTATGAAGTCCATGCCCCACTGTGCAAATGGGCGTTCTTCCATTACTGGCTGCAATGGTTGTGCAGCATATTTCTCTCTGTTGGCAGCAACCTGACAAACATGACAATATTTAACATGATCAGCTGTGTCTTTAAAAATTGTAGGCCAGTAATATCCTACTCTGAGGATTGCATGTGTTGTGGTCGATGCTGATCCATGCACCATTCCAAACTTGTCATGTAGTTCTGTTAGGACTCTATTTGCTTCTAGTTTTTCTAAACATCTCAGGTATATTCCTTTATAATTCTTCTTGAATAGGGTTCCTCCCTTCATCATATACTTTTAGGATCTTATTTTTAAGGCTCTTCTTTGTGAAGCCTGCATTCTTGATGGACATCTTCCAGTAATCAGGATGTGCCTGATATCTGAATACCACTCTTTATTGTCTTTCTCATTGATCACATATTGCTGACTAGTGATGTCTGGATCAATTTCAGATATCATCTGGCTCAAAGCTTGTCCTCTTACTAGCTTCATTGGTGTAATTTCCATATCATACTCTTGTAATACAGTAATCCATTTGGCTCTTTTCTCACCAGGCTCACTTTGCATCAGCAACATCTTTACTGCTGCATCAGGTACCACAACAATCACTTTGCTTCTTAGTATGTAATGTCTGAATTTCTTTACTGCTCTGACTAACGCAAGTGCCTGTCTCTCAACATCTATATATCTCAACTCAGCATCTCTGAAAGGACAGCTCATGAAAGCAATTAGTTTCTCTTCTTTCTCCTCATTTCTTTGAGTTAACACTGCTGCAGAGGTATGTTCTGAAGCAAATGAATATATGTAAAAATCTTTTGTGTAGTCTGGACTGATGAGGACAGGAGCATCTGAAATGGCTTTCTTTATATCTTCAAATGCAGCTTTGGCTTCTGGTGTCGACTCAATCTGTGCATCCTTTTTCAACATGGCATTTAGTGGTCTGACAATCTCAGCAAAGCCGGTAATGAACTTCCTCACAAAATTTATCTTACCAAAATAAGACTTGAGTTCCTTTTTGCTTCCTGGAAGTTGTAACTTCATAATAGACTCCACCCTGTCAGGATCAATGATAATTCCATATTCTGTGATTAGGTGGCCTAGTAATTTTCCTGTAGTCACCCCAAATATGCACTTCTTGGGATTCAAAGATATTCCGTATTCTTCACACTTCTTTAGTACACTTCTGAGATCAGCAACATGACTCCCCCTTTCCTTGGAGAATACTGTCAAGTCATCCATGTATATGACTATACATTTTCCTATTAAGCCCCTGAAGGCTATGTCCATTGCTCGCTGGAATGTAGCACTAGCATTTATGAGTCCAAATGGCATACATCTATATGCAAATATCCCCCACTTTGTGGTGAAGGCAGTTTTCAATCTGTCAATTTTGTCAACCATCACTTGGTTGTATCCTGAAAAACCATCCAAGAAGGACATCATTTTAGCTCCATTTACAATCTGTAGAACTTCATCCAATGAGGGTAAAGGATAGTTGTCCTTCTCTGATGCTCTGTTCAGGTTCCTGAAATCTACACATAACTTGATGTCTCCATTCTTCTTTTTGACTGGCACAAGATTAGCCACCCAAGTGGAGTGCCTCACAGGAAATATTATCCTGGCATTTAACAACTTCTTGACTTCTTCGAGAATTATTGGTTCGAGCTAGGCATTTACTAGCCTTTGCTTCTGTCTGAAAGGTTTAGCATCGGGCTTGAGAGGTATAGTATGAGTTATGACAGAGGTGTCATATGTCTTCAGCTCATCATATGTCCACGCAATTACATGTATGTAATCCTTGAGGGCTTGAGTTATTCCTTCTAACTCTTCTGGTGTGCAAACCTTACCCAACAAGATGTTTTTCTTGTCATCAGCTTGTCCAATATTCACTTGTGAATACTGACCTCCATCTGCCTTGGACAGATCCTTCTGTTTAAGCATATTATCCAAATCAAAAGCTCTCTCTAATTCAATCATACCTTTGGGGATCCTGTTGCTAGGCAGCTCTAATATCTCATCTTCTTCCCAGACATGATCTTCCATGCTATTCTTGTCTATAATTTGAGCTTCAAATATGTCTCTATTTGAAATGAAGTCCAGAATGTGTTGATCATCATCAAACACCTAGAGGTTAGTCACATTATCAGGTACTGAAGGTACTGACACCAGTTCTACTAAAAATCTTTTCAGACCAGATATAGACAGTGGCTCTAATGTACTGGCAGCTTGGGCAAGTGCATCTGCCCTATGGTTTTGTTCTCTTGGTACATGAGTGATATTAAAGGCATCAAAATCTTCAATTAGGTCCCATACCCGATGTCTGTAATTAGACAGCTTTCTGTAGTTACATGAGTAGATTCCTCTTACTTGCCTCACCACTAGTTCTGAATCTCCGAAGACATGCAGAACCTTTATCTTCTTCTTATGAGCAAACAGTATCCCATGAATTAGAGCTTCATACTCCGTTACATTGTTAGTGTAGGGGAACTGTAATCTATAGGCTGCTAAGTAGGATTTCCTGATCGGATCAATCAGGTCAATTCCTACCCCAGCACCTTGCTTGGATTTAGATCCATCAAACCTCAGGATCCAAGGTTTATCTTCAGCAGGACATTTATTTGAACTTTCTTTTCTCTTTGCAGCTCTGGCTGCTGCTCCACCTAATATCCATTTTAACTTAGGGACATCATCATCCTCAAGTTTCTTCTTTCCCTTTTCTTGTGAGCCTGATGGCTTTTCAATTTTCTCTTTCGCTTCAACAGGAGGATGATCTTCTGGGCTTATAGCTGCATGCTTCTTCAAAATGTGTAAACACAGTGCACAGGTTGTTTCTGAGTGAGGTGCCTCGTGCAACCTACACCAACCTTTGATTAAAACCTCGTGGGGAGATTTATGCTGTCGTGTCATCTTCTTTATTTCCTTTACTAAAAATTCTTCAAACCTAGTCAGGTCACTACCTTTGCCTTCATCAGACAACTCATAATCTGGTTCCATAAAACAATCACTGCCAGGAGTGATCTTTTCTTTCCTCATATCATTTATCTGGTCAGACACCAGAACTTCTTCTATTTTCAGGATATGATCTTCATCATGATCTGTCAGTTCTTCGGTTCCTACAGAAGACAGATAAGAATTAGTGTCATCATCATCATCATTATATGTAGCATTTACCTCAGAACATGATGATGATGCCTCACTACATGTCTGCTCCAGCATCATCATATCTAAGCATGTTTCACAAGTCCTATCTGAATGTGCTTCATCGTGTAATCTGCACCATCCATCAATCAAAATATCATTAGCAGGTATATTTAACAATTGACAACGTTTTACTTGATTAGACAGATGCATTTCAAAGTCTCTGAAGTGATCTATTTCATTCTCATTATCAGGATTATTATTAGTTTCTATGACTGGCATGTCCTCCTGATGATCATCATCATGATGATGATGCAGTTCAAGCATCAGGATCTCTTCTATTTTGACAGTTTGTGGCCTGATGCGATAAACTCCAGGCTCTACATCTACGTACAGGATCTCATTTGTTCGGTTGCACTCAGTGATCATATGTTTCATTCTTGGCTTAGCATCAATCCTGATTTGATTAGGTATACCTTTCCATGGTAACCACATGTGACTGAAATCCGTGGACATATATCCATTGAGCGTCTTGGACCAGTCTCGGCTAAGCAACATCCCATAAGTATCAGGTATGTCAACTACCTGAATGTCAATGTAATATTGGATCCTAGGATCAGATGCCAGTTGCATGTGGATGTGAGTTAATTCTCCTACTACACTTACTTCCGTTTTGTCCAGCTGTGTGACCTTCTTTAGGGATTTAGCAGGATGTAGTCCTAAAGCGTTACATATTGATAGGGGCATAACATTCATAGAGGCCCCTGAATCGACCAAACAGTTGTGCAAGTTTTTGCTGAACATTCTTATGGTAAGGAGAAACGGAGGTGATTCAGTTTTATCCCTGTACAAAGTCATGTGGGAGGTTTCAGTAGCTTGGACTGTAGCCGACACTTTAGGCTTGACAATATTATCCCTAGTAGCATGATCCTTGCCACTGGATTGACTTGAAAGATGACTATCCTCTTTAGAAGCAGGATCATCTAGTGATTTCATGAATGCCCTTTTGATGGCAGGAGTTTTTAGTAAATCAGACAGGGACAGGCTGATCTTAATTTTCTTCATTTCATTAGCCAGATAGCTGACTAACTTGTCGGAGTCATGAGGTGCATTTACAACCTTTGATCCTGTGTTCTGAGGGGACAAGTACTGAGCATTTACCTTGGGAAACCTCAGATTATTACTAGCTTTAGGATCAAGAGGTGTATTAAAATTATTTGGGGATAGGGATGATGTCAATGGACCAGCAGGTCTATTGGCATTACTCCTTAGGTTATAACTATGCTTACCAGGATATTGCTACTGATATGCATGTACTTCCTCATGTTCTCTTGTAGGTTCATTTTCATCCTCAAAGGGGAAAACATAATTTGTTTCAAGGGTTAAGGCAGATTCCTCACATATCTGGTTGTGACTCTGATGAGGTTGGTTAATGTAGGTTTCCAGCATAAAAGCTGAGTCATATCCACAAGGAACAATCTCATTTCCTTCTGCATGAGGTGGATTTCTGGAAGTGTTAGACACTTCAGTCTGAAAGATGCTAGCAGCAATTCTAAACTGTGGACAATCTAATTCTGCATGTGTATTGGTATTGTGGATCCTGCACCAATTAGTAAGGGCTGCCTCAGCAAGATTGACTCTAGTAGTTTGTTTGGCTTCACTAGGAGGTTGATTGTCTAGGGGTGATGGTAATGAGCCATTATTTGGCCTAGAGTTCCACACTTTGGGTTGTCTCTGAGGATTATTGTTGCTTCCACCATTATTGTTGAAATTATTGGTGTTATATCCTCTATCAGGATAATTTGACCTATCATTGGCATAATTTCTATTTTGGTTTGACTGGGAATAGAAACCTTGATTTCTCAAATGTGTCACCTCTGTGGCGAGTTTTCTCAATTGAGCAGAAATCTCTTTGATTTCCTCCTTTTCTTCCTGAGCTTTGGCTACTACATTTTCAGTCTGAGGCTTGAAGAAAGAGGATCCATGGTTATTATTGGATAGATCAGCACCCTGAGGTGTCTGAGCTTGTGCAGGATATTGTGGCACTTGGCCATTTCCATTAGGAGGGGGCATGATGCTCAGTGGAGGTACTTGCAAAGGTGCAGGCAGGACAGCTGGGGGTATCAATGCTCCATTAGGATATTATGCAGGATATTGTGGAGAATATGTTGCAGGATATGATACGGGATATTGTGAATGCATGTCAGGCAAGGTAGGAAATACTATATTTGGAGTAGGAGCAGGTATCAACTGCTGATTCACTTTGATAGCTTCTTGAAAAGCTCCTGTCAATGTAATGATCTCAGGATGTATTCTCCTGATGAACATGGAAGTTAATGGATCCAGGGCTGAATAATAGATACTCCGGGCAGAGGCATCAGATCCTACATATGGGGCAACTAACTTGGACAACATTTTCTAAAACCTAGCATTGAAATTGGTGATAGGCTCATTCTCAAATCTTTTGATTGTAGCAAACATATGGTCATTCATAGATGGATCAATAGGGACCTTGAACCTGTGAAGAAAGGCTTTCTCTAAGACAGCCCACGAACCAACAGAGGCTTGACCAAGACTAATGAACCAATTATAAGCCTCTTCCCCTAAGGAAAAAGGAAATAACCTGCACACCACATCTTGATGTTCTATTATGGCTCTGCAGCAAGCTTCCTTAAATGTCCTGATATGATCATCAGCATCCTGATAAGGATGATATTTTGGACAAAGTTTGTTTGGATTCTTTGGTAGCTCATGATATGCAGTAAAAGTCAAAGGTGACTCCGCTGCAAAGAAAGACATTGCAACCTGAGGAGGTTGAGCTGATGGTGCAGCTAGCTGAGGTTGGACTAAAGGTACACCCTGAGGCTGAACAGGAGGTGTCACAGATATCCCAGAAGGTATTTGTAAACAAACAGAGTTATAGGAGGGGGTTCTGGTGAAGCTCTTGATGCACTAGACCCTGGAGTATGATGAATGTCTATAGTTCTAGGTCTAAAACCTCTAACAGGTAATTCTTCAAAGATTCCACTAGGTCTAGACCTGGTATTTATCCTGTGAGCTAGGATTTCCCAATTTTGAGCCAAATTGGCTGAACTTTGCAAATATTGGCTGGATTTCACTAAATGAGGTGATATTTGCAGTCAGATGGCTGATCAAACTGGCTATTTACGAGATATTTGCAAAGATACTACAAATATGATAGGATATTTGGGGTATAATGACCCCTAGCACAAGATCTCAAGTGTCTAAGGCTTAAATTCTTCAAAGCTTGAACAAATCTACGTATCTTTGGCCAATATTAGTGAATTCAGAATGATCTATTGTAAAGCTTGCAATATTTATGTGAAATATGGAAATCTTTACATAGAATGAGCATATACGAACTTTTTACAGTAAATATTTGTGAAGTATTTGAAATTCACGGACAATCGGGGGTTACCTTTCTCTCTGCATCAAACCTGAAAATAATGATGATGAGCGTGGTATTCTAGATCACGCCCTCCTTCTAGCGCCAATTTATGTTGGTCATGATGTTAGTCACAAACAAACATAGAATAAAAGTACGCATTAACCTTTATTCATCTTGAAAGATACTATGAATTCAAAGAATTCAGGATCCCAAGTCTCCGGTGATTAGGTCTTAATTGTCTGAAGTCACTCAGAGGTTAATGTGAGTTGCTGTTTCCATTTTGGGGCCTTACGTGGAATTTTATCATCATCATGACATTCCTGCAGAAATTCTTTACAGAGAAGTTATATTATGCAGTTATTTGATGAGAAGATGTGGAAATACCTCAATCTTTGCATGATATTTTCAATTCTACATGCTTTGTATTCAAATATGCTAAATATTTACGATTATCTACGAAATGTCTGCATATTTACGTTATTTGCTTAAGATTATCAATTAATGGCAATTATGGAGATGAAATGCTCTAAAATTTAAAAGAAATTGAAGAAATGCTTCTATTTAATGTTGAACCTTTAGCTATTGATCCACATACATACTCGATACTGTCATGAGGAGGAGAAATCAAACTATATGTTCACCAGGATATTCCACAGCTAAATACACTTGATGCAAACTTCAGAGGATGAGGAATGAAAACAATACATGCAACATGATGAGCACTCCAAGGGACGCAGCAAATCAAAGCAAATATCTAGAACTCAGACACGGATTACTCAAGATTTATGAATATTTGTAATCGAAATACTCTTCTCTTTCATTAAGTATGCAAAATACATGTACATATACAATAACTTTGAAAAAAGCCCTAAATACTTCAGCAAACAGATTTCAATTAAGTTTCGAATGTTTCAACAAGGCATTCCACCACCTTTTATAGAATAAGGTGATGAATCCGTTACAAAAGATCTATGATCCTGATTTATCAATACAAATCTACAGTCACAATTCTCTTGACTTTGTCAACCTTTACAAAATGGCACAAGTTGCCAGCTGGCAACTATCTATACTACTTATGCTACTATCCCCTTCATGATGTATCTTCATCATGCTCCTCAGCTGATTCATGCGGGTCATCATCATGTGCATCATTTTCTGAACTTTCACTATCCTGATGATGATGCTGCTGCATATGGGGCTACATACTACTGCGTACCTGCTCGTATGAATGCACAACCTGATCTATCCCTCTGCCATCTTGAGTCTTTGCTTTGACAATGGCATGCTTATGTGCTTCATATTTGTCTCTACTGTTATCAAGCTTATTTTTCCTGTCCTACAGTGTCTCTTTGTATTTCTCCATCTGGACCTTGATCCTCATTATTTTATCTATCAGTTCTTCTGTCAAAGGGACAGGTGGACCATCTGTCTCTAATTGGAAGTTGCTATGTACAGCTTTAATGGCGGACTCTTCATCTTGATTTTCTATTTTACCTTCCACCTTACCTTCTAATGCTTCCAATATCACCGCTTCCTCAGCCATTAAATCCCGTAGCCTCATGCTGATATCTCTTAGCTTATTATTACATCTTTTGAGGACTCCACACTCAAACTGAGTGTCCTTATACCAGATATCTATCAATAACGCGGTATTACTATTTAGCACCTACTTATTGATAAGCAACTGAGGATTTATATTCCTTATTTCCCCTAACAAGCTCAGGACTCTCTCTAATTTGTAAGACCTCTTCCAGGTCTGTATCTGCAATTTATCCACTTTGGTCTTGGAGTCACTTAGAATGCTCCACCTCTTCAAAGAGGCCTTCATTATTTCAATAGCATCATGCAATGCGGATGACATCCATTTCCTTATTACGGACACCTCATGCTTCATGAGGTCCAATTTATTTACCTCCTCCTGAGAAATGGCAGTCAATGGGACTGCACGTTCAGTTGTGGTATCATCAGGATCGGTCAGCCCTTTGATATAGGCATGCAACTGAGCAATGTGCTCTTTATGTTGCTTATTTTTCTCCTTCTCTCTTTTCACCTTTAGAATTAGAGAGTCAATGATGTCTTTGCCCTCCTGACCTTCTTGGTCCTCATTGGCAAAGCCCAAATCAACTGTGCTGATTTGAAATTCATCTATAGTGATTTTACCTTTTTCTTTCTCCACCGCAGGTATGGCAATTTGTGCGGTCCTTCTCCCTGTTGCTGGATCTCTTTTGATGGCTGAAGTCATTCTGGCCTTCCTCCTGGGTTTCATTATATCCACGAAGAACAAGGTGGAGACGTCGAACTCTTGAATTTCGAGCTCCTCTTCAACATTTACTTCCTTTGCTAACCATGGAGGTACATGATCATGTTTCTCAACATCATCATGATGTTCACCCATATCTCCCGTTTCTATCAACAGATGTTGTGGAGATGGTGATTGTTCTTTCTCTTCCTCTTGATGCTCTCTTTACTGTTGATCTTGTGGCACCTCCTCCTGTTGAGGAATTTCCTTCTCTGGGGAAGCATCTTCCTGGTGCGGGGAACCCTGTGGCGCATCTATTTGCTGATCATGATGATCATGACCTTCTTCTGTCATTACTTCGTCTGTTCCCAATTCTTCAATTGGTTTCTTATCCACTTCACCAGATACTGGGGATCCTGCCTGAGGTGCTGGTGGTTGTTCTATAGCTATTACCTTTTCCGAGCCTGCACTATCAACTTCTTGTATTTTGGCAGCTGGTTCCTCTAGTGCTTCCTTCATCTCATCAACCCTTGCTTCCTGAACTTCTACTATATCAGGCTCTTCTGATGTGTCAGGTGGACTTTGTTGGCCTAACTCAAGAGCATGGCCCTCTGACTCTGGCATTTCTATCTCTTCCATTGGATGGCCTGTATCAGGTGATCCTGCTGGTTGTTCAGGACTTGCATCCTATTTCTCTGTCAGATCGACCACTACAGGACTTGTCACCTCTGTGATCAATGCTTCTAGCCCTATCCCTTGAGCCACCTGCTCTGGGCTCTTTTCTTGCTCTTCTTCTGCTTGTCTCATCTCCTCAAGTATAGTTTGAACTGGTGGAGGCTTGTGAGGAGTCATAGTTATATCAGCGGCAAGTGTTTCCATCTTCTGTGCAGCCACATCCTACACTACCTCATCGTCAGACAAATTTATTGTCTCATCAGGTGAGACATGTCCTTCTGGTTGTGTCTGAGAGGTCTCTTTCAGTTGTTCTTCCGCAAGTTCAGTTTTGAACTTGACTATAGTAGGAAGTGGAACATTATGTTGAAGTTCCCTCGGCACTTCACTACCTGCCCCTTGTAATAGTGTAGGGGGTTCACTTATTCCACCTCTCATGGAGGTTCTTTGTTTCTTAGGTGTGGTAGAGACCAGCACCTGTGGAGCTCTCCTCTTCTTTTTTATTATTAACGGAGCCTCTTCTTCTTCAGGCTCCTCCTCCATGAGGATATCTTCTATATCACGTTTCCCTGAGGATTGACCCACTTCCAGGGTCCCCGTTATTCCAGCCTCAGATGTTTTACTCTTCTTGGGCTTCTCTTTCTTTGGAGGGGATTCTGACTCTAATCCTGATCTTGATCCTGATCCTGCCGCCTCCTCAGTTGTAAACACTACCCTATCAATTATAACCCCTTTGGGTTGTTTATCCACTTTCTTACCCCTTTGGGGTCTTTTTCTCTGTTGCTATGGTGGAGATAACTTGTCTCCCTTAGTCTTCCTCTTCTCAAGCAGGAAGTCATCATATACCTCCCCAGGAATATCCTGTCCCTTCTTTTTGTTGTCCACCGTAATGGCAACACCTTTCTTTTTCAATGCCTCCACCTGATCATCAAACCAAACTTGAGTCAGCTGTATGGTCCTGGAAATGAATGGGTCCAAAGATATATCTTCTTGCATGGTGAGGTCAGATGCAGAGATAGTGTCATTGTATATCTTGTTCTGTTCATATTCATCTGCCATTATCTTGCCATCATCCTTCTTCAATTGCTGGGGAAGGGAGATGCAATCAAAAGTCCTAATTTGGTTCAGAGTCAACTTCTGATACCTTCTTCTTCTGGCTTCTGCCTCATCTTCGCAGTCAGCCCAAAAATCCTCTAGGTGCCTCTGGTGGATAGGCTTTCCTAGTATCTTCTCTATCCTGCCATAAGGATCATATGGTCTTGTTATTGGGAAAGGCTGCAGATTCATTTTATTCAGGGTGACCATCACCTTCTTTATATTGTCAGAATCTAGGCACATATAGTTCCCAATGCTGACTGGGAACAAAATTGGTGGTAGCTTCTTGGCATCCTTATACATCTTTAACATCACGGATCCCTGCCTGATAAATTCCATTAATATCGCTGCATTTGTGGGATACCTCGGCAGCATGAGGGGATGTTCCTCAAAACCCTCAACCCTTATATAAGAAAAGGTTGCAAACTGGATATACCAGGCTCCATGCCTGTAGACTACTTCTTGAGCCTCCATGCTCAATCTTTTTGTTCTGTCCTCTTCCATGGTCCTCACCAGATGCATAGAGAATGCATCATTGACCAGTTTCTAGTCTCTGAAGTAGTTGGTTCTTTGTAGCTGGGGATGATGATCCCAGATGTATGCAACATTTGTGCATGTGAGCTTTCCATCTGTAACCAAGGCATCAAAAGTGCCTCTATAAGCACAAGAATAAACAATGTAAGATGTCATGTAAAATACACAATTTGAACCTCCCAGGTTCATCAGTTGCTCATGTAGAGCATCACTTATTATTTGGCCCCACAGTGGCTTGGTGTTCGAATACATACACATCATTATAACTCCATACATCCAATCCCTGAAACTACCAGTATCAGGTTGGCCTATTACTCGACTCAGGAGTGCAATCATATATTGGTACTCCTCACTAAAATCATATTTAAACAGGTGCACTGGGAGTTTGGCCACCGTAGGATATGTGTTGTTCTCTGCTCGGCATTGATACATGTTCTTTCTGGCCGATTTCTTGTTGGCCTCATACTCTTTCTCCACCTTCCTCAGGTCCACACTTTTTACTTTACTACCCAATGGCAGTCCAAATGTCTGGGAGAGACCCTTGATGGAGAGGTCTGCATATATTCTCTCATGCTTTACCACTTGCCTCGTCTGAGGATTATAATTCCGGGCACATTCTATAACCAGCTCTGGAGATTCCATGGAATACGGGAAACCAGTAGCGTTCCACATTCATGATACAAATACTACATCCAGTACAGGACTCTTGTCTTGCCCATCATTCAATTTAGCTAACGAGGCCTCCAGATTGGTGCTCCCCTGATGGGTATCTGTGATTGCTCCATACTTGAATAGGACTCCCCTCTGAGAAGAGAACATAGGCCTACTGAATTCCTCTTGACACTTAACATACCATTTGTCGGCCATGAGTACCTGCAATTAACAAAAATCCTAACTCACAACAGGTATATACGTGCATACATATTGCAATTAAGATCACTATGCCTACTGTATTTCTTCACCATTACATGCATAAACCAAAACTTCCATCATCATACCTGAACAATAATGACATGATGAAGGTTTCATTTACTTACCTGGTTATGCAAATTTCTCTTCTATACTAGTGGATTGCCAACAACGCTCCTAGTTCAACTGATGATCACCTCCTTCCTTCTTTCTATGAGCTCAAATCGCGCAACGGTAGCTGGCGTGCAGATATGGAAGCTGGTGCTCTGTAAAACAAGTTTATCGCAAGGTAAATGTGAAAATGGTGGCTGAGTTACCATTTAACCTCGCAGTTAGGGTACACTTAGGGCAACTCTGATAGGTTAGATTACATTCCTTGATCATTCGTGCGAAAATGCAGGATCTCGCCAGGTGTTTCATTGGGTTCCGGGGTCGGCGGGAACTACCTACCATATCTGCGCACATTAAATGATAATGGTGGCAACAGGAGTGGGGGGATATCCATACGACAGGATATCATGAGGGTAGGATGATATTCACAAATATCGGGTTGAGTTTCAATATCATCCTCCTCCCTCATATTGAAATTGTTATCGCGACAAGACTCAGGTGACAAAAGCACCTTTGTTTATGTTTAGTACATCAGGAGGATATTTCGGTGTATCAGGTGATGTTTCAAAATATGATGATGATGAGACAAACTTACATGTCTTTTTTGGAATATCAGGATGACGTCATCGTGATATTCGTTCTTTGTATCGGAAAGGCATCATGACGTCATCGTCATGTTAGGCGAACATGATCCTGTTTGGAAAATATCCTGTCGAAATGTGAATGTGATGATGATGTCATCAGGATGTTTGCTTCTTCGTTTATCTGGTTTGGATGACGTCATCAGGATATTTGCTAGGGGTGACATTTTGCGTCAGGAGGATGTTAAGAAATATTGGGTTACATTCAAAACATGACGCTTGCGATACAAAAGACCACTTGACGGGGAAGACTTACTACCACTTAAAGTTGACGTCCAGATATTTGTGCCGTAGGATATTGTCGGGGAATATTTCAAAATATGATGATGATCTTCAAAAGGATGATAGGTTATATAAAAAAATATGATCCCTCTTCTTACGAATATCAGGTTTGACCGAAACTTTGACCGTTCATAACTCTCACATCCTGAGGAATATCAGGATGATGTAAAAGACAAACCTGCATGAATTTTAATATTCTTTCAAACTATGAGGTCGTAGAAATGAAATATGACATTTAACAAACTGACCTCATAATGGGGACTTACCTCATCCTGACTCCACATGATGATGCACCTGACTTACTTTTACTAGACCGCCAGAGAGCAAACAATCCAAGCCAAAAGGTTGGGTCCCTGTTTTGCCAAATCAAAATGGGGCATGTTGTGTAACCACACAACAGATATGTTTATGAAGGCAATGACAAGGGAGAAGTTGAGCTCCTCTTCAGCTTCAGTTGGTCTTCAAATCTGAAAACAATAAAATCAAAATAGTAGGGTTTAGGGTCTTTATTTCCAGTGGGAGCTACAGGGTCAGCGGTGTTATGATCAGTCTCCAAGTGGGAGATGATATGTTGTATATTCTAATCAGTCTCCAAGTGGGAGATTGTTGTTATATGGAGCCTCATTAGACTTGGAGGTTAAAATTTTACCACTTTTATCGGCATGGTTTTCCCCCAAATTATTTAATGGGGGTTTGGGGGCAGCACCCTTAAGATGGGGTCAAGGGGAAGTACCCCTTGTGGGGTCTAGGGGTAGTGCCCCTATCGCAATACAATGTAGGGTCAAGGGGTAGTGCCCCTGAAACCTCAAACAACTTTTATTATTATATAAATGCATCGAGAGTTATTTTTCTATTAGCTGACATTAAAAAACCCTATTTTGTAACCAACATAAGTCTTGATAAAAATGACTAAGGGTTAGGGTTTCTGTTGATATATTTATTGTAGCATTTGCAGTGACATTGAGTTGCAAGGATTGTTGGTTGTAGTCGGTTTGATTTGCTGGATAATAATATCAGACTCTCTGTTGGTGGATGTAGCTCGAGTTTGGGTGAACCACGTTAAAATTGTCTCTTACTGTTATTATTGCTATGTATTTTTTCATTCCTCTATTTAATCTTTATTTGCATTTAATTGATATCTTCTGCATGCAATTCCTAATAGTTTGTATACCATATTTTTGACATGCTACATTTTGGCATAGTAGCGATTTTGTATATGATGTATCGAGAAACTTGTTATATATATGAGATTTTGACTTGGTTCAATATATATGTGTTGCAAATATTTTATATGTTTTATATATGTGATTGAAATTGTTTAACTAAATACAATTTATATCTAATTAAACAACTTGATAACAGTGCTTAATTAAATGTTAAAATGATCTAATCAAACAATGAATGATGAAATTTACATGATTAAATACAATAAATATCTAATTGGTAAATTGGAACAACAACTATCTAATTAAATACTTATAAAAGATCTAATTAAATAACTGAAAATGGATTAATTAAATTTTTGCATAATTAAATAATCAACATGGTAAAGAGAATGAGGTAATTTTCATTTAGAAATGAAAACTACTACTAACATTCAGGACAAAATGAATCATGTCGAGAACAAAAACAAGCATAAAACAAGAATGTAACAAATTATATAACACTAAACAAATTAACACATTGTGTTTTAAAGAAGAAAACTACATATTTAAGAAATACATAATTTTGGAAAAAAGAATCATAACACTAAATAATTTTGTTGATGATCAAGTGACATAAGAGAAGCAAAATTACTTCCTAAGAATAAGTTTTCTATTCAAATGTCATATAAAGAAATGATTCTAAGCATAAAAACAATGCAAATGTATAGCATTAATGGGATCTTTGAGAGTCTTACCATCCATCGTGGAGAGACCATATGCATTGGATCTATAGACATAAGTGACGATATAGGGGCCCAACCAATTCAAGCTAAATTTTCCTTTTATACCTGAAGGAGCATTCACATTACGTTGGTTTTTGTATAACATTAAGTTACCGACTTTGAAGGATCGATGTAGAACTCACTGATTGTAGCTATGATTTAAGGTCTTTTGATATGCTTCAAGATGTTTGAGAGTGTTGAGATGTTGTTTATTGAACATTTCATGCTATAAAAGATGTTGATCATGATAATTGTTATCGTCAATAAGGCCTTTGAGGGAAACTCGCAAAGAAGGAATTTCTAACTCTAAAGGCATAATAGCATCAGCCCCATAAATGAGATTGTACAGAGTAGTTCCAGTAGCTATATGAATACTCATACGATAGGCCCATAATGTGTAAGAAAAATGAGTGTGCTAATATTTACCATGTTTGTTGATAATTTTATGAATAATTTGTTCAATAGTTTTATTGGAAGCTTCTGCTTGGCCATTAGATTGTGGATAGTATGGTGTAGAGAAGCATTGTTGAATATGGACTTTCTTGAGAAACTGCTTCATTTCCTTATTCTTAAATGGAGTACCATTATAAAAAACAAAGTCAAAAGGAAGTCCAATATGAGAAATGATGTTATCAAGGAGGAAATGTTAGATAACTTCAGCGGTCATGGATCGAAGTGGAATAGCTTTGACCTATTTTTTGAATTAATCTATAGAAGTTATAATAAATGTATGAACTCTAGAGGATGGAGGAATTTTTCCAATGAGATCCAAGCCCCAAATAGAAAATTGCCAAGGTACTACTTGGGCCTGAAGTTCTTGTGTGAGAGCTCAAATCAAGTTGCTATGTTGTTGACACTAAGGGAACTTTTTAATGAAAGAAAAAGAAATGTGTTCCATCCTTTGCCAATAGTACCCCATTCGGTTCAAATTTTGAACTAAGGCTCGTCCACCAAAATACCCCCCACATGCACCTAAATAAGCCTCTTCAAGTGCAAAATAAATTTTAGCCTTAGTTAAGCAACAAAGAAGGAGACCATTATAGTCTCCATGATAAAGAACATTAGAAAAAAAATGTATTACATTGTGATCTTATGAATTCAAGTTTGAGCGCTCTTTGAAGAAGCATTCGAGAAGGTATCATCATGTAAATAGTTAAATATATGGGAGTGACATTCCTCAGAATCAATATTGTAACAAAAGAGAGTATCTGAAGAAGAATTATTGATAATGGCAAGGAGAGAAAGAGTGTGAATTACGAAATGGTAATATTTGTAGAATCATCAAAGGGTACAATAGAAGTAGCACTTGCCATTGCATCCACATGAAGATTGTCTTTGCATGGAATAATATCAATAGTGAAAGAAGAGAACTGATTGAGTAGTGATAAAGCTAAGTCTTGATACTGAGATAACTTATCATGCTTACCCTAATAAGATCCAGTGACTTTCTTTATGATCAATTATGAATCATCATATATATGAATAAACTTGATATGAAGAGACAACACGACACGTAAGCTAGAAATAAGGGCTTTGTACTTGACAATGGTTTTTGTACAAAGAAAATTCAGATGGAAGGAAAGAGGAATCAACTTACTTGAAGGAGGCACTGGTATTATGCTAGCTCTAGAGCCAGTTCTACATCTAGATTCATCAAAGAACTAAGTGACCAGATAAGTCTGTCTTAGAGAAAATATGTTTTAGCAGATCAAAATTTATAATGACATACATCTAAGCATGGAGAAGACAATGTCTTAGCTTATGCATCACAAATACGAGAGCTAGACATTATTTCTCTAATGTTGAATAATGAGTCTCATAGTCTAGTAAGACTCGACTGATATAGTACACATCACATTCCTTACCTACATCATCATGTTGGGATAATAAAGCCACCAAAACATGAGAAGACAACTAAGTATAAAGAAGAGGAGGATGCCTTGTAATGGCTAGTGTTAAGATATGAGGATTAGCCAAATAGTGCTTAAGATCATCAAAGGCTTTTTGGCAATTCTCATCCTGATAAAAAAAAACATTCTTTTTGAAAAGATGTGTAAGTGGAAGAATTTGATCTGGTCTAAATTTTTCCTTGAAAACTTTGAAGTTGAGAGATATTATTCGATGGTGGCACATTCACAATAACATTGATCTTGTTTGTATCCACCTTAATACCATGATGTGAGAATATAAATCCTAATATTTTTCTAGAGTCAACACTAAAGACACGTTCAAAGATGCGATGAAGATTGCATACGTGATCTTGGTGCAAGACTGATTTGGCCAAGATATCATCAACATAATCCTTTAAGATATTATGAATGAAATCATGAAATATTAGGGCCATCGCATGTTGGTAAGTTGCACTAGTATTCTTAAGTCTAAATGGCATGACTACATAATGGAAATTTCCCTAAGGTGAATTAAAATTTGTTTTATATTGATCTTAGGGGTTGATGAGAATATGATAATAACCAAAAAACCCATCCATGAAAGACAACAAGGCATGACCAGCTGTTGAGTCAACTATTATGTTGTTATTTGGAAGAGGAAAATCATCCTTCAAGGATGCTTTATTGAGATCTCAAAAGTTAATACAAACTCGAATACAATTGTCAAGTTTAGCGACAATGACAATATTCAAAATCAAAGGTGAATAGTTAATGGGGTAGAAAAAACCAAGTTGAAAAAGTTTTTTTATCTCAACCTTAACCATTAAAGCAACCTTGGGATTCATTTTATGAATTTTTTGTTTTATTGGTTGGGCTTTAGGATAAAGCACAATATTATGGACAACAATGTTTGGGTCAATATCAGGCATATCCTCATATGGACAAGAAAATAAATCAGGGAACTCATGTAAGAGATCTGAGTATGTTTGTCTCTCTTCCGAGGATAAGCATTTCCCAATCTGTATAACCTTATCCTTTTCTTTAGGATCCATCAGAATATTGATAGTATCTCTGATAAGGAGAGTACTACGGTCTTGAGGATAGAATGAAGGGTATCCTTGAGAGTTACCAAGGGATGAGAGGATATCATCTGATAAGTCAATAGATTCCCAAAAATATGCTTGCACATTGAGACAAGGGAAATCCATTCATGATCATGATGATATGTCAGCATATGATCATAATTCTGCAAGAGCTTCATTTATAGAAAAGGAATCAAGAGGAGGAATATGAGAAACAAAATCCTATGTTATAAGTTCAGGAATATATGATAGGAAGAGAAGGAGAACTTAGTGATACAAAAATCATATTAACATCTATCTATTCATAGTAAGAGGATTTGGAGGGTTGAGTAGGCCGATATCTAAGACCCACATAAGAGTAATGTGAATTAGACTCTAAAGTGACCTTGATACCCTGCTCTTTCCATCCACATCCATTACCTTTATAACAGATACTAGAAAGACTATGAAAACCATGGCCATAATGGGTTTGTATCTCCTTAATAGATGGAGGATCACCATTAGTGGCATAATCAATGCAAGAAGTATAATCACAAGAATATTTAGGAGAAGAAGAGGAAGAAGTTTTTGTTGAAGTAGAAGAAGTATTTATAAGTAAAATGTTAGAATGCATTTTCAAAGAGTTAGGATCAGAGGCATTAATCTTATACTCTCTTATAAAGGATGATGTAAAATCCAATGAACCCCAATAATCACCTGGACACGTATTTGAAGATGAGTCGACACCATTATCAACCTCTTAGATAGGGGTTGAAGATGGAGAATCATATTTTACTAAATTTGAAGAAGGAATAAGATTTTGGAGAGTTGGAGAACTATCAATCTGAGTCTCAGAATCTACTTGTTGATAATAATGCAAGGGATATGGATTAGATTTTATCATTGAAGTTTTGTTTAGACAAACTTAATAGATCCATGCAAGGTAGACAAAACAATACCCATGATATGAATCCATGATCTACCAAGAAGGAGATTATAAGATAAAGCATCTAACATGACATGAACAAGAGTAGGCAAAGTAATAGGGTCCAATTCAATAGGTAATGTGATTGTGTCCAAAGTTTGTCTACCTATGTTGTCAAAGCCATGAATAGAGAGATTGGTAGGAGATATACAAGACGTATTGATATTGACACCTTTAACACTGGGTTGACACCACAAACATTGAAACTTGAATGATTAGCAATAAGAGTACATTTGATACCAAAAGCTATAATCCAAAAAATGATAAGAAGAGGATCATTTTGTTTTTGCACCTTTAAAAAGGGTAATTCATATTGTTGAAACATAATATATCTAGATAATTTATATAGATATAATCAAGCAAGGCAGCTACATCATTGGCCTAGTGGAAGATGCTTCTAAGATCTTTTGTAAGGCTTCTTGGAGCATGCCATGATATGTGGGTGAGGTTTGAACAATCTCCCAAAGAGAAATCTTAGGAGGAGTAGCACCAAGTTTCTCTACAAGATGAATGAAGTTGCTCTACAAGATCATACTCTATTAAAGGCTTTTGAGAAAGATGAGGAGCTGGAGGTAGAATAGGTGAAGAAGTTAGGAGAGAAACATGGATAAATGTAGTCTTTTTGTTTTGTCATGTATTGTAAGTGTGAGCTACCACATGATAATGAGGGGGCCATGACACTTTTAATGTTATGGATTTTTCAACTTATGTTAAGTAATTTGAAGGTTGAGGTGTGTTTTAAGCACCTTAAATAGTGATTACTGGTTTAGAAGTTTCTTGTGTATGAAAACAAAGATGTACCACAATTTTTAGTTTTGTAGGTTCTTGTTTAGAGCTAGAAACATAAATTATGTTAATCATTTGTTGAGGAGGAATTTATTTTGGACAACAAGAGGAAGAAGTGACATGGATGAATTCATCAAGGTCTTCATCAAGAATGTCAAAATCTTCACTACTGAAAGGATCATTGAAAGCTATGAAGGTTTGAACAAATAGATCTAACATGGTTGAAGTCTTATTTGTACTAAACTAATGAGGAAGAGAAATAGAATAATAAGAGAAATGCAAATGAATAAAGTTAAATTCACCAAAATGTTATAAAGAAAATTTTGAATCTTATGAAATATTAAACAATATTATCTAACTAGAAACAATTTTCCCCAATTATATGAGAATCTATCTAGCCTTGAGGGGGGGTATTATGTTACTATCCAATAAGGAAGAACATAACAACTATAGCTAGATCCTACTTTGATCTGCACTTAGAAATTAACTAATCTCAATAAGTGAAAGCACTAAGGCATAGTACTAAAACTGTGAAATCTAAAAATCTAAGAATTAGATCATATAAATAAATACAAAATAGTAAACATGAGATTTAGAGGAACTTGGAACTAAAAGGGGAGAGCCTCGACCTAGGATGCTAGTGCATCACAGGGATGTCTACACATCATGTTGTCATATGTATGGTAGAAAATGACAAAAATATCATACTATGAAATCCTTCCCAAGTTTGTTATTTCATCTAGTATGCACATAAAACTAGAATGAGCATCCAATAGTGTAATGAAGTACCAAATTAATAAACAAATACATTTACTTAACAAAGAAGAAATAAATGATAAGAGGAGAATAGAGATGAGATTAGAAAACTCTCATAGAAGTAACAACAAAGACCAAGAAAATTGGTTGGGATTTCTTGAGAGCTTGCCTTCAGGTCAAGCCCCTATTTTGGTCTTTCAACCTCCATGGGCAGCCACTATGGAAAAATAAAACAAAGGGTGTATGCTCCTATTTCCTAAGTGCATCTAAGAAATAATAGTAGTGAAAAATTAAATAAAACTAAGAGTATCTACCTTGGTCTAAAGGGGAAGAATACCCTAGTGTGCATAGAAAAAATAGGGTGTTGGTCTACACCACAAGTTTGCCAAAGGTTAAACAAAGCAATATTGAATAAACCAGCAAAATGACACTATTTATGATAAATGAAATAATGTTACCCACTTGTAGAACAATGAAGGAGGTTGCAAGCTCCTTGAAGGCTCAATTTATGTGTACAACTCCAAACCCCTTTGAAGAGAGCCTCCACAATGCTCAATCTCCTAATAGAGATATCCAAAAGATGAAAAAGAAAGTGTTGCAACTTGAGTGTACATGGAGATCTTCAATAGATTGTTGTATGAGAGCTAATGAATCTATTTTCTAACAATTTTCTATATTTTTTTTCTCCAAAATCATGTATAAGAGAGAGAGAGAGAAAAGGAGTCTTGGTTTTTTCCAATCTTGTCTTTTTTCATAAGGAATGAGAATCTGAAAGGGTCAGGTACGCTACAAGGGTTGTTTCACTATCAAATGAGCATTACCACTAACAGAATCAAATGACAAGGCAAGAGAATCAACCATTTGAATTTATAGAATATTCAGGATGCTAGTGCATCATGGGGATGTCCGTGCGTTGTACTTGAATCGTAGGAATATTATCTAGAATTTAGCATGTGTTCTCAAAAAATTGAAAGAAATAAATAAGTAAAATGATTTTTGGCAAGACTTGGTGTGGGTGACATAGGCGAAGGTTAGGATTGAGTGGCCCTAAAAATATTCTATGAGTGCAGACACCAAAGTGAGCCAAAATACAACGTCAAATTGTGAGGATATGCAATTTTCTATGTTAAACTTGGAAGTGGTAGAAATAAATTATTTATTATAGATCTTAATTCACACTCAAGAAAAAAAATTTACTTATTGCTTGACCATGATTAAAATAAATGTTTGTATATCTTTAACTTACCTATCATCCCTAGCATAATAGACTCAAAACAAGCTTAGTTACATGTTACAATAGATGTTTTAATTCCTTTCAGATCTCACATCTGAAGTTTGGATCTAGAGTAAGTTTAAAGTTTTCAAATAAATTTATTCCAATCTATAATGCGATACTATCAAGTTTCAACAATTCCACTAGTAAAATCCTCATCTAACCTATCCATTTAGGTCATAGAAAAATAAAAATGTCTTCTAAAACTGATATTTCTATACCTTCATATAAAATAGTTAGTTAGAATTATATGCATTACATGAAATTCCTACAAGGTAGTCGAGCATCATATTCCCAATCATTGGGCTTGTAAGCATTGTCAAGTGATTATACAACCTACTGAATTATACAGGGAATGACCAATAAGCCAATAGGTACATTTGCATTTAGTGTACTTGTTTAAAGGAGCACAGGATTGGAAAAAAACACAAGCGCCTTTTTATTTTATGAACATAACACTCTATATAAAAAGCACAAAAAGGGGTTGAAGTACAATGCTAGTTGAAATTCATAGCAAAACAAGATTGTCAATGCTCTTACCACTCATCTTAGGTAGCACACACAAAGAAAGTCTAGAAGAAAGAACATGAAAAGCCTTATGTATTTCACTCAATAAAACTTTGGGTCCGTTAGTCATAATTTTCTCGCTTTGTCACCTCTAAGGATTTCAAAGGTTTTAGTTCATGGAGTCCTAGAGCTGAGTTCTTCCTAGGCATTAGGTTAATTTTTTTCCTACATGTTTAAGTTTGGTGTTTCATATGTTCCTTGTGGACTTGGAAGATCCCATCAACCTAGATTAAGTAGTTTTCTCATGTTTGACATTATAAATTTTGGAGGTTCGAGGAGATTATTGGATAGATCTAGAAGCATCTTACATCAAGGTTTATCTTAAGTACACATTCAAGATCTTAAAGCCATGGAGTTGTAGAGAATAGGGGGGCAGGTGCAAAAAGTTAGGGGGCCAAAAAGTGGCCAAAATTTTTTAGAAAACTTCTAAGACATAATTGTTGAATACTGAGAGGGGGGGGGGTGAATCAGTAATCTAAAATTTAAACAGTTAAACCAAATACCAACTTTAATAATTAGAAAGCAAAATAACCATAGAAATATAAGCCACATAAACATGACACATAGACACTAGATTTTTACGTGGAAAACCTAAGAAAGGGAAAAACCATGGAGAGGATTAGCTCTCAATATATATTGCAATCTTTTACAAATGGTGATGTTTAGGCTTGGTCACTCCACGAGTTCTGGAAGATGTTGGCTCACTACTATGAAGTACAACTAGGTCTAGAGGGCTCACTGCCTCAACCCTAAACCTAGAAAGATTACAATGAGGGCTATTAAAACCTAATGGTTGCTTACAACTAGGCTTACTACCAAGTACAACTAAAATTATATAAGAAATATGAATATTGCAATAGCATCTATTAGTATGCTAGGGTGAAGTCATTAGCAACTGAATATTGAATCTTGAGTCTTCATCATCATTGATCTTCTATCTCAGCTCTCCTATTTTGATATTCGCATCAATTAGATTCAAACAATACTTCTTTTGGCATTGTCCACTCACTCAAAATGAAATTCGTTGGGTATATATAACTGCAACAGGATTTATCTATTAATTAGGTTGGCAAGCTAGAGTTGAAACATGTAAACAAAGAGTTGTACTCTGTCGGCTTACTCTTGTGTTTAATATGCATTGTGGACTCAAACAAACATGTACATGTCTTCACATTGGTCAGCCCCAATCATATAACCATTTAGACTAATTATCCAGATGCTATAACTTCTCCGCATAAGGATCTACCATGCCTGTCGGTTTGTTCCTTAAGAACTTACTTGATCAATTCATCTATCATATCATAACACATATTGCGGACCATAGGAGACTTAATAAATCATATCCAACAATCATTATTGACCTCTTAACAAGCCTTTAGATCCACAAAACCAGATAAACTTGTATGTCAAAATGCGGATCTTGGAGCTGTTGCACTATCATAGAGAAATACTGTCAAACTGGAAGCCGATCTTGGAAAGCTTGTAGAATGTGAACTATTGAACTTCAAGGGCTATGATCCTAGATTTAGGTAGTAATGACATGTCTCTTAGTTTCCTCAAAACCACAGAACAAAATATGCACTTGCGGAGGAATGCGGACCCTTTTACTTTGCATTGTACACATTCCCTGTCTTACCTCTATTCATCCAAACTTAGATATTTTCTCCAAATGACTTTTGGAGGAAGTCATGACTTGAACACTGGAGTATATCACCATCAAACAACTATGAGTCAACATACCTAAACTACATTTTTTGGTCTTCATCTGCGGAGGCATAATGATTCACTTTCTGTCCCTTACTCTGAACATTGTCCATACTTAGTCATTTTGGCCTTCCGGACTTGGATACTTTTGTGCTTTGTTGCCAATCTAGGTTGGTCTTCTAGAATGATGTCTTCTTATCATACTGATGTACCCTCTTTTCCTTGTTTCCATCAATGACAACATTCCAATCTTCTTCATAGTAGTGTCTCTTGCCACCAATCTCCCCCTTTGGCATTGATGGCAACACGTAGTGAAAAATGTTTGACTGCCTTGACTGCTCCCCCTTTCTATATACACTCTATATTTCTTCTCCCCCTGAGATGTTTTGCCATTTTTTACTAATATTCTTCTCCCCCTTTGACATCAATGGCAAAGGTGTAGGTTCTGAAGTCAAAAATTGTCAAAACTACAAAATTTGCTATACTCTGTCGCATATGTACAGGTACAATCTTCAACTTTATTTTACATGTGCTGGAGGATGTCATTGAAAATGTTCTTTATTTGGGCCAACTCACCATCCCATATTTTCTTGGCATTGTCCAAAATTTGAATATGACCACTAAGTAGAAAAACTACAATCTCTACCTTGTGAAGATCAGAGGGTGTGTCAGATTGTAAAGCTACTAGTGCTTCAGCTGCTAGATTAAACATAGAATCTAACTTAGGATTGATTATTTTTCTTCTTAGTTGACACATTTTGATTCTGATTTTGTCCCTCTCACTTATTATATTGTTCAAGTCATCATGAAGATTGATGACTTGACTTTCCTTTCTGCTCACTGATTCTGTCACTGGATCGAATGACTAAGAAATGTTTATCAATTTCAGCTCTAAATCCTTGATCTTTACTTCTATTTCCTTAGTGGCTTCTGACCAAGATTAGAAAAATTTGTATATGTCACTAGCTTATTTAAAGGCACTCTAAATGCTTTTTATTCTATTATCTAGCTAGGCTTTGTCATTAGTTATCATTTCCCTTAATTGATTCAGTCTTTCCTCATTAAACTCCTATTTAACTTTTATTTCTGCAGATTTCTTGAAGGATTCAAAATTTTTACTTACAGATTTTATAAGTCCTTTGAGTTGAATTTTTTATGACAAAGAAGTACCCTTTTGGTATGTTGGCATCAGCTTCTCCAAAATGCTAGATGCCTCACCAATGAGCTCACTATCCACTATGTGAGACTTTAACATTTCCTCTATTGCCTTTGCCTATACAATTGATGCCAATTTGAATTTTTGTATAGGGGACGTTGTGTCCAAGTTTATTGGACCATGTAGAAACTCAGGCTCATCCAAAACTTGTTTCTCTTTCTCCAAAAGTTCTTTGACCAACTCTGCAGTGTCTCTTAGTGTAGTAGAGGCTTCTTCTTTCAAGCTTTGCTCTGGATCATCTAGATCCATGTCCTTATTAGAGTCCTCCTTCTGTTCCAGTGAAGGATTTTCCTTAGCCTGTTCCTCCTCAGTCCTTTCCTTGTCAATGTTATCTTCAACTTGATGTTCCAGAGAGAATCTTGTTTCAGTAGGAACTTGTTTCTCCTTAATCACTTTGACACCATCTATTTTTTGTTCAAGATTTACTTCTAAAACAAATGTATCATTTCCAACATCTGTTTCTTCATTGTCAGAAATGGTTGGAAGATTGAATTCCCTTAATGTGTTTAGAGTGGCTTCTTCAGTTTCCTTTACCGCCTTTTCAATTTCTCCTAACATTAGAGCATTCATTCTCTTCTTTGACCTAAATTTGCTATGAATTTCTTTGGATATTTTTACTTTTTCTTCCGGATTGATTTTCGGACATAGTTTTATTAAGAATGCTCTCTTAGTTCAACATCCTTTGCCATAGCTGCTTCCTTTCTTGCATACATTGTGCTTGCCAGGCTAGGTGGCAGACCATCAATTATTTCAATTAGGGCCCTATTGTAGATGTTCAAATACTCTACAACAATAGTCTCAATGGTTTTCTTGTCTAGATCATTATATTCATCATATAATTGTGCAATAGGCTTCATATTGCCATCCATTGTTATGGCTTTGAGAACATCTTCAAGACTTATGGTTGCTTCTTCTATCTGAGGAACATCTTGCTTTTGCCTTTTCCCAAGTTTACCCTTACTAGAGGGTTTCTTTTTGCTAGTTCCAGAGGCTTTTGTATCCTCAATTTTCATCTTTTTTACTTCTTCACCTGATTCTATTTCTTCTTCATAAATTGCAATGCTTACATGCATTATTTTAGTCGTGGTCTTCTATCTTTTGTGGCTAGTAGTAGGAATTTACACACTTATAGATGGTGTGGGATCAGAGGGAATATGTGCAGCTTCTTCAGAGGTAGATGCTCTGGTCCTCCTTCTTGATGCCCCTGGTTTTTGTGATTTATCCTTGGGTTCTTCTGGAACTTCAACAGATTCACTTTTTTCTTTTTCTTTTTCTTCCTTATCAACTTGTGATTTTTATCTTGCCTTTGTCACTTGTTCTTTTGTGAATCCATGTTTAAAGGCAATTACTTCTGCCACTTTCTGCATTTTCTTAGAGATCTCAGGTTTTCTCACTTCAACAAAGATTTTAGCATGCAATTCCTTATAAGTCCCAAATCCTCCTTCATTGGGATCTCTGGGTTTACTTAACACACGTTGAGCATAATTTTCTAATATTATTCCATCTACCTCATATCCCATGGGCATAACCCATACAGTTCTAGGCTCAACAACCTCCATCAAGCACTAATCTTTTGTCACAATAAAGCGGATTGTATCCTTGTATTTTTCAACAACTGCTCTGGGGATTCTTTCCTTGGCTTACATTGACCTTTGGAAGTTTTTGAAATAGCCCCATAGGGATGAATTTTGAGCATCAATACTGCCTATTCTATTTAGATTATTTCTAATTTGAACTGGAACAGGTTTATCATTTGTCCAAAATAGATTCTTCATACCTGGCAACTCTTGAATGAAGTAAAAGAATAGACAGATAAGCAGCATACCATATTTGAAAGGATAGTTTTTTCTTTCCTTGATCTTCTTTAGATTCTCTAGTAGTTGAATTCTTAGCAACTCACATAAATCATAATCTACATTTTCTTTGACCATTTGATATGCAATATATATCGTAGTACCAGAGACAGAGTTCTCCTAGTTTGAGAAATAGATCTTGTAACCTATGACCATAGAAGCAAATCTTACCGCATGGTCTGTGATGTCATTTATAGTTAACACCCTCTTGTCAAATTGGGCTTTGGTAGCCTCTGTAACAATTTGATTCTTCATGGCTTTCAGCAAGGGTACACCTCCAGTGGAATTTAACCCTGTTACTGCCCTAATCACCTCCCTGTTGATTTTGAAGGGCTACCCTAACCACATGAATTCATCATGAACCCTGCTCAATACATACCGGGCCCATTCATCCTCAACGAATGTAGGAAAATCAATGTACTGAATGAATTTCTTTGTTTCCAATGCCTTATATTCATTTTTTAGATCATAACCTCCATCACACAATTGATCTAGAAATAAATCTATGAGTTTACTTTTTCCATGCTCTTCTAGGGCAACATGAATATATGCCCTAACATCTTCTATATGCAAAACTCCATGTGGAACTTCTAAAAATGCACCCATTGGATCAATTTTGATTGCTTTGAAGGGAAGTTTCTTGAATTTGGGTCAAGGTCACTCAATAATATCAACAACTTGTGGGGTTGCTATTGCAAAGATTCAATAAGGTTCCAATGATAAATACCTTGCTATGCTGAATTAAGGTTTTCTTCGCCTGGATTGCTCTGAGTTCTATAAATCTCTGTTGACACTTGAAATTTCACTTCAATCTCTCTTGGACATCTGATAGCTCAAATGCAAGATCAATTAGAAGGAAAATGAGTTTATTTTTATCCTTCGCACTTGACCTAGTCATCATAAATGCTCATTCTCAAAAGCTGCCTGACTTTACTCTGATAGATACAGTCGATCAGAATTGCTCCGCAATCTATTGCACTAACTTATTTTCTTTTAGATTTTCTTTCAAAAGATTTTTCATGTCAGATTCCACCCTATATCCTCATGCCAGACTCCAACACTACTCCCCCTGAGCCAGAGCTCCCAATTTACTTCCCGGAGGAAGTATCTGCACCGAATGATGGTACAGATCTATCCTTAATTTCAATTACTTCTTTCTTGATCTAGATCTTATCCATTTCTTTTTGAGTTTCAACTGGATCAACCTTTTCTTTTCCCTTATCATTCCTCTGCTCTGTTTTCCTTTCTTCAGTAAGGTAGTTTATTTTCACATTTTTACTTCTGTAGACTCTTGCAATATGTCCATACTTGTTGCAATTGTAGCACACAACATTCCTTTGTCCTTGATTCCTTCTATTGATTGGATTTGATTTGCATTGATTAGCCATATGTCCAAATCTATTGCAAGCAAACCACTTTCCATTGAATGATTGACTATTCCTTGCATTGTAGGAACCATTCCTTACCATATTTCTAAATTCATTTGATTTGTGACCAATTTTCTTACAATTGAAATATTGACTAGAAAAGGATGGAACATTTTGATTTTGGTTTATTCTACTCCTACACTGAGTAGCTTTATGACCAAACTTATTGCAAATAAAACAATGGACATTGAAAGATGGATACCTTTGTGCATTTGGTTGTTTGAGCAGAGGTCTTCTAGGTCTTCTTCTTTGATTTTTGAACTGGTTTCCTCTGTTTTTCTTTAACTCATTATTTATTTGACTAGATTTTGAACTTTCTCCTTTCTCAAATCCAAAACCTTGCTTATCATCAACACTCCTTTGACTAGCAATCACCTCACCAAGCTTTGTAGAACTTAGTTTGATTTTTTCTTCATAGCTCTTGGCTACATCTAGATCAAATTTTAGAAGTAGCACTTCTTTACCCAAATTTTCACATTCCTCTAATTTATCCTTAACAATTTGATTCAAATGCCTTTCAATTTCTTCCTTATTTTCAGTTCCAGTGTCAACCCATTTAGAAACTCATGTGCTTCATCTAATTGATCATTTAGCTCCTTTCTTTTCTCTTTGAACTTCTTGATTTGCTCTCTTAGTTTTAGGATGCATTCATCAGCTTCTAGATCCTTGATTTCTAAGCTTTAGATTTTTCAAGATCAATAAGGGCTGCTTCTAGTTCCTTGTTGCTTTCATAATTTCTAAATCTTCTTACTGCCATGATTACACTACCCCAGATCTTCCTTAAACTATTAAGCTTCTTCCAAGGAACCTTGCTCTGATACCAATTGTTGAATACTGAGAAGGGGGTGAATCAGTATTCTAAAATTTAAACAGTTAAACCAAATACCAACTTTAATAATCAGAAAGTAAAATAACCATAGAAATATAAGCCACATAAACATGACACATAGACACTAGATTTTTATGTGGAAAACCTAAGAAAGGGAAAAACCATGGAGAGGATTAGCTCTCAATATATATTGCAATCTTTTACAAATGGTGATGTTTAGGCTTGGTCACTCCACGGGTTCTGGAAGATGCTGGCTCACTACTATGAAGTACAACTAGGTCTAGAGGGCTCACTGCCTCAACCCTAAACCTAGAAAGATTACAATGAGTGCTATTAAACCCTAATGGTTGCTTATAGCCAGGCTCACTACCAAGTACAAATAAAATTATATAAGAAATATGAATACTACAACAACATCTATAAGTATGCCAGGGTGTAGTCATTTATCAACTAAATATTAAATCCTGAGTCTTCATCATCACTGATTTTCTATCTCTACTCTACTATTTTGATATTCACATCAATCAGATTCACACAATACTTCTTTTGGCATTGCCCACTCACTCAAAATAAAATTCATCAGATATATATATATATATATATATATATATATATATCTGCAACAGGATTTATCTATTAATCAGGTCGGCAAGCTAGACCTGAAACATGTAAACAAAGAGTTGTACTCTGTCGGCTTACTCTTGTGTTCAATCTGCATTGTGGATTGAAACAAATGTGTACATCTCTTCACATAGGTAGGCCCCAATAATATAACCACTTAGACTAATTATCTGGATGCTATAACTTCTCCACATAAGGATCTACCATGCATGTCGACTTGTTCCTTAAGAACTTACTTGATCAATTCATCTGTCATATCATAACTCATATTGCGGACCATAGGAGACTTAATAAATCATATCCAACAATCATTACCAAATTCTTAACAAGACTTTAGATTTGTGGAAATAGATAAACTTGTATGTCAAAATGCGGATCTTGGAGCTATTGCACTATCACAGAGAAATACTATCAAACTGGAAGCTAATATTAGAAAGCTTGTAGAATGTGAAGTATTAAACTTCAAGGGCTATGATCCTGGATTTAGGTAGTCATGACATGTCTCTTAGTTGCCTCAGAACTGTAGAACAAAATATGCACTTGCGGAGGAATGTGAACCCTTTTACTTTGCACTATACATATTCCCTGTCTTACCTCTGTTCATCCAGACTTAGATATTTTCTCCAAAAGACTTTAAGAGGAAGTCATGACTTGAACACTAGAGTATATCATCATCAAATAGCTATGAGTCAACATACCTAAACTGCATTTTTTGATCTTCATCTATGGAGGCATACTGATTCACTTTCTGTCCCTTACTCTGAACATTGTCCATACTTAGTCATTTTGGCCTTCCAGACTTGAATACTTTTGTGCTTTGTTGCCAATCCAAGTTGGTCTTCCAGAATGATGTCTTCTTGTCATACTGATGTACCCTCTTTGCCTTGTTTCCATCAATGACAACATTCCAATCTTCTTCATAGTAGTGTCTCTTGCCAACAATAATACACTCACTTTACAGTTTGGTGATGCTGAGCCTAAGGCTCGGCATCACCAAACCATAACACGTGAGCACATTATGTTTTGCTACGTTTGTGCTCATTTTTTCCTTCCATTTTCTCTGCACCCGTGGCTTGCAAACCCTAAGGATCACACTTGCATTATTGAAGACCAAATTTGACACCAAAATCTTGTCGATTCATCACCAAAATGCTGCCATGACATCGGAGAGGCCAAAGGAGTGAGTTGTATTTGTTTTTTGTGTGAATTTTCTTGTAAATAGGTAGGTTTAAGTTAATTTTTGATGTAAATTTCCTTAATTGACAGGAAATGATAATGCACCTCTTCCTCCTCCTCCTCCTCCTGAAAATCCACAAAATCTTGAATCACCTGAACAACAAAAACTTGCTAAAGAACAACTCAAACAACAAACTCCTCCATCGATTCCTTGACATGTCCTTGGAACACAAGAAAATATAATGGGGCAAATTGAAAACAGTAAAAAACAAATTGAAGATATAATTGCAAGGTTGAAAGATCCTGTAACTTCAACCTTGCATAGATCCACACTTGCTCAATCTCTTGAGTCTATGTTATCAAATGTAGATTCAATTAATAAGCAAATAACTAGTTGGTTTAAAAAGAGTAGAGAATTTAGAGAGTACGATGTAGAAAATTTGTCATATGAGCAAGTGAAAAATGAACAAATTACAAAATTGGACTTGTGTTCCATTTTTATAGACCCACGAACAAATCAACCTCTATCCCTTACATGCAAGAGGTTCCCTATCCATTGGTGAAACAACCAAGCAATAAGGGAGAATTTTGGGTAGAGGTGGTGGATGGTTTTTGACCATCCTCCATGCAACAATAATGAGGTCCCACAATATTTTTTGAGGAAACTCTACTGTGAGTTTGTAAAAATAAAGTGCCAAACTATTTTGATATGCAGGACTTCCAAGGTAGAGGTGGGGGTCAGCACAGGATAGACCAGGGGCACATGTTCACCCACAACGACTAGCGAGATGAGCACTCGCCAAACCAGCCCATGAGCACATGCCTATCCCTTCTGTTGTGAAGGAGAGTACTGAGGTTGAGACACTTCAGTCCATTAGTGCCTTGACCCAGAGCATCATAGAGCATGCCAATCCTGTAGTACAGCGTGGGCTGTGGGAGAGTTCGAGGAGTAGGGTTCCACCCTATACTTGTTAGGCTTGCAGGTCAGTGTGTGGTTATGACCCCATAGATAGTCAGGACGCAGGTGTATAGGCTACAACTATAGTTGAGAAGATGGTGATGACAAATGTCCTCTTGAGTGAGACTTTAGGCCTTGATACTCAGGTAAATGTTAGCAAGTTCATTGAATTTCATTTATTAAATTTCATTTTTGAAATTTAAGATTAACTAATTTAGTTTGATGATTTTAATGAAATTTCAGGGTCATTGCATTCATTCTATCTTTAGTGGTTCTCCACCTCCATATTACACTACGACATCTACTGCTAGGGTGTGTAACTAGAAAACAATTATAAATATTACATGTGAATAGCATTGTTATATGAATGGTATTCTAATATCTGATTTTGGATGTTGAATAGGTTAATCTTGGAGATATCACAACAACACCTCCCAGTGGTGGTGGAGTTCAAAGCTTCACTCAGGTAATAAAATAAATAGTTTAACTAATGAATTGTACTTACTAGATTTTTGTAGTTTATATTCATATAATTGATTACATTGATCAATGAATCTACAGTAACCCATTCACCTACAAATTATGTCAATCCTATTGGCTCAATTTCTTTGATCCCTACTTTTGATCCTACATCTAACCCACCTAAGTCTAATGAGGACCCTTCCTTTAATACTACTATATTCTTTGAGATGATAGGCATATTAGACATTTAACCTTATAATTTCATTGTTCAACCCACTCCTACACTTGTCATCACCTTCTCGGTTGACAATGTGCCTACTGATGATTATAATGATCCTTTGTAGATTGAGGCACAAGTACACTATAAAATGATACTTGAATCAAGGTGGAACACTTATACATCAAGGTGGAATTAATGCAGTTACAGAGGAACACTTATACATCACTAGGTTGCAAAGAGATTCTTATCCCCCTTAGATATCTCCTAGTGTACACATAATGACACTTCTATACCTACTTTTGGCTCCCTCACCCTACTAATCTAGGTAGGACCTAAATGCCTAGATGTCTCATGTCATATCATCCCCATCTCATAGCACTATCTATTCTCTTAGGTCATCCTTGGCTAATTGTAATTTGGGTTGTCCCTGAACTATCATCCACTAGTGCCTTAAATTCCCCATGATGGTAATGTCTTCACCATTTCTCATAGCCCATACCAACTAGTTGTTAGCTTAAGACACTTCTCCTTAGATTATTTTTTGTCAACCCCTTCTAGTCCACCTCAACCTCATACAAATTCCCTCTTTCACCTTTACCTATCTTATGCCTCTAAACGCATTGCTGCCCCAACCCCACAACCTCTTTCTATTACTTCACCTACTCCACTAGCTATGCCCCTATCTTCCTAGTCCACCATATATCCACCTATTACTTCTTCACATTCCTCATTGACTTCTATCTCCCCTCTAACACCCCTCCAAGATAAAGTAAAAGAAAAAGTGTAGGACCTTTCCCCATCCACTTCTAAAAGTAGGCCTAAGAAACTTCCCAACACTACACCCAACCTACTAACCAACCCATATCTACCCTACCTATTTCCTAATATACCCCTACCAAATGTCCCAGACCTAGTTTACTTCTAACCCACCCCCTAACAAACCTCAAGACAAAGAAAATGATAAGAAATTTTTAAAATAAGGTTTTTCTTTTCCTATCTAGTATCTTTCCTCCCTCATATTATCCCACAAACTCTTGATATTCCTCCTTCCTGTAAACCCATAAACTTACCTAATGTCTGTGATTTCTAGTTTAGGAATTGTCCCGTAAACCCAAAAACTCTATCTTAGGCATTGTCCTACCTCCATGACTACCATACAAACAAAAATTTGAGCACAACCCTACCCCACCCTACCACCAACCTAAACCTAAACTAACACCTTTACTCCCTTTCTGACTTCTTAAACCTAAAATTTGATGCTACTATGGTCCCTCCTTTGTTGACCCTTATACCACACAATAGTCATGAATCTTCATCTAAATTTTATGTATGCATGTGACTTGTATGCTTTATTGTGTGTACTTCCATGTTTAGGTGAACGTGTGTGTATGTTAGGAGCCATGACTTGCATCACTATTATAGTTTTTGTAATTAAATAATGTTGTTTTATTTTTAGATGATGCAGGATGCAGAGACACCTCCTAATGTTCATAGGGCAATAGAGCATGGTGTGTCCTTGGTGATTCATAGATCCATGCCTTTGATGGGGGTATGAGGCAGATTAGTAAATTTCAAATTACATTCATTGAACTAGTTGCTTATTTTTGAAAAATTAAATGATTATTGATTTGAAGTTTAATTTCTATCTGGATGGTTTCTATAGGACATTACAACATCACAACCTAATCCTGGTACTAAGATAAATGAGGAGACAGATTATATGGTAGCAGTAAGTGATTATTTTGTTAAATGTTTCATTTTTTATAATGTAATTTCTATATATTAATGTCTATACTTTTTATTGTAACAACTGTAGATCCATGAACAACTAAATAGGAGGAGCAACCCTCAGGTTCATAGAAGACCACCCTCATACATGTCTCCATCCCCTCGAAGATGAAAGGTTGCCCGTGATCTATTCTCTTCACCAGATAGAGGGGAATGACTTTTTATTGTGTTCCTTTGTTGTATGCATGTATGGTATTTGTGGACATATATTTTGTATTGCATATAGTTGACATTATATGCCTATATGGCTATTTTGTATATATGTTATACTTATACTAACAGATATTGATGTATGCCTATATGGATATTTGGTTAATACAAATATTTTTTGTTGATGGCATCCATATTTGCATTATAAATCCACGTTTCAATGGATATTTGTAGATGGTTTACTTCAAATATTTAAAGTCCAATTGTATTACTGATGCAGGAGCATCCAGTGGTGTAAGGGAAATCTTACATCACCCAAAAAAAAGTTAATTCAAAATCATTGCAGTTGTTTTCATTTCTTTCCATAATTAGTGTTTCTAGTTCCATAATCTCCTGAATAATGATGTAGGACTTTCAGTTTTTTCCAAACTGCTAAAAATAACAAACTGACAGTTTTGGAAAGTTTAACTGCCATTTTAGGAAAGTTTGCATTTGGGCACGAATTGAAGTGAAAACTTACAGAAAGTTTTATAACTAAAATATAAGACCTTTGGTGAAGGAATCAGGCAAAGATCATTTGTGAGTTGAAAGATATTAAAGTTTTTGTTTTCTGAAAAGCCCTTGAAAATTTTTGGAATGAGATATGAGGCACTAAAATCCCATAATGTCCCAAAAATTTGACAAAAATCTATTTATGTATTTTTGGCATGATAGTTCACATCGCGAGCTTTCCGACGCCTAAAACAATTCGTCAATCGGACACCCGGATCAAACGTTATGCTTCCCGGAAGTTGACCTACTTTTGGAGGGAGTTGCAAATTTTGAAATTTAGCTAGAAGCCACCAAAAAGTACTATTTATGACTATTTTTCCAACCCTGGGAAGTAGTGGAGTTAAGGGGGAAAGTGTAGAGTCAAGAATAGGTGGGAAAACAAAAACCCTAGCTGATTTGGAGTTACAGAAGGCAGAAGATTTTAGAGCCTGGTGATGTGTAGCTATAGTGTGTTGCAGCCTGTGGAGGATTGATTCCTCTAATTACAATTGAGCTTCTGTAATGTAATAAGTTGTCCAAATCAATAAAGAAACATTCTATTTTCTGTGTGCCATTTCTGTTGTTGTGTGTTTTATGATTTACCCCCTTCATCAATTACATAGGATGTTTGTTGATCCAATAAGCTAGCTATTGTTATTCAAGTATCACCTAAACCTCATTTTGGAACTAAAAGATAAAAGTTGTATTTAAAATAAAAATGAATCATCATGTTGAATATCAACACGAGATTGTATATTAAAGTCATAAAAACTTGGGTTGTGTGTGGTGAATTTAATATAGTTGAAGTGGCATCAAACAAGTATGTTAATTTCTCCCCATGTAATAGACAACTAGTGAGATGGAATCTTAGTCCTACATGTACAATAGATTGGGGCTTTCTTATCTCAATATTGTATGATGTCACAATCACTCTCCATGGTATATGTGGAATAATCTCTACTTAGAATATGTAAGGGTTTTCAAAGGGCTTGAATGACCATTTATGACATGTTTACTAGAATTTGGATCCACATCCTCCTCATATGACTAGCTAGATTGAATAGTGAAATAATACTATCAAGTATACATGCCACTTTATTCACATTTATGGGTGCTAGTTGGTGCATTTTCACTATTGTTCATACAAGGTCATCACCATAAAGTTCTATCATGTCACTTCTGAGTTGAAATAGAAACTATTTACATCCTCTCTACAACTACTTTTGGCCAAGGTTTGCCACAACTAATGACATTGTTGTGAATGTAAGATCCTGGTAATTTGAGTTTCTAATTTAAATTGTTGCTCTATTGATCTTTAAACCTTGTGCTTTATGGATTGTCAGTGCCCATGAATGGTTGATGCATTGATGGTTGATGCTTTAAACCTTGTGCTACATGAATGGTTGATGCATTGATGTTGAAAGAAACCCAATTTATTGGGATGAGAAATAAAAGGATGATAATGCATGGAGAACATTTGCAAAAAGTGTTATCTTGATGTTCTAACGAATACTGATGACATTTTAAAGGTGAAAAGTTGTGACCCTTTGAATAGAAAAGATTATGACCCTTTTATAATGAAGGGAAGTGACCATGCATAGCATATATGTGCCCAACTAGACGTGTTGGCACTAACGGTTTGGTCCCACGAAGAACAAAACAAAAAGTAGCTTACCTTGCAACTTTACACTACATGCTTCTGACAATTTTTGGGGCAGGAAAACACCTTAGAGATATCAAAAACTAAGAGAGGTTGTTGTAGAGGGGTTCTATGTGACCGTGTTGCCTCAGATGGAATGTTTCTAAGTGTCATGGTTTCCAAGTAACAATTCATCAAAGATTGCTACCTTTTGCACTTTAGACTCTCTAGGGATATTGCAAGTACAATGTAGCTTGAACTATTTCAGCATGTTTGGGTATGAAACAGGACCATGCCTAGCCTAAACGTACCCATTCAGACACGTTGGAACTGTTGGTTTGGTCCCATAAGGAGTAGGATGAATGTTACACCCCTTTGCAACTTTACACTATCTCCTTCTGACAATTTTTGGGGCAGCAGAAAACCTTTCACCATGGGCAAATGCCTCAGAGATATAAAAAATAAGAAAGTTTATTGTAGAGGGGTTCTACATGATCATGTTGCCTTAGACGAAATGTTTCTAAGTGTCATGGTTTCTGAGTAACATCTCATCAAAGATTGCTACCTTTTTGCACTTTAGACTCTTCATGGATATCGCCGGTACAATGTAGCTCGAATTGTTTCGGCATGTTTGGGTACGAAACAAGACCATGCCTAGCCTAAAAGTACCCATACGGATGCATTGGAACTATTGGTTTGGTTGCATCAAGAGTAGGATGAAAGTTACACCCCTTTGCAACTTTCCATTACCTCCTTCTGACGATTTTTGGGGCAGCAGAAAACCTTTCACCACAAGCAAATGCCTTAGAGATAACAAAAATTGAGAGGTTATTGTAGAGGGCTTCTACATGATCATGTTTCCTTAGACATAATGTTTCTAAGTTTCATGGTTTTTTAGTAACATCTCATCAAAGATTGTTGCCTTTTTGCACTTTGGACTCTTCAGGGATATCATTGGTGCAATGTAGCTCAAACTATTTCGGCATGTTTGGGTGCAAAACATGACCATGCCTAGCCTAAATGTACCCATCTAGACATGTTGGAGCTGTCAGTTTTGTTGCATCAGGAGAAGGATGAAAGTTACACCCCTTTTCAACTTTACACTACCTCATTTTGATGATTTTTGGGTCAGAACAAAACCTCTCACCATGGGCAAACGCCTCAGAGATATCAAAAAATGAGAGAGGCTATTATAGAGGGATTATACTTGATCAAGTTGCCTTAGACAAAATATTTCTAAGTGTCATGGTTTCCAAGTAATAGCTCGTCAAAGATTGCTTCCTCTTTGCACTTTGGACTCTTCAGGGATATTGCCGGTATAATATCACCAGTACGAGTGTGAGGTATTAAATTATATTTTAGAGAATAGTAAAGACTAGGGTTTTTAGGAGGTTGAGGATGAGATAACCCTAAACATGATACAACCTAAGTGCTGAAGACCACATGAAGAACATAGAAGGTTATATGAGACAGATTAAACAGAGAGTATAACACAAACAAAACTTACCAAATTAGGTCTTTAAAGACAATACACTTAGGGTTTAAAACATAACTAATAACTTTAACTTGAAAACCCTAACTAGTTTTGAATGTTTAAACCTCTACAACTGGGATATGAACACTACCACTATTACATCCTTTAGACTTCCAAAACTTCCAACAACAACCACAACTCATAAATCAACATCAACATGACCTTAACACCATATTTTGTGATCAACATCAACATCATGAGGACACTAAAGAAATATTTGACACATGAAGACATTGAGAACATTGAAGACATGGAGCACAAAGAAACATGAAGACATGAACAAACTCCTGTCATGAGGAAGAACCACAACCCCATCCAACTCCTGAAAGCATGACATGTTATGATAAAGAACCATAACCAAATCCAATGATCCAATGACATGAACCAATGCCATAAGCAACTATGTCTTGCTATTGTAAGATGATAAACATGAATGTTATGAACTAACATCTAAACCCTGTGACATTAATTTTCAACCCTAAAGCCTCAACCCTCAACCCTTAAACCTTAAATCCTAAACCCTATCCCTAAACCCTCAACCCTCGACACTATACCTTAAACCCTAATCCTTCAACCCTAAAGCCTAATCCCTCAACCCTTAAACCCTTAATACCTCAACCCTTTAACCCTAAACCCTTGATCCTTAAACCCTCAACCTTTATCTACCCCTCTCCTCCCCTATATATCTCACCCCCATCTCTCCCCCATCTCTTCCCTATCTCTCTCACCCCTCTCTCCCTAGGTTGTAGGTCTCTCAATTGTATATCTCTCATGGCTCTCTAGATATTTCCCTTCCTCTCCACCTCTATCAATCTTGAACATTATCCCTCAACTATAAACTCTCAACCCTCAACCTTATACCCTCAACGATATACTTAAGCCATAATCCCTCAATCCTCAACCCTATACCTTAAACCCTGAATCCTACACCCACAAACCCTCATCCATATACCCTATAACCTCATCCTTATACCCTAAACCCTAAATATTGTGCCTCAATCCTATACTTAAATTAAACCTAAACCATACACTCTCAACCCAAGTCATCCTATGCCTTATATACCCTCAATCCATATCGTAAACCCTAAACCCAATATCCTAAATCCTAATCCCCATGCCTTACACACTTAATCTTATACACTCAACAAGTTGAATATTAACCCTCAACTGTAACTTTCAACCCTCTAACCTCTACCCTCTACCCTCTACCTATTACTTAAGCCCTAATCCCTCAAACTTCAACCCTATACCTTAAACCCTAAACCCAAAAAACTCAACCCTCAACCCTAAAAACTATACAGGCTCAGGTCCTTATATACCCTAAACCCAAAACCCTTACATACATACATGCATACATACATACATACATACTTACATGTACATACATTACATACAAACATCCATACATATATAAATACATACAAGCATGGATACATGTACATAAATACATACAACCATACATACAAACATACATACATACAAGCATACATATATACATACATCAAACATACGTAGGAAACTTCAACATAAATCCTTCCAAGAAAGACATAATGCGAGCACGTTATAACGCACTCGTGTTAAGTTAAACTAGGCAAACATCGGGCAAACCTGCAAAAATGAAAAAAAAGCAAAACATAATGTGAGCACATTATAACGTGCTCGCGTTATATTTTGCTTTGGGAATCCCAAGCCTTAGGCTTGGGATTTTCTTTGGATTTCCAACCCAAAGGCTTGGAGTGCCTTCCCAACGTCCAAAGACATGTTTTTGCATATTTTACAGGATTTCACATAATTTTGTTCGTGCTAACCCTCAGATTTGCATGTGTTTCAAGGTCAAACAAATCGAACACTTGGATAATGTTAGGCTTTCTCTTAACTGTTTAATGATGTAAATTTTTTCACATTTTGACAATGTTAAGCCTTTCATCTTTAGTTTCTTTTGTTTGTGTGTCCATTTTGGTCAAAAACCAGCGTTTGGTATTTTTTTCATTATAAATTAACTGTTCATTGAAATTTCAAATAAATTACATTTTTATAAACTAGACTTTTCCAAGTATGTGCCTAATCAGTGTTGTAATTGATTTCAACATATCTATGTTGTCATTAGTGTCAACTGTGCTCTTACTTTGTTGAGGATATTGAGAAAATTAGCCCCTCCGGTGATAACAATGTGTTGCAGTAGAAACAATGTATTATAGGCAAAAGAACAATCCAGAAGAATGCTCCGCATTTCCTATAGAACAAATATCTTTGCCTTTGGATTGGAAGTTATTTATAATCTTGTCTGAAGATCTTATTTCTAAGTTTGAGCCTCCAGTATCAAGAATTGAGAGAGTTATATTCACCAGAGTGAAAATAACTTTTTCTGTGTGTTTGGTGGTGACAAGGAGAAAGTGTTTTGTTCCACATTTCTCTGCATTAAAGTATTTTGGTCTATGATTCTGGAAGTAAGTCTATGGTAATGTTAAGTGCCTTCAACTGCAATGGTTCATGATTTGGTGGTCCGCAAGCTATATTTTATTTATGACAATGGTTGACAGTGTTATTCTTGTGCTCTGGTTTGAAGAATCTCATTGATAGAGTGGTTAGAGATCGTGTGGTTGTTCTTGGTGATTACAATGTGCTTGTGGATGTCTCTTGATCACGCTCCTATATTTAGATTGGTTTGTAAGGTGTAAATCAGATCATGCATGAAGCATGTTCTTGAGGATACTTGTGTTAACATCAGTCTTGGCTGACCTGGTGGAATTCATCATCTATGGAGATGCATCAAAGATTGTGATAGCGTGTTGTAGCATGAAAGATTGTGTTTGAGTCCCAGATAAGGAGTCAAATGATTTGCATACATTCTTACACCTTTTTCTTAGCTGAATTTGTATTAGGTCTAGACCTATTTTAATGTATGTTTATAATGCTGACCTTAGAGATTGTTCCAAAATGTATGTTTATAATGCTGACCTTAGAGATTGTTCCAATGGTTGATGTTTGTAATGTCGACCTTGATGATTGTTCCAAGGTTGATGTAGTGTATAAATACTTATAATTGAGTCATGAAAATGTATCCAAGTGCAAAGATGCAAAGAGAAAGTAAAGTAAGGTAGCAGAGCAGAGCAAAGTTGTTTTGTGCTTCAATGGAACTGAACCTTGGCATGGAGTAGATGCTATTATCTTAGTTCAACCTTTTAGCAGTGAGCCTTCTTTTGGCAGTGAGACTTCTTTTGCAGTGAGCCCTATAGGCAGTGAACCTCTATTTTTTGGTATTGATATAACATATATATTTCTGTGGGCTAACACCCACCATGGTTTTTCCCTTTTAGGGTTTTCCACGTAAAAATCTGGTGTCTCCTGTGTTGTTTATACATTTGTGTTGAGTTTCTCATTTGATGATTTCATGATTATATCTGAATATAAGTAATTCATAAGTTGGTGATCATATTTGGTTAAAAGTTTTAGGACAATTGATTCACCCGCCCCCCCTCTCAGTTGTCCTGTGCAGTTCAACAATTGGTATCAGAGCCAATTCCTCTAAAGAAAGCCTAACAGCTTGAGGAAGATATAAGATATCTTATAAGAAGGAAGCTCCACATTTTGATGGGTCAAATTATGTCCCTTGGAAGGTATGAATGAAAATCCATCTCGTCTGTCTGGGTTATAAAGTATGGCTAGCTACACAATCATAATTTGCATGCCTGAAGGTGGTTTGCAAACTAAAGATGACATCAAAGGATATGAGTTGGATGTCAAAGCAAATGATGCTCTATTGAGTTCCTTAAGTGACTCAGTGTTGATAAAAGTTGTGGACCTTGAATCTACAAATGAGGTATGGGAGAAGCTGAAAAAATTATATGAAAGAGATGATTCTATAAGAGAAGCCAAGCTACAAAACCTGAAAGTAAAATATGAGGGTTTAAAGATGAATGAAGATGAAAACATAACTTCCTTTATGCAAAGAGTTGATGATCTTGTCGCTGGAATAAAAGGCACGGGAGGAACTCTCATTGATAAGGAAGTTGTGATAAAAATTCTCAGATCACTACCAAAATCCTATAGTCATAAGGTGGTTTCTATTGAAGAATTTATGACTATGAAAACTATTGACAGAGATTAGTTACTTGGAAAGATTACAGCCTTTGAGATGAGAGAATTTGGTGATGCCCTTCCAAAAGTTGAATCAGCTTTCAAAGCCAGTACCTCAGAAAAGATTTCCAGAGATGAGAAATATAAAGTGGATGATGACTTTGCAGAAATTGAAGATAACTTTGTTGACAGGATGCAAAGAGGTTCTGATAAGTTTAAAGGTAAACTACCTTTCAAATGTTTCTCTTATGGTAAGGTAGGCCATTATCCTTCTAGATGTCCTAAAAGAATTGAAAGAAATAGGAAAATATATGAGAGCAGACCTAGAGTTCCAAAGAAATGCTACTATGTCAGAGATTTTGATGATGAAGGCGTGACTGATGATGAATCTAATAATGCTAGTACTAGTACAAATGAATGTCTGTTTATTGCTATTAAAGAAGATCCCGTGTCTACTAACTCTGCTAGCTATGTAAAGGAAGAAAAACTAGTGGAAGAAAGTGCTTTGGCTATCCAGGTTGAGAAAGATAAGGATGAATGGATTATTGATAGTGGATGCTCACATCACATGACCGGTGACAAAAGTAAGTTTGTAAGTTTGGAAAAATATGATGGCAGACTGGTTAGGTTTGGGGATAATGTAGCTGGTAAGATTTGTGGAAAAGGATCCATTTTATTTGATGGAAAGCATAATACTGACAATGTCCTTTATGTAAATGGTTTGAAGCATAATCTTTTGAGTGTTGGATAGATGTACGACAAAGGATATGATCTAAGATTCAAAGATAATGGGTGCAAGATCATGGAAAGTTCTAAAACTATGATTGCTACCGGTAAGAAGACAAAAGGTAACATCTATCAATTGAGAGGAACTAATGATTATTGTTTATTGGCTTAGACAGATGAAAGTTGGTTGTGGCATAGAAGGACGTGTCATATAAAATTTGATAGTCTGGTAAAGATAAGCTCAAGTAAGGCTGTGAGAGATTTACCAAAACTTGTGAAACCCTCCAACTCAATTTGTGAGGAATGTTAGTTGGGAAAGCAGATAAGGACAAGTTTCAAGAATAAAGAACAATTTTCTACTGGTTTGCTAGATCTAGTGCATACAGATCTTTGTGGTCCTACAAGAGTGAGAAGTCTACAAGGTGATAGGTACTTCATGTTGCTTATTGATGATTATTCTAGAATGACTTGGGTTACTTTTCTAAGAGATAAATTAGAAGCCCTAGAAAAGTTCAAATCTTTTAAGGCAATGGTTGAGAATGAAATAGATTTGAAGATCAAATGCTTGAGATCTGATAGAGGAGGCGAGTTCACATCAAATGAATTCAACATTTTCTGTGAAGAGCATGGGATGAAGAGACAGCTGTCTACACCTAGGACTCCTCAGTAGAATGGAGTTGTGGAAAGGAAGAACATGATAGTTCAGGAGGCTGCTAGGACCATGATGAAGGAAGAAGGTCTGCCAGAAGTCTTTTGGAAAGAAGCTATTCACACTGCTGTCTACATTCACAACAAAGTTAAGGTAAAAGGGAATGGTACTAAAACTCCCTATAAATTGTGGTATGGAAGAATTCCCATAGTAAAATGTTTCAAGGTCTTTGGAAGCAACTGTTATATCAGGAGAGATGAAGATCTAGGAAATTTTGATGCAAGATGTGATGAAGGAATCTTTCTTGGATACTCTACCAAGAGTAAGGCATACCTATGCTACAATAAAAGGCTCAAAAAGATTATTGAAAATGCAAATGTGAAGGTAGATGAAGGCAAGGAAAAGATATCAGACCTGAATTACTATGAACCAGATGAACTTGTAACTGTCTTGAATGAAGAAAAAGATGAGCATGAAGATAGTCAAATTGAAGAAGAGTCTCCGGAATGTGTTGACAAGACTCCCAGGTATGTAAGGATCAATCATTATGTGGATCAGATTATAGGTGACGAAAACAAAGGTGTGCTAACAAGAAGAAGAGTTGTAGAGGAACAAGTCAATTACTGTTTTCTTTCAAAGATTGAACCAAAAAATGTGAATGAAGCATGCAATGATGAAAATTAGGTTAAGGCAATGGAGGAAGAACTACTGTAGATAGAGAAGAATGTAACTTGGGAATTATTTCCTAGACCTGCTGACAAAAATGTTATTTGAACTAAATGGGTCTTCAAAAACAAGTTGAATGAAAATGGAGAAGTTGTAAGGAATAAATCAAGACTTGTATGCAAAGGATATTCTCAAATTGAGGGAATAGATTTTGAAGAAACCTTTTCCCTAGTAGCTCGGATTGAAACAATCAGAATGTTTCTGGCATTTGCAGCTCACAAAGATTTTAAGGTATATCATATGGATGTGAAATCTGCCTTCCTGAATGGTGAATTGGAAGAGGAAGTATAAATTGAGCAACCAGAGGGATTCCAATTGTCAAATCAAGGTGATATGGTATGCAGGTTGAAGAAAGTATTGTATGGACTCAAACAAACTCCTAGAGCCTGGTATGCAATGTTAGACAGGTATTTATTGCAATTGGGATTTAGTAAAGGTACTACTGATAGCAATCTATACTTCAAAATTAATGATGATTAGATCTTGATTTTTGAGGTCTTTGTTGATGACATTATCTTTGGAGGAAATGAAGGTATGTGCATAAGGTTTGCCGGTGAGATGAAAAGTGAATTTGAAATGTCCATGTTTGGTGAAATGAATTTCTTTTTGGGTCTGTAAATTAATCAGTCAGATAAAGGAATCTTCATATCTTAGTCTAAGTATGTGAAAGAGTTGTTGAAGAAGTTTGGGATGGAAGACTCTAAACCAGTATGTATTCCTATGGTGACTAGTTGCAAGTTGAGCAAAACTGATGAATCACCTAAGGCTGATTAGAGAAAATATAGATCCATGATTGGAGGATTGCTTTATCTAACTCAAATTAGACTTGATATCATGCATGCAGTTTATATTGTTGCAAGGTTTCAAGCCGATCCAAGTGAATCACATGTGATGGCAGTCAAGAGAATTCTAAGATATTTGAAAGGTACTCCAGATTATGGCTTATGGTATCCAAAGAATAATGATTTCACTCTTAGTGCTTATACAGATGTAGATTGGGCTAGAGATGTTGATGACATGAAGAGTACAAGTGGAGGTGCCTTCTTCTTAGGTAATAGATTGGTCTCATGGCTGAGCAAGAAATAATATTTAATATCTTTGTTAGCTACATAAGCAAAGTATATTGTAGCAACATGTTGTTGCACTCAAGTATTATGGATGAAGTAGACTTTGAAGGATATAAGAGTTGTGTATCAAGATCCAATTGCAATCTTTGGTGACAATACAAGTGCCATAAACATCTCAAAGAATCCAGTGATGCACTCAAGAACAAAGCACATATCAATAAGGTATCATTTTTTGAGAGAGAAGGTGACAAAGAATGAATTAAAGTTGGAATATGTGTCTACAAAGGATGAGATTGCAGACATTTCACTAAGCCTCTACCTAAAGATACCTTTAAGTATCTTAGAGAGAAGTTAGGGGTCATTACCCCTCCTATCTTGAACTAAGATGCATAGGAATGTATCAATCCAGTGATGCTCAAAGTGTCAATTCTTGATCTGGATTGATGTTCTAAAGGCTACCTCTCAGGGGGGAGTAGATAAGTGTTTTGGGTAAAGTAAATGGATTAGAGTAGCAACATGCAAGTATGTACCCTTTGCCATTGATGTCAAAGGGGGAGATAAATCATGTGAAAAACTCAGGAGGAGAAAGAATATAGAGAATGCAGTGCAGATGTGTAAAGAGAAAGGGGAGAATCTTGTCTTGATGGTCTTTTCAGTTTTTCACATCATATGTTTCCATCAATGACAAAGGGGGAGATTGTTGCAAGTATGTGCCTAATCAGTGTTTTCATTAATCTCAACATATATGTGTTGTCATTAGTGTCAATTGTGTTCTTACTTAGTTGAGGATATTGAGAAAATTAGCCCCTCTGGTGATAACAATGTGTTGCAATAGAAACAATGTATTATAGGCAAAAGCACAGTCCGGAAGAATGCTGTGCGTTTCCTGTAGAACAAATATCTTTTCCTTTGGATTGGAAGTTATTTAGAATCTTGTCTAAAGATGTTATATTCTGAGTTTAAGCCTTAGGTATGAAGAATTGAGTTATATTCACCAAAGTGAAAACAACTTTTTCTATGTGTTTGGTGGTGACAGGGAGAAAGTGTTTTGTTCTGCACTCCTCTCCATTAAAGTATTTTGGTCCGCGTTTCTAGAAGTAAGTCTGTGGTGATGTTAAGTGTCTTCAACTACAATGGTTCCTGATTTGGTGGTCCACAAGCTATATTTTATTTTTGACAGTGTTGTTCTTGTGCTCTGGTTTGAAGAATCTCATTGATATAGTGGTTAGAGATAGTGTAGTTGTTCTTGGTGATTACAATGTTCTTGTGGATGTCTCCTGATCATGCTTCTATATTTAGATTGGTCTACAAGGTGTAAATCAGATTGTGCATGAAGCATGTTCTTGAGGATACTTGTGTTAACATCAGTCTTGGCCAACCTGGTGGAATTCATCACCTATGGAGATGCATCGAAGATTGTGATAGCATGTTGTAGCATGGAAGATTGTGTTTGAGTCCCAACTAAGGAGTGACATGATCCACATATATTCTTACATCCTTTTCTTAGCTAAATTTGTATTAGGTCTAGACCTATTTTAATGTATGTTTGTAATGCCAACCTTGGAGATTGTTCCAATGGTTGATGTTTGTAATGCCAACCTTGATGATTGTTCCAAGGTTGATGTAGTGTATAAATACTTGTAATTGAGTTGTGAAAATGTATCCAAGTATGAAGATGTGAAGAGAAAGTAAAGTAAGGTAGCAGAGCATAGCAGAGTTGTTTTTTGTTTCAATGGAACTAAACCTTGGCATGGAGTAGATGTTGTTATCTCAGTTCAACCTTTTCGCAGTGAGCCACCCTTTGGCAGTGAGACTTCTTTTGCAGTGAGTAATTTGGGCAGTGAGCCTCTATTTTTTGGTATTGATATAACATATATATTTTTGTGGGCTAACACACACCATGATTTTTCCCTTTTAGGGTTTTCCATGTAAAAATCTGGTGTCTCCTGTGTTGTTTATACATTTATGTTGAGTTTCTCATTTGATGCTTTCATGATTATATCTGAATATAAGTAATTGATAAGTTGTTGATCATATTTGGTTAAAAGTTTTAGGACAACTGATTCACCCCCCCTCTCAGTTGTCTAGTGCAGTTCAACATAGACTCCATTCTACACATATTTAAAAAAAAAATTTCAATTAGTTTTCAAAATTTACAGGGGTAGCATGGCCAAAATTCTATTTATTAGGATGTGTCCACTTTGAAAATTAGTAAAAAATCAAATATTCATTAAAAAATTATCAAAAAAATTGGGCATAAACTGCATGTTGTTAGCTAATTTATCATTGAAGGGATTTTAAAAATACAAAAAAAAAGTTAACCTTTTGAGGGAGCCACAAAACACGCTATGCTATGTTTTTTTGACAGAAACAACACCAATTTCCGTGGCTCCCTCTTTTGAACCCCTTAATCTATACCATTTTAAAAAAAAATAGTAGTTTAGAAAGTAGACTCAGAGCACTATGAACATTGTTTTTGTTGCATCTTAAAATTTTGAGTGTAACTATGCTCAATTTCTCATCCAAAGTCAGTATTTCCTGATTTTAGGAAAAAAGTGGCCACTTAAAACCCCTTTTTGGCCCCCCATCTTCTTGCACTTACCTAGGGCTTCATGGACTTAAAAAATTTGAAATCTAGTTGTGCTTTATTAAGGGAAATCTATAAGACTTTCCATGTTCTTTCTTCTTATGGATATGAGTTGTCATGTATAACTAAGTTGAGTGGACATTTGAAGTCTAACATATTAAGTTAAAGTTTATGATGCTCATGTTTGGTGAACTTGAGAATTTCATTAGTCAAATTCTAGAGGTGCCCTTGTGTCCAAAGTTAGATTTTATTTATGCTTGTGTTCATAGTGAACCCCATAAAATCTATGTAGCAGGGATCAACAAGTGGTTTTGATGTTGCTTTCTTCATATGCAATGCATTGTGACTTTGCCTCAAGGAAAATTGATGAAGCATGATGGCTTAAAATATAGAGAAAAGTACAAAAATTACACATACTGTAAACTGTACCATGGTAATGTTTTAGCTCAAACTAGAGATTTGGTGGCTAATGAATGTTGAAGTATCACTTTTAAAAGGTAAAGTTTTTCTATGTGCTTTTGTGACCCCATTGACACATTGCATTACAAACTTGGATTATGTGTTTGATATTTTAGTCTAGTGAAGACCTTCTTCCTGCCTTGAAATAAATAATTTAGATTTGCAAATTACCTTATAAAAGGAAGAAATAGATTAGTGAAAGTGAAAATGCTTCCAAGCTTACCACAAGACATCATAAAATTAAAAACATAAAATTCCAATTCCATCCACTACTTGAATCTCAATCTCCAAACATCATGTAGAAAGGGCTAGTTGAAGGAGGAACTACACATTCTACTTGTTGCACACAACCCCCTTAAAGACTCCTCTACATATCTCCAATTATGGTAGATACACATTATGAAGAATGTGTTAGAAATGAAGGCAAACCATTATAAAATAAAAATATGAAATTAAATTACAAATCTAATTTTAAAAAGTAGATTGTCAAATAGAGATTTAAAAAAAGTAAAATAAAAAACAAAGGAAATGAACAAACTCAATAGATTTACACATGACATAGTGATTTATGTGGAGAAACCCTTTTAGGAAAAATATCCACCAAGAAGAGAGGACAAGTCTGTATTATCTTTGAATCGAGAATATAATAAAATCACTTCCTACACTTCTTCAACATCTAATCTATAAATGCTTGTGTACTTGTGCAAAAATTAACATATCTCTACACTCGTCTAGATTTTGTTATATAGAAAATACAAGAAATAGATAGTACATAGAATGTGGCACCCAAACTAGGGAAAATCTAGTGCCATATTTGGGGAATCCAACAATTAGGCTATTATTAGTCTCTTAAAGATGTCATAACTACCTTCCATGAATATTGTGTCCAAGATAGCCAAATCCCAATGCCCATCTTTGTGAAAGTCAACAACAGGCTAAAATAGCCTCTTACACCTCTTACAAGTTGTCAGAAAATGCTAACTCATGATGGTCCTAAAAATAGTTCATTATTTACATGTAAGAGATAAACATAAAAGATACTCTTACTCCATGTCATAATCTATTTATAAACTTGGCCACCCATGTTTCATCTATAATAATCCCAAGGTAAAATTGACATTATTATTGGTACTATAATTAAATATTTACCACTAGCAATGGACCCTTCTCCATCTATAGCTACTACTCCTTAGGTAGGTGATCAATACTTTCTACTACACCTCATTTTTAAGGTGTTGGGTCCAATCCTTGTCTTGAAACCTTCTCTATATTGCCTCATTGATAGAGCCAACCAAGTTATTAGAGAGGCTAGGTTTAGATAAATGAATGATAGGGGTGATAGGATGAATAGATAGACTTAATTACCAAGCCTTTAGATGGAAAGGTGGGGGAGAGGGTGTTGGTTCCCAAAATTGTGAATCCAAAACCCTAAAGTGTTTCTTGATTTCACAGGCCAGAGGTATCTTCAAGGAGATAGAAATGGGCTTATTAACAAGTCAAGGATGATTTAGGGGCAACTAACAGGGGTGGGTAATCTCCTATTCACTTCTGGTTCAACTAAACCAAGGAGGGTATTCCTAGGGGTATCCCTCAACAAGGATTGTTTTCAATACAAAATGTAAAATAAAAGATTGCACAACAGTAATACTCAAAATGCAATTTCAGCCCCAAAGATTGTCACAAGGTTGAAACCAACTTACTAAATTATACAGCCTCTTCTTAAGCTAAAAATGACATCATTGCAAGAATGGAACATGATATAACAAAGAACCCTAGATGCATATAGGTTAACCTACTTCTAATTCACACTTGAAAGGTTGATTTAGTTTTTTAAAGGTATGGGTGATCAAATACTTCTTATACATTTGCCTTATCCATTAGACCACAGAGTCTCTAGTTTATCAAAGAAAAATAGTAATAAAAGGACATATGATAGCTTATCTAAAAAACCTAGATGTGTGAAACTCAATATGAGGTAACGAACATGCTTAGTAATACCTCACTATACCATATAGATTAATATGCAATCTAGAAAAGACTATTACAAACACAATAATGCTTTAAAATGTTGTTACATTCATCTAATCTAAAATTACAATCATACCCTTAAACACGACAAGTGAAAATCTTAGCAAAGACTCGAGAATCTCCTTGAAAACATGCCCATAGTAATGGAGACATTCAAAATCTATATTAAATATTTCATTACAATTCACATACACTTTTAGTCATTGCTTCTTGAATAATTGGAACTTTTTCACTGGTTGAAGTCTTAAAATGCTCTGCACACTTACATCTTGAAGAAAATATGATAAGATACCAACCTCTTGCAACTAGAAAATATCTTGCATTTATATTCTGTTAGGTGCTTTCCCAAAATCGTGAGCGGGAAAACCAAATGCATCCGGTAACAAAAGTCCACCCACCATCATGAAAGTAGGGGATGACAAGAATATGCCAACAATTAAATTTTCCATCAACCACCACGTGAAAATTACTTGGGGAGCTATGTCCAAGGACAAATGAATTTGGTCATGAAAATGGCCTTTAAGAAGTCACAGGGGTCAAATAGGGCCATTAATGATGAATTTGGGAGTTATTGGAGTGTCTTGTTGCAAGTTGAACAACTAATTGTTAGGGAAGGAAAATTTTTTGAACCCTAACAAATCAGACCTTCGCCAAGTGTATCAAAAGTAGTAGACTCCCCACAATATTGACAAGTACCAAGGAGTGGCAAAATACATCAAACTTCGGCAGTCAAACCGTCACTTGAACATTGATCTATTTGAGCATGGGAACAAGAAACTATCCTATCTTTGAAGTCTATAGAAATATAAAGGCAAAGAAAACTCATCAAAATTTGATAATCAAGCCTTCACTAGATATTGGTCAATTTGAGGAGGAGAACTAGTTTCTTACCGAACTCCAAAGTCTAAATAACATAAGTGAAGAAAAACTATCGAACTTTGAAAGTTAGACCATCACCTAATTGCTAACTCTTGAAACATGAAGAAGCCACACCATCTAATTCTGCAATCTTGAAGGAGTTAGGAAAATATGAAATGTCATGAATCAATGAGTTGGGCCACCATGAAACATATGCCTAAAAGGGTAAGGGAACCTAGAAATGACTAAACCCCTAATCCTAAAAAATTTAAAAGATACATAGAGTCAAGGATCAAGGATCAAAATGACATCTAAACCAATTCTAAAATGCCAAAGGGAAATGAGACAACCTAACATTGTGAACCTGAAAGACCTACACAAATATTGAAGCATTAGGGATTGGGGATCAAGGAAGTGTATAAGCCCATACCTAATTGTCAAAGGAAAGCATGTAAGTTCAACATTGTGATCCTGAAAGACTTAGATAAAAAGGCAAGGAACCAAGGTAGAGTTCAGAGCCAATAAGAATGGCATGATGGCATGGGAAAATTTGAAACTCTGAAAAAGGAACAAAACTTAAGGAAAATTCTAGGAACTGCCCATACTTCAAAAATTTTAAAATTTTAGGCAACATCAGGACTCAATCGACCAAGGCATGGAGAAAGATAAAAGGACAAATGGGGACATGACTTAGGAATTTTTTCTCTTTTCTCTTTTCTCTTTTCCCATGAGACTTTTAAAGGCACAAGGGAAAAATTGAAACAAACCAAGGCTGGAAAACATAAGCACTAATAGAGCAGAAGGAAGAGTAGTAAAGGGAAGAGCTGTTAGATTTAAGGTAGACAACTAAGAGGGGGGGTGAATCAGTTGTACAAAACTTTTTTCCAATTTAAACACTTAACTCCACTTTGTTATTTAGCAGCTTAATAGTAAATTAACCATGGAAACATAATGCAACAAATCAAGAGCAGAAACATGTTAACACATGAGACACCAAGATTTTGACATGGAAAACCCGGTTAGGGGAAAAACCACGGGGTGATTAACCCAAGATTGTATTCTCTGTTAGAAGAATAGAAAGAACAAAATGGCACATGCCAATTAGGGCTCACTACTTGAGCACACTGCTCACAAGAGGCTCACTACCTACAAGAGACACATTATCTACAAAGAAATAAGTATCACCTACTTGAACTGGAAAATAGCATCTTCACCATGCTTGAATCAGTTCCATTTAAGACCAATACTCCTGCTCTTCCTTTCACTCTTCTCTTTGCTACCACTCCCTCATCTTCTCAAGGACACCTTTGAAATGACTTCGCAATCCCTTATTTATACAAGACATCAACTTAGGAACAATCATCTAAGTTGGCAATCATCAACAAGAACATCCACAGGATGTGTAACTCATCCGGTCGACCAATCTCAGGAAGAACACCATCATTTAGAGTTTGAACTTCAATGCGGACCACCAACACAAACTAGACACAATCCAAAGACCTCCACAAGCTTTCCTAAATCACCAAGAACATCCATACTTCATCTACTTACTGAAATCCTTCTCCCCTTCATCCGGAACCTCAAGAACACAGTCTATCACTACTATCACTAAGAAACAGATGCTTGCGGACCTTCCAACCAAGAACTAATCGAGTTGATACTTCACAAAGACTTCCTTAATACTCCCTCAATTTTGTAGAACGGGATAATGCAATTCTGGATCTCACCGGACCTATCTGTATCACTCTGTCACCATTGAACACCAGCCGGAACCAGTTTTACTTAAGCACCCATAACTTCTTCATATCTTCATGCAGACCTCTAAAATCTCTACTAAACCACCTTAAGACAGATATCTACAAACCCTTTAATCCGTATCCTTTGATCCTCTTCCTATCTTGGACTATTACCTTACTGTCATCATTGTTCTTCACTGTTCCTGATTGAGACTAATTTTCTCAATATCCTCAGCACACAGCTCATCCAATCCTTATGATTAATGCAACAAGAGTATGTTGACATCAATGACAATACCGGTTAGGCCCATACTTGCAACAATCTCCCCCTTTGTCATTGATGGCAACATATGATGTGAAAAATTGTTTTGACCATCAAGACAGGAACTTCTCCTTACTGTCACAACTCCCCCTATCAGTAACAACCATTCACATGTCTTCTCTCCCTTTACTGCTCCCCCTTTGATCAAAAACCACTTGTTTTTCACATGTCTTCTCTCCCCCTTTAACATCAATGGCAAAGGGCACATACTTGCAATTCCACTACTTGAGAATCATGCCTGCTGCTCCCCCTGAGTAACAGCTCCCCATCATCAATCCGGACCACAAGATGTGACTGTGATATCCATCAGACTGATGCACATCAGTGCACCTTAGTTCATCACCAGAGGGGCAATAACCCCTAACTTCTCCCTAAGATACTCAAAAGAGTCCTTAGGTAGAGGTTTAGTAAAGATGTCTGTAGTCTGATCCTTGGAAGGCACAAACTCCAATCTGACTTCATTCTTGTTCACTTGCTCTCTCAAAAAGTGAAACTTGATGGAAATGTGTTTAGTCTTTGAATACAACACCGGATTCTTAGATATGTTTATTGCACTTGAATTATCACAGAAAATTGTGATAGGCTCCTCATACTCCACTCTGATGTCTCTTAGCATATGCTTCATCCACAAAACTTGAGTGCAACTACCTGCTGCTACAATATATTCTGCTTCTATAGTGGACAGAGATATTGCCTCTTGTTTCTTGCTCAGCCAAGAAACCAATCTCTTCCCCAAAAAGAATGCTCCACCAATGGTACTCTTCCGGTCGTCCACATCTCCTGCCCAATCAGCATCTGTATATGCATGAAGAGAGAAATCATGTTCTCTAGGATACCATAGACCATACTCAAATATCCCTTTTAGATATCTAAAAATCCTCTTGATTGCCATGACATGAGATTCCCTAGGATCACCTTGGAATCTAGCAACAAGACCAACAACCTGCATAATGTCTGGTCTAGTTTGAGTGAGATACAACAATCCTCCAATCATTGATCTGTACTTTGTCTTATCTACCTTAGGAGAGTCATCATCTTTGCTCAACTTACATCTAATTGCCATGGGAGTATTCATTGGCTTTGAATCTTCCATCCCAAATTTCTTCAACAATTCTTTCACATATTTGGTCTGAGAAATGAAGATTCCTTTCTTTGTTTGAGTGATTTGTAGACCTAAGAAGAAATTCATTTCCCCAAGCATGGACATCTCAAACTCACTTTTCATTTGATTTGCAAAAGTTTTACACATACTATCTCTTCCTCCAAAAATGATATCATCAACAAACACTTCAACAATCAAGATGTTTTCATGATCAATTTTGAAATACAAATTACTGTTGGCAGTACCTTTGTTGAAACCAATCTTCAAAAGATGTTTATCCAGTCTTTCATACCAGGCTCTTGGGGCTTGCTTAAGTCCATACAATGCTTTCTTCAACTTGCAGACCATATCACCATGATCAGACAATTGAAATCCATCCGGTTGCTCAATGTACACTTCTTCTTCCAAGTCACCATTCAGGAAGGCAGACTTGACATCCATCTAATACACTTTGAAATCTTTGAAGGTAGAAAATGCAAGAAATAATCTGACTGCTTCAATTCTTTCCACCAAAGCCAAGGTTTCTTCAAAATCAACTCCTATTTGAGAATAGCCCTTGCAGACCAATCTGGCTTTATTTCTGATTACTTCACCAACTTCATTCAGTTTGTTTCGGAAGACCCATTTGGTTCCAATCACATTCTTGTTTCTAGGTCTGGGAACAAGATCCCAAGTGTGATTTTTCTCAATTTGCATTAGTTCTTCCTCCATTGCTTTAGTCCAGTTTTCATCATTGCAAGCTTCATTAACTGACTTAGGTTCAATCTTTGAAATCAGACAATACTCATCTGAATCTTGAGCAATTCTCCTTCTTGTTTGTACACCTTTGCTTTTGTCACCTATGATCTGATCTTCAGAGTGGTTCAGTCTTACATACCTTGGAACTTTGGGAGTTTCTTGCACTTCTAATTCTTGATCAGGCTCATTAAGACTTATTTCTTCTTCCTGACTTACCGGATCAGTTTAAATCTATTTTTTAGAAGAGGCTTGGGCACCTTGAATCAGAGAACCATTCTGATCATCTTCATCATACTCATAAAACCTTGAGGGTTTTTTAATTCCTTCATCAACCTTCACATTTATACTTTCTATAATCTTTCTCAATCTCTTGTTATAACACCAGTAAGCTTTGCTTTGAGTAGAGTAACCCAAGAATATTCCTTCATCACTTTTAGCATCAGACTTGCCTAGATCTTCATCTCTTTTGATGTAACACTTGCTACCAAAGACTCTAAAATATCTTACAGTAGGAGTGATGCCAAACCAAAGTTCATAAGGAGTCTTACTAGTATTGCTTCTGATTTGAACTTGATTGAGAGTATAGACTGCAGTGCTGACAGCTTCTATCCAATATAGCTAAGGAACATTTGCTTCCATCATCATTGTCCTAGATGCTTCTTGGATGGTCTGGTTCTTTCTCTCCACTACTCCATTCTGCTGTGGAGTCCTAGGAGCAGACAACTATCTCTTTATTCCATGTTTCTCATAGAACTCTATGAACTCACCGGATGTGAATTCACCACCTTTATCAGACCTTAGACATTTCAATTTTAATCTGGTTTCATTCTCTACCATAGCCTTGAATATTTTGAATTTCTCAAGAGTTTCTGATTTCTCTTTTAAAAAGGTTACCCACATCATCCGGGAATAGTCATCAATTAGTAACATGAAGTATCTATCACCTTGCACACTCCTAATTCTTGCCAGACCACAAAGATTAGTATGAACTAAGTCCAATAACCTGGTAGAAGACAGTTCCTTACTTTTGAATGAGACTCTGCTCAGCTTACCCAACTGACATTCTTTGCACAAGCTATTAGTAGGTTTCACCAATTTAGGAAGATCTCTTACAGCATGAGTAATGCTTATCTTGATGATATTATAAAAATTCACATGACACAACCTCCTATGCCATAACCAACTCTGATCAACATGAGCAAATAAGCAACTTTTACCAGTACCAACCAAGTGGAAGATATTACCTTTAGTTTGAGTACCGGATGCAATCTCTATTCCAGAACTTTCAAAGATCTTGCATTTTCCATTCTTGAATCAGAGATCATAGCCTTTGTCCACCAACTATCCAACACTGAGTAGATTGTGCTTCAATCCTTCAACATATAGTACGTTACCGGTTTTGTTCCTTCCATCAAAAGAAATAGTTCCTCTTCCTCTGATTCTACCAGCAAAATTATCACCAAACTTCACCACTCCTCCTTCACACCTTTCCAAATCTAAGAACTTGTTTTTGTCACCTGTCATATGGTGAGAGCAACCACTGTTAATGAACCAATCATCCTTTTCTTCAACTTGGGTAGCCAGGGCTCTTTCCACAATTTTATGATTGACAGATTCAGATGGCATTGGTTCTTCTTCCTTGATGGCAATGAACACCCATTCACTTCCAGATTTGTTTCCTGTCTCTGACTCATCATCTGTTACTCCTTCATTATCATCATCTTCATAAACATAGTAACAATTCTTCTAGAACCTTGATTTGTTAGGATTTGGCCTTGAAAACCTTTTTGGACATCTTGAGGCAAAATGACCAATCTTATTGCAGTTGAAACACTTAAAGGTAATTTCCCTTCATACTTACCAGATCCTCTTGGCAATCTTTTTGCAATAAGAGCTTCAAGGTGAGCAGTTTCAGCTTCTTCTTCTTCCAGGTCTTTTCTTGCTTTTTCATACCATGATAATTTCCTTGAAGAGTTCTCTCCTGAATCAAACCTTTGTTTACCTTTTACAGAGGTACTGGCTTTGAATGTTGATTCAGTCTTGGGAGGGGCATCTCCAAACTCGGTCATTTCAAATGCAACTAATTTACCAGCCAATTGATCTCTTGTGACAGTTGTATGGGCTCTAAATTCTTCAATGGCAACAACCTTGATTTTATAAGAAGTAAGAAAGGATCTGAGAATTTTGCCAACAATCTCATCTTCATCCAAGACTCCACCAGCATTTCTAATTCCACAAACAATCTCATTTACTCTTGGCATAAAAGTAGTAATATTTTCATCATCTCTCATTTTAAGATTTTCAAATTTCCCTTTCAGACTCTGTAACCTTGCACTTTTAACATACTTGTCTCCTTCATGCAGAAGTTCCAATTTTTTCCAAATCTCAAAAGCAGTTGGTAGGTCAACAACATTTGAAAGTTCTAAATTAGATAATGTGCTTAGAAGAGCTTCTATAGTTCATAGATTATTTTCAGTATCTGTGATTTCACTTTGGGATTTTGGACCGCCCTATGGAGGAGTATACTTTGTTGAAGCCATGTTCTAGTACTGCATTCCCATATATTTCAAGTGACATGTCATGTGACTTTTTCAAAGATTAAAATTGGTTCCGTCAAACTTCAGACTATCCTTTTTGTAGGGTGACATCCTGGATCTCCTCAAGCGGTTAAGCTCCTTTTAGTGGAACTTGGCTCTGATACCAATTGTTAGATTTAAGGTAGACAACTAAGAGGGGGGTGAATCAGTTGTACAAAACTTTCTTCCAATTTAAACACTTAACTACACTTTGTTATTTAGCATCTTAATAGTAAATTAACCATGGAAACATAATGCAACAAATCAAGAGCAGAAACATGTTAACACATGAGACACCAAGATTTTGACGTGGAAAACCCGGTTAAGGGAAAAACCACGGGGTGATTAACCCAAGATTGTATTCTCTGTTAGAAGAATAGAAAGAACAAAATGGCACGTGCCAATTAGGGCTCACTGCCTACAAGAGACACACTGTCTACAAATAAGTAATTATCACCTACTTGAACTGGAAAATAGCATCTTCACCATGCTTGAATCAGTTCCATTTAAGTCCAATACTCCTACTCTACCTTTCTCTCTTCTCTTCGCTACCACTCCCTCATCTTCTCAAGGACACCTTTGAAATGACTTTGCAATCCCTTATTTATACAAGACATCAACTTAGGAACAATCATCTAAGTTGGCAATCATCAATAAGAACATCTGCAGGATGTGTAACTCATTCGGTCAGCCAATCTCAGGAAGAACACCATCATCTGGAGCTCCAAATTCAATGCAAACCACCAACACAAATTGGACATGATACAAAGACCTCCATAAGATTTCCTGAATCACCAAGAACATCCATACTTCATCTACTTACTGAAATCCTTCTCCCCTTCATCTGAAACCTCAAGAACATAGTCTGTCACTACTGTCACTAAGAAATAGATGCTTGCAGACCTTCCAACCATGAACCAATCAATTTGATACTTCACAAAGACTTCCTCAATACTCTGTCAAATCCACAGAACATGATAATGTAATTTCGGATCTCACCGGACCTATCTGTATCACTCTGTCACCACTGAACACTAGCTGGAACCAGTTTTACTTAAGCAGCCATAACTTCTTCATATCTTCATGCAGACCTTTGAAATCTCTACTGAACCACCTTAAGACACATATCTACAAACCCTTTAATCTGTATTCTCTGATCCTCTTCCTATCTTGGACTATTACCTTACTGTCATCACTGTTCCTGATTGAGACTAATTTTCTCAATATCCTCAGCACACAGCTCATCCAATCCTTATCATTAATGCAATAGGAGTATGTTGACATCAATGAAAACACCAGTTAGGCCCATACTTGCAACAAGAGCTACTAATGAGATTGACTATTGACAATTGGAATGCAACCAACTAATCCAAATGAATGTTCTAGGTGATAAACCAATGAGTTCTAGGGGTGGAAAGAGGAGTGAAATCTATTATATATATTAATGATTGAACCTAACAGTTTAGAATCTATCTATTGATCTAACCAAATAGTTCATCAATTAACAATTGAACCTGATAGTGAACCCAATAGCTCCTCTAACTACTCATTTCTATTGATATATATATGAGCTTTTCACCAGCCAACCTAGGGGGTAACCCTAGGGCTCATGGACCAATCAACTAAATCAATATGAATGGCTTTGTAGTGGTGAAGAATAAGGGGTCCCCTATCTTCTAAGTCAGTTATTGACAAACTAGATAGTAGGGGCTCTCTTCCAGATGAAATCTTAAAGTTGTGCTTAGTCGTTTCTAGGAAGACATCACTTCATAAGTTAGAATCTTTGCTCCCCATATGGAAAATATATATGGACCTTAACTCAATAAATGAATTTCAAGATTCCTTGGGGGAGACATGATAGAGAGGATTCATTGCTCTTAAGGAACTATGTGGAAAAGAGAGAGGCCTTCACAAGAGAGAATACTCTTGCAATTAAGATAGTAAGGGCTTCCTTATGAATACCTTTACAAATGATATTAGGAATATTAAATGACATAGGATTTACAAGGTTGATGACTCATTAATCCAAAAAAATGCTTTCACAAAGGAAAAAACCATCACTCACAAGAAATTTACATTTTGTACATGCACAACTTGTCAAAATAAGGTTATTACTATGTATGTCAAGTGTGAATGTAGGTAGTCACATTTTTCACCAAGTGCAATGAATAGGTCTCCAACTTGATCGGTCCACATTTCCTAGCATACTCCCAACCTATGCCAAAATCAAATCCTTGCAACAAGTTATGGACATCTATCAAAGCATAAAGGATAGAGGAATTTCATCAAATGCTGTAGTTGATAAGTTAGCTTGGTTGACATGTATGCAAAATGTAGAAGCATGTACTAAGCACATGAGTTGTTTTGTACCTTTGATGTTTTGAAATTTGTGCAACTTTAAGAAATTCTCAAATGTGGTCTTATGGAATGCAATGATTGTATGATACACACAAAATAGATTTGTTGAAAAGGCTTTATAATTTTTCAGGCAAATGCAATTGATAGTTGTAAAACCAAACTTTGGAACCTTTGCCAACATGCTCATAGCCTGTGTGAAAATGGGAGATTTGGAATAGGGTATGGACATCCATAAAAGTATTTAATAGAAGGGGATTTTATCAAACATTGTTTTGTAGTTAGTCATATGCACACAACTTCCATACAACTCTCAATTGAACAATTAGTCCTTTGGCTAATTGTCACAACATTGTCACAATAGCTCTCAAAAGGAATACTTGGGCCACAATATTATCCTAGATGATCTTTGACAATATAAAATAAATAAATAATGTTAGGACTCTCAAATATGGATTCTAAGCCAACAAGATATCTAAATAGGAATATACTTACTAGTGCCATATATGAAAAGTCACTATTAAAAAGGCCAATGACAGCATTTACAAATTTTCCATAAGATGTTGGTTGGAGGAACAAATGTTATCTCCTCTAAGCTTGGTAGTGTGCCACCTTAGCAAGAGCATTTACAAAAGGAAAACACACTCAAAACTAGTTTCTAATTGAAGCTTAAAATGCCTAATATTATGTGATGATCATTTACCAAAAAAATGAAAAACTTATGCAAAAAATGAACATAAAATATATTAGCATAAGGGAAAAAATACTCTAAAAAATGTATTTTTCTATTCAAATGATAGCAAGGCTAGCTAGGGATTTAGAAAAAGTAAAGCATCCAATATAAGGCTTTTCTCTAGTGATATTAGTTATGTCCTAGTGTATTACGTACCAAGCCAAAGAGAAAATATTACAAATTTATAGGACGAAAAAAGAAGAAAAATAATAATCTCCATCTATAGTCACTACTCTAACTTAAAAGCATAGTCCTTATGCATTAAAGGCTAGAAGGTGATAGTTTTGCCAATTCATCAGACCCAAAAAATCAATAGAAAAGATAAAGTTACATATTGGACTCCATAAATGTTCTTCCATGTACATTAAAAGAGAGAGGACATGAGTTTTTACCAATATCAAAAAATAGGGGAAAAAATAGAGTTACTAGTGAAACTCAAAATAATTAGAATTATATAAAACAACATGTAGAGAAAAACACCAAAAGTGTAGCCAAAGAAAATGGAAAAATTATAACACCACATGCAAGACATAAATAACTCAAAAAGTGTAGCCAAAGAAAATGGAAAAATTATAAAACCACGTTCAAAGAATAAATAAAACAAAAGTGTAGCCAAAGAAAGTGGAAAAATTATAAAACCACATGCAAATCATGTAAATAACACCAAAAGTGTAGCCAAAGAAAATGACATAGGAGGAGACAGACCTATAGAATTATGGTAGTTATTTTGTAAAGATGACGAGGGGGATTATCTTTCCATTTTGTATTTTATTCCTAATGGTATCTTCTAGGAACATTTGAGTGCCTCACTAGATAGGCCTAGACCCCTTCTCCATCTCCTCCTCCTTGCATGTTCTTTTTACCGTGCACATAAGTCCTTAGTGTCACACTTTCTCTTCATTGAGTGGATAAAGTCCTACGTGCTCATCTCTTTATTAGGATTCTCCAAAGTGAGACTCAAATTTGAGCCATTCAGAAGAATCACATTCCCTTTTGCCAAATTGGTAACTAGTTTAAGGAAAAGATTAGCCATCACACAATTGTCATGCATTAGAAATTTCTAGCTATTTTTCTTCATTCTTTTCTTCTTCTAATTCATTCTCAACAACTACAATATCTTCATGTGATGAATTACATGAATCAAACAACTCATCAACCTTCTTCATCTCCTCAAAAAGAACTTCTACAACAACACTCTTGTCTTCTGTTGTAACATCCCAACTAGAATATTAAATAAACAACACAATTAATGCATAATAAATGCCATTTTCTATATAAAATGAACTTGATTACATCATTAATAAACTTGCTAATCTAAAGTTTAATAAATAATTACAAAATATGGTCACTTCACATGCAACTTACAAATTCTTACATATTTGTCAAGTATGATAACAAATGGTCGCTTTCCTTGCGACTACAACATGTTTCAATTTCCATTTACATAATAAGTAATGTTTCTTGTTCACAAGTCTTTGGTAGACAGTAATAGGAGAGAGAGAGCATCACCTTGGTGATTTTCCTCCAACCATAGACCACTGGTCCCCACACACCTTCCTTCTGGAAGTGGCCCTTCCCTTCACAAGGGTATAGATAATGAGAATCAACTGATTCCTTGTGCCATATGAGAACTAGTACAGTGTCCTAGCTAATAACAATTGGGTTTACAACTCTAGTCTAGCTCTAGGTATGTACATAACCCATCCCGACTGTTCAACTATCTGGTATATAGTGAACTAACAATGCAAGAAGTGACTTGCATTACTTTGGCCAAAGTTTCATATAATAAGTTGTATGTTCACACACTCTTTTCACAACTTGGAGACTACATTATTATAATTTAGTAAATAATATATATATCAACACATTTTGACATGTTTACTCAATACCAGTCTATCTGACTTAGAATATTCCCTTATTATAAGACAAGTATAGGGTGAGATCTTTAGGTGACTTATAAGTGTACATTGAGCCCCTCTTTGCATCCTTGCATTCTCGGGTCTATGACAACCTATCATTCTACTCAAAGACTTGTTGACCTATTTCCATGCTCTAAACATACATTCTTGAGATATACTTGATTCTATCAAATAGTCAATACATTTGATGTCTATAGACTTTTGAGACTCTTTCCACTAATATATATCTGCCCTAGTCTATCAAAATATATTTGACTATTTACTATCAAAGAAAACATATAATATCACCATATTAAGATAAAAGAATGGTTTCCTCTTAACCAAATTACATGTAGTGTATGAGAAATCTCAGTTACTCAAAATAGTCAAAGTGATAATACATATGTTTTATGGCATAAGTATAATAGATTCTTGTGTATATCACTTGATTATGGAATCTTTTCAAGTTAAAGTCTAATAATCAAATCACTGATCTTTCATAAACTACAAACTTTAATAATAAACATAGAGTAATGATTCCTTCAGAACTTTGAACTGTTTAACTCCTTTTTAAAGATATTAAGATCTCTAACACATATGAGTCTCGATGCATTCAAGGCTAACAAGACTTCCTAGTCTATTTTAGGCTAGCTAAGCTCTCGATCTTTTCTAGACTAATATGAGTTCTCAATCAATTCTAGATTGGCTGAAAAGTTTCATTCCTTAACTAGATATGTTTAGAATGTTTATAACTAGTTGACCTTGTGTATTCGACCACACTAAGCCATTCGGTCTTATATTCATTTATATCCAATGTTCATATAACAGATATACATAGATAATATCCCACTTATAGTATCGTTCATAAAAGAACATGGATATCTTCAAGTTTAAATGACTGGCCATGATTTTATTGCTCAGCCTATACATAGGTTTCATTTACATTCTAACTTTCTTTTAACAAGATTCATGCATATCAGCTTTGCATCTATGTCCATAATGTTTATATGGATATGGCTGCCTATCATCCAAGTATTAAAAGACAATAAAGAATAGGTTTAACATAACTACCAATCGACTTCTTAACTCAAATATTATTATCAATGTATATGCCGATTCTAAGAAAAAATATTGTTATTTAAATTCATTATACTCTACTAGAACAACATACTATAGACATATATCCTCAATGGAATGCCATACCAATGGTATCCAATTACCAATATCATTACTTGTTAATATATACAAATGCTTCATTTTGCCACATAATTATCATTGTTTCCTATTAGAATAAACGAACAATCTCTAATCCAATTGTTAATCATCAAATCACCAAGATATGATACCAATTGGTGAGATATAAGGCTTTGACTACTACAAAATAGAAATCTGAAAATAAGTTTTCTTAATCCTTGAAATACCATGAAGAGATTCAACTTCTTTATGATGCTAAAATCAGCCACTCTAACATGCTTGATAAAACCACCTTAGATGAACTTATACCATAAGATAGTAGCAGCAAAGAGGCACAAATCAACAACATAAGAATGCAAGATCTCAAGACTCATTAGTAAACAAGTTTTCCTCTTCCTATTACTCTACCAAACTTCACTCTCAAGACTCATATTTATACAAAATGAGTACCCACCAAGGAAATTCATGGGAGATGGATAAAATCCAATATTTCTATCTTGGGATACACCAAAATCATCTTCTTATAGATTCCATTACACTTGTCATAGGCATCTTCCCAATATAGGTGCCTAGAACCAAGAATAGGAACTTACAAGACAATAATTGATGTCATATGTTGTTAGAGAATCTCTTACACCTTATGACAACTGTAAGTTGTCATAGATGCTCTTCTAGACTTATGACATGCGTCATAATAGCCCAAAAATACATTTCCCTAAGATAGGTGTCAAGATTCTCCACCTCACCTCATTTACTATTTACCGAGATTCCTTGAGCAGTAGAAGTAACTTTGTAACAACCTGCCAATAACTAATTAATCACTAAGGCTAGTAAATAATTATTTACCATACCAGTAAAAATAATAGACCACTGATGGTGAAACATTCATCCCTTATGAATAAATTTACAAAATTAACACCCTAACTCCAAGGATGTTGGAACTCTCCAAGAACCTTGGAACTTTCCAAGAATAGTGACAACTATGCAATAGGATTTACAAGGTTGATGGAACCTTAATCCCAACATTCTCCCACTTGACATCATACATTGTAAATACATATCCATAGGAAAAACCAACAAGGGAAAAACATCCCTTAGCCAACCATGTATCATTGATTCTTCAACATGCTTTTGTGCTCCAACAAGATACCTACAAAAGCAACCATGATAACCACCATTCTAAGAAAGAACTCCTCACATCATGTCACCCATGATAGGACAAGAACATGCCACGGTGAAACATATCAACTATCACTGAAACCTGCACCAATCTATACATGAACACAAGCATCAAATTCAAATGATAACAAAAGACCTTGAGTGACTGCGACACTCATACCAAATTGGAATAGAAACCACAACAAGTTGCTAGCTCATCCAAAACTATCCATACCTCAAACCAGGGTAAACAAACTATCATAGGTAGAACTTCATGCTATCAACATAGCAACCCAAATCTGCAAACAAGTCCCTGCATATCCACCATCCTGCAAAAGAAGACTCCAAGGTAGTAACACACATAGATATATGATAAAAAATCTCTAAAGTAACTCACTGTAGTAAAGTGTAACTAGTCCAAGAGAGGTACCCCTCCCATACAGAACACATACCTTTTGGAACTCCCATAGAACAGGTAATATCAAATTAGAAAACAAGATCACAACATTAACAAGTCCTCCTATATCACTTCACATAGAGGATGAGGCTAACTCCTATATCATACTGTCAAAGAAGCATACAATGATATGCAAAATACATCTCTCAATATGAATTCAAATAACTCTCCCAAGCTCTCCAAACTAATGAAGAAATAGATCAAGGAGCTACTAAACTGTTGCCAAAAACAATGAAGTATAAACAACAGCACATGACTTCATTCAAAACCTCAACTCCATAAACATAAGAACCTTCAGGAAGAAGACAATATACCTGGAAAGAGAGAACTTGCAAATCAAACCATGTCCTTATACCACACTAACATGTGCCAAACCGTGTAAAGTAAGATCTCCTTCAACACTTCCAAAATGAAAGGATATCAACATCTAACCATTCAATTCAAATGAAAAACATGGTAGAAATAGATGTAAACCTCTCACATAAAGTAGATCAAACTAGCCAAACATTCCCACAACATAAGGGAATATTCCCAAAGCCACTAACCATCTCCTATACCTCTCCTACCAAATCCTCAGAACTAACCCAAGTTCAAGATTACAAGGCGAACAACAGAAATACATAAAATCATGCATCTACTTCTCAACAAGCCCTCAGAACTCAACTTTCAAGACTAATGCACAAGAGAAGGCAATATACATATAAAAAATGCATCTGATAATCAGGCAGGCAACACCTCTTAGATCATTTACCTACTGAGTAGATGAAGAGTGGGATACAAGATTGTCCTATGCATACAACACCAAGCAATATAAGCTTTCAATAAAGAGAACCTTGTCATCAGGTCTATGATGGACTCACATCCATTTCCAAGTGTAGGCTCCTCAGTCTTCAATGTTGAAATGCTTTCATAACAAGTAACCATTCCAATACATATCTCTTAAGTATAAGAGATTTCCAGCCTAACCAAAGTCTCTCTAGTAATCATGAGCACCCACCAATCATTTCATGCCAACTTCAAATGCAACCTGCAAAATCATGAAGCTCCAAGCAAATGATTAATACTCAAAACCAAAGAGAACTACATCCTCTCCAAAGGAAGAACAATAACACCTTTACCAAAGACTCTAAGGGTCCTCCATGAAACAAGATGCTAAAACCTCTTCAAATCCTACCAAAGCTCCCACTAAACCATGATACCGAGCTATACATGGCAATAAGATAAACATCAAACCATCACTGTCAAAAGCTTCCAATGAAAAATGTAACCAAGCTATCCATGACATCGTGATAACCATCTCCTAAATGAAGATCATGCATGACCCCAACACAATCAAATAATCCCACTGTCACGACAATAACTCCCAAAAGGTCGAGTAAACCATAATCTCCAAACCAAGAAGATAGAACACACTATATAACTGCATAAAACTCCCACTTAAAGTGTCATACAATTGATCTTTCGCATCTAGTTATAGGGGGTTCCCCCATTAACACTTTTATTGTGGTCCCTTTATCAATTTATCCTCCTTCCCCCTATGATCAAGATTGGGACTTGGATGACCTGATGGAGTTTGACCCATGAGAATAGTACCTTCATTCCATGTGTATGTATGTGTTTTCTTGCATGTCTTGTTTTCCCCATATTGTTGTTTGTATGTATCTGTTAGTTCCTCCTGATAAACCCATGTTATCCTAGTAGGTACATGGGTATATGGAGAATGAAAACATTGTCTCATTCTTTTATTTGTAACTACATTCTTCTATATGTTGTACACTTTGCTTTTTCAACATTTTGGAGATAATGCAAAGCATTGGAAGATTTAGTTTCTCTCCATGTTGACTCAAGATTTTATTTTCTTTTGATTTCTTGTAACATTATTTCTTTGTGTTCATAGTTCTACATGCTTGGGGAATGATGATGATTCAATCCTTGTTTATTGATGATCTTCAACTCCTTTATATTATACAAATCCCAAGCATGCAGATCTCTTTATGTTTCCTATGATGTTGCCTGATTTTATGTGGCACATCTTTGTTTTTTTTTTGTCATTCCATGTTTACAAAAGCTTTTTGTGTATCATGATTTAAAAAAGTTTCCAAAGACATATGGACACCACATAAGCTTGACCTTCAATTGAAGGACCTTTGATCAAAGGTCCTTCCATATATGGGTGTCTATATAGATGATTAAAAGAGTGCGTGCACACACACCCACACATATATATCACACACACACACACACACACACACACATATATATATATATATCACACACACATATATCACATCTCTCTCTGTCTCTCTCTCTCTCTCTCTATATATATATATAACAAAAAGATGCTTTGAACAAGAAATTATTGATAATGATCTATTTAAAGAATTATCAAAAATCTTATTTCTATCTCAATTTATGTATTATGGAAAATATTTCTCATTAAAAATACTATAAGTATAATAAATAATTTATTAAAAATATTTTAAAAATGAGAAATTATTTTTTAATATTTAAGAAAAAATAGATTTAGAATCAACATAAGAAATCTCACAAATCATTAGAACTTACATTATTTTTAAATTTATAATGGTTTGTTTACTATATAATTGATAGAAAATAAAAAATAAAAAAATGCTAATTTGAGTAATCCACTTAGGCCAAAAAGTGAGACATGCCTTTATGTTGTCACCCTAGGTCCTTTTTTATGTTATTTATCACAAAACCTAACTAATAATTAGTCAAATTTTAGAGATATTTTTTTAATGTGGAGGAAGCTTCAAGGTGATGGAACATCTACCTCTCTATTGTTGAAACATGATTTCTCTTATTAAACTAAACAAAAAATTATTTATAGAACTCCTTTCTACAATAGAATATATCTTGTGAGTTGTGTTTGTGGAGACAATGATTTCACTTGGGAAATGTTTCGTGATAGTGATGAACATGTAGACTAGACTAATTTGTTGATAATTTAAGCATGTGTGGATTTGAATCATAATAATGTAAAGGAAAAATGTAGGATTAAACAATTCAAAGGATGATTTTTAGCTTTGATACATAAACATTATTAACTAAATTCTTGATTAACAAACATATAATTAATAATTTCTCATAGTATGATAAATTATATGTAGGCAATCATGAAAATTGTTATGTTGTAATCCACAATATAAATGAAATATCTCATTGATTACAAAGGTTCAAGTACATATCTTCATATTCCCTAGAGTCTAGCTTTTCGCTTCTCTTGGTGAATAGGTAAAAAGTTTGTAAGGTACAATCAATTGCACTCCTGGAGGAAACCAATAACACATAAATAAACATCATACATGTCTAGGACAATCCAAGGTATACCCTATATCCTTGGTTAGACATGCCTTGTAATCTCCTTGTCCAATGTCCACCACTTATTTTTATTTGTCACTAAAAAAGATAATCCATGCAAAATATCCAAGTTTACAATGAATAAATAGTTTTCGAAGAGATAATAAACCAACACGCTCTTTCAATTCTTTAATTACAACACTTGATTGATTTATTTGTTTATATAAATTAATGGGAGTTCTATGAGGGCCTCTGCCATTGAAAACTATATTTGAGATACAATATAGAGATTCAAACAAAAAATTCTACTTAAAACTACTACCATGATATTACACCACCGAACAAGATTTAGAAGCCACAAATCGATGGATGCCTCAAATACATAAAACTCTAGGTTATTAATAAAATACCCTCTAATGATATCTTTTGATCTGCTACCCTTTGTTAAAACTTTCTTACCCATAATTCCCTTCACAAAGCCAACCATCATTGGGTCTTGGCATGATTTCCCTTTACCACCCTTAAAAACCCATAAACTCCTTACATAATTAATACATACTTCACATGAATAAATCACCATCCACCAACCTCTACCACTACTTAACACAATGATAGAAGTACATTGTAACATGCTCCAATCATCCATATGTCATCTTCAAATGCTACCCAAATATAATTATCATACAACATTTGTTGGCCATATGTGTTGTCATTGATGTCAACATAGCAACATACATTGATGCCAACATAGCATACACTGATGTCAACACTATCATAAGAGTAAGAGACTATTCATGGTTGGATGTCATGCTCCTAAGAAAGAGAAAGCTCATCACTAGAGATCCTAAAAGTCACATTCCTAATCAAAGTAGAGTTGAGTTTGAAGCCTGATCAACATGAATTAGAAGAATTAAGTTATGTTGTGGATGTTGAGGATGTGTTCCTATTTTGAAGCATGCTGCATGATCATTCTTACTGATCTTGATTTGTATATGGTAATGCAAAGAAGAATTGGCCTCTAGAAGCAAGTTGAAGATAGTGTGGTTTCTATGAAGATTTTTCTAGCATGACAATGGAATGCTCCGCATTCCTCTAATTTTGAAGCCATGGTCTTGCGGTTAAAAAGTGAATGGAATGCTCCACATTCCTCCGTGTTTACAACTACGGCTATGTGGTTCTGGATATATGCTCAGATGATGGTAAATGTGTTGTTTCTAAAGTTCCAAACCATCATTCCCTCCGCAGTGAAAGTTATGTTTGATAAAGTATTGGTATGTGCTCTAACAGAATGGAGTAGTTTTGAAGACATACTAGAATGCTCTACATTCCTCCAGAAGTAAATGATTGACCTTACAGTTTTGTGAACATGTTCTTGAATGTGAATTTCATGTTTCTTTCTTGTTTCAAGCTTCTTGGTGGTTTGCAACTCAATTTTTCAATTGAAAGGATGTTGTAGTGTGTTTCGGCTAACAATGTGCTCTCAAAGTTAATGATTGAAGGTGTGCGACATAATTATTTGATGTGTGGTGGAAAAGAAGTGTTTGGTGATGTTGTATGAGTCATGTGGACTCATCTAGAATAGTTTCATGAAGATCTTTCTTATTTCCAGTACCGCACAAGGTTTCCTAGTTGATATGACCATTGTTGTTCAAGTTTTCATGAGTTTACCTTAAAGCTATCCTATTTTCAAATTAGCAGAGTGTGTGAAGATAATTCCTTGATGTTTGAAGCTATGAAGGATGTTTTGGACCTAGTTAAGCAAGTGTTGGGGTCCACAAGGCTTGAGTCTTCTATTGGGGTAACATGTTGTGGTCCTAATTGGACCTATCTTCTACATGTTTCATATTGTGTATTGTATGGCCAACCTGTAAATGTACTTTTCATGTTCAATTTGGATGACAAGCTATGTAATCGATGTAATATCATGTATAAATAGTAGATCAACTTGAATGCAGAAGGTATGATTGCAAATTAATTGAAAAAGTTCACAAGAAGACAATAGAAGAATAAATACATTTTAATGTGCGATAGTGGGAGAAAGAGCAGATGTTGTTGATGCTATCCAGATTCACCTTGAAGACTTATTTGAGACAGTGATCAAGTATAGAGTGTGTGTGACTGATCAGATCTTCAAAAGAAAGTGTGAAGAGATAGAAGTGCAATCTGTTGCAAGTATGAGGTTAATCAGTGTTGTCATTGATGTCAACATACTCATATTGCATTGACAAGAAGGATTAGATGAACTGTGAAGCTGAGGATATTAAGAAAATTAGTCTCAAATAGGAACAGTGAAGAACAGTGATGAGAAGAAGGAAAAAGTACTCAATAAGTTGATGACCAAAGGATGCGGATTAAAGGGTTTGTAGATATGAGTCTTGAGATGATCCAGTTAAGTTTTCAGAAGTCTGCATGCATATTTGAAGAAGTTATGATTGATCAAGTAGAACCGGTTCTGGGAAGTGCTCCTGAGTGACAAAGTACTACAAAGAGGTCCGGTGAGATTTGGAAGTGCATTATCCTATCTTGTGGATTGGATGGAGTATTTGGGATGTCCTTGGGATGTGTCATCTCAATTTGTTCACGATTTGGAGGTCCAAAAGCACATGTTTTAGTATGACAGTGGCGGTAGACTGTGTTCTTGAAGTTCCAGATGAGGAAGAGAAGAGATTTCGGTGAGCAGAGGAAGTGTGAATGTTCCTGGTCATTCAGGCAAGCTTGTGAAGGTTCTTGGATCATGTTGAGGTTGTGTTGTTGATTCGCATTGGTGGTAGAGCTTGGAATTGAAGATATTCTTCCGGATGAAGTTCTTGTTCAGACTAGCTGACCGGATGAGTTGTTCATCTTGTGAATGTTCTTATGGTGGCCGACTGGATGTGTTATTCATCCTGCGAATGTTCTTATGGTTGATTGCCGACTTAGATGATTGTTCCTAAGTCAATGTCTTGTATAAATAAAGGTTTGTGAGTTCATTTCAAAGTGTGTTGAAGTGGATGAGTGTGATATAGTGAAAGAGCGAAAGGGCAGAGCAGGTGTGATTCAAGCTTAAATGGAACTGATCCAGACATGGTGAAGATGTCATTCTCTAGTTCAAGGTTGTGATACTTATGATCCTGTAGACAGTGTGTCTCTTTTGTAGGCAGTGTGCCTCTTGTGAGTAGTGTGCTCGGGTAGTGAGCCCTGACTGGCATGTGCCATTTGTTTTTTTTATTCTTCTAACAGAGAATAATCCTTAGGTTAATCACCCCATGGTTTTTCCCTTAACCAGGTTTTCTACATCAAAAATCTTGGTGTCTAATGTGTTGATGTTTATCTGCTCTGGTGTTTATGCTTTCTGCTTTCATGAATGGTTAATTTATATACTGTTAACTAACAAAGAAGAATCAAGTGTTTGAAGTAGAAGCAAGTATTTGCACAACTAATTCACCCCCCTCTCAGTTGTGTGCCCTAGATCCAACAATTGGTATCAGAGCTAGGTTCCTCTAAAAGGAGCTTAATCACTTGAGGAGATCCAGGATGTCGTCATACAAGAAGGATAGTCTGAAGTTCGATGGAACCAACTTCACTCTCTGGAAAGGTCGCATGAAATGTCACTTGGAGTGTATGGGAAAAGCATACTTGACCATGGTCACAAAATCATATATACTTCCATAGGGTGGTCCAACAACTCTGAATGAAATCACAGATACTGAAAACAATTTGCAGACCAAAGAAGCTCTTCTAAGTGCATTGAATGACTCAGATGTTATTGACATACCAACTGCATATGAGATCTGGACTAAACTGGAACTTCTGTATGAAGGAGATGAGTTTGTCAAGAGTGCAAGGTTGCAAAGTCTGAAAGGGAAATTTGAAAGATTGAAGATGAGAGATGATGAAAATATCACTACCTTTATGCCAAGAGTGAATGAGTTGGTGTGTGGAATCAGGAATGCTGCTGGAGTTCTAGATGAAAATGAAATTGTTTGCAAAATTCTCAGATCCCTTCCTGCTACCTATAAAATCAAGGTTGCTGCCATTGATGAATTTAGAGCTCATACAACTGTCACAAGAGAGTAATTAGCTGGCAAACTAGCTGCATTTGAAATGACTGAGTTTGGAGATGATCAACCCAAGATTGAATCTGCATTCAAAGCCAGTGCCTATGTGAAAGGAAAACAAAGATTTGATCCGGGAGAGAACTCTTCAAGAAAGCTGTCATGGTATGATCAAGCAAGGAAAGACATGGAAGAGGAAGAAGCAGAAATAGCTCAACTTGAAGCCCTCATTGCAAAGAGACTGCCAAGAGGATCCGGTAAGTATGAAGGAAAACTACCCTTTAAATGCTTCAACTATAATAAGATTGGTCATTTTGCTTCAAGATGTCCGGAAAGATCTACAAGGTCAAATGTTAACAGATCAAGATTTCAAAAGAACTGCTATTATGTTCATGAAGAAGATGATAATGAAGGAGTAACAAATGATGAATCAGAAATAGGAAGCAAATCCGGAAATGAATGGGTGTTTATTGCCATCAAGGAAGAAGATTCAATATCCTCTGAATCTATCAATCATAAGGTTGTTGAAAGAGCTTTGGCTGCCCAAATTGAAGAAAAGGATGATTGGGTTATTGACAGTGGATGTTCTCACCATATGACAGGTGACAAGAACAAGTTCTTAGATTTGGAAAGGTATGAAGGAGGAATAGTAAAGTTTGGTGACAATTCTGCTAGCAGAATCAGAGGTAGGGGAACTATTTCTTTTGATGGAAAGAGCAAAACCGGTAATGTCCTCTATGTTGAAGGATTGAAGCAGAATCTTCTCAGTGTTGGTTAGTTGGTGGACAAAGGCTATGATCTCCGGTTCAAGAATGGAAGGTGCAAGATCTTTGGAAGCTCCAGAACTGAGATTGCATCTAGTACTCAAACAAAAGGTAATATCTTCCATCTAGTTGGTTCTAATAAAAGTTGTCTATTTGTTCAAGTTGATCAGAGTTGGTTATGGCATAGAAGGATGTGTCATGTGAATTTTGATAACATCATCAAGATAAGCAATACTCAGGCTGTAAGAGATCTTCCTAAATTGGTGAAACCTACAAATAGCTTGTGCAAAGAATGTCAGCTAGGTAAATAGAGCAGAATCTCTTTCAAAAGCAAGGATCAGTCCACTACCGGATTATTGGAATTAGTCCATACTGATCTATGTGGTCTGACAGGAATCAAGAGTATGCAAGGTGATAGATATTTCATGTTACTGATTGATGATCATTCCTGGATGATGTGGGTTACCTTCCTAAAAGAGAAATCAGAAGCCCTTGAGAAGTTCAAAATCTTCAAAGCTATGGTAGAGAATCAAACCGGATTGAAGCTGAAATGTCTGAGGTCTGATAGAGGTGGTGAATTCACATCCGGTGAATTCATAGAATTTTGTGAGAAGCATGGTATAAAGAGAAAATTGTCTACTCCTAGGACTCCACAGCAAAATGGAGTAGTTGAGAGAAAGAACCGGACCATCTAAGAAGCAGCCAGGACAATGATGATGGAAGCAAGTGTTCCACAGATGTTTTGGAGAGAAGTTGTCAGGACTGCAGTCTATACCCTTAATCGAGTTCAAATCAGAAGCAATACCGGTAAGACTCCTTATGAACTTTGGTTTGGCATAACTCCCACTATGAGATATTTCAGAGTATTTGGTAGCAAGTGTTACATCAAAAGAGATGAAGATTTAAGAAAGTTTGATGCTAGAAGTGATGAAGGAATTTTCCTGGGTTACTCCACTCAAAGCAAAGCATACCGGTGTTTCAATAAGAGATTGAGAAAGATGATAGAAAGTACAAATGTGAAGGTTGATGAAGGAATTGAGAAGTCTTCAAGATTCTATGAATGTGATGAAGATGATCAGAATGATTCTCTGGTGCAAGGAGTTCCATCCTCCTCTGAAATTCAGATCCAGACTGATCCGGTAAATCAGGAAGAAGAAGTTTGTCTGAATGAGCCTGATCAAGAATTAGTAGTGCAAGAAACTCCCAAAGTTCCAAGGTATGTAACTCTAAATCATTCTGAAGATCAGATCATAGGTGACAAAAGTATAGGGGTACAAACAAGGAGAAGAATTGCTCAAGATTCAAATGAATACTATCTGATTTCAAAGATTGAACCTAAGACAGTTAATGAAGCTTACAATGATGAAAATTGGACCAAAGCAATGGAGGAAGAGTTGATGCAAATTGAGAAAAATCATACTTGGGATCTTGTTCCCAGATCTAGAAACTAGAATGTGATTGGAACCAAATGGGTCTTCCGGAACAAACTCAATGAAGTTGGTGAAGTAATCAGAAACAAAGCTAGATTGGTCTGCAAAGGCTACTCTCAAATAGAAGGAATTGATTTTGAAGAGACCTTTTCTCCGGTGGCAAGAATTGAAGCAGTCAGATTATTTCTTGCATTTGCTGCCTTCAAAGACTTCAAGGTATATCAGATGGATGTTAAGTCTACCTTCCTAAATGGTGACTTGGAAGAAGAAGTGTACATTGAACAACCAGATGGATTTCAATTGTCTGATCATGATGATATGGTCTGCAAGTTGAAGAGAGCAATGTATGGTTTGAAACAAGCCCCAAGAGCATGGTATGAAAGGTTGGATAAGCATCTTGTACAGATTGGTTTCAACAAAGGTACTGCTGATAGTAATCTATATTTCCAAATAGATAAGGAAAACATCTTGATTGTTGAAGTATTTGTTGATGATATCATCTTTGGAGGAAAAGACAGTATGTGTAAAACTTTTGCAAATCAAATGAAAAGTGAGTTTGAAATGTCAATGCTTGGTGAAATGAATTTCTTCTTGGGTCTGCAAATTACTCAGACAAAGAAAGGCATCTTTATCTGTCAGACCAAATATGCAAAAGAATTGTTGAGGAAATTCAAAATAGAAGATTCAAAGCCAATGAACACCCCTATGGCAACCGGATGTAAGTTAAGCAAAGATGATGACTCTCCTAAGACAGATCAGACCAAGTACAGATCAATGGTTGGAGGACTATTGTATCTCACTTAGACTAGACTAGATATAATGCAGGTTGTTGGTCTTGTGGCAAAATTTCAGGCTAATCCTAGAGAATCTCATGCCATGGCAATCAAAAGAATTTTTAGGTACTTGAAAGGAACAGTTGAGTATGGTCTATGGTATCCTAGAGATCAGGATTTCTCTCTTCATGCTTATACAGATGCAAATTGGGCAGGAGATGTGGAAGATCGAAAGAGTACAAGTGGAGGAGCATTCTTTTTGGGAAAAAGATTAGTTTCTTGGCTGAGCAAGAAACAAGAGGCAATATCTTTGTCTACAACTGAAGCAGAATACATTGCAGCAGCAGGTTGTTGCACTCAGATCTTATGGATGAAGCAGATGCTAAGAGACATTAAAGTTGAATATGAGGAGCCTATCACAATTTTCTATGATAATTCAAGTGCAATAAATATCTCTAAGAATCCGGTATTGCATTCTAAGGCTAAGCACATATCTATCAAGTTTCACTTTCTGAGAGAACAAGTGAACAAGGAAGAAGTCAGATTGGAGTATGTACCCTCCAAGGATTAGATTGCAGATATTTTTACCAAATCTCTTCCCAAGGACTCTTTTGAGTATCTTCGGGAGAAGTTAGGGGTCATGGCCCCTCTGGTGATGAACTAGGATACACTGATGTGCATCAGTCTGGTGGATATCATAGTCATATCTTATGATCCGGATTGATGATAGGGAGCTGCTACTAAGGGGGAGCAGCTGGTATGATTCTGATGTGTTAGAATTGCAAGTATGAGCCCTTTACCATTGATGTCAAAGGGGGAGAGAGGACATGTGAAAAACAAGTGGTTGATGATCAAAGAGGGAGCAGTAAAGGAAGAGAAGACATGTGAAGAGTTGTTGCTGATAGGGGGAGCTGTGACAGAAAGGAGAAGATCTTGTCTTGATAGTTTTTCACATCATATGTTGCCATCAATGACAAAGGGGGAGATTGTTGCAAGTATGAGGTTAATCAGTGTTGTCATTGATGTCAACATACTCATATTGCATTGACAAGAAGGATTGGATGAATTGTGAAGCTGAGGATGTTGAAAAAATTAGTCTCAAACAGGAACAGTGAAGAACATTGATGAGAAGAAGGCAAAAGTACTCAATAAGTTGATGACCAAAGGATACAGATTAAAGGGTTTGTAGATATGAGTCTTGAAATGATCTAGTTAAGTTTTTAGAAGTTCACATGCAGATTTGAAGAAGTTATGATTTATCAAGTAGAACCGGTTTCGGGAAGTGCTCTGGGTGACAGAGTACTACAAAGAGGTCTGATGAGATCCAGAAGTGCATTATCCTATCTTGTGGATTGGATGGAGTATTTGGGATGTCCTTGGGATGTGTCATCTCAATTTGTTCATGATTTGGATGTCTAGAAGCACATGTTTCAGTATGACAGTGGCAGTAGACTGTGTTCTTGAAGTTTCAGATGAGGAAGAGAAGAGATTCCAGTGAGCAGAGGAAGTGCGGATGTTCTTGGTCATTCAGGCAAGCTTGTGAAGGTTCTTGGATCATGTTGAGGTTGTGTTATTGATCCGCATTGGTGGTAGAGCCCAGAATTGAAGATATTCTTCCAGATGAAGTTCTTGTTCAGACTAGTCGACCGGATGAGTTGTTCATCTTGTGAATGTTCTTGTGGTGGTCGACCGGATGTGTTATTCATCCTGCGAACGTTCTTATGGTTGATTGCTGACTTAGATGATTGTTCCTAAGTTGATGTCTTGTATAAATAAAGGTTTGTGAGTTCATTTCAAAGTGTGTTGAAGTGGATCAGTGTGATATATCAAAAGAGCGAAAGGGCAGAGCAAGTGTGATTCAAGCTTAAATGGAACTGATCCAGACATGGCGAAGATGTCATTCTCCAGTTCAAGGTTGTGATACTTATGATCCTATAGATAGTGTGTCTCTTTTGTAGGCAGTGTGCTTAGGCAGTGAGCCCTGACTAGCATGTGCCATTTGTTTTTCTTATTCTTCTAACAGAGAATAATCCTTGGGTTAATCACCCCATGGTTTTTCCCTTAACCGGGTTTTCCATGTCAAAAATCTTGGTGTCTAATGTGTTGATGTTTATCTGCTCCAGTGTTTATGCTTTCTGCTTTCATGAATGGTTAATTTATATACTGTTAACTAACAAAGAATAATCAAGTGTTTGAAGTAGAAGCAAGTTTTTACACAACTAATTCACCCCCCCTTTCAGTTGTGTGCCCTAGATCCAACACAATCATCATGTGTGAGCTTCAATGGTAGTTTTTAGACAATTGAAAGATTGCCATATTGTAATCAAATATGAGTTTGTTCTTAGATTAGGGAGTAGTTGCTTCCTTGGGTTAAAGACCCTAAAACAAAGTCATCAAGGAGTAAAAGCTTTCTTGGGAGTGACCCTAAATCAAAGTTATTTAGGGAGTAGCAGCTTCCTTGGGTTTATTAGTGTGAATAGGGATATTTCCTATCTAGTTTCCCTTGTGTGAGGATAATTGATATTATTTAACTATTTATTAGGTAAATAATATTCCCACACATAATTCACATGTCAAGTTGACTTAGTGAGTCTTCTAGATGTTTCTAGTCGTGTCTAGTTGTAGCTAGTTATTGTTAGTTGTCTTAGTTGTCTTATCCTACACATGTGCTATAGTTGTCACATGTCATATGATTAAGACACTTGTCACATGACTACATCTTAGCTCTCATCCTTGCCTTTATAAGCAAGGCTCTCTTGTAACATAAAAATATACACAATTTTGCATTCATTGATAGAATAAATTATTATTCTTTCATATTGTCTCTCTTGTGTTTTCATGAGGCCCTAGATCTTGGGTGGCTCCTATCTAACCAACTCTTACATGGTATCAGAGCTCTCTAGGTGGAATCTCTTCTTGTTAGCCAAATTATTGAGAGATTTGAATGCAAATTCATGGTGGATCTTGATAGTTAAGTATGCTCTTCTCTTGCATCAAATGATGACCTGGAGAATCAAAAAGACTTGATAGAAATACCAGATTTGTGAGTGTTTCCTCTTTGTATCCTTTCAATGCAGGTTCATTTTAGAGCATGCTATTGCAAATCTGTACACACCATTGTGTTTAGAAGGTCTGAGATAGTTGAGATCACCCTTTTTGTTTATCTAAATCAGACACCAGAGGCCAAATCTATGAGGTTTTTAGTTTGGGGAATGGATACTTGATTTGGGACATAGCTGCAATTTCAGAGAAGTTTGGGCAAAAATTGACCCTGCCATCACACTCAGGATGCCCAAAAACCTATAGATCAACTATCAATTCACTCAAATCAAACAAAGTTGGAATGAAAGGCAAATTGTTTTAGCTACCCTATCGTACGAACAATAAGGAATATTCCCTGCACAGGTAAAATATTCCACAGATCTTCACCCTATGTAGGTAGGCGTCAGCAGCCGTAGACAGAATCTCTTGGTAATTTTTTACACTAGTTAACTGCTAAAATCTATGGGTTAATAAAGTTTTTGTTTTCTGCAAAATTTCTTTTGCATGATCTACAGATCAAGGTACTCGCAGGTACCAGTAGATAACACAAAGGACTGTGGGGGTGTCACATGGCGGGGACCCCCCCACACGCTATCTCCCATCGTTGATCCATCTTCATACCGGTGGTCATTGAAGGAAAATTTCACTTGGTGGTTTATTTTCTTCACTCTGTGGGTTTCAACATAAAATCAACAGTTATCACTAGTGGCCACATCTCAAGCCCTGACAGGCGGTCTGCTTAAATATCACCAAGCGGCCTTTAAACCGCATCCAGCAATGGAAACCCCTGCAGATATTACTGCACTTGGTTCTCTTTCCACTAGTGGCTTTGAAGCCATGAGCCATCACGCCAGAATTTTTCTAAAGTTGTTGGTTGTTCCTCTTGGCATATTCCTTGAGCGACTAGACATTTATCAACAGCGGCCAAATCTGGTGGGTGTTTGTAAAATTGCTCGCAGGCAATCAAAACATGAATGGCCATATATTGGCAGTTTCACTATAGTCTGTAATCATTAGTGATAGGAATATTCCTTGGGAATATTCTCTCATAACCAGTACCAGGCAGTTTCGCATGTATCATAGGTGATTTTTGCTCAAACAGGTGGTTTTTACCTAAGACAAGCTAGTTTTTTGCCTTGAAGGTGGTTTTGGTAGGTCATAGGCATTTTTTCTTCTGCACAAAATATTCCGGTGACAAAGGAAGAATATTCAGGCAACACTACTGGCGTCAACAGTGATGTCAAGGCCCCTTTGCCCCCCTTCTAGCCCTAATAAGGTGATTTTTTTCTGGGAGCCATAACTTTTCGTCACAGTATCAAAAATTGGCAAACGAGATATCATCGGAAGGCTAGTTCTAAGAATTTCGCAGTGGTCTAGGTTATTTTAAGAGATTTTGTTGTAGGTACTAGATATAGCTATTTGAAGTTAGATCATGCTTTTTGCACTCCTGAGCTCATAACTTTCGTCCGCTTCATCAAAATTTCAACTTCTTATAGGCGTTGGAAAGGTAATTATGTGCTCTACAGTTCTATGAATGTAATTTTTCTAGATTTTTCTTTAGAAATCATATTTTCAGTTTGATGCACTTTGGGTACATATCACTCATTGATTGGAAAAAGGTTGAAATTGGTGGTTGTTTTTTTTGGGGGGGATTCAATTACAGTGTTGATTGAGTTTGTACTTTAATATATCTATTTGTGCTCTTCTTTTCCTCTACATCATGGATAAATCAAGGGTTCCATTGTTAACACCATATAACTATGCAACTTGGAGTCAACATGCATGGAATGCCGTAATGGATCTTGGATATTCTTTATATGTTGAAAACAAGATACTTTAACCCACAGATGACAAGGAAAAGATAAAATGGATGATAAAATATACTAAATCTCTTGGATGTCTTTGTAGTTTAATTTCCCTAGATCTCTTGTTTTAGATTGAGGCATGTACAAATTCACATGATGCTTGGGATAAATTGAAAACATTGTATGGTACAATAGATGAAGTTAAAGGCTATCAAATTGATAATGAATTGATGAGCCTTGATCCTATGAAAAGGCTATCTATGTCAAAGGATTACAACACAATCTTCTGAATGTCAGTTAGATGTATAGAAAAGGTTACAATCTTACTTTTCATGCTAATGGTTGTGAAATCAAAAAGGCAGGATCTAGAAAGCTTGTTGTAGAAGGTATCAAGACATATGGTGATATTTATCACTTGAAAGAAGCAAATGGAAGAACATGTCTATTGATTCAATCCAATGAGTGTTGGATGTGGCACAAAAGAATGGGACACAACAAATTTGATAACTATTGTCATGTGAAATTGCACCCTATTTGAAGTTGGTTCAAACACTTCAATGACACAATGGGACTGATCTCAATGTGTGGGACCTTGCAAATGAGATCAGACCTCTAGAGAAGGCTTGTTCCTCTTTTTGAGCTTAAGGCTCAAAGAATTAAACTAAATCTAGTGCTAATGCTTGCAGGGGAAAAGGGTAAGAAAGTTTTTTGAAATAAAAGGAGGTGATACACCATATTAGGAATGTTCAGCTACAACTGAATCAACACAAGAAAAATCTAAAAACTGAGAACTCACATAGACTCATACTAATTCTAACAGAGGTTAGAGCAAAAAAAATGGAGATATGAAAGGGACTGTTATGTCCACAATACATAGCTCACACTAATTCAAAAGTAGACACAGTGCAAGAATGATGAGAGAAGCATAATATATCAGTTTATATTGATTGTGGAGGTCAAATAACCATTACAAAGGAAGGAGAATTATGCAGAAGAAATAGACACAGAACAATCAACTAAAGACACAAAAGGCTCAGTAGAAGAGCATTGTCCATCAAATCTAGTTGGTTCATGTAATTTCACTATAGAGGTCTGGTTATGAAAATTCTATAACCTACAATAGCCTAGAAGAATAGCTAAAAGAAATATCTTGCATTTTGATATATTTATAAAAAAATTAGCACTCTGCAATAGTGACCCTGGATTTGGTTAATCAAACCAGGACAATCCACGCTTCTATTAAATTTTTGACCCTAAATATCTATTGAAAACCTATGGATTGGGACAATGGCCACACCTCTGACAAGATTCCAACTTGCAAAAGATATCGCTTGCATGATTGGATGGTAGGCATATTAAAGAGGGAAGGCTTGGAGTCTTGTTTTGCCCCTAAAAATCTACTTTGTAGTTGCATTTGTACTCCAACATTGAAGAATTTTCCTGTTTCAACCACCCTCATTCAGCTATGCCCTGCAAAAATTTAATACTGGTATCTCTCCCTAAAAAATGGTGTGATTTAGGGAGAGGAAAGATTTTACAATACTTCAACATGTTGTACTCTTTTTCCCTTCATGACGCCTTTGAATTTACCATGGGCAACGACCTCAGAACCATCAGGTTCCATTTTCATGATTTTCCTCTTTATCTTTACTATTTTTGGCTATCATTTGCCTTATCAACAAACTATCTTCTTCTTGAACTTTGCTTGGTTATCTCTATTTTGCTTCTATCAGCAATTTGTTCTTTTCTCAAACTATGACTTTCTTGTCAGCAAAACTTGACTTTCCTGAACCATGTGCTTTTGGCAGTTTCCCTACTATCGGTGAAGTTCCTTTGCTTTGAACCTTGGGAGCTTTCTCTCTAATTCACCTTTATCGATGAAATTAGCCTTTCTTGAACTCTGCCTCCTTATTAGGAAAAGTCAATTTTTGTTAACATTGGCCCTTTGGCTCCATCTTCGCCCTTATCAGTGAAATATGTTTTCCATGAACCTTGTTAATTGTTCCTCTCGGCATATTCCTTGAGTGGCCTAACATTTATCAATGACGGCCAAATCTAGTGGGTGTTTGTAAAACTGCTCATAGGCAATCAAAACTGTGAATGACCACATATCGACATTTTTGCTATAGTCCATAATCATCAACGATGGGAATATTCACTCATAGCCATTACCAGGCAGTTTCGCCTGTACCATAGGCACTTTTTACTTGTGACAGACTAGTTTTTTTACCCGGAAGGTGGTTTTGGCAGGTCACAGGCATTTTTTTCTTCTATACAAAATATTCTGGTGACAGAGGAAGAATATTTCGGTGACACTGCTGGCGTCAACAGTGACGTCAGGGCCCCTTTGGCCCCCTTCTAGCCCTAATAGGGTGTTTTTTTTCTGGGAGCCATAACTTTTCGTCATGGTATCAAAAATTGACAAACAAGATATCTTTGGAAGGCTGGTTTCAAGCATTTCGTAGTGGTGTAGGTTATTTTTTTGAGATTTTGTTGCAGGTACCAGATACAACTATTTGAAGTCAGATCATGCTTTTTGCACTCTCGAGCTCATAACCTAAGCCCACTTCATCAAAATGTCAACTTCTTATAGTCATTGGAAAGGTAATTCTGTGCTCTACAGTTCTATCCATGCAAAGATTCTAGATTTTTCTTTAGACAACATATTTTTAGTTTGAAACATTTTAGGTATATATCACTCATTGTTGGAAAAAGGTTGAAATTGGTGGTTGTTTTGGTTTGGGGGGGTTCAATTACAGTGTTGATTGAGTCTGTACATTGATATATCAACTTGTGCTCTTATTTTCCTCTACATTATGGATAAATCAAGGGTTCCATTGTTAACACCATATAACTATGCAACTTGGAGTCAACATGCATGGAATGCCCTAATGGATCTTGGACATTCTTTATATGTTGAAAACAAGATACCTAAACCCACAGATGACAAGGAAAAGATAAAATGGATGATAAAGCATACTAAAGCTCTTGGATGTCTTTGTTGTTTCATTTTCCTAGATCTCTTGTTTCAGATTGAGGCATGTACAAATTCACATGATGTTTCTGATAAATTGAAAACATTGTATGGTACAACAGATGAAGTTAAAGGCTATCAAATTGATAATGAATTGATGAGCCTTGATCCTAAGAACTTTAGAAACATCCAGGATTACATAACCAAGGTTAATGATCTAAGAGCACAATGTAACGCATGCGGTATTGAGAAAAATGACATTTAGTTGATCTACAATGTGTTGAACAAACTTAATCCTAAATATGCAACTTTTGTTTCTAGCTTTCACACTTATAGGTTAACTATGGGATGGGTCATCCCCCAATAATGGGTTACACTTTTTGGCCAAACTTGACATTGAAATCAACATTTCGAACTAAATTTTCACTTTCTAACACCTATAGCCGCTAAACCATTAGGAATTTGAAGATGATGCGAACTAGTGATTTGTGAGATTTTGTTTTTAGATTCTAAATATATATTTTTAAAAAAATTTGGAGTTAAATTGTAAATTTTTTGCATCACCTTTGATAACTAGTTTTTAATAGTAAACAACATTTATTTAAAGTGATGTGTATTCTATAGCCCATAACTTTTTTTCTACAAAGGATAAAATTCTGATTCTTTTAGATTTAGATTGGTAACACAGATATATAGGGCATGCATTTGATTTTATAATGTTTTGTTGAATACTTTTTTAATTAAGTTTTGATGTCAAACCAATTATAATTTAGACATAGGCGTATTTTGTAAAACATAACTTTTTCTGTATGTATTGAAATTCAATTTCTTTTTATTGAAACAAGGACATCAATACCTAGGGCATAGATATTTTTTAGAATTTTTTTGCACTAATTTACTAATTTTCCATGTGTGTAGAATAGAGAACTTGATGTTCAGTAAAAAACCTACATTCACAAGGAATACAAAATAAATATAATAATCAAATTAAATATATTTAAAAGTATACTTTTTGGGAAGCTTATAATAAGGACTACATACAAGTACAAAACATAAATTTTAAATGAACTCATTTGATCCCCCAAAAGGTAAATCAAATGTGGTTTTTAATCAGCATTTTGATAGGTGTAGAGGAGACTCCATTATAGGTATGGTTTAAAACTAGAGGGGTTCTATCCAATGGGGTTTGAATCTAAGGGGGTTTGATCAAACCCTCTTCAATTAAAATCTTTTAAATGGAACCTTTCAAGGATTAAATCATTATATTTTCTAAAAATATGTGATTTCAGCAAAAATCAAGATGTCCCAAAAAGTGTAACCCATTATTGTGGTAGCACTCAGATCTACTTTCACTATGCCTTCATTTGCATCCTTTTATGAGATGTTAATGCATGAGCAAAATAAGCTTCTTTCTATGGGTATCATTAAGCCATGACAGAATCATGCTTTGGTGGTAGGATAACCTAAGGAACAGAAAACGTTAGGTACTTCTTACAAGAAAGAAAACAAAGGTAAGAAAAATCCACCTAAGACGGATAAGCCAACTGTGGTTATTGTAAGAAATTAGGACATGATGAACATAATTGTTTTAAGAAATAGATTGACATGTTGATGCAACATGTTCAAAAGAACAAACTTTCATCTCCTTATTCTTCTTCTACTTCTTCAACATCTACATAGCTAGTACTTTTTGAATCTCATGCAAGGAAAGATAAGGAACCTAAACATAAAGGTAAAGCACTTTGTGCAAGTACAAGTTCTACATCATGTAAATGGCTTCTTGATTTAAGTGCTTCTCATCATATGGCTTCTTCCAAGGATATGTTTTTTTCATTTGAGTTGTGTGATATACGACCTATCTTGATGGGTAATAATACATATATGAATGTAATTGGGAAGGGAACTATTGATATAGGTGAAGGTACTTTCAATGATGTACTTTATGTGCCTTCTTTGACCAATAATCTTCTTTCCATCTATCAAATTACTCATAGTGGTATAGGGAAGGTAGTAGAGTTCACACCTGAGTTGGTTATTATTAGAGACTTGGAAACCACAGAGCTAATTGCTACAGGGGTGGTTGATCATTCATCTTAGCTATACACCTTTCATGGTTTCTCTCCTGATGATGATTTAGATCCTTTGGCTGACATTCACACTCCTTGTGTGAATCATATTTCAGAGGAGAAGTTTAGTCACTTGAACCTTGGTATTCTTGCCTCTTCATTGGTTCTTGAGACATGTGCTACACTTCCTTCTTCTCCACCTCCTACTTCTTTAGAGTTCAGTGCTTCAGTTCAACAGGATGCTTCTTGTCTTTCAGATATAGATTTATAGGATGATCATTTGACATATATTGCATATTTATTTCATGAGTCCCATCTTGCAAATTTGTAGGACACATTTGAGGGGTTAACTCTCCTCTTTGATGACAGCCATAACAAAGTTGTTGTCAACCCATCTTTGTCTTTGGAGGTTGATGATTTTCAATTTTCACTAGATCATGGATTGTCACTTTCATCAGTGAGGCCTGAGACTCTTGATTTGATTGTGGTATCATTCGACATTCACATGGAGACACATGATAAACTTTTAGAGACATCATATACCATGTGACTTTGATGCAGAGGCATCCACACTAAAACCTTGACATACAGCATGGATGTCCGCAACCCTTCATCATCATCATCATATTTCCCTTTACACTATCAGCATCATCATATTTATTCTGCCGACCGATATCCTCCTGCAGACAAGCCTTCGCCCTTTCGCATGTCAGCAGCATCATCATATCCGGCTATCGGCAGCATCATCATATTCGGCAAGCGCGAACATCCTCCTGACGTTCACTGTTCACCTCACCGACAACCTCTACCTTCACTATCTTCAGCATCATGATGTTCAACATCATGTTAATCAGCAGGATATAGAACATCCAGTTCCTCCCATATATCCTGATGATGACAACCTCATGCACCCTTCCTTCGATGCTTACGTCACCCCGATATCCTAATGACGATTATCCTGACGACGATGACGTCACATGCAGCTCCTCAATATCCTGCTGCTCCGTAATATCCTGATGACGTATATCCTGATGATGATGACATCATATGCAACTCCTTCAATATCCTGCTGTCGGCCAAACTTAACATTTTCGGCCGCGATCAACCCGATCTTCTACCTTATGCCGATACGCTCCTCCTCGGCAACACCTGATGATGATCACCCTAATGCACTTTCACTTTATGCAACCGACTGCATCATGCTCATCTCCACTTATCCGGATGACGCCTGAGGTACCTGCAAGATATACACAGAAATATCCTGATGATGCCGTTGCGAAGGATTTTCCAACCTTAGCGAATTTTCAATTTGCCGATCCTCCTGGGATGACCCGATCTACTCTCAGGGTGATCTTCCAGACTTTAACAACTAACACAACCTAGCACATACCCATGCTAGGGTTCTCAACACCTCTTGACGACGATCCTGCACACCTGCATGCAAACAAACAAACTAAATCCTAACCTACTGTACATAACCATTCCACCGATTCGATGAATCAACTGGTGGAATGGATCAACAGATCCATGAAACCACCAAAACAGCAAATCGATCACACAATGGAGATCAAACAGGAAATGAACACAAACAGGATCTTTATTGATTTCAAAAGATGCAATACAATGATCAGTCTCTCTCCCTGTCTCACTCTGTGCAACCTAGCTCGATCCAATACTCTCTCTAAAACCAACTGATCCTCATGCATATATAGGATCTCCTGCGAGTACTACCACTCGACTCCAAGCGGCTGGGAAATCTCTCCAGGCAGCTGGGAGATCCAACCGGACCTACAGCATAACAGCTGTCTTAACAAACTATCTTAAAATAGTAAAGCATGGTCAACATGACCTTATTACATGCATTGGTCTTATCAGACCTTCTTGGAAACATTAACAAGACTCAAAACAAACTAACTAACTGCCTCATGGAGGCCAGCTGTCAGGTAGGTGCTCCTGCACCAGACTTCCTTCATCATGTCTTGGTTTGGAGTTCAAGTTTCTTCGACATACACTAGTGGATTGGTTTCTTCCCAAGGGGAGTAATGTTGTTTGTAGATTTTGGATCCTATTTGGTCTTCCTCTTGAACCATTCACTATTGGCATAGGAGCTACTTCATTATGGGGGGACATCTTTTATCACTCGCTTCCTCTAAAGGGGGGCTATTGATTGTATATATGTGAGGGATGTTGTATTTTTGGGGTCTTGATTCTTCCATCATTCCATGTCACTTGTACATGTTTTGTATGCATTATCACTTTTGGAGAGGAGTTTTTTCCAATGAGATTTTCTCCTTTACTCCACTTGAGACTTATTTGTACATGGGTACCTTACATGGCCTAGTAGCCGGGACCCATCCATCCTACATTAGTCAGCTTCTCCCTAAGTTGCACTTAAGGGGGGTGTTAGTGTGAATAGGGATATTTCATATCTAGTTTCCCTTGTGTGAGGATAATTCATATTATTTAACTATTTATTAGTTAAATAATATTCCCACACATAATTCACATGTTAAGTAGACTTAGTGAGTCTTCTAGATGTTTCTAGTTGTGTCTAGTTGTAGCCAGTTGTTGTTAGTTATCTTATAGTTTCCGTATCCTACACATGTGCTATAGTTGTCACATGTCATAGGATTAAGACACTTGTCACATGACTACAACATCTTAGCTCTCATCCTTGACTTTATAAGCAAAGCTCTCTTGTAACATAAAGATATACACAATTTTGCATTCATTGATAGAATAAATTATTATTCTTCATATTGTCTCTCTTGTGCTTTCATGAAGCCCTAGATCTTAGGTGGCTCCTATCTAGCCAACTCTTACAGGGTTAATGTCATGCCCACATTTCCCATGTGGTCATGACACACAACACATGTGTCATGTCCACATTTGACATGTGGTCATGACACGAACTATCAAAAACTTTTCCATGTGTCCCTAGAAACCCCCTCGCACACGTCTGCGTGCTCGGTGGCAATACGCATAAGGCGTAAACATGTCAATCATATTTGGGAATGTGTGTCTACCTACATAATCCTTTGTGTGATGAAAGCTGACTAGGGGGTTATGCGACGCGATGTGTGCCACTTCTAGGGTTAGAACAGATTTAATTCAAACCCTAAGTTTCCTAGGCAAAAGAGATGATTTCAATCGAATCGACATCAAAGCCTAACTCTAATGCAATAATAAAATTGAATATAATAACATATCCAATGGTATGCTAGTCGCATGATAAAATGGAGTAATTAAATGAAAGTCGTAAAAATGCCATAAAAATAAAACCCTAAAATATGGGAAGCATAATGCGTTTTCAATAATTGAAATAAATATTTTAATAAAAAACCCTAAGAAGTAATTAATGCAAAAATTAAAATAATCAAATAATAGGAGGATGAATTAAATAAATTTCCAAGGTTAAATAAATTTAACCACTCAACAAAATTATAAAATTTGAATTAAATAGATGACCGAATTAAAACTCAATACTTAAGTCCTTTAATAAATATAATTTCAACAATTATATTTATTAATTAACTCAAGTTAAAATAATTGAGAAAGGGGGAAAGTTAAAACATCTCTCCCCGTAAAATAATAAAATCGAATTAAAGTCCACTAGGAAAAACAATGAGGATGGCCAAATTTTAAAATGTTGGACAAAGGGATAAGGGATCCCAAGAAAATCAAATATCCCATCCTCATTAATTTAAACCCCACAAGGAATAAATATTCCCAAACCAAAAAGATATAAGTCCAAAAAAAATAAAGAATACAAGGAAAGGCATCACAATTCAAAAAGGCCTAAAAAGTAAATGAGAGGGAATTTAATTTCCCATGCATATGAAAAGAATAAAAGAGAAAATTAAAAAGAAACCTCTAATTTCCCTCTCACCCATCAAAGCCCTAATCATTATTTTATTGTTGTCTAAGGGAAGCCCTAAACTTATTTTACTATTTTCTTTATGGCAACCCTAACTTATTCTTTTGTTTTCCTCTCATTTGTTTTGTTTTCTATTCTTCTCTATTGTATTTTATTTTGTTGTAGGTTGAAGTCCTCTCCTCCATGGCTTCCATGAAAACACACAGAGGTATATGTATTATATATACCCCGTAGGGTTTGTGTAAATGCTCATTTCTCTTTTTTTTGATATATATATATATATATATATATTCCTAAAACCAGAAGATATTTATATGGGTATATTCATTTTAAAACGCAGTGATATATATATATATATATACTTGTATTGCAGATTAAAGAATATTGAGTAGACAAGAACAACAACTGAAAGGCAAAATAAAAGGTGACGAGGGATGAGGTGTTGCTACCGCCGCAGATCTGTGGCACCGGATTTGGGGGTTTAAAGGCAAGGGGGATGGATGTGGGGAGGAGGACGTGCCTCCACCCACACCCCCCTACATTTACAACAAACATAAACAGTGGGCAGCGGCTTATGGCCACCACTCACTGTGAATTTTTTTTTTTAATGTCCAAAACCCTCCACCGAAACCCTAGATTATGGGTTCAGTCGAAAAAAAAAGTTCAGTCTTGTATTTCTCTATTCTGAAAATTTAATTTCCATCTGGTTTATTTTATATACATTTTTCTTAATGATTGCAGTATATATATATATATATAAACATATCTATTTTCTAATGACACCCAAGAGTATAAAAAGAAGTATATTGATATATATCTAGTGTATATATATATGTATGTATGTATGTATATATATTATAATCTATATATATATAATTAAATAAAAAAGATAGTAAATCAGATTTGCAACTTAAATAAAAAGCCAGTAATATGTTTTTTTTTTAAAGCAATTATACAACAACATTATATTTTTTTTCTCTTTCTTATCATTTCTTATAACAAAAAATTAATCAAGGCAAAAATCACATATACCCATTTGAAAACCAATATTCTCCCTTCTACTAATATTTTACAGTCTCATTTCTATTTTCTGGGAACATGAAAAATAGTTTGAACAGTAACTTATTTTGTTTCTAAAGCCCATTTCAACAACACTAATTTATTTGCTCTTCTATATAACATACCACAACTTCAAACTGCAACATATACATTTCTAATACTTTATTTTTTTCGAATACAAAAAGGAGTAACTATATATTTTTTTAAATGAAGAGACATCAAACTATATTTTTCCTTTGGCAACTATTCAAACTCATTACCACAACAGTGACAAAATAATCATATTCTTAACATCACAATGAGAAACATTTTAAAATAATTTTCTTGCAACCACTAGTACAATGGGGAGTAGTAATAGAATTTATAGCCAAAACAATAAGGGTATTTCACATTAAAATTTCTTACAACAACAAACACAAGGAGAGTAATAATTTTGACAAAAATTATAATAAGGCCTCTAAGGCCATGGCTCACAACAGCTAACAAAAAATAATGAAAATAAGGTAAAAATGGACTTCTCCAAAGCTCTATTTCTTCACTAAAACTTGCAATAATACAAATGCCAAAATGGGGAAACAAGGCTATGCAAATCGCCCTCCTCCCTACCATAGACCCGCTAGTGGGTCACCCTTGAGCTAGGGAGGTAGAAAACACACGGTTTCACAATCACACCACAACATTGAAATCACCAAACACACAAAAATTATTCCCAAGGATTTGCACATAACAAAACTCAATAAAATGAGTTTGGAGGGGGTAGGGGAGTGGACCCCTCAACTCAAGAGGTCACCCCAAGAACTCCAAAAATCACAAAATCTCAAGGCCTCAAGCCATAGCAAAAATATACATATCTCCATAAATCTCAAAATCATCATGGCACTCTTGCCATCCAAATTTCTCCCAAACACTATAGAATGCCCTCAAGGCTATAAATAGTACAACAATAAGGAGGTGACATCGAGGAGGTTCACTCTCCCCCATCCCATAAGAGTTGAGCCTTACCTCCAAATGGAGGTGCTCTTACCAACATCCAACCCACACAAAAATGAAAACAACACCAAACATAAATTTTCAACACATTCACAAAAATAAAACATGCATAGGGAAATGGCTATTGCCATGGAGCTTACCTTCAAAAGCCCAAAAATGGAAGCACATTTGAAGAAGAGCCCACACTTCTCCAAGTTTTTCCAAACCTCCAAGATTTCTCCAAAACTCCCAAAAACCTCCAAGAATAGAAGAAATTTCCAAAAAAAAGAACCCCAAACTCCTCTCCAAGAGGAGATGAAATAGGCCTTCAAATTTGGCCTTGAGGAATGAGAAGGTCACACTTGTCACCTTCTCCTTCCTCATCCCATGCCATTTGCAAGGGAGAAGGAGTGTGAGGGTGACAAGTGTCTCCCTCAAATCCATTCAAACCCTCGCCTTATCCACTTGTGCTCTCACACATGTGTGAGAGACCAAGTGGAGAGGTGGTAACTCTCCTCAAGGCTCCATGAGGATAAGGGATGCCAGATGGCATCCTCTTATTCTCCAAGAGAGCCATCTCCCTCCAAGATTCTCTCACACTTGTGTGAGAGTATTGGAGGGAGATCCCACACAATTGGGGGTCTTGAAGACCCCCCAAGTCTTCTTGGTGAAGGGATCCCCAAACTTTGGGAAGGGAGATGGGTCTTTCCCAAAGCATGACTCATCTCCCACCCTTAGCCATTTTTAAATTTCGTCACATTTACTAAACCCAAGTTTAGAGTGACTAAAAGTGAGTTGTCCTAGGGTTTAGTAAGTCCAAATGGACCCTAGACCCAAGGGTTACCACCTAGGGTAAGTTTGGGACATTAATAAACACCTAGGGAGGTATAAAATCACTTTAAATGGCCCATAAATAAAATAACACCAAATTGTGTAAATGAAATGTAAATATACAACACATGATATAAATCAATTTAAAAAGGGGTAACTAGCCAAATAAATAAATCAAGCATGTACAAAAACATCATCCGATCAAACGTGATCCTCATTCCTCTTGAGAATAGATCAGTTTAACAGGGAATTACATATGTGTGAAAACTACCTCTAATTTTTCGTGGCCTGGGAATATAACCTGCGCAACTAGATCAAGCAGTCAATCACGTCATGGATAAATCATAGCCAAAGCAATAGAAATTAAAGTCATGTCATTGCATACAACATTAATCATTCACATCATAATTAAAATTAATATTACATTTCCTATTTAATATCTCATAATCATCATCAAATAATAAATCCACATAATGAATTCGTAATCACATCAATAATCATCATCAAATATATCTCACATGTCTAACATCATGACATCATCAAAATATGATCTAATCAAATCACCACAAGACTAATTGGTGCTAATCCAAAATTAGAAGATATAGTCTAAATTTGCATAATAAAAATCAATAGTCTCTAAAAGTCTGATAATGTCACCAACTATAATGTAAGATGATCAAAATAGGGAAGTGAAATAAATCAGCCTCACATCCTCCCCCCTAAGACTAAACTTCCCCTTGGAAGTCATAAAAAACGTGAGGATAAAGTGCCCTCAAACTAGCTACATCCTCCCAAGTCGCTGTGACCTTATCATAACGATCCCACTAGACCCTAACCTAGTCCAACTCTTGACCTCAAAGGCCCAACGTCTGATGAGCCAATATGCGAATTGGCTCCAAAGCCAACTACCCATCTGCCTCTACCTGTAGAGCACTCCAGTCCAATACATGAGATAAATCAGTTATATATCACCACAATACAGAAATATGAAAGACATCATGGATACGCGACAAGCTAGGTGGCAATGCTAGATGGTAGGCTACAGGTCCTATCTGCTCCAAGATCTCAAAAGGTCCTACAATCTGTGGTGTGAGCTTAGAGCCCTTTTCATAATGGATTGGACTCTTTTGTGGCCACACTCTAAGGGATACTCTATCACCAACTAAGAAGCTCTAATCTAGTTTCTTAGTATCGGCATACTTCTTCTATCTATCCTATGCCTCCTGAAGTCTCTTCCTAATCAGTGTGACCTGCTGCTCCATATCCTTAACCAACTCTAGACCAATGGCAACTCTGTCCTCTATCCGATCCCAACTCAATGGTGTCCTGCAAGGTCTGCTATATAAAGCCAGAAAAGGAGGCATACCCAACGAGCTGTGATGCCCATTATTATAGGTAAACTCAACCAGATACAAATACTCCTCCCATCTAGATTGATTGTCTATAACATACATACGAAGCATGTCCTCTAACACCTGATTCACCCACTCTGTCTGTCCATCTATCTCGGGGTGATAAGCGGAGCTAAAGTTGACCTATGTGCCCAAAGCCTGCTGTAAAATCCTCCAAAAGGCTGAAGTGAACACTGAATCCCTGTCAGAAATGATGCAGCGAGGTACCCCATGTAATCTCACAATATCATCCAAGAATACTCTCGCCACTACTGGTGCATTGTACGTCATGCGTACAGGTGAGAAATGTGCCACCTTGGTCAACTTGTCAACTGTCACCATGATGGCATCATGGCGATGTGAAGACATAGGAAGACTAACAATGAAATCTATGGAAATGGTGTCCCATTTCCACTTAGGTATCTCGTGGGGGTATAAAAGACCCGCTGGATGCTAATGCTCGGCCTTGACTCTCTGGCACTCAAGGCATCAAGCAACAAACTCTACAATATCCCATCTCATACCCACCCAATGGTACAGTTGTCGTAGGTCAGCATGCTTCTTCTTCACCCCCAGATGTGCTACATATGGTGCTCTATGAGCCTCTAATAAAACTACAGTACGTAGGTCACCTAGGCGGGGTACATAGATACGTTGTCGATGATGAAGTAACTCATCTGCCTCAAGTGAGTATCCTGCAAACTTTCCCACAAGGGCCCTCTATGATTGGATCTCTTGCTGCACCTCAAGAAACCATCCATCCTTAGGCAGATGTTGAATAATGCGTCCTCTCAAGTCCACACTCAGAGTCAAGGTCAGGATCTCATGGTACTTCTGACTCAATGCATCAACAACCACGTTCTCCTTCCCTTTGATGTAGTGGACATCAAATTCGTACTCATGAAGAAACTCCATCCAACACCATTGGCGGACGTTTAGATTCTGCAGCTGTGTGAATATGTACTAAAGGCTATGATGATTTGAATGAAGCTCAAAGCGATGACCCAATAAGAAATGTCTCCAATGAACTAGAGCATGAACCATTGCTACGACCTCCAAATCATGAGTGGGGTAGTTTAGCTCATGGGTCTTGAGCTTTCACAACTCATACACAATTGCTCTACCAACCTGCATAAGTACAGCCCCCAAACCCTCAAGTGATGCATCTGTACAAACCATAAAATCCACTGCAAGATCAGGAACCGCTAAAATGGGAGAGCTGGTAAGATGCTCCTTGAGGACTCCAAAGGCCCTCTCACACTACTCAGGCCATAGAAAACTCTTCCCTTTCTGCTGAAAGGAAGTGATGGGGTGCGCTATCAGAGAGAAACCCTCAACAAATCTATGGTAATAACTAGCTAACCCCATAAAACTTCTGACCTCTGTCACACTCGTGGGTGCTGGCCAATCTCTAATAGCCCTGATCTTTGATGGATCTATGGAGATTCCATCGCCAGATAGGATGTGCCCCAAATATTGTTCCTCTTGTTGATAACTGAGAAGGGGGGGTGAATCAGTTATCCTAATTATTTCTTCTTTTGAACTTTCTTATTAATCAATGCAGCATTGAATCAAACAAACAAACATTACCATGAAATGAGAAACACATGACACAGTATTTTTGACGTGGAAACCCTGTTAAGGGAGAAAACCACGGGGTGATTAACCCAAAGATTATTCTTTGTTAGAAGAATAAGGAATTACAAAATGGCACTTGCCAATTAGGACTCACTGCCTGAGCACACTGCTCACAAAGAGGCACACTGCCTACAAGGAGACATACTGTCTACAAAAGATAGTTATACAATACTTGAACTGATTGGAAGCATCCACATATGTTGGAGTTCAGTTCTGGTTAGGCTCAGTACACTGATCTGCTGCACTTCATCTCTCCTCTTCTCTTTATTCTACTTTTCTTTCACATACCGGATCTTTCTTACTGCTTCTACTCTGTTCTGCTCTTATTCACATGCAACACAACACAACTACACCCTCACAGCTAAATCCATCATGCATATATAACCGCACAAGTAATTTCATCACCTTTCTAGTCGGCATCCAGAATAGTCAATCTTTTCACTAATTCTGATCTGTCGGCTGAATCCTACCACATCAAGTAATGCGGATCAAGCATATACTTGTAGAAATCATTAATCATGTCAGCCAAACATGATTCATGCCTTCACAACCTTTACCATCAATAGTAACACATCCGGAAAACAGTCTGATGTTCTGTCAGTCAGTTCTTCCTTTGTTCTCATTGTCACTCAGGAATCTGGTACTCAACTATTCATATCTTTTTCCTTGTCCATCACCGGAGGCTAAATCCTTGGAATATACCACTCAAGGTAGTCCTCTTGACTTCCCCAAATCCGCACTGCACCAAGATACTTCCTCTGAGAGATCCGGACCAATCTGTTAGACCTTGCCACATGCTCTATTCTTGTTCACCGGACCACAACAATCTTCATTCTGACTTCCGGAAGAGACACACCATGACTTGCAGATATGTGGGATGACCTTTTTTGCCATCAATGACAACAACCATGAATCCATATAGTGTCTTTTGCCAACAATCTCCCCCTTTGGCATTGATGGCAACACTTAGTGAAAAATGACTAAGTGTTTACACTATGCTCCCCCTTGGCTGATGCTCTATCTTTATATACAATTTTCAGAACTCCCCCTTAGTTGGATTCCTCATTTTTCACTGCTCCTCACTCCCCCTTTGACATCAATGGCAAAGGGTAGGGTCCGTACACCAAAATTTTCAAAAATTTTACTATACTTGGCTGTATATTACATATTCACAAAAACTGAAAAATGTCTGCAAAGGATGTCTTCAATTAGATGAGTTCTGTAGCCCAACTTTGCTTCATTCTATCTAAAATTGAAATGTGACAACTCAACAAAAATGCAAAAGCTTCTACCCTCTTGAGATCTGTCGGATCATTGGTTTGGGTGGTAGTCTGAGCATCACTTATGGCCTCATGCATGGTTTCTAACTTAGGGATGATAATCCTTCTAAGTTCTCCCATCTGGTTAATTATATTCTTCCTTTCCTTTTCAAAGTTCTTTATTGCATTTGTGATTGCAATAGTTTGACATTCTTGATTTACTATGGAGGAAGAAAGAGGATCAAAACTTTGAGACAAACTCAGTAGTTTGTCCTGTTCCTCTTTTATTTTATTCTCAACTTCTACTATTGCTTTTGACCAGGAGATACAAAATTTGTAAATGTCACTGCCATCCTTAAGAGTATTTTCTAAGCTCTTTATTCCAATACTCATATTTCTTCTATCATTAGAGATTAATCCTAGTACCTCTGAGAATCTCTTATCCAAAAACTCCTTCCGGACCTTTTCTTTAGCTGATTTTTTTAGGGATTCAAAATGTGTACCAACACTGCTGACTAAGGTTTTGAGATTACCAGAAGAGGAGGCTGCGGGATCTTTCTGGACTGATGGCATAATCTTCTCAAGCACTCCGGAAGCAGCCTCTATCAACTCACAGTCTTCCATATGAGACTTTAGGAGTTTTTCATTTGCCTTAGCATTAGCAAATGAAGCTATCTTCATTGTCTACACCGGAGAGAGGGAATTAAAGTTGAATGGGCCTTGTAGCAACTCCGATTCATCAATCTCTATTGCTTCTTTGCTCAGAAATTTTTGAACGGTTTGTGCAGTGTCTCTTGCCAGAGACAGATGTTTCTTCTCTTCTGCAGTCTTGGAGCTGTCCATTGAAATTTTCTCTTTCTCCACATTCTTACCATTATCAGTTGTGGTTTTCTCTGGTGAAGTCTTCTGTTCTTTTGCAATCTTTGCACTATCACCTTCTTTTTCCTTCACCGCTGCTCTTTTCTCTTGTATTTTCTCTTCTTAGTTGGATCTGGAGACTGTATGGGAAACCGAAGGAGAGATGTTAGTCTGTTCAAGGGCCACTTCTTCCGGAGCAGAGGATTCCAGGTCCATAGTTTTTTCTGTACCTAAGTCCTCTACAATAGGAAGATTAAACCTTTTGAAGGCCTTCCGAAGGATCTCTTCTGTATCCATGGCTGCCTTGTCAGTCTCACCAAGCATGAGTTTATTCATCCTTGCTTTACTTCTGAACTCATCTTTGCAGTCTTTGAATATTATGTTCATTGTCTTGGGATCAATTTGAGGATATAGTTGAATAGCTATCTGCTCCTGGATCTCAAGATCTTTTGCCTGGGCATTGTTCTTTCTTATTTCTAATTCCTTCTCTAGACTCTTAGGAATTTCAGAGATAATCTCAATAAAAGCTTTATTGTAAATGTTAAGATACCTGATAGTAGCTTCCTGTAGGATCTTTTGGTCAGCCTCATTGTAGTCATCATAGAATTCGGCCACTGGTTGAAGGTTCCCATCCACAGTGACTGATTTGATTACACTGTCTAGAGACAGGGTGGGCTTTTCAACAAATTTCTCTGCCATTTCTTCCTTGTCTTGGTCTGTGGAGGGTTTACCGGATCCTTTCTTCTTCTGCTTCTTTATTTCTTTTACTCCCTCATCTGATTCAGTTTCTTCTTCATCTCTTTGACTCTCATAAGCCCTTGTGGCTTTCGTCTTGGATCTTTTGCCAGATGCCTGGACTTCCGGTTTTGAGCTTTTGGTTGTGGGAGGTGCAGATCTTTTTGATGATCTGGTCCGGGTGGAGGTTTCAACCGGAACACTTTCTTCACTTTTCTTTTCTACCCTCTTCTTCTCTTTCTCATCCCCTTCCTTCTTCTTTCGGTGAGCATCAAGTGCCTCCATGGAGATCCCAAGGCCTTGTGCTATGTGTTCTACTTCTTTTCTAACCTTCCTCTTGATCTCTGGTTCTCTGAGTTCAACATGAATTTTTATACTCAGTTCCTCAAATGTTCCGAACCTTTCTGCCTTTGGATCTTTAGGCTGACTTAGCATGTGTTGAACATGTAGCTCCACAATCTGTTCATCCACTTCATATCCCATGGGCATGATCCACACAGTTCTTGGTTCTACTGCCTCCATTAGGCACTGATCTATTTCTACCATAAAGCATACTGTGTCTTTGTACTTTTCAACAAGAGACTGGGGTATTCTTTCTCTTGCATGCATCATGCTCTAGAAGTTCTTGAAATATCCCCACAGGGCTATTTTTCTTGCTTTAGCATCCCCAAGTCCATGCAAATAATCTCTGATTTGGATGGCAACTGGTCTGTCATTCTACCATATCCATCCACTGGATCCGGGAAGCTCATTCATGTAATAAAAGAAGAGACAAAGGATCAAATTGCTATACTTGAAGGAGTTTTTCTTGTCCTTCTTGATCTTCTGCAGATTTTCCAAAAGTTGGTTTAGAAGAAGCTCACACAAGTCATAGTCTGCATTTTCCTTTAGCATTTGATAAGCTGTGTAAATAGCAGTTCCCAGTACTGAATTTTCCCTACTGGAGTGATAGATCTTGTAACCAATTATCATAGATGCAAATTTGACATCCGGTTCAGTGATGTCTTCAATTGTCATAGCTCTCTTATCAAATTTAGATCCGGTTGCATCACTAACTATCTGATTTTTGACAAACTTGAGAATAGGTAGTCCACCGGATGAGTGCAAACAGGTTACAGCCCTAATTGTATCTTTGGTAATCTTGAAAGGCTTGTTCAACCATAGGAAATTGTCATGCACTCTACTTAGTACATATCGGACCCATTCATCTTCTTCAAAATAGGGGAAATGAATGCACTATGCAAAGTGTTTATCCCGGATGGCTTTGTCCTGAGGTTTAATCTCAAAGGAGTCATCTATCAACTGTTTATGATAGATATCCATCAATTTTGATTCTCCAAAGTCTTCAAAATTTGCATGAATGTAAACCCTAATGTCCTCCGTATGCAATACACCATGCGAAACACTAGAGAAGGCTCCTAGTGGATCTACCTCCAAAGATTTGTATGGATGTTTCTTGAATGTGGGGCGAGGTCTATCAGAGATCTTAACTATATTCAGAGTAGCCATTTTTCAAATATTTGCAGTGAGATGTTGAAAACAGAAAATACCTTATGCGCCTTCAGTTACACGGAGTGGTTGGATTGATTTCTGTATGTAATGATTTCTGCAAGAGATCTTTGGCGAACTTGATGACTCTTGTTGTAGAGCTCCACTTTTCACTTCTTCTTGAGTGCAGAATGAGCAAGTGATTTATGAGAGATCACTTATATTGCTCCGCAAACCCTAATATCTGATGGCAATAAATGCTCGACCTACATTATTCCAGTTTGCCTTATTCAGATAACTTGAAGAACCAGATCAGTCCTGATCTATGAACATCATGCGGATCTTCCAACCATGAACAAATCAAGATGACACATTACAAGGACATCCCAAACACTCTGTCTAATCCGCAGAATAAGACAATGCACTTCTGGATCTCTCCGGAGCATCTCTCAGAACAGGTCTTACTTGATCGATCACAACTTCTTCACATATTCATGTGGACCTCTGAAATCTTATCTGGATCATCTCAAGACTTATATCTTCAAAACCCTTTACTCCGCATCTTGTGCCACATCCGTAACCACTTGATTGGCTGGGGGAACAGGATTTTCTTTGAGTCTCCCCCTGAGCCAGAGCTCACTTTTTAATTTCTGGAAGGAATATCAGTACTAGAGTCTGGTGCGGATCCAACTTCTATATTCTTAAAACTTTTCTTCACCCAAATCTTGTTCATCTAGTTCCTAACTTCATCCGCATTCATCTTTTGTTTACCCTTGTCTTGATTCTGATTATACACTGGACCTCTTTTGTCCTAATTCTTGCTTCTACAGACTTTTGCATTATGACCAGACCTATTACAGATTTGGCAAATAACATTTCCTTGCATATTTGACTGATAACCTCTTGATCTGCATTGATTAGCCATATGACCTACTCTATTGCATGCAAAGCATCTACCATTGAATGATTTGTTTATTTGCATATTTCTGCATTCATGAGACTTGTGTCCATACCTTTTGCAGTTAAAGCACTGTCTGGAGAAGGATGAATTAGTCTGATTCATTCTCTTTTTGCACTGATTAGCTTTGTGACCAAAGTGATTGCAGCTGTGGTAGTATCCATTGAAGGATGGATATCTTTGAGCATTGGGCTATCTTATCGGAGGTCTTCTAGGCCTATTCCTTGGATTTTCTGATCCAAAATTCTTTTGACCGGATCCGGAGCTTTCTCCTTTCTCATATCCCAAACCATACTTGTCATCTGCCCTCTTTTGACTTCCAAGAAGAACTTCAAGTTGAGCAGAACTTATCTTGAATTTTTCTTTATATTCATTTGCTATTTGAAGATCTCTTTTGAGAGAGACAAATTTGATCCTCAAGTTTTTCTTCATTATCTTTGGCATCTTCAAGATCAGATTCAAGATGTCTGATAATCCTGTCCATCTGGTGGCATTCTTCTGATTTCTCTTTAAGAGATTGTCTTAGATTGTCTTCAACTTTTCTTTTCTCTTCAATCTCTTGAGTAAACTTTATAACTCCTGATTCCATTTCATGTCTTACCATGATGACTTCTTTTGATAACTTTTCACATAACTTGGTTTTCTCAGTCAATTCTTCATTTGTATTACTTTCTTTACTTTGTCTTGCCAATTGTTGGAGCAGCTCCTTTCTCTTTTTCATAGAGAGACTTAATTTGTCCTTTAGTTCTCTCATGAATTCATCAGCCTGTTTGAGTCTTTCCTTTAATTCATTGACTTCAGAGTTTGACTGTTCAAGATCCTCAAGGGCAGTCTTGAGTTGCTCCCTTAAACCATATGCATCCATTTGAACTCCCAGATCTTCCTCAAGCTGTTAGGCTCTATTAGGAGAAACTTAGCTTTGATACCAATTATTGATAACTGAGAAGGGGGGTGAATCAGTTATCCTAATTATTTCTTCTTTTAAACTCTCTTATTAATCAATGCAGCATTGAATCAAACAAACAAACATTACCATGAAATGAGAAACACATGACACAGTATTTTTGACGTGGAAACCCTGTTAAGGGAGAAAACCATGGGGTGATTAACGCAAAGATTATTCTCTATTAGAAGAATAAGGAATTACAAAATGGCACTTGCCAATTAGGGCTCACTGCCCGAGCACACTGCTCACAAAGAGGCACATTGCCTACAAGGAGACACACTGTCTACAAAAGATAGTTATACAATACTTGAACTGATTGGAAGCATCCACATATGCTGGAGTTTAGTTCCGGTTAGGCTCAGTACACTGATCTGCTGCACTTCATCTTTCCTCTTCTCTTTATTCTGCTTTTCTTTCACATACCGGATCTTTCTTACTGCTTCTACTCTGTTCTACTCTTATTCGCATGCAACACAACACAACTACACCTCTCACAGCTAAATCCATCGTGCATATATATCCACAGAAGTAATTTCATCACCTTTCTAGTCGGCATCCAGAATAGTCAATCTTTTCACTAATTCTGATCTGTCGGCTGAATTCTACCACATCAAGTAATGTGGATCAAGCATATACTTGTAGAAATCATTAATCATGTCGGCCAAACATGATTCATGCCTTCACAACCTTTACCATCAACAGTAACACATCCAGAAAATAGTTTGATGTTCTGTCAGTCAGTTCTTCCTTTGTACTCACTGTCACTCAGGAATCCGGTACTCAACTATTCATATCTTTTTCCTTGTCCATCACTGGAGGCTAAATCCTTGGAATATACCACTCAAGGTAGTCCTCTTGACTTCCCCAAATTTGCACTACACCAAGATACTTCCTCTGAGAGATCCAGACCAATCTGTTGGACCTTGCCACATGCTCTATTCTTGTTCATCGGACCACAACAATCTTCATTCTGACTTCCGGTAGAGACACACCATGACTTGCGGATATGTGGGATGACCTTTGTTGCCATCAATGACAACAACCATGAATCCATATAGTGTCTTTTGCCAACACCTCTATCCTGAAAAATGCACACTTTGCTAAGTTGCCATAAAGATTTTGCTCCCTCAAACACTGCAAAACCTGATGTAAGTGCTCCTCATGCTCCTCCTTGGTCCGTGAATAGATCAAAATGTCATCGAGGAAAATAATCATGAACCGATCCAAGTAGGTACAGAACACCCCTTTCATGAGACTCATGAACAGTGCAGGGGCATTTGTCAGACCGAAGGGGACCACAGTGAACTCATAGTGGTGATATCGAGTCTAGAAGGCGGTCTTATCGATGTCTGCCTCTGTGATATGTAATTGATGGTAGCGAGAACACCCTGGCTCCCTGCATCTAATTAAAGAGATCATCAATCCTGGGCAGAGGGTAATAGTTCTTCACCGTCACCTTAGTCAACTACTTATAATCCATACATAATCGAAGAGACCCATCCTTCTTCTTCACGAAGATGACCGGAGTGCCCCAAGGTGAAACACTCAGTCGGATGTGCCCCTTCTTGAGAAAGTCCTCAAGCTACAACTTGAGCTTTGTGAGCTCATGATTGGTCATCTTGTAGGGTGCACAAGACACTAGCTTGACAGCTGGCACTAAATCAATATGAAAGTCTACCTCACAACGGGGTGGCATCCCTAGTAACTTTTCTAGAAACACATTGGAAAACTCTCTCAAAATGGGATGGTCATCTAATGATGCCTCAAGCTTGTCCTTTGATCTATCACTCACTATAATAGTGAACATCTGGCATCCCTTCTGCATGCAGTACTTAAGCTACTGAGTGGATATCATACAAACTGCTGTGGGCTTCTGAATGCCTACTATCTCAACTAATATACCATGATCGTCTAAGAAGCTAATCACCTTTCGGCAACAATCTAGCTTGGCTCTATGAGTCACAAGCCAGTCCATACCCAAAACCATATCATAGGATCCTAATGTCATAACTCTAAGGTCACATACTGTAGTAAAGGGTCCCAAAGATATCTCACAGTCGTGGACTAAGGCATCTACTGTCATCTTGGCCCCTGAGGCCAACTCAACCTCCCACCTATCGCCCTACCTAGAGGCCACCAGCTTGCAATGCTCCACTAACGATGGAGATATGAAAGAGTCAGTAGCACCAGAGTAAAAAAGAATAGAAATGGGGCACCCCCTATCATACCTGATGTCTCAATCACTTGTGCCTAAAAATTAGCTTGGTGATTATCAACTGCTGCGAACATACGGTGGGACCTACCCACATCCCCAACTGTTAGCTTTGATCCTCCTACATGAGGTTGTCCCCTTGTTGTAAAGCCCTATGGGCACTCTCTAGCTAGATTTCCCGCTCCACCACAAACATAGCATGGGCCCCTAGCCTGTACTTGTCCAGTCTGAGTCCTACCTGACTATTGTTGTCCAAATTGACCTGTGGACTCCTGTGAACCCCTGTAGGAATGTTGTGACCTTGTGAGTCCTGCAGGTGGTCCCTACTGCCTCTGGTCCCTGCGCAGGCCCTACTACTACCAACCTCGATTATAACCCCCATGTGCCCTCTGTTGTGGCCTGGATCTCTACTGCTGCTACGGCTGTTGCTGCTGTGGAGGCCTAGGAGGTAAGGATGAGGAACTAAATCCTCCTTTCTAAGGTGGCGGCGGCGGTCTACGGTAACTTTGCTGATGCTGCTACTACCCACGATCTTGAAACTGATGGTGTGAACTATGGCCTCGTCCTTGTATCTCCTCAGCTATGTATGCCTTCTCGGCAACATCACTCAATGTCTAGGGGTCTGCCATATGTATAGGCCCTACTATGCTATGGTTCAACCCTCTGATAAACTTATGAACCAGGAGTTTCTCATCATGGAGATACTCTGCATATTGAGACAACTCGGTGAATATGCCCTCATACTGAGCAACAATAAGCCCTCTTTGCTGAAGATCGTGAAACTCATCTATGCGACACTGTTTGTAGTGATCTGATAAATATCATGCATTGAAGTGCTCAATGAAAGTCTCCCATGTGAGTGTGTCCAATGATAGATGGCGCTTGCACTCCTCAGTGCGCCACCAAGTAGCTGTTGTATCTCGCAACAGGTGGATTTCCACACATGCCTTCGTGTTTCCCTCATAAGGACACAACGCGAAGCATCTATCTAGACTGATGAGCCAAGCCTTAGCTTTAGCTCCCTCTATGGTCCCGATGAATGTAGGAGGATTTAGCCTTAACAAATCCCTGATGGGGTCTCCTCACTCTTTGTGCACTTTGATAGGCTCATCCGCATAATAATCATAAGGCCTGTGAATAATTTGCTCCACTCTCATTGCCTCCTCATGCCTAGCATGATGTGGAGGGCTCTTGCTACGGGCCTTGTAGGCTAATCCAACCTCCACCGCCATCGTATCTGGTACCTCAACATACGGCTCCACCTGTGGTGCCTCTCACGGCTTGACATGGGGCTCAACACGTGGCTCCACACATGACTTTTCTCATGGCTCCATGCGTGGCTCCTTTCACGGATCAATGCAGAGCTTAGCACATGGCTCTATGCATAATGCAACTGTGGCTAGTGGTAGCCTATCTAGCACTACCTGTAGTGTATGTAATATCTGCGACCCAATATCATGTATAGGTGGGGCCTGAGGTGCCTGCTGTGCCTATGGTTCCAGCAGCCCCTGACCCTCAGCTGAAGAGTCACTATAAACCTCTACGGACTCTGTGCGGCATGAACGCACTCACCGAGCTTGTCGGGGAGGCATCCTACAAAAATGAGGTAATTACAAATTAATCAAAATTGTAGAATAATAATGTACCCAAACAAGCCTAGTGTTTAAACTTGGGCTCTGATACCAAATGCCATGCCCATATTTCCCATGCAGTCACAACATGCAACACACATGTCATGTCCACATTTGACATGTGGTCATGACACGAACTATCAAAAACTTTTCCATGTGTCCCTAGAAACCCCCTCGTACGCGTCTGCATGCTCGGTGGCAATACACATAAGGCATAAACATGTCAATCATATTTGGGGAAGTGCATCTACGTATGCAATCCCTTGTGTGATGAAAGATGACTAGGGGGTTATGCGACATGATGTGCACCGCTTCTAGGGTTAGAATGGATTTAATTCAAACCCTTAGTTTTCTAAGCGAAAGAGATGATTTCGACCAAATCAACATCAAACCCTAACTCTAATGCAATAATAAAATTGAATATAATAACACATCCAATGGTATGTTGGTCGCATGATAAAATAGAGTGATTAAATGAAAGTTGTAAAAATGCCATAAAAATAAAACCCTAAAATCTGGGAAGCATAACACGTTTTCAATAATTGAAATAAATATTTTAAAAGGAAAACCCTAAGAAGTAATTAATGCAAAAATTAAAATAATCAAATAATAGGAGGATGAATTAAATAAATTTCCAAGCTTAAATAAATTTAACCACTCAACAAAATTATAAAATTCGAATTAAATAATTGACTAAATTAAAACTCAATACTTAATTCTTTTAATAAATATAATTTCAACAATTATATTTATTAATTAACTCAAGTTAAAATAATTGAGAAAGGGGGAAAGTTAAAACATCTCTCCCTGTAAAATAATAAAATCGAATTAAAGTCCACTAGGAAAAACAATGAGGATGGCCAAATTTTAAGATGATTGACAAAGGGATAAGGGATCCCAAGAAAATCAAATATCCCATCCTCATTAATTTAAACCCCACAAGGAATAAATATTCCCAAACCAAAAAGATATAAGTCCAAAAAAAATAAAGAATACAAGGAAAGACATCACAATTCAAAAAGGCCTAAAAAGTAAATGAGAGGGAATATAATTTCCCGTGCATATGAAAAGAATAAAAGAGAAAATTAAAAAGAAACCTCTAGTTTCCCTCTCACCCATCAAAGCCCTAATCATTATTTTATTGTTGTCTAAGAGAAGCCCTAAACTTATTTTACTATTTTCTTTATGGCAACCCTAACTTATTCTTTTGTTTTCCTCTCATTTGTTTTGTTTTCTCTTCTTCTCTATTGTATTTTGTTTTGTTGCAGGTTGAAGTCCTCTCCTCCATGGTTGCCATGAAAACACATAGAGGTATATGTATTGTATATACCCTGTAGGGTTTGTGTAAATGCTCATTTCTCTTTATATATATATGTATACATTTATACATATATACATATATATATAACTAAATATATACATTTTCCTAAAACCAGAAGATATTTATATGGGTATATTCATTTTAAAATGCACTGATATATACATATATCTTTGTACTTGTATTGCAGATTAAAGAATATTGAGCAGACAAGAACAACGGCCAAAAGGCAAAATGAAAGGCGACGAGGGATGAGGTGTTGCTGTCGCTACGGATCTGTGGTGCTGGAGTTGGGGGTTTAAAGGCGAGGGGGAGGGGTCTCCTCCCCACACCCCCCTACATTTACAACAAACATAAACAGTGGGTGGCGGCTTATGGCTGCCGCTCACTATGAATTTTTTTTTAAAGTCCAAAACCCTCCACCGAAACCCTAGATTATGGGTTCGGCCCAAAAAAAAGTTTAGTCTTGTATTTCTCTATTTCAAAAATTTAATTTCCATCTGGTTTATTTTATATATACATTTTGCTTAATGATTGCAGTATATATATATATATATATATATATATATATATATACAGTTAATTAAAAAAGATGGTAAATCAGATTTGCAACTTAAATAAAAAACCAGTAATATGCATTTTTTTTTAAAGCAATTATACAACAACATTATATATATTTTTTCTCTTTCTTATCCTTTCTTATAACAGAAAATTAATTAAGGCAAAAATCACATATACCCCTTTGAAAACCAATATTCTCCCTTCTACTAATATTTTACAGTCTCATTTCTATTTTCTGGGAACATGAAAAATAGTTTGAACAGTAACTTATTTTATTTCTAAAGCCCATTTCAATAGCACTAATTTATTTGCTCTTCTATTTAGCATACCACAACTTCAAACTACAACATATACATTTTTGATAATTTATTTATTTTTAATACAAAAAGCAATAACTATATTTATTTTTTTAAATGAAGAGACAACAAACTATATTTTTCCTTTGGCAACTATTCAAACTCATAACAACAACAGTGACAAAATAATCATATTCTTAACATCACAATGAGAGGCATTTTATAATAATTTTCTTGCAACCACTAGTACAATGGGGAGGAGTAATAGAATTTACAGCCAAAACAATAAGGGTATTTCATAGTAAAATTTCTTACAATAGCAAACACAAGGAGAGTAATAATTTTGACAAAAATTACAATAAGGCCTCTAAGGCCATGGCTCACAACAGCCAACCAAAAATAATGCAAATAAGGTAAAATTGGACTTCTCCAAAGCTCCATTTCTTCAATAAAAACCTGCAATAATACAAATGCCAAAATGGGGAAACAAGGCTACGCAAATCACCCTCCTCCCTACTATAGATCCACTAGTGGGTCACCCTTGAGCTAGGGAGGTAGAAAACACACAGTTTCACAATCACACCACAACATTGAAATCACCAAACACACAAAAATTACTCCCAAGGATTTACACATAACAAAACTCAATAAAATGAGTTTGGAGGGGTTAGGGGAGTGGACCCCTCAACTCAAGAGGTCACCCCAAGAACACCAAAAATCACAAAATCTCAAGGCCTCAAGCCATAGCAAAAATATACATATCTCCATAAATCTCAAAACCATCATGGCACTCTTGTCATCTAAATTTCTCCCAAACACCATAGAATGCCCTCAAGGCTATAAATAGTACAACAATAAGGAGGTGACCTCGAGGAGGTTCAGTCTCCCCCACCCCATAGGAGTTGAGCCTTACCTCCAAATGGAGGTGCTCTTACCAACACCCAACCCACACAAAAATGAAAAAAACACCAAACATAAATTTCTAACACATTCACAAAAATAAAACATGCATAGGGAAATGGCTATTGCCATGGAGCTTACCTTCAAAAGCCGAAAAATGGAAGCACGTTGGAAGACGAGCCCACACTCCTCCAAGTTTTTCCAAGCCTCCAAGATTTCTCCAACACTCCCAAAACCTCCAAGAATAGAAGAAATTTCTAAAAACAGAACTCCCAACTCCTCTCCAAGAGGAGATAAAACGGGCCTTCAAATTTAGACTTAAGGAATGAGAAGGTGACACTTGTCACCTTCTCCTTCCTCATCCCATGCCACTTGCAAGGGAGAAGGAGTGTGAGGGTGACAAGTGTCACCCTCTAATCCATTCAAACCCTCACCTTATCCACTTGTGCTCTCACACATGTGTGTGAGACCAAGTGGAGAGGTGGTAACTCTCCTCAAGGCTCCATGAGTATAATGGATGCCACATGGCATCCTCTTATTCTCCAAGAGAGCCATCTCCCTCTAAGATGCTCTCACACGTGTGTGAGAGTCTTGGAGGGAGATCCCACACACTTGGGGGTCTTGAAGACCCCCCAAGTCTTCTTGGTGAAGGGATCCCCAAACTTTGGGAAGGGAGATGGGTCTTTCCCAAAGCATGACTCATCTCCCACCCTTAGCCATTTTTAAATTTCATCACATTTACTAAACCCAAGTTTAGAGTGACTAAAAGTGATTTACCCAAGGGTTACCACCTAGGGTAAGTTTGGGACACTAATAAACACCCAGGGAGGTATAAAATCACTTTAAATGGCCCATAAATAAAAGAACACCAAATGGTGTAAATCAAATGTAAATATACAACACATGATATAAATCAATTTAAAAAGGGGCAACTAGGCCAAATAAATAAATCAAGCATGTACAAAACATAATCTGATCAAATGTGATCTTCATCCCTCTAGGTAATGGATCAGTTTAACAGGGAATTACATATGTGTGAAAACTACCTTCAATTCCTTGTGGGCTGGGAATATAACCTGTGCAACTAGATCAAGTGGTCAATCACATCATGGATAAATCATAGCTGAATCAACTGAAATTAAAGTCATGTCATTGCATACAACATAATCATTCACATCATAATTAAAATTAAAATTGCATTTCCTATTTAATATCTCATAATCATCATCAAATAATAAATCCACATAATAATCTCATAATCACATCAATAATCATCATCAAATCTATCTCACATGTCTAACATCATGATAGTATCAAAATATGATCTAATCAAATCACCACAAGACTAATCAATGCTAATCCAAAATCAGAAGATATAGTCTAAATCTACATAATGAAAATCAATAGTCTCTAAAAGTCTAATAATGTCACCAACTATAATGTAAGACGATCAAAATAGGGAAGTGAAATAAATCGGCCTCACAGTTAAAGCCCCTAAAACAAAGTTATTATTTGAGCTTCATTTATTGTGAGTTAATCCTCACCGTGGTTTTTCCCTTCTAAGGTTTTCCACATATATTTGGTGTTATGTGTTGTTGTGCATTGTGCTAATATTTCATGTTCATGTTAATGATGTGATTTTTAAGTTCTGATCTGCTCTGGATAAGTTGAAGTTGTTAAATTTGAAGAATTGTTTATATTCTGATTCACCCCCTCTCAGTCTCTTGATGTGTCTAACAATTGGTATCAGATCCAAGTTCCTCTAAAGGAAGCTTAACCACTTGAGCAAGGTTTAGGATGGCATGAGGAGTATCCAACAAGATTCCCAGGGTCGATGGAATAAACTATGGTTTTTGGAAGGTAAGAATGGAAGGCTACATCAATTCACTAGGATGTGGAGTTTAGGATTCTGTCAAGAAAGGGTACACTATCCCTTCTTCTATTCCAACAAATACAGATGAAATCAAGAAGTATGATAATAATGCCAAGGCCAATTTTGCTATCACGAGTGGATTAAGTGATTCAGAATTTCAAAGGTGTTAAGTTGTATCTCAACTCAAGAAGTTTGGAATAAACTTGAAACTATTTATGAAGGAGATTAGAAAGTGAAGCAAGCCAATATGAAAATACTGAAGAATAGATTTGAATCCCTAAAGATGTTAGGAGAAGAAAATATTGTAGGTTTCATGTTCCAGGTGAATGAAGTAGTCAATGGTATCAAAGGTCTTGGTGGAGAATTAAAAGAAGATGAGATTGTGAAAAAGGTCCTGAGATCTCTTCCCAAATCATATAGTTCCAAAGTATCTTCTATTGAGGAGATTGCTGACCTGGATACATACTCCTTAGACTAAATGTTTGGGACCCTCACTACTTTTGAAATGAGAGAGTTTGAGAGAGATGTTCCAAAGAAAGAAGTTGCTTTCAATTCAGTAAAAAAGACAAAGGATGAGACTATAGATGAAGATGAAAGTCCTGATGATGCTCAAGCAAATTTTGTAAGAACTTTGAAGAAAGGCTCTGGAAAATACAAACATAAGTTACCCTTCAAATGTTTCAATTGTGGAAAGGTTGGTCACTTTTCTTCTAAATGTCCTCTTAAAGAAACTAAGAGAAGTAACATAAATAGTAAATTCAAAAGGAGTCTATTTTCCATAGAAGATAGTTGTTCTTTAGAAGATGAGGATCATGATGATTCAAATGATGAAACACTTTTCTTGGCCATGAGTGTTGGTGACAAAAAGAATGAGGTTGGAAAATGTGATACCTTGCAAGTAGTTCAAAACAATGAAAAATCAATGGTTTTATGGACTGCCTTCCATGCAAAAGAAGAAACTAAAGCTTGGGTTATTTACAGTGGTTCTTTAAATCACATGACCGGTGAAAAAGAAAAATTCATAAGCCTTGAGAAGTGGGATGGTGGAGCTGTTAAGTTTGGAGGAGATGAGTCAGCTCATATTTGTGGAAAAGGTGTCAGCTCTATTGATGGAAAGAACATGACTAAGGATGTTCTCTATGTCAAAGGATTACAACACAATCTTCTTAGTGTCAATTAGATGTGTAGAAAAGGTTACAATCTTACTTTTCATGCTAATGGCTATGAAATCAGAATGGTAGGATACATAAAGCTTGTTGCAGAAGGTATCAAGACATATGGTGATATTTATCACTTGAAAGAAGCAAATGGAAGAACATGCCTATTGATTCAATCCACTGAGTGTTGGCTATGGTGCAAAAGAATGGGACACAAAAACTTTGATAACTATTGTCATGTGAAATTACACCCTATTTGAAGCTGGTTCAAACACTTCAATGACACAATGGGACTGGTCTCATGGTGTGGGACCTTGCAAATGAGATTAGAACTCCAGAGAAGGCTGGTTCCTCTTTCTAAGCTTAAGGCCCAAAGAATTAAACTAAATCTAGTGCTAATGCTTGCAGGGGAAAAGGGTAAGAAAGATTTTTGAAATAAGAGGAGGTGATGCACCAGATTAGGAATGTTTAGCTGCAATTGAATCAACACAACAAAAATCTCAAAACTGAGAAGAACTCACATAGACTCATACTAATTCTAACAGAGGTCAGAGCAGAAACAATGGAGATACGAAAGGGACTGTTATGCGCACAATATATAACTCACACTAATTCAAAAGTAGACACATTGCAAAAATGATGAGAGAGGCAAAATATATCAGTGTATATTGATTGTGGAGGTCAAATAACCATTACAAAGGAAGGAGAATTATGCAGAAAAAATAGACATAGAATAATCAATTACATTCATTGTTGAACAATCAACTAGAGACACACAAGGCTCAATAGAAGAACATTATCCATCAAATCCAGTTGGTTCGTGTAATTGCACTATAGAGGTCTGGTTACAAAATATCTCTAACCTGCAATAGCCTAGAAGAATAGCTAACAAAAATACCTTGCATTTTGACATATTTATAAAAAAATTAGCACTCTACAATGGTGGCACTGGAGTTGGTCAATTGACCCAGGACATGCCATGCTTCTATTAAATTTCTGACCCTGAATATCTATTGAAAACCTATGAATTGGGACAATGGCCACTCCTCTGACAAGCCTACAACTTGCAAAAGAGATCGCTTGCATGAATGGATGGTAGGCATATTAAAGAGGAAAGGCCTGGAGTCCTATTTTTTCCCTAAAATCTACTTTGTAGCTACATTTGTACTCCAACATTGAAGAATTTTCATGTTTCAACCACTTTCATTTGGCTTTTGTATGCAAAAATTTAATACTGGTACCTCTCCATAAAAAAATGTTGTGATTTAGGGAGAGGCAATATTTTACAATACTTCAACATGTTGTACTCATTTTCCCTTCATGATGCCTTTGAATTTACCATGGGCGACGACCTCAGAATCATCGGGTTCCATTTTCATGATTTTACTCTTTATCTTGCTTATCGATGAAAATTTTGCATTCTGAACCTTTCTTTACTTCTCCTTTTAGCTTCTTATACCTTCATTTGGTGAATCTTCAATTTCTAGAACTATTTCTGGATATCATTTTCCTTATCGACAAACTATCTTCTTCTTGAACTTTGCTTGGTTATCTCTATTTTGCTTCTATCATCAATTTGTTCTTTTCTCAAACTATCACTATTATAGAAACAACAATATATGATTAAAAAACTACTAAAAGCTGCATATAAATGACTAAACATGGTCACGTGACCATTAGTAGTTTATTTCTAGTCATTTATAATGTGACCAAATTGATGACTAAACCATTTTTAGTCATTTATTGGTTGTTTTGATTGATCGATTTGGTAGTATATTTAGTTGTTAATTTAGTCATTGATTGTTGTAAACTGGTCACTTATTTAGTCATTTTTATTCACTGATATATTTAGTCATTGATTGTTGTTAACTGGTCACTTATTTAGTCATTTTTATTCACCGATTTTTGTCCATTAGTAGTGTATTTAGTCATTAATTTTAATCATCATTTTGATCAATTTGGTAGTTTATTTAATTGTTTTTGTTCACTAATTTCTATCAACTAGTAGTATATTGATACATTGTTTATTAATTGTATAATCATTATGTTTAGTCATGTTTATTCATTGCTCTATCAATTGGTAGTATATTTAGTCAATTGGTAGTTTATTTAATTGTTTTTGTTCACTGATTTCTGCCTAAAAGTGCTAGAAATGAGACAATGCTTTTGAGGTTTAAACATAAAACACAGAAAAACATAATCAATCATTCATTTGCACATAATGAAACAACTATTAAGAAGGCAAAATATGAAAATTTTATTGAGAAAAGGTGTTCTTACAATAGATACAAGACTTAAATATGTGTCTTTGCTTTGAAAAATGTGTTACAAAGTGTGTTTCTTAGTGTTGTGATTGAGAAAATTGAGTTACAATGCTCTATTTTTTGCTTATACAGCTCCAAAATTGCATGAAAGAACTACTTGAAAAATGAATCCTAAGGGTCCTATATCTCATCCCATACATGAAGCCTAAGGGTCCTATGTACATCCTGACTTCCTTCACTCACAAGCTGCTCTAAAAATTATTTCAATAATCGAAGCTGGTTCCTGGAATAATCAAAGACAAAACAAGAACTGTTAGCTTAATATAAACCTTATGGAAATTGAAAAATAGGTTTGGAGATTTTATACATTACCTTTTTCTCTCATTCTTCAACAAGTGGTTCAATAGGAAGGAGAGAATGAACATAAAGAATAAGACCTTTGATGAAGTCCTCAGGACAATAATCATCAAGCAACTAACCAACAACTAAAGGAGCATTATCAAATTAGTAAAAAAAATCATCAATTTCAAAGATCATCAAACTTTATAATGTTAAGTACTAAGAACATAATATGCTTATATTCTAAGTGCACCTTTAGCAGTATCATAGACATAATCAAGATTCTCTTATTCCAGTAGTTTTCCCACTACATCAGCACCCTTGACACCAACATTAGAAGCAATTATATGTATAGGAGACTTCAAAAAATAGAAAAAACAAATGATTAAACACTAAGATAAAGCCTATTTCTAGACATAAACAAAAGAAAGTCTAGGTTAGTAATTTATACCTTCAATGCATTCTAAATTATCTAAACTCCAATCTTCTGGTCAAAGTTGGTTGTAGGAATTGTATCAAGCTCTTTTGTTGCATAGAGAAGAGCAACACCACCACCTAGAATGTATCTTCCAGTAAGCACAGAGCTTTAACCTTCCTAACAAAAATATTACCATCTCTAATGCTTTAATGAAATTTACAAATTTGTTTACCTGGTAAAATGCTCTTCTCTACTGCTGCCTTCATTGTATTCAATGAATCAGTGACTATCTTTTTTCTCTCCAACTTAAAGCTCACTGGCTCCTCCAATCTAAATTAAATAAAAACGACCATCAAAAAATCTAGATACAATGTATCATCCTAATTTGAAAATATTAAAATTATCTTCAGACAACTGATCACAGTTTGATTATAAGTTAAACCTTGAGAACAACTCCTTCTGATAGATTTACCAACCTCTCTTGGAGATTTTCTTTGTCATAATCAGATGTGCTTGCTTCACTATTAGTATAGATCTGTGACCAAATATTTTGTTAGCCATGCCAAGCATACCAACACAAATCTCTTATCATCTCTATTGTCACCAAGCATTATAGTCTTGCAAAAATATTATCACACTTCACTCTAATAAAACTCACCTGCTCACATCTCTCTTCAATTGTTTTTTTGTCACCACCTCCATCAAGAATTATATTATCATCCTTAGATATAGTCACCTAGAATAAAGAACAACTAATCTTATCATACAACAAAATGTTAAAATGACAAAGAATTTGAGTAACAACACAACATAAACCTTGTCCATGGATGACAGCAACATTATATGCCTATATACAACGATGCTACTATGTTTACCTACCTTCTTAGCTATTCCAAGCATGCCAAATTCTACTTTGTCAAGATTCATACCAAGATCCTCTGATATGACCTGAAGATAGCTACCAGCCATAAATACTTTTTCTTGAGAAGTGGAGAAAACAAAATGGCAAAATACATGCAAACTAACTCAATTGAGAAAAAAATTTGGTTCAATAGGTGTCACATGAAGAAGCCAAACTTGCATAACAAACAAGAAACTCCAAAGCCAAAAAAGAGAGTAGATACATAGAAACATAAACCTAACTTGTCCACTAGTAAGTGTAGCAAGATCCTGCAAGTTATTTTTCCTATTTTCACAAAAACCAAGGGCCTTAATAGCACAAACCTGATTCAGACACAAATACATTTTTAAAATGCTAAGTATTTAGAATTTAAAGTTGAAAAATAATTTAAAAAGTAAACAAGATTTAAATAGAATAAACCACCAACCTTCACCCTTGCACGAAGCTTATTCAAGATCAAAGTAGCCAATGCTTCACTCTCTACATCCTCTACTACAATCAGAAGAGGCCTTTGTTTCTGTGATAAATACAACAAGAAATTATGTTATTTGTCCATAATCAAAACATTGACTAAACATAGATAGATATCCTAAGAATCATAAATCAATCCAAGACACCAAAATACTTCTGTCACATGAATATTGACAAATTCACTCAACCTTCAAGTGTCAATGATCTCAGTTAGAGCATACCATTGTCCAAAGCAAAACACACTCCAAGAACACAATAATATAATGACATTATGTAGTACTGTGATTCAATTCTCTTCTCTATGCACAAGTAAATGTAACACAATGATCTTCACACTTATGATAATCACAGACCCTTGACATTACTAAACTCCATTCACATGAACATTTGCATAACTTGAGCACTGTTATAGGGGTTTACACAATACATTCACACTCAAAAAAACTTGTCACTTGAACATATTCAATCCATTGCAAGGAAACCATGAATAAATAAAAAATAGAACCATTATATAACCTTCTCCTCTATCATTTGAATCTCTCTCTTAATGTATACACTTGGCAAGAGTATTAGAATATTGGTGATGCTAAATGAAACAATCTGAAAAATAGGCTTGCACTATAATAATGTACACTACATCAGATATCTAGTAATAACGAAGGGACATCCATCAAAGCATAACAAAAAGGATTTTTTTTCATATGTTGTAGTTACAAGTGCCCTACTAGACATACATGAAAATGTGGTAGCATATACAAGGCAAGCGAACTGTTTCAAAAAATGCCTCAAAGAAATGTGATATCTATTGGCAACATGGTCAAGAGACACTACTGATTGGGTAATGTTGTCATTGATGGCAACAAGGAAAATAGAGCATTATGGAGCTAAGGATGATTGGGAACTCAACTTGGAACAACCTGCATACAAGGATCTGGTTCAGACATAAAAGACTAAGGCAAAATGTCTAAGTACTGATAACACAGAGTTAGTAGTAGAGACTCAAGTGGTATTCCTCTGCAGTTGATGGTCAAGGTATGTGGTTCAAGTATGTTATTTAGGATTGTTGGAAGATACTATATTCAATATTACAAGTTCTAATGATTTCTGGAAGATAAGTTGTGATTGGTTTAAGTCTGGGTGAACATAGTTAAGTCAGGAATAGTGCAAAGTACATAAGTATTTTGGTCCGCATGTCTCTACAATTAATTGTATTAGTATGCGGTTTTGAGGTAGTATGGATAGGTGTCAGAAGCATACAATTGATGAGTTACAGAGTCTATAGTGATTTGGAAGATTGTCTACAAAACTCCAAGATCTGGCAGTTGGTTTTCCAGTGCTTCACCAAGGCAGAAGAATCAGTTTTGAGTTCCACATTTCACCACATAAGGACATCATGACTTGTGGCTAGTAAGATATGATGTGTGAGGTACGAGGAATGGTTGATTTGATTCCTTGATTTTTGTTTGGTCTGCAGTAAGATTTTTGGTGTGACAGTTGGGTAGGTCAAGCATGTTTTGAAGAGACAAGCCGAAGGCAGTTAGATTCTTATGCGGAGAAGTTATATTATCTAAATAGTAAATCTAAGTGATGGTATGATTGAAGATGACCTATGTAAATACTTTTGTATGTTTGTTTAAGTCTGCATTGCAGATTGTACACAAGTTCAAGCTGACAAGATGTAGTATTTGTGTACACGGTTTATGTTTTTCTTGCCAACCTGATTATGAGATAAATCTTGTAGAGAATATATAGACTCGATGGAATTCATTAATGGATAGTGTAGTAGAGGTGTGTGGTGTACAAATTTGAAGTGTGAAGGATTATGAGCAAAGTGCAGAGCAGAAAAGGTGAACAAGGACAAAAAATAGAGTATATGTAGCTAAGTTGAGAAACTGGGTAGAATAAATGAAGACCTTTGAATCTATATATTTAACCTTCAATGGAACTATGATCCAGCATGTGGTAGATGCATTTACAATAGTTCATCTTCTGGCAGTGAGCCAATCCTTCTTTCCTCTTTTCTTTTGGCAGTGAGCCTTTGTGCAATGAGAACTTCTTCATAGGGCAGTGAGCCTTGGGTAGTGAGCCTTCTTGTAATCTAGTATTGAGCTATCATAATATATTGTGATCTAACACTCACCATGGTTTTTCCCCATTTGGGTTTTCCACATAAAAATCCTGGTGTCCATGTGTTATGTCTTTATGGTAGCTATTTTTATGCTTATTCTATTTTCATGTTATTAATTTTTTGAAATTGGGTTAATAAACTAGTTGAGAAGTGGTTTTGTGGAATATTGATTCACCCACCCCTCTTAGTATTCCTTATATTCAACAATTGGCATCAGATCAAGGTTCCTTGGAAGAAGCCTAACAACTTGAGGAAAATCTGGGAGAATTCACTCATGGCAGCTAGGAGATTTGGAAACTTCTCAAACAATGTTGAATTGGAAGCAACTCTTGCTGATCTTGAAAAATATGAAGAAAAACTCAGGGATCTGAAGGATAACATTCAAGAAGCTGATGAGTGCATTTTAAAGCTGAAAGAACAAGTCAAGAAATTCAAAGAAAATACAGAGATGTTAGTAACAATTGATATCAACAAATGAGAACTTGGATGATTTGAAAGTGGAAGTTATTAAAAGAGCTAAAGCAGAAGAAGATCTAAATATGATGGTAAACAACAAGATAGAAGGATGTGTCAAATTGGAAGAAGTTGTGATCCTAAAAATAGACTTGAAAAAAACCAAGAGCTATGAACAAAAGTTCAAGATAAGTTCTACAAAACTTGATGAGATGATTGCTAGTCAAAAGAGTTTTAGATAATAAGTAACGATTAGGATTTGAGAAAGGAGAAAGTTCAAAATTAGGTCAACGAAACTTTTAGTTGAAGAAAAACAAAGGAAACTAGTTTAGGAATCAAAGAAGAAGACCTAGAAGATCTCTAGTTAGACAACCAAATGCTCAAAGGTACCCATCCTTCAATGACCATTGTTTTAACTGCAAAAAGTTTGGTCATGGCATGACTTGAAGAGTTTGTGGGAGAGCGGGTGCCTTCCATGATATCACATTTCTTTGAGGCATTTTTTGAAACAGTTCACTTGCCTTGTCTATGCTTCCACATTTTCATGTATGTCTATGTGTGCGAGTACTCTGTGACTGGATTTATTTACTGTTGTTTATTTTTGAGCCCTAAACAATGATCTGGTTATGGTTCCAAAACACGAGTTGTAATTCATTACCATTCATATTCTTTTCCAAATAATATATTCTTCAGTAAGAAAAGAAAAATCAAAGCATGCAACTTTCATTCAGTAAGAATTAGTTATTATCTTCTAGGGAAAATGATCTACTATGTGCATACAAACACTCACCTCATATTCTAGACAAAAGTAGAGCATTTTAAGTTGAATTTGCCTATTGAACTTGCAAGCTTAATCCTAGCAATTGAAGATGCATTCTATAGGGGAGAATTGTCTTTGCTAGGTGGATGAGGTTCTTTGACATCTTTTACTAAAATAGTAAAACTTCATCTAAATTTGAAATTTTCATTCATTTTCTCACGACTATCATCAAATTAGCAGTTGACAGGATGTAGATTTAGACAATGTAGAGATGGAAGGATATGGTCATTTTTTTTATACTGCTAACAATACTATGTCCTTCAGAGTGTTGCACTGTGCATTTCAAATTCCATCCAAGCAAACTGCAAGATAACTTTGCTTATGAACAACTAGTTTAGGAGTTTCATAAAGGCATATAAGGTAGTGATGCTGAATGTTTAGGGAGGAAAAGTAACATAAAATTAAGTCCAAAAAACCCATAAGACTTAGATATGTCCCTTTGCTTTGAGAAATGTGTTACAAAGTGTGTTTCTCAGTGCTATGACTGAGAAAACTAAGTTACAATGCCTTTTTTTTCTTATACAACTCTAAAACAGACAAAAAACACTAAGATCCCTAAACAACACATTCAAACTATTGCATAAAGCAGTGGGCCAAGCTATCTAATAGCTAGTACATGATAAACATCAACTATGTCATTTTTTTCAAATATTTGAGTGGCTGCTGTGTGAAGGTCCCTTCTTTCTCTTTCAGACGGACAACTCCATCTATTTTGTCTTCATAAGCAAGGGGTATGTTACTAGTGACCTTTAAAATATTTACATTTGCATCTCCTATTCCTTTCAATTTGACTCCACATGTACAATAGATAGTGAGTGAATCCGCCCAATGCCCACAACAACACCATCAAATGGATCCAACACCCCAACTTTATACCCTACTTGGAGTTTATCAATAAATGTCTGCAAAAACAAAAAAATACACATTATATTGTTTTTGACAGTTGTATGTAATGTCTTATGTCTTGGAACAAATCAATGTGCTTTTTTTGATTTTGTTGAATAAAAAAGAAGTAACTTTTTACTCTGAAAAAAACAATTAACCCATTGTGAGGTACAAACAAATGGAGGGCAAGACTACAATAGTGCTAGACTATACAAGTACTCAAAAAAGAGACATGGATTGGCAATGAAGTCCCCCCAACTAAGGGCCATGACATTCCTGAACACAATGCACTAATGCATTGTCAAAATCTATGTATGCACTCTATTACAACTAAGCTCTAAGCTTCCATATGTAAGTTATATGTTCTCCCTTATTTCCATAATCTATGTATACTAGATAATTATACTTCACTACTATTCTAACCAGATTCTATCAAATAGGTAATGATTACCCTTATTTACATAATAAAACAACCATTACTTACTTGCATGTGGTTTCATAGCACTCACCTCAATTTCAGCATGGCTACTACTATGAATAGCATGCACATGCTCGTCGAGTTCATCATCATAATTATCACTATCAACATTGACATGAAGTTGTACAGTTTTGCAGAGAGCTCTATTGAAAGGGCCTTTTTCTTTTCATTTTTCTTTCATATAATTGCTCTGCATGTGGTTTAATCATCATGCAAAAATTAATACAAGTCAAGTAAATAATGCAAATGCTATAAATTTTTGTCCAAAAGAACATTTTAAGCATGAAGAATGACAAAACATTGGGATAGATTAACTTACAACTTAAAGAATGCAAAAGCTATAAATTTTTGTCCAAAAGAAGAATGACAAAACATTGGGACAGATTAACTTACAACTTAAAGAATGCAAAAGCTATAATTTTTTGTCCAAAATAACATTTTAAGAATGAAGAATGACAAAACATTGGGACAAATAATTGACAACTATTATATTACCTCAACTAATTTAGCACAACTATGACGACTGTGCTACACATTCTTGTCTAGTTCATCATGATCACTATCAATATCGATAACTCTATTGACATAATGAAGGTGTTTTTGTTTTCCTGTTGCTTTGATAAAATTTATCTGCATGTGGTTTAACCATCATGTAAAAAATATACAAAGCATTCAATAGTCAAGTAAAGAATGCAATCTATAAATTTATCCAAAAGAACATTTTCTGGATCACTCCAACAATAAATAAACTGGGTTGGATTCTCCTATGCTCAGATTTCAATAATCTACATATTAAGAGGCATTTGTATATAGAATTTCCAAACAAGAAGAAATTAGATCAATAGAGCCTCTTACCTCATCTAAGTCCATGGATTTATGCTCATTCCATGCATAAATTATAGGGTTAATGGAGGCAACCAACTACGAAACTTGCTGAGTGAGACCAAAAATGTAACTCATTACCTATTGGTACCCTTTATTTGAGTTGACATGATCTAGAGAGGCTCCTACTGGGAATTAATAGATGGCTATGAAATCTCTATTAACGAACTAGATTTCCACTTCATCCTACTCTTAGATTTACTAGGTCAATCTAGTGCTGCCATATAATTGACAATATCTTCTGTATCTACTTCTCTATTACTATTTTCCACCTAAAATAGAATGTCAATTTCAACATATAGTTAGTTCAATAAAAAATCAAAATAAATAACACAATGTAAATTGAACCAAAAAGCTTGGCTTACAACCTGCCTCGGCCAAATGTATATCCAACCCTCACATTATCTCTTGCTCTCTTGCATCTGTTACTCTTTGCCAAACATTCTTAGGAATACCTACTTTCTTTCAATGCCTCCCACTGTTTGGGAGATAGAGTTGAGTCTAACCTCTCTTTTCCCTCCATGATTATTTTTCTACAATTGTATCTAAAATTGTTCATCAAAATTCTCATCTTTTGCTTGTAATATTTTCTAGAGATTTGTCCACCAGTAGTCTCAAAAGCATTTTCCATTTTTTGTATAACATTTTCCACAGTTTGTGGATCTTTCTTTGCAAAACTTGATTTGCAAATATCCAAATCGGCCCTACATCTTACACCCAACTCGGAGGCCCACTTTTTAACATTTGGCCCAATGGGCTCACCATCTCTCAATACCTCAACCAAGAATGGCTTCTTGCCTTCTAATTTTCTTTCTTTTGCATTCCTCTATGTAGATCTCTACAAATATTGACTCAATCTTTGTCTTTTGACAAAAGTAGACACATTTTCTATTAAACCACTACCAGTATTTCTAACTGATCCACTAGTTCCATCAAAAGTTCTAGATGCAATTGGTCTCACTTCATGACTTTCATTAACCAAAAATTCATGCTCCTTGGCCACATCAGGTGTGGCATGAGTAGGTAGATCAGTACCAATCTCCATAGATTTCACTTCAAACACATCCTTTAATGTTGAATAAATCATCTACAGACCTGTTGTTCCTTTGCTCTGATGTTTTTCAATAATCTATTTTAGAATTTGTACTAAGAGATCATCATGATGTTGCACATCACCATGTGCTATATCAGGTTGCACATTACCATGTGCCATATCAGGTTGCACATCACCATGTGCTAGATTAGGCTGCACATCACCATGTGCTATATCAAGATCACAACTATTGTTTTCACCAACTGCATTTGTTGAATCACAAATGTGTTGACTTCTATGAGATGGCAAAACTATATCTTTTCTTTCCTTTTGTTTTTCTCTACATTTTCTTTGCACTCTTTTTCTTTCCTATAAAACAAAAAAATATCACATTATGTCTTATATAAATAAAGCTCTTGCCTATAAAATTTCATTAAACACTATTAAACAAATAATATACTACTTAGTGGATTTACAACTTGCCTGTTTGTCAAACCAAGATGCAATAAATATTTATTATTCTTGGCCACTTTTTCTCTACGAAAGTGCTCATAATATGTCACTGAAATTTAAGCATTATGATCACTATCATCTAATTTGTACCTTACAGTCCTTTTCCTCATTTCCTGAAGTCCAAATAAACAATAATGTATAAATCAACAACTTAAATCAGTAAAACTTTATTGAGTTCATAAGTTGATAATTGTTGACTTTCTAATCCATTGATAACTGCAAATGGAAACTTAAAATAGAATTCAATTTATAGATTAAAAAGATTATACAGTAAAAAACCAAGATGTTTACAATTACAGGTATTAGACAAATTTTCATTAGGGATATATTCACAAGAAAAGAACTCATAAAAACATAACACAAGCAGGATGAAGGAAAAACATACTCTAGTAAGGTTATGTCTGATTTGTCTCCAATTATCCTGGGAGTTGAACCAACACAAATATATATATCTAATATTAACATAGGGGTCTGTATTCTTTTGCAATCATTCTATGAGTCACTTAAAAGTCCTCTATAAGCATTTCATGTCATATCTATATAAAAAAGGGCCTTGTATCCTTGTCCACTTGTGTGTTTTTATCTATTACCGCAACCCCGTAGTTCACCCAAATACCCTTGGTAGCTGTGCGAGGACCAAAGGAGTCAAAGGTCTGTTTACCACTTTCCCGTACCATGTAAAAATCCCATTCATGGTATTGTGGTGTAGGTGTATGTCAATTCAAAGTTCAACACAGCCCCGTGGTAGTCCCAAGAGGGGCTTGTAGCATAGCGGTGTAAAAAGTTCAAGGTGATGTGTGCTGAGTACTGTGGTCCTGAGATGGTTTCCAATGAGTCTTGCAGGATCGTGGTGTAAATTTCAAATAACATCTATAATATACTGCAACCCCATAGTGGTCAAAGAAATGGTTTGCAGTACTACGGCAGGACACAAGTTAGTGAAGAAAGCGGTACCATGACCCCGCAATGTTCAATTCATTAGTTTACGGTAATGCGGTAAAAGAGAAGTTAGTGGTAAATTTGGCACCGCAACCCCACAACAGTCAAGTTGAGGACTTGCAGAAACACGGTAGGGGGTATAATTGGTAAAGTGCATCCTACCATTCCGTGATGGTCTATGGTAAATCTTGCGGGGTAGTGGTAGATAAAGAAAGGTATGATATAACTGTCAAAAGCTCCCACAGTCCCGCAGTAGTTTTCAACAAGGTTTGCGGTGGTGTGGTAAAGCATTAAATGTTGGAGTAATTGCCTCGCCATCCTGCAATAGTCATCATTTATACCTACAAGAGTGCGGTTACCGATGGACATGAATGCAAATCTTGTGGTGCTCTAACATCCCTTAGATCTATCCAAATCAATGGTTTATATTTGAAATGACATTAATACTAACATTTGCCAATCTCTTGGCATGAACTAGAGTAATGGTGAGGAGATTTGCACCATAGTTGAATAAAATATGGAATTTCTTCACATTCCCTCCAAGTGAATTCAAAGGTGATTGGTGACATCAAATTCAAGTTTTGTGTGTGCTCTGTGAACTTCACTCGACCAGGTAAGTAAATTTCATCCACTTCTGTATCATAGTTGACTTTTGGTTGCATTCTTCTTTCAACTAGTTCAGTATAGAAAGTAACTATTAAAAATCCTAGTTCATAGATGTAATAAACAATGCCACCAAAGAGGGCAGAGTCTGTGAGTAGAAATGTTGAATCCTCTGCCCTGAAAGAAAAGAAACAACCCCTCCAATAGTCCTTGTTGGATTTTTTGCCACAATCAGTAGATAAAGGATTCAAGAAAGTTTTCAAGGTTGTAGAGATGCCATAATGCCCATATTTGGTTAGAACCTATTCTAGTATTTCTATGACAAGAAGGATCAACAGCCTCCCATGTGCAATCCATTGAACTTAGACCTGGCAAAATTGATATTGCCAAATGTTTTTGTGGATATTGAGCTCATCAAAGTTATGGCACAATTCTATCATCTAGCTACTAAGATAGTGATGTTGCCTGATGGTTCACCATTGGTAACAATATCAAGGAAAGTCATAATCAATTGTTTCATGTTAGACAAAAAGGCTCTGACTATTGTGGACATTCAAAAAAATGAAGAAGACTACAAGAGGTTGAGAAAGACCTATAGGACTGATGAATTTCCCATGTGTATGAGAAAAGGGACCAACAATAGAAGAATACCTATCCCTATCACCTCTGTAGAGCCTTTCTCTGTTGATAATTTCACAATATATTTCAAGAAAACATATTTTGCTTTGTGTCAAATTCTGGGGCTAGATGCACAAGAGAAAATGCCAATGGGTTTAATGATGATGGAAATGAGGATACAAAATCCTAAGCTGAACATTCAATATGATTTTGCCTCATATCTAGAGAAACAATTTCATGAGGGATTCCTTCAAATATTGGAAAACAGGGGACCAATGAAGTTCAAGCATTACTCTTTGTTGTGTCATTTGATTTTGTTTCAAAATAGAATGAGCTAGAGTCCAAGGATGGATTTGACCATGGCTGATAACAAGGGATACAGATTGCCTGTGCAATGCTGGTGTTACCTTTGGGACAAGAATTGCAACAAGGGTGACTATGTTTCTTTTCATGATGATTTCGCTGTTAGGATCATGGCCTCTCTAGGAAATGTTGTACCAAGATTGACACCAGAAGTAAAGGAAATGTTGAGACCACATGCAATGGTGCCAGAGAAGGGGCATACACATAATTTTGGTGATTTCTTCTTCTTGCCAAACTATAAACTAATAAGGGTTTATGGGTGCACTCAAGCCCCACATATTTTGCCAAAATTTTGTCCTTGTAGGTTGGCATTTCTAGAATTTATTTGGCAAATGTTGTGGATAGAGAGGGATTTGAAGAACAAATAGAAAAAGGGACATTTCTGCCAGACTTGACTATGTATCAAGGGTTTTCTATTGATGTTGACACTCTTGAAGAGTTGTAAGAGTATTTGAAAAGAAGATATTCTTTGAAATGTGATACAGAAAGGGTTTTTGACCTAGAGGGTCATATAAATCTTATGAGACAAGCAATCCTTAAAAAATTTGGGATTGCTCATCAGGTTGACTATGAAGAAGATATCATCAGAAACTACCTCACCCCGAAAGAAGTGTATAGAAGAGAAAGAAAATGGGATATTCTAATGAATATTGAGGATGATAAGAAGAAACAAAACCCTAATTTTTTGGGATTCTTCATTGAAGAGAATGACCTAGTGAAAAGAATAAATTTGATTATTGACAACTTTGAAATAATATATGGCAAACCAGCAAGGAGCCAACCTACAAAGGCTACTAAGCTCCCAACAAAGAGGTCAACTAGAGTTCTATTTACAAAACCTGCTCCTGATACCATTGCAGTGCAAGATCCCTCACTCCCTGATCAACCACCTTTAAAAAATAAAAAGGTTGATGATGTAGTTCCATTGGTACCCTATGAAATGACTGAGGGGATGGGAGATATAGAGGAGGTTGCCAATATATTGCAACACATGAATGAACATGAAGAAGTTGATCAGCCCCCTGTACAAGGAGAGGCTCACATGCCCTAGGTTAGAAAAGAAAGCCAAGAGCAGGGAGGGAAATAAATGCATGAGGATGAAAGAATTGTTGATTCTTTGAGATTCATTGAGGATGATCAATTCATCAACACTCTTGAATTCAGGGACTTTTGGATGAAATTGAAGATGAAAGAATTTGATGAGAAGGTGGAAATCAATAAAATGGGAAGTGATGAATCCTAGCATGAGAAAATTGTTGCTCAAACTTTCAAAGATATGAAAATCGATGAAATAAATATTAGTCCTGAGTAGGCCAGACAACTTGTTTTGAAAAGCAATATGCTGATCATTCCGGGGATGGACTTGAAGACACTATTCCTACTTGATCAAGTTAGAAATCAAGATGATCCAATGTTGGTGTCTAAGTTTGATTTCAAAAATGGGATGAGTGGTGTGGGATACAATCCCAAAATTGAAACTTTGGCCATATGGAGCATGCAATAGAGCACAAAGAAACCAAGATTGTTCGATGTTGTTCACGAGATGAGGGGAACAACTATGGTCAAAACATTGAAAGATACATCAACATTGGAAGCAACCAATCTCACCATGCACTCAGCTATGTTCACCAAAGATGTTGTTAAAAACATGGAACAAAAGTTTCTTGAGCATGAAAAGACTCAGATAGAAATGAATGAGGAGGTCAATAGATTGTACATGGAGAATGTTAGACTGAAGCAACAAATGAAGGGAGTTGGTTCATCTTAGAGCCAAGCAATTGTGCCATACCAAGTCCCTATGCTACATAAATCTGATGATAAAATTTTTCTTGATGAGCATTTGAATGCTCTGAAACAAATTTATGAGAATGAAATTGAGAAGCTAAAACAAACCAATAAGACCATCAAACAGGAGAACAAAGCAAAGATTTTTGCCATCATTGAAAAGATTTTGGAGTATAGAATTAAGATGGTGCTAGATAAGATTGATGAGGGGCACAAGTGTTACATTGCTTTGTTCCAAATAATTGAACTTCTGAAGGTCAATCTTTCTATTTTGGATCCAGTATACAAGAGATGATAGCCAACACATCATACGTTGATTACTTTGTGTAAAGTTCTGCAACGAAATCTATACTCTCCTACTGCTCTCAAGTCAACAGAGAAGATAGTAAAAATGATTTTGAATGAATATCAATATGTGAATGGAGAGAGTCAGAAGATGCAGGTAAAGATTGATTCTTTTGCTAGATTCAAACATCAATTCATTGCTTCAAATCTGACAAAGGATAAATAGATCAAAGGTTTTGATATATGGAAAAATGAGTTTGGTCAAACAGTTTCTTAGGTAATTGATCATTTGAAGAAGGACGAAGATGTAAATATTCTTAGTTTCAATTTGATTATAGATAGAGTGATAGCACTAGATGCTGGATATGCAAAATTCATCATTGAAGTCAAGGTGTTGCTGGATAAGAGATGGAAGGATCACCAGGCCAATTTGCTCTAGATCCAAGAATATAAATGGCCTAGTGATTATACTATGTACCAATGGGAGAAACAATATCTTTTGACTAAAGAATGAACAGGCCAAGTATGCAGTGGAGCAATGAGCATCAAGCTGGAGTCAATAGGCACCAACAAATTTTGGACATCCTCATGTTTTGTCTCTTTCTTGTCTTTATGCTTTTCAATAGGTATTCAAAACATATTTGGCAGTCTTTTTAAAGACTTGTCAAAAAGTAAATATTGTAATAGGTCATATAAAGGGGTGGGCATATGAAAAGTCATTTTTGGAATGTGAAAGGTCTGAAGCTTGTTTCTTCCTTCACCCCTATAAGAAGGAAACCAAGACCTTGGGAAAATCTCTCTGGGAAATTTGATTTTGGAAAGAGACAATTGTAAGGCCTGTTCCTTGAAGAAAATCAATAGAAAGCTACATTTCTCTGGTGCCAAACTTCTAGTTTTCATTTGTTTGTTGAATTTATTTCTAAAATTTTGTCTAAATTTGAAATATTTTGACATTGAATGATTTAATTGACATAATCATAAACTCCATAATCTGCTTATGTTAACATGTTCTCATCACCACCTCACGCTATTCATATTTGGTTGCCACAGTATTGTGGTAAGTAGTTGTACATTGACCTATATGTCTCTCCATCCTATGCATACCTCTATTGATTGTTGCGGTAGTACGATATTGGATTTTATTATGAATACAATATTTTAGATATCATTTTATTGAAATGATTAAACAATTTTCTAATTTTCCAGTCTCTCAGTTTTAGTTTTCAGTGTTAGCCAGACCTAAGAGATCATTTCTTTGTTTGTAATGAGAAGGCTTAGTTCACCTAATGTTAAGATATCTATATGTATTATTAAATCACAGATGTTCATTATTGTTTCCTTCACACAAGCATATTCAATGCATGTGGAAGCTAGAAGCTGTATTACAAACTAAAGTTATCCAAATATCAGAGAAATGACTGCAATTTATTGCCAGGATTTTAAAGAGTTGTTTACTTTCACAGGTATCTTGTTGCATTATTTGATACCTTTAGACCTGTTGGTCGTGATGTTAATCACAAACAAGCATAGAATAAAAGTACACATTAACCTTTATTCATCTTGAAAGATATAATGAATTCAGAGAATTCATGATCCCAAGCCTCTGGTGATTAGGTCTTAATCTTCTAACGTTACTCAGAGGTTGATGTGTGTTGCTGTTTCCATTTGGGGGCCTTACATAGAGTTCATCATCATGACACTATTTCTGCAAAGATTCTTCACAGAGAGGTCATTTTACACAGTTGTTTGATCAAATGATACAGTTATACTCAAATATTTGCATGATATTTATCAATAATACATGCTTCAGCTTCAAATATGCTAAATATTTCCATTTATCTATGAGATATCCACATATTTATATTGTTTGCTTTAGATATTTAGTTATTTGCAATTATGATAGTGAAATGTTCTGAAATTTAAAGAAATTGAAAGAAATGCTTTAAATGAATGTTGAATCTTTAGCTATTGGACCACATGTATATCAAATATAGTCATGAGGAGAAGAAAACCAAACCATATGTTCACTAGGACATTCCACAGCTAGATATAGTAGGTGCTAACTTCAAAGGAATTGTATGAAAACAACATATGTAAGTAGACATGCACTCCAAGGGACGCAGCAAATCACCACATAAATCTAGAATTCATACATTGATTACTCAAGATTTACTATGAATTGTAACCAAAACTAGTCTTCTCATTCACTAAGTATGCAAAGATATAAATGTATACAAAAAGCTTTGAAATGAGCCCTGAATATTTCAGCAGATAGATTTCAATTAAGTTTCGAATGTTAAAAAAAAGGCATTCCTACACTTTTTATAGAATAAAGTGAGGAATCCGTTACAAAAAGATCAACGATCTTGATTTGTCTATGTATATCCACGGTCAATATTTCCCTTGACTATGTCAACCTTACAAAATGGCACAAGCTGCCAGCTGGCAACTATCTAAAATTTATCTTCACTAAGTATCTGATGCTGATATTTACTTTATGGTGCATCATCATCTACCTTATCGGAATCATGTGCTTCTTCACCAGGTGCATCACTTCCTAAAATTTCATCATCCTGATGATGATGAACCTGCATATGAGGTTGCATGATGCTCCGGACCTCTTCATATAACTGCATAATTTTATCTATTTCCCCGCCATCCTGAGTCTTTGCTTTGATGATGGCGTGCTTGTGTGCCTCGTATTTGTGTCTGTTGCTATCCAGCTTATTCTTCCTGTTATTCAGTGTCTCATTATAGTTTTCCATCTTGACTTTGATTCTCATTATTTTATCTATGACTTCTTCTGTCAAGTGAACAAGTGGATCATCAGCTACTGATAGGAAGTTGCCATGTAAAGCTTTGATGGCAAACTCCTCATCTTGATTCTCTACTTTCCCTTCCACTTTTCCTTCCAGTGTTTCCAACATTTCTACCTCAATAGACATCAACTCATGCAACTTCATGTTGATATCCCTCAGTTTATTATTGCATCTTTTAAGTACTCCACATTCAAATTGAATGTCTTTATACCATATATCAACCAACAATGCTGTATTACTATTCAATACCTATTTGTTGATGAGTAGCTGAGGATTTATTCTCCTTATCTCCCCTAGGATGTCTAATACCTTTTCCAATTTGAAAGACCTTCTGCCTGTCTGCATCTGCAATTTATCTACTTTTGTCCTGGAGTCACTGAGAGTATTCCACCTCTTCAAAGAGGCTTTTACCACTTCCTCTGCATTATCCAATGTGGATAACATCCATTTCCTTAGTACAGATGCCTCATGTTTCATGAAGTCTAATTTATTTACCTCCTCTTGAGAAATAGCAGTCAATGGGACTGCATGTTTAGTTGAAGTATCATCAGGATTAACCAGCTGTTTTATGTAGGCATGCAACTGAGCAATGTGCTCTATATGTTGCTTATTTTTCTCTTTCTCTCTTTTCACCTTTTGAATTAAAGAATCAATAATATCTTTGCCTTCTTGACCTTCTTGGTCTTCATTGGCAAACCCTAAGTCCACTGTACTGATCTGAAACTCGTCTAAGGTAATTTTACCTTTTTCTTTCTCTACAGTAGGTACTGCAATTTGTGTAGTCCTTCTCCCAGTTGTTGGATCCCTTTTGATGGCCGAAGTCATTCTGGCCTTCCTCTTTGGTTTTACTGTATTCTCAGAAAATAAGGTAGATACATCAAATTCTTGAATTTCAAATTCTACCTCTGCATTTACTTCTTTCTCCAACCACGGAGGTACCTGATCATGTTTCTCTGCATCATCATGATGTTCACCTTTATCTCCTATTTCTGTCAACATATGTGATGGAGAAGGTGACTTTCTCGATTCTTCTTCATGATACTCACTTTGATGTTGATCCTGTGGCACATCCTCCTGTTGAGTAATTTCTTTCTCTGGAGGAGCATCTTCCTGAGGTGGAGGATCTTGTGATGTATCTATATGTTGATCATGATGATCATGATCCTTTTCTTTTATTACCTCATCCACTTTGGAAATTTCCTCCTGTTGAGGAACATTCACAGTAGTGGATACTTGGGAAGTCTCCTTAGGTGCTGATGTTGGTTCTGCAACCGCGATTTGTTCTACACCTGTAATGCTTACTTCTTGAACCTTAGCGGCAGGATCCTCTACTACATCTTTCTCATCAGCCTTCTTTTCTTGAACCTTTTCTATAACAGGTTTCGCTGATGTATCTTGTTGGCTTGTGTCTAAAGTATGGCCTTCTAATTCCGCCATCTTTACTTCCTCTATATCTTGCCCTTTGTCAGGTGTGCCTATTGGATGTTCAGGACTTGCATCCTATTTTCCCGTTAAGTCTACCACTACAGGACTTGTCACCTCTACAATTAGTGTATCTAGCCCCATTTCTTGGGCTATCTGTTCTGGGCTCTTTTCTTTTTCAACTTCCACTTGCTTCATTTCTTCCAGTACTGTTTGAACTGGTGGAGTCTTCTGAGGAGTCATGCGTGTGCCTGTAGCAAGGGTCTCCATCTTTTGTGAAGCCACTTCCTAGACAACTTCATCATCAGACAAATTTATTGTCTCATCTAGTGAGATGTGACCTCCTACTCGTGTCTGGGAGGTTTCTTTCATCTGTTCTTCTGCAAGCTCAGTTTTGAACTTGACGATGGTAGGAAGTGGAACATTATGCTGAAGTTCCCTATGCACTTCACTACCTGCCCCTTGTAACAATGTCAGGGATTGTCTTATTTCACCCCTCATGGAGGTTCTTAGTTTCTTAGGTGGGGTAGACACCACCACCTGTGGAGCTCTTCTTTTTCTTTTGAATAACAAAGGAGCCTCTTCTTCCTCAGGCTCTTCCTCCATGAGGATATCCTCTTCATCTGGTTTCCTTGAGGATTGACCCTCTTCTTGCGTCTCAGTAATTTCAGCCTCTGCTGTCTTACCTTTCTTGGCCTTCTATTTTCTTGTCGATGGAGGGGACGCTGATCTTGATTCTGATCCTAATGCTGCTGCCTCCTCAGCTATAAACACTGCTTTTTCAATAATAACCCCTTTGGGTTCATTATCTACCTTCTTGCCCCTTGCGGGTCTTTTGCTCTGTTGTTATTGTGGAGGGAGTCTATCTCCTTTGGACTTTCTCTTCTCATTTATGAAGTCATTAGACTCCCCATCAGGAATATCCTGCCCCTTCTTTTTGTTGTCCACTGTAATGGCAACACCCTTCTTCAATGTCTCTATCTGTTCATCAACCCAAACTTGGGTTAGCTGTATGGTCCTGGCAATGAAGGGGTCGAAGGATATATCCTCTTGTATGGTGAGGTCAGGTGCAGAGATAGTATCATTGTTTATCTTCTTCTCTTCATATTCATCTGCAATTATCCTGCCATCATCTTTCTTCAATTGTTGAGGAATGGGGATGCAGTCAAAGGTTATGAATTGATTCAATGTTAGCCTTTGATATCTTCTTCTTCTTGCTTCAGCTTCATCTTCACAGTCAGCCCAGAAGTCTTCTAGGTGTTTTTGGTGAATAGGCTTTCCTATTATTTTCTGCATCCTACCATAAGGATCATATGGTCTTATCAATGGAAAAGGCTGTAGCTTCATTTTATTCAAGGTGACCATCACCTTCTTTATGTTCTCTGAATCTGGGCACATGTACCAGCCAATGGTGACTGGAAACAAAATTGGTGGCAACTTCCGTGCATCCTTGTATGTTTTCAACATTGTGGAGCTCTGCCTTATAAATTCCATTAGTATCACTGCATCTGTGGGATACCTTGGCAGCATGAGGGGATGTCCCTCAAAACCCTCAATCCTCATGTAGGAGAATGTGGCAAATTGTATATACCAGGCTCCATGCCTGTAAATTATCTCTTGAGCCTCCATGCTCAACCTCTTTGTTCTGTCCTCCTCCATGGTTCTTACCAGATGCATAGAGAATGCATCATTTAACAGTTTGTAATCTTGGAGGTAATTAGCTCTTTGCAGCTGGGGATGATGATCCCAAATATGCACAACATTGATTGTGCCTGTGACCTTCCCATCTATAACCAGTGCATCAAAGTGCATTTATAAGCACAGGAATAGACAATGTATGTTGTCATATAGAAAGCACAATTTGAACCTCCTAGGTTCATCAGCTGCTGATGCAGAGCATCACTTATTAGCTGACCCCATAGTGGCTTGATATTTGAATATATGCACATCATTATCAAACCGTACATCCAGTCTTTAAAACTACTAGCATCAGGCTGGCCTATTACTCTACTCAATAGTGCAATCATGTATTGGTACTCATCACTAAAATCATATTTGAATAAGTGCACAGGAAGCTTGGCGGCTGCAGGATATGTACTGTTCTCAGCCCTCCATTGATACATATTCTTCCTGGCTTGTTTCTTGTTATTTTCATACTCTTTTTCAGATTTCCTCAGGTCCACACTTTTAACGTTCCTGCCCAATGGCAGTCCAAATGTCTAAGAGAGACCCTTGATGGACAGGTCTGCATATATTCTCCCATGCTTCATGACCTACCTGGTCTCTGGATTGTAATTCCTAGCACATTCAATAACGAGCTCCGGAGACTTCATGGAGTACAGGAAACCAATGGCACTCCACATTCCAGACATGAATATTGCATCTAGCACAGGACTTCTGTTCTTCTCGTCGTTCAGCCTGGCTGACCGGGCTTCTAAATCGGTATTCCGCTGATGGGTATCTGTAATTGCACCGTATTTGAACAGGACGCCCCTCTGAGATGAGAACATGGGCTTACTAAATTCTGCTTCACACTTAGCTAACCTCTTGTCAGCCATGGGTGCCTACAATTAACAAAATCTTGTCTTACAATGGATACTCACATGCATGTATATACAATTAATTCTACTAATCATCATGTCTACTATATCTCTTCAACATTTAACTTATAATGGGGGTGCATAAACTAGAACTTCAGATTAACAACACCATACTTGACTATTACAGAAACAACATGATGAGGGTTTCATTTACTTACCTAGATATGCAAATTTCCTTCTATACCAATGGATTTTTGGAAGTGATCTTAATTTTGCTGATGATCACGCACTTCCTCCTGTCTGTAAGCTCGTTTTGTACAAGGGTCGCTTGTATGAGAGTATGGAAGCTGGTGCTCTGTAAAAAACAATTTTATCGCAAGGTAAACATGAAATGACGATAAATTTACCTTTTAGCCTTGCAATTAGGGTAAAATTAGGGCAACCTCTAACACATTTAAGGTTTATTCGTTGATCATCCATGCGGAAACACAGGATCTCGCCAGGTGTTTCATCAGGTTTTGTAGTCGGCGGGAACTGCCTACTGCATCTACGCGCATTAAATGTTAATGGTGGCAACTGGAGAGGGTGATATTCGTATGTCATGATGATTTTCAAAAGACAGGATGATATTCACAAATATCATCTCGAGTTTAATGTGATCCTTCCCTTTCAGATTGGAATAACTATCGTGACAAGATTGGGTGATGAACACACCCTTTGGTTATGTTTAGTACATCAGGAGGATATTTTGATATATCGGGTGACGTTTCAAAGATGATGATGACTGGACAAACTTATATGTCTCTCTTTCAGAATATCAGGATGGCGTCATCGCCATATTCACTCAGTGTATCGGCAAGGCATCATGACATCATCGTCATGCTATACGAGCATGATCATGTTCAAGAAATATACCCCGAGAGGTAAAATGATGATTACGTCATCGTCACATTGATTTCTTCACTTATCAGACTTGGATGACATCATCAGGATATTGGCTTAGGGGGATATTTCAAGGCAGGACGATATTACGAAATATCGGGTTGCATTGAAAATATGATCCTCACGAAATGCATGAGGTTGTTGACGGGTAAAGGTTACTATCACCTAAAATTGACGTCTAGATATTCAGACCGCATGATTTATTGGGTGATAAATTAGATTAGGGTGACCTTCTATAATATGACTAATGTTATGAAATATGATCCTTCCCCTGTGAATATCAGGTTTGATCATAACTTTCACATCCTGACGAATATCAGGGTGATGTAAAAGACAAACTTGCATGAAATTTGATGCGCTTTCTAAATATGCGATTGCTGGAATAAAATATGAAATTTGACAAACTGACCTCATGATGATCACTTACCTAGCCTTTCAATGCATGATGATCTGGTTGACTTACTTTTACCAGACTGCTAGAAAGCACAAAACAAGCCATAAAAGTTGGGTCCCTGTTTTGCCAAGTCAAAATGGGGCGTGTTGTGTAACCACACAACAACTTGCCACCAAAGAAAACAAACAAATTCCAATGATTCAAGTGGTGAGTTCATATTCATCCATATCATTCTAATTCTCTCTAAGCATAAGCATCATGATCTTTTGAATGATAAAAGTTCATCATTGTAACAATGCTAACAAAGGTTCATGTGTGTGCATATGATTAATTGTCTTCATCTTGAAAGCAAGTTGAAAACACAAGTAACTGGTGTTAAACTACATAGTTGGAGATCATCCCTCATAGCTAACCTAGATAGAGCCTTGCTGCCAGCAGGCGTCTATAGCCCCGGCAAGGTTATCTATACAATCTCCCTAAGTAGAGCCCCACTGCCAGCAGGTGTTCATAGCCCCGGTAGAGTTACTTAGATGGCCTAATTTTATTTCTTTTCTAATTCTCTCTTTAAAATTTGTATTTGATATCATCATGTCAGCTCATTTATACAAGGCATAGTCACTTGCAGCTTTAGGTTGGAGATTGTATTGGTAGCAAGGGAGTCCCTTTAGATTTTTCACTTAACACCTATACTTGTGTGTTAAACAAACCCAAGGCTGTTAGGTGTTTCATTGTGATTAATTCACTTTGATCAAGAAATGGCACCCTGATGAAAGGATATCATAGATCTGATCATGAGTACTTCTTAGAACAAATCACAACCTATGTCTAAATCTGATCTCATCACTTGAATCCTTACAATTTAGTTATTTTCTATGGTGATGAGGTGCATCATCTTGACTAATCAAAACAAAAGCTCAACCAAAACAAAACAAAACAAGACAAACAAACAAACAACAAAACACAACTGTACAAGCAACTATACAAATGTACAATATGATACACATGACTGCCATGAAGTCACTTTAGACTTGAAAATATGATACACATCGCTTTATCTATTTGGATAAGTGCCTTTCAAAATTTCTGAAACAATCTCCTTCAGTTTCATTTTCAGAATTAATATCAGGCCCTACATAAAGTATATCATCCTGATGATCATCATGATGATGATGAAAATCCAACATCAGGATCTCTTCTATCCTGACTGTCTGTGGCCTAACGGCATAAACCCCAAGTTCAACATTTACATAAATTATCTCATTTGTTTTGTTGTATTCAGTTATCATGTGCTTCATCCTGGGTTCAGCATCTATTCTTATCTGGTTAGGAATACCCTTCCAAGGAATCCACATGTGACTGAAGTCAGTAGCCATATATCCATTCAAAGTCTTGGACTAGTCTCTGCTAAGCAGCATCCCATAGGTGTCAGGTATGTCAACTACCTGGATATCAATGTAATATTGGATCCTAGGATCAGATGCTAACTGCATGTGTATATGAGTCAGTTCACCTATCACACTTACCTCTGTCTTATCTAGCTGTGTCACCTTCTTTAGGGATCTAGAAGGATGTAGTCCTAAAGCATTGCATATAGACAAGGGCATCACATTTGTGGATGCACTTGAATCTACCAAATAGTTTTGTAAATTCTTGCTAAACATCCTTATGGTAAGGAGGAAAGGTGGTGACTCGCACTTATCTCAGTATAATGTCATATGTGAGGTTTCTACAGCTTGGACAGTAGCTAGCACCTTAGATTTGATGTTATTATCTCTAGCAGCATGATCTTTACTACTAGACTGGTCTGCAGAATGAATATCCTCTTTAGGAGCAGGATCATCTAGTGATTTCATGAATGCCTTCTTAATTGTAGGGGTTTTCAATAACTCCGATAAAGACAGGCTGATCTTTATCTTCTTCATCTCATCTGCCAAGTATGTGACAAGTTTATCAGACTCATCAGGCAAGCTAACAGCCTTTGATGCTGTATTCTGAGGTGAGAGATATTGAGCATTTTGGGGAACCCAGGGTTATTGCTTTCTTTGAGATCGGGAGGTGTATTGAAATTGTTTGGAGGTAGAGATGATGTCAAGGGACCAGTAGGTCTGTTGGCATTACTTCTCAAGTTATAATTATGCTTGCCAGGATATTGCTGCTGGTATGCATGCACCTCCTCATGTTCAGTGGAAGGCTCATTTTCATCTTCAAAAGGGAAGACGTATTTTGACTCAAAAGCCATGGCAGACTCTTCACATGCATGTGAACAACTTTGATGATTAGTATAACTTTCTAACACTAGGGCTGAGACATATCCACAGGGAACTATTTCATTAGCCTCCACCTAAGGTGGATTCCCTGTAGTATTAGACACTTCTGTTTGAAGAATGATGGCAGTAATTTGAAATTGTGGACAATCTAGCTCTGCATGAGCATTTGTATTGTGGATCCTGCACCAATTGGTGAGGGCTGCCTCAGCAAGATTGACTCTAGTAGTCTGTTTGGTTTCACCAGGTGATTGATTATCTAAAGGTGATGGTAATGAACCATTATTTGGCCTGGAATTCCATACTCTAGACTGCCTCTGAGGATTATTGCTATTTCCCCTAGCATTATTAAAATTAATGTTGTTGTACCGTCTATCAAGATAATTTGGTCTTTCATTGGAATAACCTCTATTCTGATTTGACTGGGAATAGAAGTTCTGATTTCTCAAATGAGTCACTTCTGTAGTGAGTTTTCTTAGCTGAGCAGAGATTTCTTTAATTTCCTCCTTTTCCTCTTGAGCTTTGGCTACTACATTTTCACTTTGAGGCTTGAAGAAAGATGATCCATGGTTATTGTTGGATAGGTTAGCACCCTGAGGTGTCTGAGTTTGTGCAGGATATTGTGACATCTGGCCATTCCCATTAGGAGGTGGCATGATACTTAATGGAGGCACTTGCAAGGGTGCAAGCATGACTGCTTGAGGTATCATTGCACCATTAGGATATTGTGCAGGATATGATGCAGGAAGTTGTGTAGGATATGGTATAGGAAGTTGTGCAGGATATGATGCAGGATGTTGTGTAGGATATGTTGGATACATGCCAGGTAGTGTAGGGAAGGCCGTATTTGGAGTAAGAGCAGGTGACAAATACTGACTAACCTTTATGGTTTCTTGAAAGGCTAAAGCTAGAGTTGTGATCTGAGGATGTGCTCTCCTTATGAACATGGAGGTCAAAGGATCTAAGGCTGAGTAATAAATGCTCCTTGCGGCTTCATCAGACACAGTATAAGGAGTGACTACCTTAGACAAAATTTTCTGAAACCTAGCATTGAAGTTTGCAATCGGCTCACCTTCAAATCGTTTGATTGTACCAAATAGGTGATAGTTCATTGAAGGATCAATAGGAGCTTTAAACCTGTCTGTGAAAGCTTTCTCTAAGACAGGCCATGAATCAACAAAACCCTGACCAAGACTAATAAACCAGTTATAAGCCTCTTCCCCTAAAGAAAAAGGAAATAATCTACATACTAGATCCTGATGCTCTATTCTGGCCCTATAGCAGGCTTCTTTAAAGGTTCTGATATGATCATCAGCATCTTGATAAGGATGATATTTTGGACAAAGTTTGTCCAGATTCTTTGGTAACTCATGATATGCAGTGAAGGTTAAAGGGGATTCTGCCATGAAGAAAGACATTGCAACCGGAGGAGGTTGAGCTTGAGGCTGGACCAAAGGTACTCCTTGAGGAGATCCTGTAGGTATATTGAAACTGATAGGAGTCACATGAGGACATTCTGGTAGTGTCCCTGATGCACCAGAACCAGGAGTATGATGAATGTCAATAGTCCTAGGTCTGAAACCTCTAACAGGTAGTTCTTCAAAAGGTCCGGTGGATCTTGACCTGGTATTTATCCTGTGAGCCAGGATTTCTCAATTCTAAGGCAAATTGGTTGGATGATTGTAAATATTAGTTGTATTTCACCAGCTGAGGTGATATTTATGATTGGATGACTGATCTGACTAGATATTTATGAAATATTTGCAAAGCTAGTGCAAATATGAGGTGATATTTGAGGTATAGCGACTCCTATCACGAGATATCAGGTTTCTAAGGCCAAACTCTTCAAAGCTTGAACAAATTTACATAACATTGGCCGATATTTGTGAATTCATGATGATCTACTGTAAAGCTTGCAATATTTACGTTAGCTCTGGAAATCTTTTCACAGAATGAGCATATACAAGCTAGCTGCAGTAAATATTTGAACAATATATGAAATTCACGAATGCATCCAAGGTTACCTTACTCTCTGCATCATCAAACCTAAAAATAATGATGATGAGCGTCTTCTTTCAGATATGCCCTCCTTCTAGCGCCAATTTATGTTGGTCATGATGTTAATCACAAACATAGAATAAAAGTACACATTAACCTTTATTCATCTTGAAAGATACAATGAATTTAGAGAATTCATGATCCCAAGTCTCCGGTGATTAGGTCTTAATCTTTTGACGTTACTCAGAGGTTGATGTGTGTTGCTGTTTCCATTTTGGGGCCTTACATAGAGTTCATCATCATGACACTATTTCTGCAAAGATTCTTCAGAGAGAGGTCATTTTACACAGTTGTTTGATCAAATGATACAGTTATACTCAAATATTTGCATGATATTTATCAATAATACATGCTTTAGCTTCAAATATGCTAAATATTTCCATTTATCTACGAGATATCCACATATTTATATTGTTTTCTTTAGATATTCAATTATTTGCAATTATGATAGTGAAATGTTCTAAAATTTAAAGAAATTGAAAGAAATGCTTTAAATGAATGTTGAATCTTCAGCTATTGAACCACATGTATATCAGATATAGTCATGAGGAGAAGAAAACCAAACCATATGTTCACCAGGACATTCCACAGCTAGATACAGTAGGTGCTAACTTCAAAGGAATTGTATGAAAACAACATATGTAAGTAGACATGCACTCCAAGGGACGCAACAAATCACCACATAAATCCAGAATTCATACACTGATTACTCAAGATTTACTATGAATTGTAACCAAAAATACTCTTCTCATTAACTAAGTATGCAAAGATATAAATGTATACAAAAAGCTTTGAAATGAGCCCTGAATATTTCAGCAGACAGATTTCAATTAAGTTTCGAATGTTAAAAAAGAGGCATTCCTGCACTTTTTATAGAATAAAGTGAGGAATCCGTTACAAAAAGATCAATGATCTTGATTTTTCTATGTATATCCACGATCAATATTTCCCTTGACTATGTCAACCTTACAAAATGGCACAAGCTGTCAACTGGCAACTATCTAAAATTTATCTTCACTAAGTATCCGATGCTGATATTTACTTTATGGTGCATCATAATCTACCTTATCGGAATCATGTGCTTCTTCACCAGGTGCATCACTTCCTAAACTTTCATCATCCTGATGATGATGAACCCGCATATGAGGCTACATGATGCTCTGGACATGTTCATATAATTGCATAATTTTATCTATTTCCTTGCCATCCTGGGTCTTCGCTTTGATGATGGCATGCTTGTGTGCCTCGTATTTGTGTCTGCTGCTATCCAGCTTGTTCTTCCTGTTATTCAGTGTCTCATTATAGTTTTCCATCTTGACTTTGATTCTCATTATTTTAGCTATGACTTCTTCTGTCAAGTGAACAAGTGGATCATCAGCTACTGATAGGAAGTTGCCATGTAAAGCTTTGATGGAAAACTCCTCATCTTGATTCTCTACTTTCCCTTCCACTTTTCCTTCTAGTGTTTCCAACATTTCTACCTCAATAGACATCAACTCATGCAACTTCATGTTGATATCCCTCAGTTTATTATTGCATCTTTTAAGTACTCCACATTCAAATTGAATGTCTTTATACCATATATCAAGCAACAAGGCTGTATTACTGTTCATTACCTGTTTGTTGATGAGCAGCTGAGGATTTATTCTCCTTATCTCACCCAGGATGTCTAATACCTTTTCCAATTTGAAAGACCTTCTGCCTGTCTGCATCTGCAATTTCTCTACTTTTGTCCTGGAGCCACTGAGAGTATTCCACCTCTTTAAAGAGGCTTTTACCACTTCCTCTGCATTATCCAATGTGGATAACATCCATTTCCTTAGTACATATGCCTCATGTTTCATGAAGTCTAATTTATTTACCTCCTCTTGAGAAATAGCAGTCAATGGGACTGCATGTTCAGTTGAAGTATCATCAGGATTAACCAGCCGTTTTATGTAGGCATGCAACTGAGCAATGTGCTCTTTATGTTGCTTATTTTTCTCTTTCTCTCTTTTCACCTTCTGAATTAAAGAATCAATAATATCTTTGCCTTCTTGACCTTCTTGGTCTTCATTGGCAAACCCTAAGTCCACTGTACTAATCTGAAACTCGTCTAAGGTAATTTTACCTTTTTCTTTCTCTACAGTAGGTACTGCAATTTGTGCAGTCCTTCTCCCAGTTGTTGGATCCCTTTTGATGGCCGAAGTCATTCTAGCCTTCCTCTTTGGTTTTACTATATTCTCAGAAAATAAGGTAGATACATCGAATTCCTGAATTTCAAATTCTACCTCTGCATTTACTTCTTTCTCCAACCACGGGGGTACCTGATCATGTTTCTCTGCATCATCATGATGTTCACCTTTATCTCCTGTTTCTGTCAGCATATGTGATGGAGAAGGTGAATTTCTCAATTCTTCTTCATGATGCTCACTTTGATGTTGATCCTGTGGCACATCCTCCTGTTGAGGAATTTCTTTCTCCGGAGGAGCATCTTCCTAAGGTGGAGGATCTTGTGATGTATCTATATGTTGATCATGATGATCATGATCCTTTTCTTTTATTACCTCATCCACTTTGGATATTTCCTCCTGTTGAGGAACATTCACAGTAGTGGATACTTGGGAAGTCTCCTTAGGTGCTGATGTTGGTTCTGCAACCGCGATTTGTTCTGCACCTGTACTGCTTACTTCTTGAACCTTAGCGGAAGGATCCTCTACTACATCTTTCTCATCAGCCTTCTTTTCTTGAACCTTTTCTATAACAGGTTTCGCTGACGTATCTTGTTGGCTTGTCTCTAAAGTATGGCCTTCTGATTCTTCCATCTTTGCTTCCTCTGTATCTTGCCCTTTATCAGGTGTGCCTGCTAGATGTTTAGGACTTGCATCCTGTTTTCCTATTAAGTCTACCACTACAGGACTTGTCACCTCTGCAATTAGTGTATCTAGCCCCATTTCTTGGGCTATCTGTTCTGGGCTCTTTTCCTTTTCAACTTACACTTGCTTCATTTCTTCCAGTACTGTTTGAACTGGTGGAGTCTTCTGAGGAGTCATGCATGTGCCTATAGCAAGGGTCTCCATATTTTGTGAAGCCATTTCCTTCACAACTTCATCATCAAACAAATTTATTGTCTCATCTAGTGAGATGTGACCTCCTACTTGTGTCTGGGAGGTTTCTTTCATCAGTTCTTCTGCAAGCTCAGTTTTGAACTTGACGACGGTAGGAAGTGGAACATTATGCTAATGTTCCCTATGCACTTCACTACCTGCCCCTTGTAACAATGTAGGGGATTGTCTTATTTCACCCCTCATGGAGGTTCTTAGTTTCTTAGGTGGGGTAGACACCACCACCTGTGGAGCTCTTTTTTTTCTTTTGAATAACAAAGGAGCCTTTTCTTCCTCAGGCTCTTCCTCCATGAGGATATCCTCTTCATCTAGTTTCCTTGAGGATTGACCCTCTTTTTGAGTCTCAGTAATTTCAGCCTCTGTTGTCTTACCTTTCTTGGCCTTCTATTTTCTTGTTCGTGGAGGGGACGCTGATCCTGATCCTGATGCTGCGGCCTCCTCAGCTATAAACACTGCTTTTTCAATAATAACCCCTTTGGGTTCATTATCTACATTCTTGCCCCTTGGGGGTCTTTTGCTCTGTTGTTGTTGTGGAGGGAGTCTATCTCATTTGGCCTTTCTCTTCTCATTTATGAAGTCATCATACTCCCCATCAGGAATATCTTGTCCCTTCTTTTTGTTGTCCACCGTAATGGCAACACCCTTCTTCAATGTCTCTATCTGTTCATCAACCCAAACTTGGCTTAGCTGTATGGTCCTAGCAATGAAGGTGTCCAAGGATATATCCTCTTGTATGGTGAGGTCAGGTGCAGAGATAGTATCATTATATATCTTCTTCTCTTCATATTCATCTACAATTATCCTGCCATCATCTTTCTTCAATTGTTGAGGAATGGGGATGCAGTCAAAGGTTCTGAATTGATTCAATGTTAGCCTTTGATATCTTCTTCTTCTTGCTTCAGCTTCATCTTCACAGTCAGCCCAGAAGTCTTCTAGGTGTTTTTGGTGAATAGGCTTTCCTATTATTTTCTGCATCCTACCATAAGGATCATATGGTCTTATCAATGGAAAAGGCCACAGCTTCATTTTATTCAAGGTGACCATCACCTTCTTTATGTTCTTTGAATCTAGGCACATGTACCAGCCAATGGTGACTGGAAACAAAATTGGTGGCAACTTCCGTGCATCCTTCTATGTTTTCAACATTGTGGAGCTCTGCCTTATTAATTCCATTAGTATCACTGCATCCGTGCAATACCTTGGCAACATGAGGGGATGTCCCTCAAAACCCTCAATCCTCATGTATGAGAATGTGGCAAATTGTATATACCAGGCTCCATGCCTGTAAATTATCTCTTGAGCCTCCATTCTCAACCTCTTTGTTATGTCCTTGTCCAAGGTTCTTACCAGGTGCATAGAGAATGCATCATTTAACAGTTTGTAATCTTGGAGGTAATTAGCTTTTTGTAGCTAGGGATGATGATCCCAAATATGCATAGCATTGATTGTGCCTGTGACCTTCCCATCTGTAACCAGTGCATCAAATGTGCCTTTATAAGCACAGGAATAGACAATGTATGATGTCATATAGAAAGCACAATTTGAACCTCCTAGGTTCATCAGCTGCTGATGCAGAGCATCACTTATTAGCTGACCCCATAGTGGCTTGATATTTGAATATATGCACATCATTATCAAACCGTACATCCAGTCTTTAAAACTACTAGCATCAGGCTAGCCTATTACTCTACTCAATAGTGCAATCATGTATTGGTACTCATCACTAAAATCATATTTGAATAAGTGCACAGGAAGCTTGGCGGCTGCAGGATATGTGTTGTTCTTAGCCCTCCATTGATACATATTCTTCCTGGCTTGTTTCTTGTTATTTTCATACTCTTTTTCAGATTTCCTTAGGTCCACACTTTTAACATTCCTACCCAATGGCAGTCCAAATGTCTAAGAGAGACCCTTGATGGACAGGTCTGCATATATTCTCCCATGCTTCATGACTTGCCTGGTCTCTAGATTGTAATTCCTAGCACATTCAATAACTAGCTCCGGAGACTCCATGGAGTACGGGAAACCAGTGGCTCTCCACATTCCAGACATGAATACTGCATCTAGCACAGGACTTCTTTTCTTCTCCTCGTTCAGCCTGGCTGACCGGGCTTCTAAATCGGTATTCCCCTGATGGGTATCTGTAATTGCACCGTATTTAAACAGGACGCCCCTCTGAGATGAGAACATGGGCTTACTAAATTCTACTTCACACTTAGCTAACCTCTTGTCAGCCATGGGTGCCTACAATTAACAAAATCTTGTCTTACAATGGATACTCACATGTGTGTATATAACAATTAATTCTACTAATCATCATGTCTACTGTATCTCTTCAACATTTAACTTATCATGGGGGTGCATAAACTAGAACTTCAGATTAACAACACCATACCTGACTATTACAGAAACAACATGATGAGGGTTTCATTTACTTACCTAGATATGCAAATTTCCTTCTATACCAATGGATTTTTGGAAGTGATCTTAATTTTGCTGATGATCACGCACTTCCTCCTGTCTGTAAGCTCGTTTTGTACAAGGGTCGCTTTTATGACAGTATAGAAGCTGGTGCTCTGTAAAAAACAATTTTATCGCAAGGTTAACATGAAATGACGATAAAGTTACCTTTTAGCATTGCAATTAGGGTAAAATTAGGGCAACCTCTAACACATTTAAGGTTTATTCGTTGATCATCCATGCGGAAACGCAGGATCTCGCCAGGTGTTTCATCAGGTTTTGTAGTCGGCGGGAACTACCTACCGCATCTACGCGCATTAAATGTTAATGGTGGCAACTGGAGCGGGGTGATATTCATATGTCACGATGATTTTCAAAAGATAGGATGATATTCACAAATATCGTCTCGAGTTTAATGTGATCCTTCCCTTTCAGATTGGAATAACTATCGTGACAAGATCGGGTGATGAACACACCCTTTGGTTATGTTTAGTACATCAGGAGGATATTTTGATATATCGGGTGACATTTCAAAGATGATGATGACTGGACAAGCTTATATGTCTCTCTTTCAGAATATCGGGATGGCGTCATCGCCATATTCACTCAGTGTATTGGCAAGGCATCATGACATCATCGTCATGCTATACGAGCATGATCATGTTCAAGAAATATACTCCAAGAGGTAAAATGATGATTACGTCATCGTCACATTGATTTCTTCATTTATCGGACTTGGATGACATCATCAGGGTATTGGCTTAGGGGGATATTTCACGGCAGGAGGATATTACGAAATATCGGGTTGCATTGAAAATATGATCCTCTTGAAATACATGAGGTTGTTGACGGGTAAAGGTTACTATCACCTAAAATTGACGTTTGGATATTCGGACCGCATGATTTATCAGGTGATAAATTAGATTAGGGTGACCTTCTGTAATATGACTAATGTTACGAAATATGATCCTCCCCCTGTGAATATCAGGTTTGACTCAAACTTTGGCCATTCATAACTTTCACATCCTGACGATTATCAGGGTGATGTAAAAGACAAACCTGCATGAAATTTGATGCGCTTTCTAAATATGAGATTGCTGGAATAAAATATGAAATTTGACAAACTGACCTCATGATGATCACTTACCCAGCCTTTCAATGCATGATGATCTGGATGACTTACTTTTACCAGACCGCTAGAAAGCACAAAACAAGCCATAAAAGTTGGGTCCCTGTTTTGCCAAGTCAAAATGGGGTGTGTTGTGTAACCACACAACAACTTGCCACCAAAGAAAACAAACAAATTCCAATGATTCAAGTGGTGAGTTCATATTCATCCAAATCATTCTAATTCTCTTTAAGCATAAGCATCATGATCTTCTGAATGATAAAAGTTCATCATGGTAACAATGCTAATAAAGGATCATGTGTGTGTAGATGATTAATTGTCTTCATCTTGAAAGCAAGTTGAAAACACAAGTAATTGGTGTTAAACTACATAGTTGGAGATCATCCGTCATAGCCAACCTAGATAGAGCCTTGCTGCCAGCAAGCGTCTATAGCCCCGGCAAGGTTATCTATACAATCTCCCTAAGTAGAGCCCCACTGCCAACAGGTGTTCATAGCCCCGGTAGAGTTACTTAGATGGCCTAATCTTATTTCTTTTCTGATTCTCTCTTTAAAATTTGTATTTGATATCATCATGTCAACTCATTTATACAAGGCATAGTCACTTGCAGCTTTAGGTTGGAGATTGTATTGGTAGCAAGGGAGTCCCTTTAGATTTTTCACTTAACACCTATACTTGTGTGTTCAACAAACCCAAGGCTGTTAGGTGTTTCATTGTGATTAATTCACTTTAATCAAGAAAAGGCACCCTGATGAAAGGATATCATAGATCTGATCATGAGTACTTCTTAGAACAAATCACAACCTATGTCTAAATCTGATCTCATCACTTGAATCCTTACAATTTAGTTATTTTCTATGGTGATGAGGTGCATCATCTTGACTAATCAAAACAAAAGCTCAACCAAAACAAAACAAAACAAGACAAACAAACAAACAACAAAACACAACTGTACAAGCAACTATACAAATGTACAATATGATACACATGACTGTCATGAAGTCACTTTAGACTTGAAAATAATGTTTGAGGAATTGTCCATTGACTGGCAAGGGGACATCCTCACCTGTCAGGTTCTTAAGCCTATAAATGTTGTCTCCTAGTATCTCATAAATCTGAAAGGGACCTACCCATAATCTGTCAAATTTGCCATGGTCACCTTTCCTCTCGTGGGCCTTATCCCACATCAGGACTAAATCCTGAAGGCTTTAACTTTGGCTCTTTTGTCAAACCAGCGTTTGACAATAGCCTGATGTTTTGCAAACTGGTCAATAGCTTGACTTCTTTTCTCTTCTAGGTGCATCAGCTGAAGCAACCTGTCTTCTTGTCTATTGTCTATGCCTAAGTATTCTTGGGCAAACTGCAAAGTAGGAATTTTCAAGTTGACAGGGAGGATAGGATCCACCCCATATACTAGCTGGAAAGGTGAGTTTCCTAGTGCAGTTTTCATTCTGGTCCTGTCTACCCATAAGGCATATTTCAGAAATGAGTTCCATTCCCTAGGGTTCTTTTCTATTAATTTTCTTATGATATTTAGCAAATTTTTATTGGTGGATTCTGCTAATCCATTCCCTTAGGGATAATAGTTGGATGAGAACTTGAGTATGACCCCATGATCAAAAGCCCAACTTGATAATTTGGTTGAAGTGAAGGCTGAACCATTATCACTTACCAGAGCATAAGGAGTTCCATACCTGGTAACAATGTTGCTTTCCAAAAATTTAATAACATCATCAGCAGTACAAGTCTTACTGCTGACAGCTTCAATCCATCTAGTACAATAGTCAGTAATTGTTGAGACGTACCTATGGCCTGAAGAGGATGGAGGATTAATTGGCCCTATGAAGTCCATGCCCCATTGTGTAAATGGTTGCTCTTCCATCACTGGCTGCAATGGTTGTGCAGCATATTTCTCTTTGTTGGCAGCAACCTGACATACATGGCAACACTTAACATGATCAGCTGTATCTTTAAAAATTGTGGGCCAATAATATCCTGCTCTGAGGATTGAATGTGTTGTGGCCAGGGCTGATCCATGTGCTATTCTGAACTTATCATGTAGTTCTGATAAAACCTTATTTGCTTCTGGCTTTTCCAAGCATCTCAGGTATATTCCTTCATAATTCTTTTTGAACAGGATCCCTCCCTTCATCATATACGTTTTTGACCTTATCTTCAAGGCTCTTCTTTGTGAAGCTTGCATTCTTGGAGGACACCTTCCAATGATCAGGATATGCCTAATATTTGAATACCATTCTTTATTATCTTCAACATTGATAACATATTGCTGACTTGTGATGTTTGGATCAATTTCAGATATCATTTGGCTTAAGGCCTGTCCTCTTACCAATTTCATTGGTGTAATTTCCATGTCATACTCTTGTAATAATGTAATCCACTTGGCTCTTTTCTCACCAGGCTCACTCTGCATCAGCAGCATCTTCACTGCTGCATCAGGCACTACTGCAATCACTTTGCTTCTTAGTATGTAATGTCTGAACTTCTTTACTGCCTTGACTAATGCAAGTGCTTGTCTTTCAACATCCACATATCCTAGTTTAGCATCTTTGAAGGGACAGCTCATGAAAGCTATTGGTTTTTCTTCTTTTTCCTCATTTCTTTGAGTTAATACTGCTGCAGAGGTATGCTTTGAGGCAAATGAATAGATGTAGAAGTCCTTTGTGTAGTCTAGGCTAATGAGGATAGGAGCATTTGATATGGCCTTCTTTATGTCTTCAAAAGCAGCCTTGGCCTTTGCTGTCCACTCAATCTTGGCATCTTTTTTTAGCATGGCATTTAGAGGTCTGACTATCTCTGCAAAACTAGTGATGAATTTTCTTACAAAGTTAATCTTACCAAAGTAAGACTTAAGTTCTTTCTTACTTCCAAGGAGTTGTATTTTCATGATAGACTCCACTCTAGCAGGATCAATGATTATCCCATCTTCAGCCATCAGATGGCCTAATAATTTGCCTGTTGTTACCCCAAATATGCATTTCTTGGAGTTCAAGGATATTCCGTACTCTTCACATTTCTTCAACACACCTCTAAGATCAGCTACATGATTCCCCCTTTCTTTAGAGAATACTGTCAAGTCATCCATGTAGATGACTATGCACTTTCCTATTAAACCTCTAAAGGCTATGTCCATTGCTCACTGGAATGTAGCTCCAACATTTATGAGTCCAAATGGCATACGTCTATATGCAAATATCCCCCATTTGGTGGTGAAGGTAGTTTTTAATCTGTCAATCTTATCAACCATCACTCGGTTGTATCCTGAGAAATCGTATAGGAAAGACATCATTTTGGCTCCATTCACAATCTGTAGAACTTCATCTAGTGATGGTAAAGGATAGTTATCCTTCTCTGATGCTCTATTCAGATTTCTGAAGTCTACACATAGCCTGATGTCTCCATTCTTTTTTCTGACTGGAACTAAATTGGCCACCCAAGTAGAATGCCTCACAGGAAAGATTATCCTAGCATTTAACAACTTCTTGACTTCTTCAAAAATTATTGGTTCAAGCAGAGCATTGACTAGCCTTTGCTTCTGTCTGATTGGTTTAGCATCTGGCTTGAGAGGTATAGTGTGAGTTATGACTGATGTGTCATACGTCTTCAGCTCATCATATGTCCAGGGAATTACATGCATGTAATCCTTGAGAGCTTGAGTTATTCCTTCTAACTGTTCTGGTGTGCAGACTTTGCCTATCAGGACATTTCTTTTGTCTTCATTTGGTCCAATATTCACTTGTGAATACTGACCTCCATCAGCCTTGGGAAGATCCTTCTATTTCAGCATATTGTCCAGATCAAAGGCTCTTTCAAACTCAATCATACCTTTGGGAATCTTGTTGCTAGGTAACTCTAATATTTCATCTTCTTCCCAAACTTGATCTTCCATATTGCTCTCATCTATGATCTGAGCATCAAATATATCCTTGTTAGAGATGAAATTAAGAATATGTTGATCATCATCAAAGACCTGGAGATTAGTGACATTATCAGGTACTGATGGTACAGATACCAGTTCTACTGAAAATGTCTTCAGACCTGATATAGATAGTGGCTCCAATGTACTGGCAGCCTGGGCAAGTGCATCTGCCCTATGATTCTGTTCTCTAGGAACATGAGTGATGTTAAATGCATCAAAGTCTTCAATCAAATCCCACACTCTGTGTCTGTAATTTGACAATCTCTTATAATTGCAAGAGTAAATTCCTCTTACTTATCTAACAACTAATTTTGAGTCTCCAAAGACATGCAGAATTTTCACCTTCTTCTTGAGAGCAAACAGTATCCCATGAATCAGAGCTTCATACTCTGTCATATTATTAGTGCAGGGGAACTATAATCTGTATGCAGCTAAGTAGGATTTTCCCGATGGGTCAATAAGATCAATCCCTACTCCAGCTCCTTGTTTGGATTTGCATCCATCAAACCTTAGAATCCAGGATTTATCTTCAGCTAAAGACTTGGCTGAACCTTCTTTTTTCCTTGCAACTCTGGCAGCTACACCACCTAATATCCACTTTATTTTAGGAATTTCAGTATCCTTGGATTGCACCTTTTCTTTCTTTTGTGAGTCTGACTCCTTTTTCCTTTTATCATCAGGAGGATGATCCTCCGGATCTGGCACTGTATGTCTTTTTAGAATGTGTAAACACAATGAGCAGGCTGTCTCTGAATGAGGTGCCTCATGCAACCTACACCATCCTTCAATCAAGACTTCATGGGGAAGTCTGTACTGCTGTGTCATCTTTTCTACTTCTTTTGCCAGAAAATCTTCAAACTTCGTCAGGTTACTACCTCTGTCTTCATCAGACAGTTCATAATCGGATTCCACAAAGCAATCACTCCCAGGGGTGATCTTTCCTTGCTTCTTAATATTTATCTAGTTGCTTACCAGTATCTCTTTTGTTCTTTGTAAATGATCTTCATCATGATCCGTCATCCTTTCTATGATATCTGCAGAAAATAAGCAACAATTAGAATCACTATCATTATCACTATTTGATGAACTCACCTCTGATGATGATGATGCATCACTGTATGTCTATTCCAGCATCATCATATCTAAGCATGTTCCACACGTCTTTTCTGAGTGAGGCTCATTATGTAACCTGCACCATCCATCAATCAAAATATCATTAGCCGACATATTCATTAGCTTACATCGCTTTATCTGTTTGGATAAGTGCCTTTCAAAATTTCTGAAAAAATCTCCTTCAGTTTCATTTTCAGAATTGATATCAGGCCCTACAAAAAGTATATCATCCTGATGATCATCATGATGATGATGAAAATCTAACATCAGGATCTCTTCTATCCTGACCGTCTGTGGCCTAACGGCATAAACCCCAGGTTCAACGTTTATATACATCATCTCATTTGTTTTGTTGTATTCAGTTATCATGTGCTTCATCCTGGGTTCAGCATCTATTCTTATCTGGTTAGGAATACCCTTCCAAGGAAACCACATGTGACTGAAGTCAGTAGCCATATATCCATTCAAAGTCTTGGACCAGTCTCTGCTAAGCAGCATCCCATAGGTGTCAGGTATGTCAACTACCTGGATATCAATGTAATATTGGATCCTAGGATCATATGCTAACTGCATGTGTATATGAGTCAGTTCACCTATCACACTTACCTCTGTCTTATCTAGCTGTGTCACCTTCTTTAGGGATCTAGAAGGATGTAGTCCTAAAGCATTACATATAGACAAGGGCATCACATTTGTGGATGCACCTGAATCTACCAAATAGTTGTGTAAATTCTTGCTAAACATCCTTATGGTAAGGAAGAAAGGTGGTGACTCGCTCTTATCTCGGTATAATGTCATATGTCAGGTTTCTACAGCTTGCACAGTAGCTGGCACCTTAGATTTGATGTTATTATCTCTAGCAGCATGATCTTTACTACTAGATTGGTCTGGAGAATGAATATCCTCTTTAGGAGCAGGATCATCTAGTGATTTCATGAATGCCTTCTTAATTGTAGGGGTTTTCAATAACTCTGATAAAGACAGGCTGATCTTTATCTTCTTCATCTCATCTGCCAAGTATGTGACAAGTTTATCAGACTCATCAGGCAAGCTAACAGCCTTTGATGCTATATTCTGAGGTGAGAGATATTAAGCATTTTGGGGAACCCAGGGTTATTGCTTGCTTTGGGATCGGGAGGTGTATTGAAATTGTTTGGAGGTAGAGATGATGTCAAGGGACCAGCAGGTCTATTGGCATTACTTCTCAAGTTATAATTATGCTTGCCAGGATATTGCTGCTGGTACGCATGCACCTCCTCATGTTCAGTGGAAGGCTCATTTTCATCTTCAAAAGGGAAGACGTATTTTGACTCAAAAGCCATGGCAGACTCTTCACATGCATGTGAACAACTTTGATGATCAGTATAACTTTCTAACACTGGGGCTGAGTCATATCCACAGGGAACTATTTCATTACCCTCCACCTGAGGTGGATTCCCTGTAGTATTAGACACTTCTGTTTGAAAAATGCTGGCAGTAATTTGAAATTGTGGACAGTCTAGCTCTGCATGAGCATTTGTATTGTGGATCTTGCACCAATTGGTGAGGGCTGCCTCAGCAAGATTGACTCTAGTAGTCTGTTTAGTTTCACCAGGTGATTGATTATCTAAAGGTGATGGTAATGAACCATTATTTGGCTTGGAATTCCATACTCTAGGCTGCCTCTGATGATTATTGCTATTTCCCCCAACATTATTGAAATTACTATTGTTGTACCCTCTATCAGGATAATTTGGTCTGTCATTGGAATAACCTCTATTCTGATTTGACTAGGAATAGAAGTTCTGATTTCTCAAATGAGTCACTTCTGTAGTGAGTTTTCTTAGCTGAGCAGAGATTTCTTTAATTTCCTCCTTTTCCTCTTGAGCTTTGGCTACTACATTTTCACTTTGAGGCTTGAAGAAAGATGATCCATGGTTATTGTTGGATAGGTCAGCACCCTGAGGTGTCTGAGTTTGTGCAGGATATTGTGACATCTGGCCATTCCCATTAGGAGGTGGCATGATACTTAATGGAGGCACTTGCAAGGGTGCAGGCATGACTACTTGAGGTATCATTGCACCATTAGGATATTGTGCAGGATATGATGCAAGAAGTTGTGTAGGATATGATACAGGAAGTTGTGTAGGATATGATGCAGGATGTTGTGCAGGATATGTTGGACACATGCCAGGCAATGTAGGGAAGGCCGTATTTGGACTAAGAGCAGGCGACAAATACTGACTAACCTTTATGGTTTCTTGAAAGGCTAAAGCTAGAGTTGTGATTTGAGGATGTGCTCTCCTTAGGAACATGGAGGTCAAAGGATCTAAGGCTGAGTAATAAATGCTCCTTGCAGCTTCATCAGACACAGTATAAGGAGTGACTACCCTAGACAACATTTTCTGAAACCTAGCATTGAAGTTTGCAATCGGTTCACCTTCAAATCATTTGATTGTAGCAAATAGGTGATAGTTCATTGAAGGATCAATAGGAGCTTTAAACCTGTCAGTGAAAGCTTTCTCTAAGACAGGCCATGAATGAACAGAACCCTGACCAAGACTAATAAACCAATTATAAGCCTCTTCCCCTAAAGAAAAAGGAAATAATCTACATACTACATCCTGATGCTCTATTCTGGCCCTACAGCAGGCTTCTTTAAAGGTTTTGATATGATCATCAGCATCTTGATAAGGATGCTATTTTGGACAAGGTTTGTCCAAATTCTTTGCTAACTCATGATATGCAGTGAAGGTTAAAGGGGATTCTGCCATGAAGAAAGACATTGCAACCAGAGGAGGTTGAGCCTGACGCTGGACTAAAGGTACTCCTTGAGGAGATCCTGTAGGTATATTGAAACCGATAGGAGTCACAGGAGGATGTTCTGGTAGTGTCCCTGATGCACCAGAACCAGGAGTATGATGAATGTCAATAGTCCTAGGTCTGAAACCTCTAACAGGTAGTTCTTCAAAAGGTTCGGTGGATCTTGACCTGGTATTTATCCTGTGAGCCAGGATTTCTCAATTCTAAGGCAAATTGGCTGGATGATTGTAAATATTAGTTGTATTTCACCAGCTGAGGTGATATTTATGATCGGATGACTAATCTGACCAGATATTTACGAAATATTTGCAAAGATAGTGCAAATATGAGGTGATATTTGAGGTATAGCGACTCCTATCACAAGATATTAGGTTTCTAAGGCCAAACTCTTCAAAGCTTGAACAAATTTACATAACATTGGCCGATATTTGTGAATTCATGATGATCTACTGTAAAGCTTGCAATATTTACGTTAGCTCTAGAAATCTTTTCACAAAATGAGCATATACAAGCTAGATACAGTAAATATTTGAACAATATTTGAAATTCATGAATGCATCTGAGGTTACCTTACTCTATGCATCATCAAACCTAAAAATAATGATGATGAGCGTCTTCTTTCAGATATACCCTCCTTCTAGTGCCAATTTATGTTGGTCATGATGTTAATCACAAACAAGTATAGAATAAAAGTACACATTAACCTTTATTCATCTTGAAAGATATAATGAATTCAGAGAATTCATGATCCCAAGTCTCCAGTGATTAGGTCTTAATCTTCTGACGTTACTCAGAGGTTGATGTGTGTTGCTGTTTCCATTTTGGGGCCTTACATAGAGTTCATCATCATGACACTATTTCTGTAAAGATTCTTCAGAGAGAGGTCATTTTACATAGTTGTTTGATCAAATGATACAGTTATACTCAAATATTTGCATGATATTTATCAATAATACATGCTTCAGCTTCAAATATGCTAAATATTTCCATTTATCTACGAGATATCCACATATTTATATTGTTTGGTTTAGATATTTAGTTATTTGCAATTATGATAGTGAAATGTTCTGAAATTTAAAGAAATTGAAAGAAATGCTTTAAATGAATGTTGAATCTTTAGCTATTGAACCACATGTATATCAGATACAGTCATGAGGAGAAGAAAACCAAACCATATGTTCACCAGGACATTCCACAGCTAGATACAGTAGGTGTTAACTTCAAAGGAATTGTATGAAAACAACATATGTAAGTAGACATGCACTCCAAGGGACACAACAAATCACCACATAAATCTAGAATTCATACACTGATTACTCAAGATTTACTATGAATTGTAACCAAAAATAGTCTTCTCATTCACTAAGTATGCAAAGATATAAATGTATACAAAAAGCTTTGAAATGAGCCCTGGATATTTCAGCAGACAGATTTCAATTAAGTTTCAAATGTTAAAAAAAAGGCTTTTTATAGAATAAAGTGAGGAATCCGTTACAAAAAGATCAATGATCTTGATTTGTCTATGTATATCCACGGTCAATACTTCCCTTGACTATATCAACCTTACAAAATGGCACAAGCTGCCAGCTGGCAACTATCTAAAATTTATCTTCACTAAGTATCCGATGCTGATATTTACTTTATGGTGCATCATCATCTATCTTATCGGAATCATGTGCTTCTTCACTAGGTGCATCACTTCCTGAACTTTCATCATCCTGATGATGATGAACCCGCATATGAGGCTACATGATGCTTCGGACCTGTTCATATAACTGCACAATTTTATCTATTTCCCCACCATCCTGAGTCTTTGCTTTGATGATGGCATGCTTATGTGCCTCATATTTGTGTTTGCTGCTATCCAGCTTGTTCTTCCTGTTATTTAGTGTCTCATTATAGTTTTCCATCTTGACTTCGATTCTCATTATTTTATCTATGACTTCTTCTATCAAGTGAACAAGTGGATCATCAGCTACTAATTGGAAGTTGCCATGTAAAGCTTTGATGGTAAACTCCTCATCTTAATTCTCTACTTTCCCTTCCACTTTTTCTTCCAGTGTTTCCAACATTTCTACCTCAATAGACATCAACTCATGCAACTTCATGCTGAGATCCCTCAGTTTATTATTGCATCTTTTAAGTACTCCACATTCAAATTGAATGTCTTTATACCATATATCAACCAACAAGGCTGTATTACTATTCAATACCTGTTTGTTGATGAGCAGCTAAGGATTTATTCTCCTTGTCTCACCCAGGATGTCTAATACCTTTTCCAATTTGAAAGACCTTCTGCCTGTCTACATCTGCAATTTATCTACTTTTGTCCTGGAGTCACTGAGAGTATTCCACCTCTTTAAAGAGGCTTTTACCACTTCCTCTGCATTATCCAATGTGGATAGCATCCATTTCCTTAGTACATATGCCTCATGTTTCATGAGGTCTAATTTATTTACCTCCTCTTGAGAAATAGCAGTCAATGGGACTGCATGTTCAGTTGAAGTATCATCAGGATTAACCAGCCATTTTAGATAGGCATGCAACTTAGCAATGTGCTCTTTATGTTGTTTATTTTTCTCTTTCTCTCTTTTCACCTTCTGAATTAAACAATCAATAATATCTTTGCCTTCTTGACCTTCTTGGTCTTCATTGGCAAACCCTAAGTCCACTGTACTGATCTGAAACTCATCTAAGGTAATTTTACCTTTTTCTTTCTCTACAGTAGGTACTGCAATTTGTGCAGTCCTTCTCCCAGTTATTGGATCCCTTTTGATGGCTGAAGTCATTCTAGCCTTCCTCTTTGGTTTTACTATATTCTCAGAAAATAAGGTAGATACATCAAATTCTTGAATTTCAAATTCTACCTCTGCATTTACTTCTTTCTCCAACCACGGAGGTACTTGATCATGTTTCTCTGCATCATCATGATGTTCACCTTTATCTCCTATTTTTGTCAGCATATGTGATGGAGAAGGTGACTTTCTCGATTCTTCATCATGATGCTCACTTTGATGTTGATCCTGTGGCACATCCTCCTGTTGAGGAATTTCTTTCTCCGGAGGAGCATCTTCCTAAGGTGGAGGATCTTGTGATGTATCTATATGTTGATCATGATGATCATGATCCTTTTCTTTTATTACCTCATCCACTTTGGATATTTCCTCCTGTTGAGGAACATTCACAGTAGTGGATACTTGGGAAGTCTCCTCAGGTGCTGATGTTGGTTCTGCAACCGCGATTTGTTCTACACCTATACTGCTTACTTCTTGAACCTTAGCGGTAGGATCCTCTACTACATCTTTCTCATCGGCCTTCTTTTCTTGAACCTTTTCTATAACAGGTTTCGCTGACGTATCTTGTTGGCTTGTCTCTAAAGTATGGCCTTTTGATTCCACCATCTTTACTTCCTCTATATCTTACCCTTTATCAGGTGTGCCTGCTGGATGTTCAGGACTTGCATCCTATTTTTCTGTTAAGTCTACCACTACAGGACTTGTCACCTCTGCAATTAGTGTATCTAGCCCCATTTCTTGGGTTATCTATTCTAGGCTCTTTTCTTTTTCAACTTCCACTTGCTTCATTTCTTCCAGTACTGTTTGAACTGGTGGAGTCTTCTGAGGAGTCATGCGTGTGCCTATAGCAAGGGTCTCCATGTTTTGTGAAGCCATTTCCTTCACAACTTCATCATCAGACAAATTTATTGTCTCATCTAGTGAGATGTGACCTCCTACTTGTGTCTGGGAGATTTCTTTCATCTGTTCTTCTGCAAGCTTAGTTTTGAACTTGACGATGGTAGGAAGTGGAACATTATGCTAAAGTTCCCTATGCACTTCACTACCTGCCCCTCGTAACAATGTAGGGGATTGTCTTATTTCACCCCTCATGGAGGTTCTTAGTTTCTTAGGTGGGGTAGACACCACCACCTGTGGAGCTCTTCTTTTTCTTTTGAATAACAAAGGAGCCTCTTCTTCCTTAGGCTCTTCATCCATGAGGATATCCTCTTCATCTGGTTTCCTTGAGGATTGACCCTCTTCTTGGGTCTCAGTAATTTCAGCCTCTGCTATCTTACCTTTCTTGGCCTTCTATTTTCTTGTCCATGGAGGGGACGCTGATCCTGATCCTGATCCTGATCCTGATGCTGCTGCCTCCTCAGCTATAAACACTGCTTTTTCAATAATAACCCCTTTGGGTTCATTATCTACCTTCTTGCCCCTTAGGGGTCTTTTGCTCTGTTGTTGTTGTGGAGGGAGTCTATCTCCTTTGGACTTTCTCTTCTCATTTATGAAGTCATCATACTCCCCATCAGGAATATCCTGCCCCTTCTTTTTGTTGTCCACCGTAATAGTAACACCCTTCTTCTTCAATGTCTCTATCTATTCATCAACCCAAACTTGGGTTAGCTGTATGGTCCTGGCAATGAATGGGTCCAAGGATATATCCTCTTGTATGGTGAGGTCAGGTGCAGAGATAGTATCATTATATATCTTCTTCTCTTCATATTCATCTGTAATTATCCTGCCATCATCTTTCTTCAATTATTGAGGAATGGGGATGCAGTCAAAAGTTGTGATTTGATTCAATGTTAGCCTTTGATATCTTCTTCTTCTTGCTTCAGCTTCATCTTTACAGTCAGTCCAAAAGTCTTCTAGGTGTTTTTGGTGAATAGGCTTTCCTATTATTTTCTGCATCCTGCCATAAGGATCATATGGTCTTATCAGTGGAAAAGGTTGCAGCTTCATTTTATTTAAGGTGACCATCACCTTCTTTATGTTCTCCAAATCTGGGCACATGTACCAGCCAATGGTGACTGGAAACAAAATTGGTGGCAGCTTCCGTGCATCCTTGTATGTTTCAACATTGTGGAGCTCTACCTTATAAATTCCATTAGTATCACTGCATCCATGGGATACCTTGGCAGCATGAGGGGATGTCCCTCAAAACCCTCAATCCTCATGTAGGAGAATGTGGCAAATTGTATATACCAGGCTCCATGCCTGTAAATTATATCTTGAGCCTCCATGCTCAACCTCTTTGTTCTGTCGTCCTCCATGGTTCTTACCAGATGCATAGAGAATGCATCATTTAACAGTTTGTAATCTTGGAGGTAATTAGCTCTTTGTAGCTAGGGATGATGATCCCAAATATGCATAGCATTGATTGTGCCTATGACCTTCCCATCTGTAACTAGTGCATCAAATGTGCCTTTATAAGCACAGGAATAGACAATGTATGATGTCATATAGAAAGCACAATTTCAACCTCCTAGGTTCATTAGCTGCTCATGCAGAGCATCACTTATTAGCTATCCCCACAGTGGCTTGATATCTGAATATATGCACATCATTATCAAACCGTACATCCAGTCTTTAAAACTACTAGCATCAGGCTGGCCTATTACTCTACTCAACAGTGCAATCATGTATTGGGACTCATCACTAAAATCATATTTGAATAAGTGCACAGGAAGCTTGGTGGCTGTAGGATATGTGCTGTTCTCAGCCCTCCATTGATACATATTCTTCCTAGCTTGTTTCTTGTTATTTTCATACTCTTTTTCAGATTTCCTCAGGTCCACACTTTTAACGTTCGTGCCCAATGGCATTCCAAATGTCTGAGAGAGACCCTTGATGGACAGGTCTGCATATATTCTCCCATGCTTCATGACCTGCCTGGTCTCTGGATTGTAATTCCTGGCACATTTAATAACAGCTCCGGAGACTCCATGGAGTACGAGAAACCGACGGCATTCCACATTCTGGACATGAATACCAGATTGAGCATAGGACTTTTATTCTTCTCGTCGTTCAACCTGGATGACCAGGCTTCTAAATCAATATTCCCCTGATGGGTATCTGTAATTGCACCATATTTGAACAGGACGCCCCTCTGAGATGAGAACACAGGCTTACTGAATTTTGCTTCACACTTAGCTAACCTCTTGTTAGCCATGGGTGCCTACAATTAACAAAATCTTGTCTTACAATGTATACTCACATGCATGTATATAACAATTAATTCTACTAATCATCATGTCTACTATATCTCTTCAACATTTAACTTATCATGGGGGTGCATAAACCAGAACTTCAGATTAACAACACCATACCTGACTATTACAGAAACAACATGATGAGGGGTTCATTTACTTACCTGGATATGCAAATTTCCTTCTATACCAATGGATTTTTGGAAGTGATCTTAATTTTGCTGATGATCATGCACTTCCTCCTGTCTGTAAGCTCGTTTCATACAAGGGTCGCTGGTATGAGAGTATGGAAGCTGGGGCTCTGTAAAAAACAATTTTATCGCAAGGTAAACATGAAATGATGATAAATTTACCTTTGAGCCTTGCAATTAGGGTAAAATTAGGGCAACCTTTGACACATTTAAGGTTTATTCGTTGATCATCCACGCGGAAATGCAGGATCTCGACAGGTGTTTCATCGGGTTTTGTAGTTGGCAGGAACTACCTACCGCATCTGCGCACATTAAATGTTAATGGCGGCAACTGGAGCAGGGTGATATTCGTATGTCAGGGTGATATTCAAAAGATAGGATGATATTCACAAATATCATCTCAAGTTTAATGTGATCCTCCCCTTTCAGATTGGAATAACTATTGTGACAAGATCAGGTGATGAACACACCCTTTGGTTATGTTTAGTACATCAGGAGGATATTTTGATATATCGGGTGACGTTTCAAAGATGATGATGACCGGACAAGCTTATATGTCTCTCTTTCAGAATATCAGGATGGCGTCATCGCCATATTCACTCAGTGTATCGGCAAGGCATCATGACATCATCATCATGCTATATGAGCATGATCATGTTCAAGAAATATACCCCGAGAGGTAAAATGATGATTACGTCATCGTCATATTGATTTCTTCGTTTATTAGACTTGGATGATGTCTTCAGGATATTGGCTTAGGGGCATATTTCGTGGTAGGAGGATATTATGAAATATCAGGTTGCATTGAAAATATGATCCTCGCAAAATGCATGAGGTTGTTGACGGGTAAAGGTTACTATCACCTAAAATTGACGTCTGGATATTCAGACCGCATGATTTATCGGGTGATAAATTAGATCGGGGTGACCTTCTATAATATGACTGATGTTACGAAATATGATCCTCCCCCTATGAATATCAGGTTTGACTCAAACTTTGACCATTCATAACTTTCACATCCTGACGAATATTAGGGTGATGTAAAAGACAAACCTGCATGAAATTTGATGCTCTTTCTAAATATGAGATTGTTGGAATAAAATATGAAATTTGACAAACTAACCTCATGATGATCACTTACCCAGCCTTTCAATGCATGATGATCTACATGACTTACTTTTACCAGACCGCCAGAAAGCACAAAACAATCCAAAAAAGTTGGGTCCCTATTTTGCCAAGTCAAAATGGGGCGTGTTGTGTAACCACACAACAAGACCTTACTTTCTTCTTTTCATATCTAACAGTTCTAGAGAAGTTACAAAGTCTAGCATCTAGAAAACATGTAGGACATACATGAAATTATATTCTAACTAAACAAAATTAATTTCAACCAAAGCAAGAAAACTAAGAAGAATGATTGAACCTAACTTTAAATGCACTTTAAATCAACAATGAACATCTCAGGTTTTGTATGCAATGTACCAACAGAATAATGATGATTACATTCATAAATGTATCAGTAAAACAACAATAAATAAGCATACCTATACTTAGATCTTTATTACATTCAATAATAAATTACACCATAGGTGACAAGCTAACCTCTTAAGGTGATAGGCTAGTTAAGGTGACAAAACATCATCATAATCACTACATTGCCAGCAAGATTAGAATCCTGATCACTCATGTCTGCATCTGCTTGGTTTTCTTCCTCATCCTCATTTGTGACATGCAATACATTCTCTCTCGCAATCTCTTCATTGGTAACCAAAATCTCTTCTTCAAACACTCCATCATCGTCCTCATCCACTTCTTTGAATGTTTCTTGTAAATTAACATATTGCCCATCAGGCATTATATTGACAACTTCCATGAATTTTTGTTTCAAATGAGACTCTATTTGAATGACATACAACCATATTGGGATTCTTACATCATCAATTAGAAATGATTGGTTAATTTGAAGAGAGGAAACATACGGTTCGTCCGTCTCTGATAAAAATTGTCTTGTATTTGCGCATACAAATCCATACTCATCAAATTGTACTGCAGATGGCCAAATCCACTTACATTTTTATAATATAGGACTATCTTCACCAAAATCCACTTGAATAATTTCTTGGATGAATCCAACATAGAATTTCTTCTCAGTTTCATGAAAAAATTCAGCACTAACAACACAATCATATTTTGTCTTTCTTTTGTCTTTTTCTTCCACTCTTAAATGACTACCATAGGCCCACATTCCACTAAAATGCATAGCCCATAAATGTGGAAATTGTGAAAGTTCACTTTCCTCCATTGTTATATCTTGACCTTTTTCTGCATCACTGACTGCATTAGCAATCCATTCTTCAAATTTTGGAAAAGAGTCAACTCCAATCAAATCATGACGTCTGCGCTTTTGAGGTCGATGTTGCATCCAAGCTTGATTCTCTTCTTCATATTTTCCACATAGAATATTAATGTACAAATAGTAAGATTAATAATATAAATGTGTAAATACAATTGAGTAAATAAATTATTGTGTAAATTTCATTTACCTATGCCACTTATCGAACGAAGATGTGTTTTGAAGAATATAGGCATGTATCGCACTTCTTTATTGATGCGATAGCTTAAAGCGACATCATTTTCCTTCTAATACTTCACCTACAACTCTCTCATATTTGTCATCATCACATACACGTCGATTGACATTTTAAAAATCCTTCATATATTCTATGCAAAATCCCATGGCCTCTTGCATTGAATATCCTTCAGACATCCTGTCTTCTAATTTTGCCCTAGTATGAACAATTTTTTTCAAAACCTTCATATATTGTTCTATAGGATACATCCATCTCGTTCTTACTGGGCCACAATGCTTTAATTCATATTCTAGATGTATCAAAAGATGCATAGAAATGTTAAAGATTGTTGGTGGAAATTCCCGTTCCAATAGACAAAGGACTTCAACAACCTCCTCCCTCAAACTATCAAAGTTCGAAGGATCTAATACATGTAAACTCATTCTCTTTAATATTAGGCCCAACCTTATAATTGCCAATTTTGGCCCCTTTTCCAAACTTGATATATTTACCACAATAGTAAAATATTCTCGATTATGACATGATAGTCATGGGTCTTGAGGCCTCTTAATCCATTAATGTTAGTTTGGCTTCTAATACTACTATTTACATATCCAGTGGGAAAGCGAGTCTGAGACATCAACTATAAGAATTGTGCATGTTGTTCCTTTGTCTAGACATAAGGAGCACTAGGTTTTCTATATTTTTCATCATCATATTTTTCAACCCAAAGATTTCGACAAATCTTTAGTTATCGAACATCTTCAAGTGATGAAATAGTATCAAAAGCACCAAAAAGAGTTTCTATAATAGCATAGGTTATATTTTTCTCCGTATGCATAAAGTCAATAGTATGCCTAATGGCTATATCCTTAAAGTATGGCAACTTATAGAATATGCACAACCATTTTACACCACTTTCATTACATGGATCATATCTACTACCTTAAATCCCATCATTTTCAATAAATGTCATTCTTTTTTCTCCATTCCCAACAATGTAATCACCTGTTATTAGCAATGGTGCTTCACAATTCTCTTCTTGACCATTGAAACATGTTTTTTGTCAATGATATGGATGGTCCATTTTAAGGTAAGCATGATGTCCACAATAAATACACTTATACAAACTTCTTGAGTGCCTCACAAAATCCTTAAAGTTGCAAGCAGGACATCCATGGTATCCATGAACACTAAGACTAGACAATGTGCCATATGCAGGATGATCATGAATCATAAACAATAAGGAATCTCTTAAAGTGAATTTGATTGAATGACCATCCCTTAAAGATTGAATTGCTTCAATTCCTTTCCATAATTCCATTAGCTCATCATATAATGGCTCTAGATAATCATCAATTGTATTTGAAGTCACACTTTTCTTTCTTGGTATAATCAATGATAGCATTAAGAAAAATGGTTTAGTTGCTAACCATGGAGGCAAGTTATAATTTATTAAAAACACTAGCCAAGTTGACCATTTAGTACTTTGATCTGAGAATGGGTTCACCCCATTTAGAGCCAAACCCGACATTATATTATGAGGATCTTGAGAAAAATCAGGCCATCTATTATCAAATTCCATCCACGTCTTAGAATCAGGCACATGTTGTTTTCCATTGGTGCTCTTATTTTGGGCCTGCCATTGCATAAGTTCAACAATGTCTCTACACCTATACATTCAGAGTAATCGTGGGATTATCATAAAGTGGCGAAGAACCTTTCTAGGAACCATAGCTGATTTCAACCCTTGTCTATACCTCACTTCATGAAATTTTGGACATTCACTCTCACTTGCAGGATTATTACGAAATAATACACAACCATTCACACAAGTGTGGATGTTTTCATACCCTAAGCCTAGCTTAGTGATTTTCTTTTTACATTGACTTCGTTTTTTTGGTAATATGGAGTTAGGTGGTAACAACAAACATAATAATGCCAATAACTAATTGACACTCTCATTTATCCAACCAAACACCACTTGCAAGTTAAAAATTTGAAGGATTGTTGTCAAATGACTTGTAATTAGCATACACAGGCTTTAAAGTATCCTCCATCAACTTGGCCCAATCATCGTTTAGACCCTCATTCAACATTCTATCAACTTCAAACCCTTCATCTAACATTGTTGCCTCTTCATCTATGTTTGGTGCCACTTCATCTATGTTTATTGCCTCTTCATCTCTCACACTCTACAATTCTATCATATCTTCATAATAATTGTAATCCCAAGGGCTTATACCACTATGCCCATATCTTATCATATGTTGATAAATTAGATTTCTTTTTTCAACCTTTCCACATGGATATTTGTCCATGTCCTTGTCATTGGCTACTCTCTCATCAAATGCATGGTATTAATCCGTAGTCAACCTTTGATGTTGATCCATCTATAATGTTCTACACATAGCAACAAAAATATTTTGGGGAAAAAATTAGCAATCCAAAAGTTCAATATTTTTTGAAAAAATGGGAAAAAATTAGATTTTTTAAAAAATGAAAAAATTGTAGACTAAGAGACAAAAACTATTTTTTTAAATTGAAAGGCATTTCCATAGCAATAGAGTTAAAGAGAGAAAATAAAATAGAGAGTTTAACTAATAGATTGTAAAAAATAGATTTTTGTAGTTTATATTCAAATGGTTGATTACATTGCATTGCACATCTTTCAAACTCAAAGCTTTACTTCACATAACTAATAACTAGATGTTGATAGATGACAAAATTTCAACTACAATATAGGTTTTACAAAGTCAACCTAAGTAGTTATGCAATTACTTCACATTGCATAACTAATAACTAGGAGCAGCTACCAATTTCATTTGCTTGTCATGACATTCCATGAGACCACATTTCTTTGAGGCATTTTTTCAAAAAGTTCACTGCCTTGACTATGCTACCACATTTTTCATACATTTCTACCAAAGTATTTTATCAAACAATTCACTACCTTGTTGCTATGGCTAAAAGCCTAAAACAAGTGCTTTTGAACAAGTTATGGATGCTTGGAAAAAATCTATCAAAGGATAATAGTAAGGAATAGCATAGACAAGGCAGTGAATTGGTTGAAAAATGCCTCAAAGAAATGTGGTCTCATGGTGATGGAATGCCATGATAATCCATAACAATTCGCTTGTCATGGAATTCCATCACCATGAGACCACATTTATTTGAGACATTTTTTCCAAAGTTTATTGCCTTGTCTATGTTACTGTAACATCAGAAAATGTCCCCTTGGGGACTTTTCCCTCATAAGGTTTAGCTCTTGGGTCTTTAGCATGCATTTAGGACATCTTAGTTCATATTTTGGCATCCTGATGGAATGAGACCTAGGTTTCATGGCAAATTGGACCTAGGTGAACCCCTTTAGCTATACCCTACCCAAAATAGGGGGGAGGACTTGGGCGCCCGCGCCCTAGTCCTGCTCTATTTTGGGGCAACCCTAATTTTTGGGTGTCGGTTTGTGACCGTTATATGGTCCCTTTGTCGACACGATAATTTTGAATTACAAAAATCTTGGTGGGGGTGTTTGTAGTTGCATATAAAAGCATGTTTAGACATTCATTTGTAAACTAGATTTCAACTAGATGATTACTAGCAAGTGATTGTGTTATCAAGGTGATTCAAGGCTTTCATTGTGTTGCAAAAGAAGACTTGTGTGGTTTATGTGTTTGTTTGCAGATTTGAGCATCCATTCATCATGGAATGAAGAGCATATTCCTCCCATGATATCTTCACTACAAGGTGACATTATATTGTGTTTTCATCATTGATTCCTTTGGTTTTTGTCTTTACCTCACAAGGGCATGCACTCTTTATCTGACAATGGTGTTTAGAGACTTAAGTGTCCTCTAGCGCTTGACTGAGGCAAGCCTCTAAACACCACAACCCCCAAACCAAGTCTTGTGATTACAGGTTACAAGTGTCGTATTCAAGAGAAGTGGAGTTGCAGGAAAGATTGGCAGGCATCAAGGATCCAGGATCTAAAGAAAAGTAGGACACCAGAGCATTTCTAGGACTTGGGCACTCTCTCTAGTGTCCTTTGCAGTTGAGTTTCAAGAAATAGAAGTTACAGGGCTGATCAATGTCGAAACGAGGTCCAGATCCTGTGAAGAAACTGGTACCTTGGACTTGGGTGCCCGCTCCAGTGTCCCCGACTATTCCACTTTGGAACCCCAAAAATAGGTACTCTGTGATTTGGTATTTTACTCCTGTCTGCAAGAGTTTTTTCTATTATTCATCAATTTGTTGTTGTATTTACATAATTAGGGTTTTAATGGTAAATTAAGCATAGGAGAAGGAAAATTGATAGTTAAATTCCCTAACCCAAGTTTGCCTACATATCACAGCGACCTAGGGTATGATAGTGCTCGCCACTCGACCCTAGATCCTTGGATGTATAGTGGAGAGGAGGATTTAAACATCAAAACACTAAAACATTAACAAATCCAATTTTTCACTAAACATTTTGGTGAACCCATGTTTTTGGACTTAAATTGCAAATTTCTAAGTGTGTGTCTTCAAGTTTGGATTTCATTCATTCATTCATATAGTCATTCATTTTATTGCATTGAGAAAAATTTAAAAAAATTGAAAAATTGGAAAAATTCAAAAAAATTGCATTGTTTTGCTTACTAAATTACATCATTTCTTTCTAAACTTTCTTAATTCATGATTTTTGCATCAGATCTGATATAAAATACAAAAAAAATCCAAAAATTTAGAAATTTGCATTGCATTTTCATTATTAATTTGCTAGGGTTTTGTGGAAAATTTTGACAATTTTATATAACCTAGTAATTCCAAAATCTAGGGTTAGTAGGAAAAATCTTTTCTCATATTTTTATACTAATTTTAGGGGATCATTCAAATTAACATTTGTCTATAGTCTTGAATTTTAGTGTAAGTTTGCATCTAGATTTAAAATATTTGCAATTTTGTATAGAAAATTTCAACAAAAACTAGCAATTTTGATGCATCTTCATTAAATTTGCATGGGCATTTTGCATGTTCAAGCTTGAAAATAATTTTCAGATCTGAGAGTATTTAATTTTCATCATAAATCAGACTTCAAAACATTCTCATAGCATTTTTTCCCAAGATCTAAAACCTAGGGCTTCAAAAACAACGATTTTCACTAAATTTGGCCTTATCGACTTTAGAAACTTACACCATATGTGTGTTGTGAAAAGTATTTTTGAATTAATTTTCTATTATCAAGGTAATAATTTTTATACCCTCCTAAAAAGCTTCACAACACCCTTTTAACAGGCTCTTGTAGTGAAAATTCAGTGAACAACTACACATTTTGACCATTTTTGCCCTAGGGTTTGACCTAGTTTGCATTCCAAGCGTGTTGTGATCAATTTTATGGATTGAAGTGACTGATATTATTGATATTATTTATTTACCTCCTCAAATTCATTACAACACCCCTTTTTCTAGGTCTTGGAGTTGAAAAACCGTGAAAATAACCTATTTTTGCTATATTTTCACTAGGGTTTGACCTTAAGTGGCACTAAAAGCATGTTGTGTTGGGTATTTTGGCACAAAGTGGATGTTATTACTGATATTATTTGGTTTCCATCATCACTTTCCTCACAACACCCTTTGTTATGCTCTCTTGCATTAAATTTTGGTGAAAAAAGTCCCTATTTTGACATATTTTCACTATATTTTGACTTGGTATTAAATTAAAATCGCATTAAGAGTGTATTGAGAAGGATAATTTTTCTGTTTTGGACTGATATTAAACATATAACTTGCTTCCCTTGACTTAAATCCTTACAACATCCTTTGTTTCATTCATTGGCATTGAAAAGAGTATCGAAAAAAACAAACATTCTTGGCTATTTTTGCTCTTATCTTTTGCACCAATTTTGAAAAGATTTCAAAATCTGATTTTGCATTGGTTTGAGCATATAAACATGGCCCCTAATCACAATAGAAACAATAGGTTCCCTCCTAGACCTTACATGAAAAGAAAGGCTCCTGAACCTAAAATTATTTTCACACCTCATGATAGAACAATCGGTGATTCTGAAGGACCTCTTTACATTACCATGAAAATAATGGGAAACAACATGGATGGAACTCTTATTGATCTTAATTGCATGACTAATGTTTCCACTAAAAAATTCCTCTTTTCCAATCAATTAATACAAGGTCCTTATAACCTTTCAAACTTGATGATTGAGACACATACGGGAACCTTAAAGAAACCATTGGGTAAGATATCATTGTTAGTAACTATATTTGAGAAACATGTTGAACAATGGTTTGATATTACCCTCGATTCTGACACCTTTGACATAAAACTTGGAATCCCTTGGTTAAAGGTTATGAAAGTAGTCCCTTCAACTATTTATAAATGTGTTAAATTTCCTTTGAATGGACAAGTGCATGTCATTCATCGAAATACATACAAACCTTCAACTACACAACAACACTTCACATTGGATTACTTTTGCAAAAAAATAATGAAAAATTAGAGCTATGAACAGACTTTACATTTTTGAGCTATAAAAATTACAAAGCAAAACTATTACATCCAACACCTAGTCCTTCCATACAAGAAATGACAAAAGAGAAACAACCCGCATGTGAAGAGAACTGTAGACTAAAAGAGCAAGGCCCTATCTTACAAGAGATAAGTGGTTGATGAAAGAGAAATAGAAAAGCAAGAGAAAGAAGAAAAAAAGACAAGAATATGCTATAAACCTCGCCTCTCAACAAGAAAATGTTGATCCCAACATTCAACCAAACAACAATGATCCTAACGATGAACAACATGATGAATAAGATATGAATTTGGCTATGGTACTGTATGTCCCACTTTTCTCCAACATTAGGGAGTGGGAAGACGACGACGATGATTTGCTTATAGACAACCTCTAGCCCAATAGGGGCCCTATAGGTAAGTATCTCTAACCCTTTATCTCTCTCGTGAAGTGCTTCCCTCGTGATGTGTTATATGTTGTTTAGGCCTCCTAGGATGACCCCTGACTCTCCCGTAAGGTCTGAGATACCAGGAGACCACTTCTGTTGTGACCTTCTATTTGTATCATCATTCTTCCAAAATGCCTCTCTCTGATTTCATTGTTGTGTGTTGTGTCTTATGGACATAGCATCACAGTTGGTGACCTAGGGGCACCCTCCTACATGACTGTCCTTAAGAAACTTGTTTCTCCTCTCTTATTTATTGTTTCCCTTCCTCTAGTGTTTCCACCTAGCAGGCGGATGATGACAAACATTTATACTGATGCAGACCTAGTGTCCCTTTTGAGAGCAATCAAAAAATGGACTTAGTTTCTAATATGACGATGGGGTTGTATATCTTATTTCATGCTTGGCTAGTGGAAGCACTCGTTCTTTCCATGTAGTGAATTTCATGATGTTTTTGTCGCATTTACAAACCTTAACAATACTACTACTCTGTGCACCTTTGTTTGTCTTTGAATCTATCCTTGGCGATACTTGATTGAACGAGCTTCGTGATATAGCCCTACGGTTATCCTCAACTCTAGATTCGTTGTATAACCTTGGCTCTTTGTGTGGTTAATCATATGCATTGATGTTGTTGTTTATCATAATCTTGTAGCCACTAACATGTTTCTTGCAGGGATGTGTTTGTGGGAAGATTTGGCAATCGTAAAGTACATGTCACCTCTAGGGGGCATGGGCTTTGCGAAAGTCAGTGTTCCCTTGTGTCTTTTATTCCTACCTTAATGTGCTTGATATCGATAACTGATATTAACCACCTTAAGGTCGTGGCATATATAAGGTAAGTTGTCTATTATAGATGTTAGCAATGTGTTTGACCTTAGATGCAGAGATTTGCGCACCAGAGTAGTGCATTGTGCATCTTGAGCTTCTTTGCAATCAATCAATCATATAAGCCCTCTATGTAGGTGGGATATCGCATATATCCTTTTTATCTTAAGCCTTCTATGGAGGCGGGGATGGTGTACTTCTCAGAGCAGATTGCATCATCCTGTCATTTTCAAAACTCCTCTGTGGAGACGGGGAGTGGTTCTGTGACTAACTCAACCCTTAAGCGTGTCTTCAGAGATTGTTGTGGCAAATCCCAATCATTGGTGTGTGTCTGTAATGTGCCTGAGATGGTGTTGGACCTAGAAATAGGTACACTCCATCACTTGTCTGCCATGTTTTCTCCGTGTCTTCAAGTGTGTGTGTTTTGGCATGCTTGTTTGTGTGGCATGTTTGTTGCCCCATATGCAAAGACCAGTGCCCTTAGGTAGTGCTTCCTGCATTTTGGGAGGTTTTGGATGTCTTGTGTGTGTGTTACCCCATATATACAGAGACCTGCGCCCTAAGGTAGTGCATCCTGTATTATGAGAGGTTTGTTTACTTTCCAATACTTGCATTTGCATTTCATATATATGAGAAAAAGAAAAGAAAAGATATCATTTCGATCTTCCATGCATTAATGTGTCTTCTGTGCATTGACTGTATTCTCTATGTTCTACATGACTGTAATTGTCTTCTCCATGTTTTGCATGCCTGTTACTGTCTTCTATGTGATTGGTGTCTTCTCTATGCTTGGTGTGTTTGTTGTGTTTGTGACCTTACTTTAATGCATGTATTGGCCTCACAATTATACATACATTAAAGTGGGGGCTAAATGTAATGTCAGAAAATGTCCCCTTGGGGGCTTTTCCCTCATAAGGTTTAGCTCCCAGGTCTTTAGCTGCATTTAGGACATCTTAGTTCATATTTTGGCATCCTGATGGAATGAGACCTAGGTTTCATGGAAAATTGGACCTAGGTGGATCCCTTGAGCTGTACCCTATCCAAAATAGGGGGAGGACTTGGGCATCCACACCCTAGTCCTGTTCTATTTTGGGATAGCCCTAATTTTTGGATGTCAGTTTGTGATTGTTATTTGGTCCCTTTGCCAACACGGTAAGTTTGAATTACAAAAATCTTGGCGGGAGTGTTTGTAGTTGCATATAAAAGAATGTTTAGGCATTCATTTGTAAACTAGATTTCAACTAGATGATTACTAGCAAGTGATTGTGTTCTCAAGGTGATTCAAGGCTTTCATTGTGTTGCAAGAGCAAACTTGTGTGGTTTATGTGTTTGTTTGTAGATTTGAGCATACATTCATCATGGAATGAAGAGCATCTTCCTCCCATGATATCTTCACTACAAGGTGACATTATATTATGTTTTCATCATTGATTCCTTTGGTTTTTGCCTTTGCCTCACAAGGGTATGCACTCTTTATTTGACAACGGTGTTCAGAGCCTTAAGTGTCCTCTGGGGCTTGATTGAGGCAAGCCTCTAAACACCACAACCCCCAAACCAAGTCTTGTGATGTTAGGTTACAAGTGTCGTATTCAGGAGAAGTGGGGTTGTAGGAAGGATTGGCAGGCATCAAGGATCTGGGATCTAAAGAAAAGCAGGACATCGGAGCATTTCTAGGACTTGGGTGCTTGCTCTAGTGTCCTCCACAGCTGAGTTTCAGGAAATAGAAGTTACAGGGTTGATCAATGTTGGGAGGAGGTCCGGATCCTGTGAAGAAACTGGTACCTTGGACTTGGGTGCCTGCTCCAGTGTCCTTGACTATTTTTCTTCGGAACCCTAAAAACAAGTACTCTGTGATTTGATATTTTACTCATGTCTGGAAGATCTTTTTCCATTATTTGTCAATTTGTTGCCCTATTTGCATAATTAGGGTTTTAATGGTCAATTAAGCATAGGAGAAGGAAAATTGATAATTAAATTCCCTAACCCAAGTTTCCCTACATCTCACAGTGACCTAGGGTATGATAGTGCTTTCCACTCAACCCTAGATCCTTGAAAGTTAAGTGGAAAGGTGGATTTAAGCATCAAAACACTAAAACATTGACAAATCCAATTTTCCCCTAAATAGTTACCACATTTTTCATACATGTCTACCAAATCATTTTATCAAACAATTCACTGCCTTACTACTATAGCTAAAAGCCTAAAATAGGTAATTTCAAACAAGCTATGGATGCTTGGACAAAATCTATCAAAGCATAATAGTAAGCAACAAGCTATGGTCTCATGGTTTTTTTTTCGCTTGAAAATCAACATGATTTTATTTGCATTTTTTTGTAGGTTTTAAACGTATTTTTTGTTAGCAATTTTGCTATTTGAAATGGGGAAAAATCTTTGTGGTCAGTTTTGTGCATTTTTTAATTGTAGGATTCTCACAGTTAGTGAAAAGGTAGTGTTCATGAAGGAATGGAAAAGATGCATAGAGCCTTTGAATTATACCTGTACTTTGTAATGGCATTGAATCATTTAGCAAACCATTTTTTCTTCACAAGGCAACATTTTCTTATGGAATAGTTGACTGAGATAGCTCTTGTTTCAACTGACCACCCTCTCATAGTAAAGGCTATTATGACACCGCTGGCTGCTACTACATGGCATCAATCAAGGAAAGCTAGAGGCCACAAGATTTTGTGTTGCCATACTGACTGAGATAGCTCTTGTTTCAACTGACCACCCTCTCATAGTAAAGGTGATTATGACATCGTTGGCTACTACTACATGGCATCAATCAAGGAAGGCTAGAGGCCACAGGATTTTGTGTTGCCATACTTTGCTATTTGAAATGGGGAATAATCTTTGTGGTCAGTTTTGTACATTTTTTAATTGTAGGATTCTCATAGTTAGTGAAAAGGTAGTGTTCATGAAGGAATGGAAAAGATGCGTAGAGCCTTTGAATTATACACGTACTGTGTAATGGCATTGAATCATTTAGCAAACCATTTTTTCTTCACAAGGCAACATTTTCTTGTGGAATAGTTGACTGAGATAGCTCTTGTTTCAACTGACCACCCTCTCATAGTAAAGGCGATTATGACACTGCTGGCTGCTACTACATGGCATCAATCAAGGAAAGCTAGAGGCCACAGGATTTTATGTTGCCATACTTTGGGCTGGGATAGGTTCAATTGAAGCTAGGAGATCTTAAGAGTTCTCTCTCAAATTTTGAAAAGGTTCTAGAGGTCCACCCTGAGAACTGTGAGAGCTCAAAAGTTGTAAGCCATATATATGCTCAGCAAGGGTAGGTAGAGAAGGCTTTGGAAATTTTAAGAAAGGCAACTCACATAGATCCACGTGATGCCCATGCATTTATTAAGATGGGTGAGTTATTAATATCATCAGACCCCAGTGCAGCCTTAGATTCTCTTAAGATGTCAAAGTCTCTTTTGAAGAAGAGTAGAGAAGAAGTACCCATTAAATTGTTAAACAACATTGGGGTTCTTCATTTTGAGCATGATGAACTAGAGTTGGCTCAACATGTTGCAAATATGTGCCTAATCGGTGTTGTCATTGATGCCAACATATCCTTGTTGCCATTGGTGTCAATTGTATCCTATTTTGTTGTTTGTTTAGAAGACTAGAATGTTGAGGATATTGAGAAAATTAATGAAGATAAATGTATACAGACTATATGGCTGTGTAGAAGATTTTCTAAAGCAGATCTAGTTAAGTTTTGAGAGGTCCACATGAAGATTTGAAGAAGCTATAGCCATTTGAGTAGACCTAGGTTTTGCTATGTTCAGAAGAGACAGTGTCACATGAAATTAGTCTGGATTGTTCCGCATTGAAATATTATGATTTGTGGATCTAGAGGCATGTTTGGGAAGTCAATGTGTATCATCAACTCAAGTGGTTGATGATTTGGAGGTCCGCAAGCAATCTTTCTGGTGTGACAGTCTTGGAAGACAGTGTTCTTGAGGTTCCGGATGAAGATGCAGTGATTCTAATGATTTGGAGGAGTGTAGATGTTTTTGTTGAATTCATTGTGCTTGTGGAGGTCTCTATTTCATGTGACTACTATGTTGGAGGTCCGCATTGAAGATTGAGCTCATTGGTGAAGATTTCCTTCTTGGCAATGCTTCTCTTCCCAGTCTTGGCTGACCAAATGATTCAAGTGTGTTGCAGATGATCTAAGAGCAATTCTATGGAGGGTGGTGTGTTGTTGGAAGAAGATTGAAGTCTCAGCTATGTTTGGCCGACAAGCTAGAGATTCACATTAAGTCAGATGCTTGTAGTGCCGACCTTGTTGTTTACTCCAAGGTTGATGAAGCATATAAAGGCATGTAGTTGAGTCATGGAAAAGCATCCTTGTGTAAAACAATAAATCCAAAGAAAGGATCAGAGGCAGAGAGGAGAAGAGCAGGAGAAAAGGAACAAGAATAGTAATGGATGAAGTGATAGTGAAGAAGTATTTGTGAGAAGAGCAGAAGTTTTGTGAGCATTCAAAGAGATTGAACCAGGCATGAAGAAGATGCTAACTCTCAGTTAATTCCTTTTGTATTAAACATAAATTCTATAGGCAGTGAGCCTCTTTTGAGCAGTGACCTTTGTGCAGTGTCCCCAAAGGCAAGTTCCTTCCCATTTTCAAGTACTTTTAATAGGGTACGAATCTTGTGGGTTAACCCCCACCATGGTGTTTCCTTTAACAGGGTTTCCATGTCAAAAATCTTGGTGTCAAGTGTGTTAATTATGTTTCTGCTCATGCGTTATTGTTTCATGCTTTAATGCTTACATCATTAATCTATTTGTAAGTTGTGAAAGAAGTTTAAAAGGAGAAAAGGTTAATTTTGTGGGACAACTGATTCACCCCCCCTCTCAGTTGTTTGGCTTAATTTTGACAATTGGTATCCGAGCCAGTTCCTCTAAAAGAAGCTTGACCGCTTGAGGAGATCCAAGATGTCGACTTACAAGAAGCAAAGTCTGAGATTTGATGGAATAAATTACTCCCTTTGGAAGGTGTGCATGCACTATCATTTGGAATGTTTTGGTGATGCCTTTTGGTCGATAACTGAGAAAGAGTATAAGATTCCAAAGAATGGCCCTACAACTCTAGACGAACTTAGGGATGCTGAATGCAATATTCAAGCTAAAGAAGCATTATTGAGTACTCTGATTGATACAAAATTGGCAAATGTCCTAGAATTGAAAACTTCCCATGAAATCTAGAAAAAGTTGGAAAATATGTATGAAGGTGATGAATATGCATATGTGCCAAGATGCAAAGCCTGAAGGGTAAATACGAAAGATTGATGATGATTGGAGATGAAAACATTACTTCCTACATGCAGAAAGTGAATGAACTTGTGATCGGTATCAGGAATACTGGTGGAGTATTGGAAGAATTAGAGATTGTTGCCAAAGTGCTCAAGTCTTTACCTCTGACTTATAAGCATAAAATTGCTTCCATTAAAGAGATCAGGACTGTGACAACTATTACAAGGGATTAGTTGGTTGGTAAGCTTTCAACATTTGAAATGAGTGAGTTTGGTGATTCTCTTCCTAAGTCTGAATCTGCATTTAAATCCATTATTCATGGAAAGCAAAGATATGATCCGAGTGAAAGCTCTTCAAGAAGAACAAACAGATTTGACAGGACAAGAAAGGATCTTGAAGATGATGAAATTGAGTTCGATGAAATTGAAGCCCTTTTTTCCAAAACATTGCCAAGAGGATCCAGTAAGTATGAAGGAAAGCTACCATTTAAATGTTTTGCTTGTAATAAGATTGGTCATTTTACCTCAAGGTGTCCAAAGAGAGGTTCAAAGCCAAAGTTTAATAGACCTAGAGTTCAAAAGAATTGCTACTATGTCCAAGAAGCTAGTGAAGAAGGAGTCACAGATGATGAATCTAATCATGGAGATTCCACAAAAAGTGATTGGGTGTTCATTGCTATCAAAGAAGAAGATACGGTGCCTATTGAATCTGCTAGCTATGTAAATGTGGAAAGTGCCTTGGCTCTCAAGTTATAGAAAAAGATGAATGGATAATTGACAGCAGGTGTTCTCATAATATGACTGGTGATAAAAGTAAGTTTGTAAGCTTTGAGAAATATGAAGGTGGATTTGTGAAATTTGGAGACAACTCAGTTGGTAGAATCCATGTTAGAGGATCCATCTCTTTTGATGGTAAGAATAACACTAATGATGTTCTGTATGTGGAAGGATTGAAGCATAATCTTCTCAGTGTTGGATAGTTGGTTGACAAGGGTTATGAATCGGATGGAAAATGTAGAATCTTGGAAAGGTCTGGAATTGAAATTGCATCTGGTACTCAGACTAGAGGTAACATCTTTCATTTAAGTAGGCCTGGTAAAAGTTGCTTAATTGCTCAAGCTGATCAGAGTTAGCTCTGGCATAGGAGAGTGTGTCATGTGAATTTTGATAACATTATCAAGATAAGTTCTACTCAGGCTGTAAGAGATCTCCCAAGACTTGTGAAACTTGCTGATAGCATGTGCAGAGAATGTCAATTAGGTAAACAAAATAGAACCTCATTCAAGAGTAAAGAACAGTCTTCAAGTGCGTTGTTGGAACTTGTGCATACTGATCTTTGTGGTCCTACTAGAATTAGGAGTGTGCAAGGAGACATATATTTTATGTTGTTAATTGATGACTACTCCCGGATGATGTGGGTAACCTTCCTAAAAGAAAAATCAGAAGCTCTTAATAAATTCAAAGTATTCAAAGTCATAGCAAAGAATGAGATTGGTGTGAAGATGAAGTGTCTAAGATCCGACAGAGGTGGGGAGTTTACCTCCGGTGAGTTTGATTCATTATGTGGAAAACAAGGAATAAAAAGACAATTATCTGCTCCTAGGACTTCTCAGCAGAATGGAGTTGTGGAAAGAAAAAAATAGACCATTCAAGAAGCTTCTAGGACCATGATGATGGAAGCAAATGTTCCACAAGTCTATTGGAGAGAAGCTGTGAGTACTGCTGTCTACACTCTTAATCAGGTGCAGATCAAAGGAAATTCTAGTAAGACACCTTATGAACTATGGTTTGGTCATCCTCCTACTATGAGATATTTTAGAGTTTTTGGTAGTAAATGCTATATCAAAAGAGCTAAGGATCTAGGCAAGTTTGATACAAGAAGTGATGAAGGAATATTTTTGGGTTACTCTACTCAAAGAAAGGCATATCGGTGCTTTAACAGGAGATTGAAAAAGATTGTTTAAATTGCTAATGTTAGAGTTGATGAGAGAAAAGAAGGTCATTCCAAGTCTTGCGGATATGAATCAGATGATCAAGATGATAGTCAAAGTCAAGGAAGGCAAGCTCAAACCTAGACTCAGATCTAGATTGATCTAGCAAGTCTAGTGACTCAAGAGGATAGTGCAGAAGTTGAGGAACAAGCTCAAGAAATAGAAGTTCAAGTAAATCCCAAAACTCCCAGGTATGTAAGGATGAATCATCATGAAGATTAGATTATAGGAGATAGAAATAAAGGTGTTTGAACTAGGAGAAAAATTGTTGAAGATCAAGAAGAGATTTGTTTGATTTCAAAGATTGAACCGAAATTAGTAAGTGAAGCCTGCAAAGATGAAAACTGGGTAAAAACAATGGAAGAAGAATTAATGCAAATTGAAAAGAATCACACTTGGGATCTTGTTTCTAGACCTAAGGATAAAAATGTGATTAGAACTAAATGGGTCTTCTGGAATAAACTAAATGAAGATGGTGAAGTTGTAAGAAACAAAGCAAGGTTGGTATGCAAAGGATATTCTCAAGTGGAAGGAATTGATTTTGAAGAAACTTTTTCTCCAGTGGAAAGAATAGAAGAAGTTAGATTATTTCTTGCATTTGCTAATTTTAAAGATCTCAAGGTTTATCAGATGGATGGCAAGTCAGCATTCCTGAATGGAGATTTGGATGAAGAAGTCTACATTGAACAACCAGAAGGATTTCAGTTGTTGGATCAAGGAGATATGGTTTGCAGATTAAGAAAAGCATTGTATGCACTCAAACAATCCCCAAGAGCCCAAAATGCAAGACTAGATAAGTATCTACTAAAATTGGATTTTAGCAAAGCTACATCAGACAGTAATCTGTATATAAAAATTAATCATGAACACATCTTGATTGTTGTAGTATTTTTTGATGATATCATTTTTGGTGGAAATGAAAGTCTGTTTAAAACATTTGCTGATCAGATGCAGAGTGAATTTGAGATGTCCATGTTTGGTGCAATGAATTTCTTCTTAGGTCTGCAAATCATTCAGTTAGATAAAGGTATCTTCATATCTCAATCTAAGTATGTAAGAGAATTGTTGAAAAAGTTTGGAATGGAAGATTCAAAGCCAATGGGTACACCCATGCTAACCAGATGTAAGATGAGTAAGGATGATGACTCCCCTAAGGCAAATCAAAAAAGGTATAGATCAATGATTGGAGGACTGCTCTAACTTAGACCAGACCTGATATCATGAATCCAGTTGGACTTGTTGCTAGATTTCAAGCTAATCTTAGAGAATCCCATGTTGTAGCAGTCAAGAGAATTTTTAGATATCTCAAAGGGACACTTGATTATGATTTATGGTGTCCAAAAGATAATAAATTCAATCTTCATGCATATATAGATGTTGATTGGGTAGGAGATGTGGATGATAGAAAAAGTACTAGTGGTGGTGCATTCTTCTTGGGAAGTAGATTGGTTTCTTGGCTAAGTAAAAAGTAGGAGGCAATATCCCTATCTACAGTAGAGGCAGAGTATATAGTAGAAGCAAACAATTGTACTCAAGTTCTATGGATGAAGCAAATGCTGAAGGACATCAGAATTATGTTTGAGGAGCCTGTCACAATCTTTTGTGATAATTCAAGTGCAATAAGCATCTCAAAGAATCCAGTGTTACATTCAAAGACAAAGCACATATCAATCAAGTTTCACTTTTTAAGAGAGAAGGTTAATGAGAATGAAGTCAGATTAGAGTCTGTTTCTTCAAAGGATCATATTGTGGATTTTTTCACTAAGCCTCTACCCAAGGATACTTTTGAGTATCTTAGAGAGAAGTTAGGGGTTATTACCCCTCCTAATCAGAACTAAGATGCACTAGGGTGCATCAGTCTGGTAAAATTCACAGTCATATCTTGTGATCCGGATTGATGTTGAGGAGATACCACTTAGTGGGAGTAGTCTGTATGAAAATTTTGAGATCAGTCTAAAACAAAAAGGTGAAGAAAAGATTGCAAATTTGTGCCCTTTGCCATTGATGTCAAAGGGGAGAGAGAAGTCGAGTGAAAAACTAGTTGCTGATGAAAACGGGAGCAGTGAAGAAAGTAGTTGCAAAAGTGATAAGAGAAAGGGGAGACATTCTTGTATTGATAGTTGAATTAGTTTTTCACATCATATGTTGCCATTAATGACAAAGGGGGAGATTGTTGCAAATATGTGCCTAATCGGTGTTGTCATTGATGTCAACATATCCTTGTTGCCATTGGTGTCAACTATATCCTATTTTGTTCCCTATTTAGAAGACTGGAATGTTGAGGATATTGAGAAAATTAATGAAGATAAATGTATGCGGACCATATGGCTATGTAGAGGATTGTCTGAATCAGCTCCAATTAAGTTTTGAGAGTCCACATGAAGATTTGAAGTAGCTATAGCCATCTGAGTAGAACCAGGTTTCTTTGTCTTCAAAATAGACAGTATGATAGTAAATTGGTTCAGATTGTTCTGCATTGAAATATTATGATCTATAGATCTAGAGGCATGTTTGGTAAGTCAGTGTGTATTATCAATTCAAGTGGTTTGTGTTTTGGAGGTCCGCAAGCCATCTTTCTAGTATTACAGTCTTGGCAGATAGTGTTCTTGAGGTTTCAGATGAAGATGCAAGTGATTATGATGATTTGGAGGAGTGTAGATGTTTTTGTTGAATTCATTGTGCTTGTGGAGGTCTCTAGATTGTGTGACTACTATGTTGGAGGTCCGCATTAAAGATTGAGCTCGTTGGTGAAGATTTCCTTCTTGGCGGTGCTTCTCTTCCCAGTCTTGGCCGACCAAATGATTCAAGCATGTTGCGGATAATCTGAGAGAAATTCTCTGGAGGGTGGCATGTTGTTGGAAGAAGATTCAAGTGTCAACTATGTTTGGCCGACAGCCTAGAGATTTGTATTAAGTCAAATGCTTGTAGTGCCGACCTTGTTGTTTACTCCAAGGTTGATGAAGCATATAAAGACATGTAGTTGAGTCATGGAAAAACATCCTTTTGTGAAACAATAAATCCAAAGAAAGGATCAAAGGTAGAGTAGAGAAGAGCAGGAGTAGAGGAACAAGAATAGTAAGGGATGAAGTGATAGTGAAGAAGTATTTGTGAGAAGAGCAGAAGTTTTGTGAGCATTCAAAGAGACTGAACCAGGCATGAAGAAGATGCTAACTCTCAGTTAATTCCTTTTGTATTAAACATAAATTGTGTAGGTAGTGAGCCTCTTTTGAGTAGTGAGCTCTAGGTAGTGTGCCTGAAGGCAAGTGCCTTCCCATTTTCAAGTACTTTTAATAGGGTACAAATCTTGTGGGTTGACCCCCATCGTGGTTTTTCCCTTAACTGAGTTTCCACATCAAAATCTTGGTGTCAAGTGTGTTAAGTGTGTTTTTGCTCATGTGTTATTGTTTCATGCTTTAATGTTTACGTCATTAATCTATTTGTAGGTTGTGAAAGAAGTTTAAAAGGAGAAAAGGTTAATTTTGTGGGACAAGTGATTCACCCCCCCTCTCAGTTGTTTGGCCTAATTCCAACACAACAAACTTTTATAGAGGCATTACATAAATCTTTGTGGTCAATTTTGTGTATTTTTTACTTGTAGGATTCTCACAATTAGTGAAAAAGGTAGTGTTCATGAAGGAATGGAAAAGCTGCGTAGAGCCTTTGAATTATACCCGTACTGTGCAATGGCATCAAATCATTTAGCAAACCATTTTTTCTTCATAGGGAAACATTTTCTTGTGGAATAGCTGACTGAGATAGCTCTTGTTTCAACTGACCACCCTCTCATGAAATCTCATTCATATTATAATCTTGCATGATCTTATCATAGTAAACGTGATCATGACACCACTAGCCGCTACTACATGGCATCAATCAAGGAAAGCCAGAGGCCACAAGATTTTTTGAATAGGTTCAATTGAAGCTAGGAGATCTTAAGAGTTCTCTCTCAAATTTTGAAAAGGTTCTAGAGGTCTACCCTGAGAATTGTGAGAGCTTAAAATATGTAGACCATATATATGCTCAGCAAGGGCATGCAAAGAAGGCTTTGGAAATTTTAAGAAAGGAAACTCGCATAGATCCATGTGATGCCATGCATTTATCAAGATGGGTGAGTTATTAATATCGTCAGACCCTAGTGCAGCCTTAGATTCTCTTAAGACAATAAAGTCTCTTCTGAAGAAGAGCAAAGAAGAAGTACCCATTGAATTGTTAAACAACATTGGGGTTCTTCATGTTGAGCGTGATGAACTAGAGTTTTCTCAACAAACTTTTATGGAGGCACTAGGAAATGGAATTTGGGTTGAATTCATAAATAAAAGGCCCAGTGCTAATTCTACTATTTTTTCTATGCACTTTAAGGATATGGAATTCTTCCAATGACTAGAAGAAGGTGGTGTTTCACTTGAGTTACAAGTTCAATTCCCAAATGCATAGAGGAAACTAACGAAAAAATAGTCCCCTCAGCCCTAAACTGCCTGTATGGTTCTAGTACTTAGTTGCCTATGTAACTATTGTAAGTTACCAATCAGAAAGCTATAGATTTTGTATTTAATGTAATGAGGGTTTGAAATTACCTTTGAATTCGCTATGGAGGGCATCCCCAAATCTGACTTCGCTGCAGAGGGCCTCACCAACTTCAAATTCATTGCAGCAAACTCTAAATTCCTTACCCGCCTTTTCAGAAGTCTTCACGTCCTCTCCAAACAAGATTTATCACCCATGCAAGTAGCTGCTATAACCCAAAAATGCCTCAGTACTAGGCTAACCAACTAACAAAACAAGGAATTCAATGAATAATGAATCGTGTGCAATACACTCCTGCCAATAATTTCCTAAAATGTTTTTTTAATTTTGTCTAATTTGTATTTGTGTGACTAACTATTTAGTCATTTTTATTTGTACGACTACATAATTTTTTAGTCGACGACCAAATTAGTCATTTATTTACTCATTTATAGTTGAGTTGCAAAAAATTAGTAGAACTTAGTCATTTTTAGTTGTTGTGACTAAAATTTCTACTAGTGTATGACTTTCTTGTCGACAAAACCTGACTTTATTGAACCATGCGCTTTTGGCAGTTTCCCTATAGTCAGTGAAGTTCCTCTACTTTGAACCTTGGGAGCTTTCTCTCTAATTCACCTTTATTGGTGAAACTGACCTTTCTTGAACTCTGCCTCTTTAACAGCAAAAGTCAATTTTTCTTAACCTTGGCCCTTTGGCTCCATCTTCACCCTTATCGGTGAAATATGTTTTCCATGAACCTTGTCAGTTGTTCCTCTCAGTGTATTCCTTAAGTGGCTCAACATTTATCAACAGTGGCCAGATCTAGTGGGTGTTTGTAAAATTGCTCGCTACAGTCCATAATCATCAACAATAGGAATATTCCTTGGGAATATTCTCTCATAACCAATACCAGGTGGTTTCACCTATTCCACAGGCTATTTTTGCTCAAATAGGTGATTTTTACCTGTAACAATCCAGTTTTTTGCCTTGAAGGTGGTTTTGGCAGGTCACAAGCATTTTTTTCTTCTGTACAAAATATTCTGATGATAGAGGAAGAATATTTTGGCAACACTGTGAGTGTCAACAGTGACATCAGGGCCCCTTTGCCCCCTTCTAGCCCTAATAGGGTGATTTTTTTTCAGGAGTCATAATTTTTCATCATGGTATCAAAAATTAGAAAACAAGATATTGTCAGAAGGCCGGTTCTGAGAACTTCACTGTGGTACAAGTTATTTTCTAAGATTTTTTTATAGGTACTAGACACAACTATTTGAAGTTAGATCATGCTTTTTGTACTCTCGAGCTCATAACTTTTTCCCACTTCATCATAATTTCAACTTCTTATAGGCGTTGGAAAGGTAATTATGTGCTCTACAATTCTATACATGAAAATTTTCTAGATTTTGTTTCAAACAACATATTTTCAGTTTGAAGCACTTTAGGTACATATCACTCATTGATTGGAAAAAGGTTGAAATTGGTGGTTGTTTTGGTTTGGGGAGCTTCAATTACAGTGTTGATTGAGTTTGTGCTTTGATATATCTGATTGTGCTCTTCTTTTCCTATACATCATGGATAAATCAAGGGTTCCATTATTAACACCATATAACTATGCAACTTGGAGTCAACATGCATGGAATTCCCTAATGGATCTTAGACATTCTTTATATGTTGAAAACAAGATACCTGAACCCACAAATAATAAGGAAAAGATGAAATGGATGATAAAGCATACTAAAGCTCTTGGATGTCTTTGTAATTTCATTTCCCTAGATCTCTTGTTTTAGATTGAGGCATGTACAAATTCACATGATGCTTGCAATAAATTGAAAACATTGTATGGTACAACAGATGAAGTTAAAGGCTATCAAATTGATAATGGATTGATGAGCCTTGATCCTAAGAACTTTAGCAACATCTAGGATTACATTACCAGGGTTAATGATCTAAGAGCACAATGTAAACCATGTGGTATTCAGAAAAAAGACATTCAGTTGATCTACAATGTGTTGAACAAACTTAGTCCTGAATATGCAACTTTTGTTTCTAACTTTCACACTCATAGGTTAACTATGGGATCTATTTTCACTATGCCTTCATTTGCATCCTTTTCTGAGATGTTAATGCATGAGCAACAAAAGGTTCTTTCTATGGGTATCATTAAGCCATCACAGAATCATGCTTTGGTGGCTGGACAACCTAAGGAACATAAAGCATAAGGTTCTAATAAGAAACAAAAGAAAGATATGAAAAATCCACAAAAAGATCAAGCACAAAATCTACCTATGAAGGATAAGCCAACATGTGGTTATTGTAAGAAACCAGGACATGATGAACATAATTGTTTTAAGAAACAAATTAACATGTTGATGCAACTTGTTCAAAAGAACAAATTTTTATTTCCTATTTCTTCTTCTACTTCTTCATCTAAACAACCAGTACTTTCTAAATCTCATGCAAGGAAACCTAAGGAACCTAAACATAAAGGTAAAGCACATTGTGCAAGTATAAGTTCTACATTAGGTAAATGGATTCTTGATTTAGGTGCTTCTCATCATATGGCTTCTTCCAAGGATATGTTTTCTTCATTTGAGCCATGTGATATGCCACCTATCTTGATGGGTAATAATACATATATGAATGTAATTGGGAAGGCAACTATTGATATTGGTGAAGGTACTTTCAATTTTGTACTTTGTGTGCCTTCTTTGACCAAAAATCTTCTTTCCATCTATCAAATTACTCATAGTGGTACAGGGAAGACAGTGGAGTTCACACCTGAGTTGGTTCTTACCAGAGACATGGAAACCACATAGCTAATTGCTACATGGGTGGTTGATCATGCATCTTGGCTATACACCTTTCATGGTTTCTCTCTTGATGATGATTCAGATCCTTTGGCTATCATTCACACTCCTTATGTGAATCATATTTCAGAGGAGAAATTTGGTCACTTGAACCTTGGTATTCTTGCCTCTTCATCAGTTCTTGAGACATGTGCTACACTTCCTTCTTCTCCACCTCCTGCTTCTTCAGAGTTCAATGCTTGAGTTCAACATGATGCTTCAATTGTCTTTCAGATACAGATTTGTGGGATGATCATTTGATAGGTATTACAATTTTTTTTTGTGAGTCCCATCTTGTAGATTTGGAGGACACATTTGAGGGGTTAACTCTCCTCTTTGATGACATCCATAGCACAGTTGTTGTCAACCCATCTTTGTTTTTGGAGGTTGATGATTTTTAGTTTTCACTAGATCCTGGATTGTAACTTTCATCAGCGAGGCCTAAGACACCTAATTTGATTGTGGTATCATTTGGCATTCACATGGAGACACATGATCAGCTTTCAAAGACATCGTATTTCATGAGACTTCCTTCCTCATCTCTTGGTTTAGAGTTGAATTTTCCTCAACATACACCAGTGGATTGATTTCTTTCCAAGGGGAGGAATGTTGTTTGCAGGTTTTGGATCCTATTTGGTCTTCTTCTTCAAGCATTCACCATTGGCATAGGAGCTACTTCATTATGGGGGGACATCTTGTCTCATTCTCTTCCTCTTATGAGGGACTATTGATTTTATATATGTGATAGATGTATTTGGGAAATTTATTCTTCCATAATTCCATCACTTGTACATGTTTTGTATGCATCCTCACTTTTGGAGAGGAGTTTTTTCCCATAAGGTTTTCTCCTTACTCCACTTGAGACTTGTTTGTACATGGGTACCTAACATGGCCTAGTAGCCGGGACCCATCATCTTGCATTAGTCATCTTCTCCCTAAGTTGCACTTAAGGGGGGGTGTTAGTGTGAATAGGGATATTTCCTATCTAGTTTCCCTTGTGTAAGGATAATTCATATTATTTAACTATTTATTAGTTAAATAATATTCCCACACATAATTCACATGTTAAGTTGACTTAGTGAGTCTTCTAGATGTTTCTAGATGTTTCTAGTTTTTTTCTAGTTGTAGCTAGCTGTTGTTAGTTGTCTTATAGTTGTCATATCCTACACATGTGCTATAGTTGTCACATGTCATAGGTTTAAGATAATTGTCACATGACTACAATATATTATCTCTCATCCTTGCTTTTATAAGAAAGGCTTTCTTGTAACATAAGAATATACACAATTTTACATTCATTGTTTCGGTGTTCCTAGCTGATTGTCTGAGTTCCCCTAAAAAGTGGCCATCTTTTATCCACAGGGACCTCAAGTCAATGGCCAACGAACAGGACGTTGACACTCTATCTCCTTTACACTTTAGGCTTGTAGGACCAAGGGGGGTATTCCCTTACTCAATAGCCTTTTAATAAACCATGGCTTCACTTAGGTATTGACATTTATGTAGATAAATCCTCCATTATGCAGACCAAAATTGTGAGATAAATGCAAATGGGCTAGCTTTGGATACTATTTAATTTGTAGGCCAAAGGATTTGAAAACCTAAAACCCTACTCCTAAAAACTAACAAGTTGGTTCAGATTTTTGTTCTTAAATACATATGTGATTGTTTGATTATAGGTGTTTTTTGAAAATAAGACCAACCTTGATCAGTGCCAATCCTAGGGTTAGGGGTCAAATTCTCACAAATGCAGAGCTATTCCTTTAAGTATCAAGCACATACAAATTCCGAGGATATTAAATGTTCCCTATCTTACAGAAAACTATCCAAGGATGGGTATTTCTATTGATTCTTCTTACTAATATCCTTGCTATCACACAACCTTCCCCATATCTGATTTAGAGTATTTTTAATCTAATCCTTAATTAGAGACAAAAAAATAGATATACAATACAACGAATGTGTATTCAAGAACTTAGAAACCCTTAGTGTCTTTGTTTAAGAGAAGAATACAAATAACACTAGAGACAATCAATAGAAACACATGCAAATAACATTTCTCATATAAATTCAATCTAAATTGATCAAATGCTTAAAGAAAACATGCATTCAACATTACAAGAAAATAGACTCGCAACTCAGAGTTAGGCCAACCTCTGAAATTGCTCTATATTTTTATTAGAAAAACACCCAAATCACCAACAACCTTATAGAGAGAGGCCACCAGTTCTTTTATAGACCAAAAACATAGTACTTAGCATTTAATATATCTAGTTGGTTAGATGAGTTTTACATCACAAAACACTTCTCAAGGGTGTTGGAACATTAATTACATAGAGCATGGAGAAAAGATAGAAAGCAATTCACAGGAGGAGTACAACTGATTGGAGGAGCCCAACCACATAAATGAAGAGAAGGTGGTTTCTCATTCATCTCAGGCACATCTACCCATACTTCTCTATCCAATCTACATATGACTTCTCTAATGGCCATTGATATGAGATCAACTTTGATATCTTATCATTATGTCTTGTGTACCTTGCATCCATCAGGATATTTGCTTCCTTATAGAATAGTTCAAAATTTATTTCCAACATATGCAGTTTATCCAAAATTGAACTCAAAATCTTCAATCTAGGATCTCCATCGATACAACAAGTAGATATCAACTGGACAACAATGTCATCAAAGTCAGCTCTCCACTTGTCAAGACCTTTTACCTACCCATCAACCTCCAATATACTTGGCATTATTTTATTGTCTATCTTTTCAATAAACTGTTTCTTCTCACCCAACACCTTGTCTAGCCTTAATTGAAAAGCTACGACCTCCTCAAGTATTACCAGCATGTCAAGTGTTAGCTTCATCTCTGGTGGCACCTTTGCATCAAACCTTGAACACCTATGCAGGTCCCTCAATTCACTAGTCCTTAGTAGCCATACCCTTTTCATAGCCTTGAGATGTTCCTTATCTTGTTCATGCTTATCAAGGGTTGTCCTCATATTTGAATAAGATCTCCATATTTCTGTTGATAACTGAGAGGGGGGTGAATCAGTTATCTTAATTACTTCAACTTTTTGTTCTTCTTTAACAATTAGTGTAGCATCAAATCATATAAGCAAACATAACCATGAAAGCACAAATAACATCAATACACATAGCTCAATGATTTTGACAAGGAAAACCCTGTTAAGGGAAAAACCACGGGGTGACTAACCCAAGATTGTATTCTCTGTTAAAAGAATAAGATAGTACAAAATGGCACTCGCCAATTAGGGCTCACTGCCCAAGCACACTACTCACAAGAGGCTCACTTCCTACAAGAGACTCACAGTCTACAAGGTACAAAGAAAGTAATAAGATACTTGAACTGATGAGGAGCATCCACATATGCTGAGGTTCAATTCTGGTTAGGCTCAATACACTGATCTACTGCACTTCATTCTTCCTCCTCTTTGGTGCTGTTGTCTTGTCACATATCAGACCTGTATTGCTGCTTCCACACTGCTTTATGCTTTTGTTCGCACTTCATAACACACCACACACACCTTCTCATCAAAATCTATCTGGTATATATATCTACACAAAGGATTTCAACATCTTTCTAGTCGGCATCCAGAATACTCAATATTTTCCCAAACTCTGGTCTGTCAGTTGAATCCTTGCTTATCAAGTGATGCGTATCAAAGAGATGCTTATAAAAGTCATCAATCATGTCAGCCAATCATGAATGATACCTCAAGAAACTTGATCACCATCAATATCTCATCTGGATTAAGGTTTGATGCTCTGGCGGTCAGGTCTTCCTCAATCTACTCTGCCAAACAGGAACCCCACACTCAGGTGCTTATAAATTTTCACTCTTTCATAATCAGAGGCTCAATCTTTGGAATATATCAGTCATGATACTCCTCTTGACTTCCCCAAGTCCACACTTTGCTGAGATACTTCCTCTAAGAGATTTGGACTTGATTGTCGGACCTTGCTGCATGCTCTATTCTTGCTTACCGGACCACAACACTCTTCAATCTGACTTCTGGTAAAGACATACCATGTCCTATGGATGTGTGGAATGAACTTTGTTTCCATCAATGACAACACTCATGAAGCCACACAGTGTCTCTTGCCAATAATCTCCCCCTTTGGCATTGATGGCAACACTTAGTGAAAAATGACTAAGTGTCACACTATACTCCCCCTTGGTTGATGCTCTGTTCTAATGTACACTTTTTTAGAGCTCCCTCTTAGCTAGATTCCACATTTTTCACTGCTCCTCACTCCCCCTTTGACATCAATGGCAAAGGATAGGATCTGCATAGCAAAATTTCCAAAAATGATCTATACTTGGCTGCATAAATATATATACATAACATACTTACATATACTGAAGTATATCTACAAAAGTTATCTTCAACTAGACAAATTATGTTGCCCAACTCTACTTCATCCTATCCAAAATTGAGATATGACCACTCAACATGAATGCAAAAGCTTCTGCCCTCTTTAGATCTGTTGGATCACTGGTCCGGGCTGTGGTCTGAGCATGAGTTAGGGCCTCATGCATGGTCTCTAATTTAGGGATAATTATCCCTCTAAGTTCACTTAACCTACTTATTTTATTTTTCTTCTCCTTCTCAAGATTCTTTATTTCATTTATGACTGTAATAGTCTGACACTCCTGATTTATTATTGAAGAGGTGAGAGGATCAAAATTCTGAGATAAACTTGACAGTTTATCCTCTTGTTCTTTCACTTTCTTCTCAATATCCTTTATCACTTTAGACCAGGATAAACAAAATTTATATATCTCTCTGCCATCTTTAAGAGCATTTTCTAAGCTCTTTATCCCAATATCCATATTTCTCCTATCATTTGTTATTAGCCCTTGTACTTCGGAGAGTCTCTTTCCCAAAAATTCTTTCCAGACTTTATCTTTAGCTGACTTTTCCAAAGAATCAAAATTTGTGCTAATTGAATTAACAAGAGATTTTAAGTTACCAGATGAAGAGGCCAAGAGATCCTTCTAGAAGGATGGCATGATTTTCTCCAATGCACCGGATGCAATCTCTATTAGCTCACAATCTTCCATGTGAGACTTTAAAAGTTTTTCTTTTGCCTTTGCTTGAGCAAAGGATGCTATCTTCATAGTTTGAACCGGGGAGAGAGAATCAAAATTGAATGGTCCTTGAAGTAGCTCCAGTTCATCAATCTCCATCATTTCTTTAGTCAAGAAATCTTTAACAGTTTCTGTAGTGTCTCTTGCCAGAGACAGAGTCTTCTTTCCTTCTGCAGCCTCAGCACTGTCACTTGTGGTCTTCTCAGTTTGACCTTCTTCTCTTCCCTTCACTTCTTCTCCTTGATTGATGCTCTCTTCTTTTCTTTCTTTTCCTTCAATTTTAGAGTTTCCAAGGGGATCCAGAAGAGAGGTGTCTACTTCTCCATGAACTTCCTCTTCCGAAATAGAGGAATCTAAGTCCTTAGCTTTCTCTTTACTTGTCTCCTTTGTCTCTTCTGCAACTATCTCAGTAGATTCTCCTTTGTCATCCATGGCAGAGGGTTCATCATCTAAGTCCTCTATAACAGGAATATTAAATCTTTTATAGGCATTCCGGAGGATCTCTTCAGTCTCTTTAGCCACCTAATTAGTCTCTCCAAGCATAAGCTTATTCATTCTGGCTTTGCTCTAGAACTCATCCTTGCAATCTTTGAAGATCATGTTTATTTGCTTTGGAGTGATGGAGGGATAGAGTTGGATGGCAATTTTGTCCCAGATTTCTAGGTCTTTTGCCATGGTATTGTTCTTTCTTATTTCAAGTTCCTTTTCGAGACTTTTAGGAATCAGAGATATAATTTCAATGAATGCTTTGTTGTAGATGTTTAAGTACCTGACTGTAGCTTCTTGCAGGATCTTTTGATTAGTTTCACTATAATCATCATAAAATTTAGTCATTGGTTTCAAGTTCCCATCCATAGTGACTAATTTGATGATATCATCAATGTAGAGAGTAGGCCTTTCAACAAATTCTTCTGTCTCTTCTTCCTTGTTATGACCGGTAGAGGGTTCACCGGATGCTTTCTTCTTCATCTTCATTTTCTTGACCTCCTCATCTGACTCAATCTCTTCATCATCCTTTTGACTGGTGTAAGACCTTGAGGCCTTTGTCTTAGTTCTCTTCTCTCCCTTTCTAGATGTTTTGACTTCTGGTTTTGATGCTTTCTGGCTCCTAGAGGTGGCAGGTGCAGAGCTCTTGGAGGATCTGATCTGGGAGGGGGCTTGTACTGGAGCACTTTCTTTCTTAGTTTCTTACCTTTCTTTCTCTGCCCTTTCCATCTTCTCTCTGTTGGCATCAACTGCCTCCTTTGATATTCCATGCCTTTTGGTGAATTCTTCTACTTCCCTTCTTACTTTTCTCTTGATCTCAAGTTGTCTTAGTTCAACATGAACTTTTACACTCAACTCTTGGAAGGTCCCAAACCTTTCTACCTTAGGGTCCTTGGGTTGACTCAGTAGGTGTTGGATGCGTAGCTCTAGGATTTTCTCATCAACCTCATACCCCATTGGCATGATCCACACTATTCTAGGTTCCACTGCCTCCATCAGGCATTGATCATTGTCCACCATAAAGCACACTATATCCTTGTACTTCTCAACCAATGATTGAGGGATTCTTTCTCTGGCTTGCAGCATACTCTAAAAGTTCTTGAAGTAGCCCCAGAGTGTTGTATTCTATGCCTTGGCATCACCAATTCCATGCAAATAATCTTTTATTTGTATGGCTACTGGTATGTCATTTTGCCATATCCAACCACTGGATCTGGGTAGCTCATTCATAAAGTAAAAGAATGAACACAATATCAGACCACCATATTTGAATGAGTTTTTCTTGTCCTTCTTGATCTTTTGTAAGTTTTCTAATAGTTAGCTCAAAAGAAGCTCGCAGAGATCATAGTCAGCATTTTTCCTTAGCATTTCATAAGCAGCATATACAGCAGTTCCAGATACTGAATTCTCCCTATTGGAGTGATATATCTTATAGCCAATTATCATTAGTGATATCTTCTATAGTCATTGCTCTCTTGTCAAATTTTGATCCGGATGCCTCACTCACTATCTAATTCTTGACGGATTTGAGAGCAAGTAACCCACCAGATGAGTGCAATCTGGTAACTTCCCTAATTGCATCCTTGGTTATCTTAAATGGCCTCATCAACCACATAAAGTTGTCATGCAATTTGCTCAGAACATACCGGACCCATTCATCTTCTGCAAAATAGGGGAAATAGATGTAATGTCCAAAATGTTTGTCCCAGATAGCCTTGTACTAAGGTTTGAGTTCAAATGAATCATCTATTAACTGATTGTGATAGATATCCATTAGCTTGGATTCCCCAAATTCCTCAATGTTTGCATGAATATATGCCCTAACATCTTCTACATGCAAAACCCCATGCAAAATGCTAGAAAATGCGCCTAGGGGATCAACTTCTAGGGATTTGTAGGGATGTTTCTTGAATTTAGGTTGCGGCCTATCAGTGATCTTCACAACATTCAGAGTAGCCATCTTTCAAAGGATTTAGAGAGAGATTCAAGAGCAGAAAATACCTTTTACACTTTTAGGGTTTACGAAATGAGCCGGATCGAATTGCTGGATAAATTGATTTATGTGGTTGATCTTTGAGAGGTTTGAAACAATTTGTTGTAGAGCTCCTTCTCTCTCTTCTCGAATGCAAATGTACAAATGATGAGCAAGGGAACCCTTATATTTCTGCATAAACCCTAATTTCACATTGTAATAAATGCACAACTTAAGTTGTTCCGATTGCTTTGTTTTCCTTGTCCTGAGAGATTTTTTTAGATTACTGAGATGCACTTAGAGTTATTCTTGGTGAATATTATTAATCTATCTACCTTTCTCCAATCATTTCATTTATCCACAGATCAAGATACCTCAAATTTGAATCATACCAGATCTCACTGTGAAAATCCTATTCTTACAGGATGACTGTTAAACTGGATCAATCTTGGAAGATTAACCTCTTTAAAATTTCTCACGGATCTTCCATATCTTTACCAAGGCTTATTTAGATGTTTCTTTGGGAGCCCTTTAATCCACAACTTTCCATGTGCCAATTTTAGGCACCAATTGACTGGTTGGGAGAACTTGTTTTATTTTGTGACTCCCCCTAAGCCAGAGCTTGTCTATTTAGTTTTTGGAAGGAATATCAGCACCAGATTCTGGTACGGATCCATCCTCAGCATTTTCTGTACTCCTCTTCACCCAAATCTTTTTCATCTCCCTTTGAATTTCATCTGCATTCACTTTTCCTTTTCCTTTGTCTTGGTTTTGATTATGATGCACCAGACCCTTTTTGTCCTAAATCTTACTTCTGCAGAATTTGACAATATGACCAGATCTATTGCAATTGTAGCAAACAACATTTCTTTGCATTTTGGACTGGTATTCTCTTGATCTACATTGATTACCCATATGTCCCATTCTATTGCATGTAAAGCATCTACCATTGAATGAATTATTTATTTGCAAATTTCTACATTCATGAGATTTGTGACCATACCTTTTGCAATTAAAACACTGTCTGGAGAAGGATGAATTAGTCTGATTCATTCTTCTTCTGCATTGATTTGCTTTATGACCAAAGTTATTGCAATTGTGGCAGTATCCATTGAAGGATGGATATCTTTGAGCATTTGGTTGCCTTACCGGAGGTCTTCTAGGCCTGTTCCTTGGATTTCCTGATCCAAAGTTCTTCTGACCGGATCTGGAGCTTTCACCTTTTTCATACCCCAAGCCTTGCTTGTCATCTACCCTCTTTTGGCTTTCAAGAAGAACTTCAAGCTGAGCAGAGCTTATGTTGAATTTTTCTTTGTATTCATTTGTTGTTTGAAGACCCCTTTTTAAAGTATCAATCTGATTCTCAAGTTGTTCTTCATTATCTCTGGCTTCTTCAAGATCAAATTCCAGATGTCTGATTATTCTATCCATTTTGTGGTAGTCTTCTGACTTCTCCTTGAGAGATTGTTTTAGATTATCTTCAGTTTTTCTTTTCTCTTCAATTTCTTAGGTGAATTTCATAACCCCTGATTCCATTTCATGTCTTACCATAATGACCTCTTTTGATAGCTTTTCACATAACTTGTTCTTCTCATTTAGATCTTCATCAGTATTATTGGCTTCACTTTGACTGGCTAATTGTTGAAGAAGTTCCTTTCTCTTTTTCATAGAGATGCTTAGTTTCCCTTTTAGTTCATTTATGAAATCATCAGCTTGTTTGAGTCTTTCCTTCAAGTTACTGACTTCAAAGTGAGACTGTTCCAGATCATCTAAGGTAGACTGAAGTTGTTCTCTCATATCATACATATCCATTGAGATTCCTAGATCTTCCTCAAGTTGTTAGGCTTTGTTTGGAGGAAATTAGCTCTGATACCAATTGTTGATAACTGAGAGGGGGGCTAAATCAGTTATCTTAATTACTTCAACTTTTTGTTCTTCTTTAACAATTAGTGCGGCATCAAATCATATAAGCAAACATAACCATGAAAGCACAAATAACATCAATACACATAACTCAATGATTTTGACGTGGAAAACCCCATTAAGTGAAAAACCATGGGGTGACTAACCCAAGATTGTATTCTTTGTTAAAAGAATAAGATAGTACAAAATGACACTTGCCAATTAGGGTCACTGCCCGAGCACACTGCTCCCAAGAGGCTCACTACCTACAAGAGACACATAGTCTACAAGGTACAAAGAAAGTAATAAGATACTTGAACTGATGAGGAGCATCCACATATGTTGAGGTTCAGTTTCGATTAGGCTCAATACACTAATCTATTGTACTTCATTCTTCCTCCTCTTTGGTGCTGCTAACCTGTCACATATCGGACCTGTATTGCTACTTCCACACCGCTTTCTAATTTTTTTCGTACTTCACAACACACCACACACACCTTCTCATCAAAATCCATCTGGTATATATATCTGCACAAAGGATTTCAACATCTTTCTAGTCAGCATCTGGAATACTCAATATTTTCCTAAACTCTGGTCTATTAGCTGAATCCTTGCTTACCAAGTGATGCGTATCAAAGAGATGCTTATAGAAGTCATCAATCATGTTGGCCAATCATGAATGATACCTCAAGAAACTTGATCACCATCAATATCTCATCCAGATTAAGGTCTGATGCTTTGTCGGTCAGGTATTCCTCAATCTACTCTGCCAAATAGGAACCCAACACTCAGGTGCTTATAACTTTTCACTCTTTCATGACCAGAGGCTCAATCTCTAGAATATATCAGTCATGATACTCCTCTTGACTTCCCCAAGTCTGTACTTTGCTGAGATACTTCCTCTGAGAGATCTAGACCTGATTTTCAAACCTTGCTGCATGCTCTGTTCTTGCTTATCGGACCACAACACTCTTCAATCTAACTTTCGGTAAAGACATACCATGTCCTGTGGATGTGTGGAATGAACTTTGTTGCCATCAATGACAACACTCATGAAGCCACATAGTGTCTCTTGCCAAAAATTTCATCCACCCTTGCGAGAACCTTGGTCACTCTATGATTAATCAAGTTTGTGACCATCTCCTTAACTAGATTATTCTTTTCTTCTTTCAATATTTTCATCTCCTCTTTCAATTCTCTTATCTCTGCTAGTAGGGGATCAATATCAGTTGGAAATTCTTCTACAATCTGTATCATAGATGAAGTACTTGAGGTGCTAGCCCCTAACAATAGCTACTCTTTACATTTGTTGAGCTCTACAATAGCTTGTCCATAATTTAGTAGCAGCTCATCATGATCCGTTTGCAGCTTGTTTGTGACAACCTCTGCAAATTGTGTTGTTTGGACATTTAGTCTTGTAGCTTGGGGAGTAAAGGTATTTGACACTCTCTTAATTATTACATCTCCTATTAACTACTCCAATCCAATCCTAGGTTTATTATTACTTGAGGCCAATGCCCATATTGCTAAAGTCTTAAACCTAGGACTGAAGGCTGCACCAAAGAGCACCTTTTCTACTTGCTCATTAGTCACCTCAGAATCTTCTCTGGTAATTGTGTCAAATGCAATTGCATCTGACAAGGTCCAATATGGGAGAAGTAATACATTACTTTTGGAAACCAATGCCCTCCCCTCCTCTAGAATCATCCTACTAATATGCTGATTTACTTTAGTTAACACCCTTTGGGTGATGGCCTCATACTCTGATGGATCGGCTCAACTTTTGGCTTCTTCAAATTTCTTTTGAAATTCTTCACTCCTAACATTTAGCACATAACTCTTGAATTTAGGAGTATTAATAAATTCATCATCTTCCATAAAATTAGTAGAGGCCATTACCCCTAACATCCTCTATATCTATAGTCTGAACTGCCATTGTTCTCATTGATCTATTGTTTGGGGAAGAACATGGCCTTATTCTGTCAGGTGAATTCACCTAATGGGAAGCTTCATTTACTTGCTCATCTACTTCTTCCACGTCTACTACCTCAATTTCTTCTCCACTTTCTAAATCAATTATCTTTGCCCTTTTGGTAGGGGGAGGGTCAAGTGGTTCCCTCTTTGTACTATACCCCCCTCTTGAGCTATTGGGTTGGTAAGTGGGTCTTTCATCACCTATAGAAGCACTAGCAATTAGCTGCTCTGCATGATAAAAAACCATTTGAATTCTTTTTATTGGGTCCTGTATTTCTACAAAGGCACCCAGGTAGGCAGGATTCAAAATTTTCCTCATTCTTTCTCCTACCATGATTGTTTCCCATTTGATTCTAAGGTTGTGAACATCATTCATAGTAAAACAATTTCTGACAGCCTCCTCATCATAAAAGACCTGATGAATATATCTTGGTCTCTTCACACTAACCCTCACTTTATCAATAAAGCCCTCAGGGTCAAACATTCGAGGTTGCTCCACACTCATCCTGTAACCTTGAAGAACTGAATTAATCTAATCCAAACCACTCTTATCATTCATTAAGAAGTCACTGAACTTGAGGGAAGTGGGAAAGAATGATCCCTTCTTATGCCTACTTAGATGTTCTCTATCTAACTTGTTTAGCTGCCTAATGATCTCTAGGAATGCAATCCTTTTTGGCACATACTTAGGCAAAATATAAGGAGGAGCCTCACACCCATAAATTTTGATACAAGTGGTATGAGCATGATAGAATAAGTCACCCCAGTTATCTTCAATCCCTAAATCAAGGGTCCTATCTAATGGCCTCAAAAAATCCAACACATATGCATGCAACCTTTCTCCCTTTGGATCTAAGAAACCAAGAATTCTTCTCACAAAATAGTCTTAAAAAATTACATAGTCAGAATCAATACAATGCATGTCCAACATACATGTCCACATTTGAACTGGCAACATATTCCCTTACAAATCTGTCATCCTGACATGTAAGTTTTGATGCCACATGCCTGACATAGAAAACAAAATCATATGACACATCAAAGAATACCACGTAAATTCAATATAGGCATCCACAGTATACAATTTTCCCTTAACTGTCGTCATCTGTTTATGCATTTTTTCTGCCACATAGGAAGCATAGTCATATGGCTCCCTTGTCTTTGGATCTTGTACATTCACTGCCATCATCATTAGAGAGATTGACATCCTATCTGAAGCATCCCTCCCAAGTACTTGGTAGAGACTGTGGTAGGTTTTCACAAAGTAATACATGAATAGGGAGCAATCAAAGGGCTCCTCCTCCCTATCTGATATTTTCACCAACTGGTCATGTATCCCCCTTGGTCTATTTTTGGCCAGGTTGAAAGTCTTGTATGCATATATGACATTCTTATAACTTTCCTTCAATGCACCTAGGTTAATCTACTTATTAGTTGTAGGGTTTAAGTTAAATACACTGGAGATGTAGGCCTTTGTAAATTTTATTATCATTGTGCCATTTCCTACCAGGACTATTTTTATTTGAGGATCATACCTCTGTGCAATGGCCCTCACCAAGTCTGGATTTGGGAATACGTTACCACAAATTAGCTTGGTCAAATCCAATCACTAAGCATTGGAGACCGAGACTTTGAAGTCCATCCTATGATGCCAATTTTTAAATAGAATCCAACCTGACATAGGCAATTGGGCATCCCTGCAATTGTAGCAGAAATCTAAGAATTTATCATCTGGCCCACCAAGACCATGTAGATTCAAAGCACACCAAACATACCCCAGGAATTGGATCATGAGGTCTTCATCCAAACTACTTTTTGATGTGGAGGCCTGACTGGTTTAACTCATCTTCTCAAACTATTTATATTAAACTAAGGCTTCCCTCTTCTATAATTTTCTACCTTTTCAATCAAGAAATCAACTTAAAAAATCTACTGAGCGTGGTTGAACAGGGTAAACATACTGGTTTTACACCTACAAAAGCTTGAAATTCCTTCTTTTACTCACCTGAGAACTTGCTACATATTTGGACTCTGTTCATGTTGTGGAAATGATGTAGAAAGCCCCAATTTTCTTCCTTTTGAAGCTTCGTAGCATAGGTTCTAAGGCATTAATGGATGTAGCTTTGGCCTTAACTCAAATTCATGTCACAGGGTACCCACAACGTTCTTCATGAAAAGTTTATACCTGAGTCGTTGATCTAAATTTTTCCTTGTGAAATCCATGACTGCCATTCACCTGCCAGATTTGAAAATCTGAGTCTTCGTCATTGAAAAGTCTTCGACCAATAGGGGCACGATAAGTTATATGTACATCCCTTGCTAACTGCATCACCTTTTATCTGATCTAAACATGTGGTGCCATTTCACAGTGTCACAGCTGAAAATGGCCCACCATTAACTTGCCTTGCACAAGCGCAATAAAGCCTCCATGCATCCTTCTTTGAGTACACTTTTATTTCTTCTATGTGAGGATGCCACATGTCGCCATTTCACAGCATCACAGAGGATCTTTATCTATGACAAGATTCCCCTGTGCACTTCTGCTACCGTTAGATTTGTACTTCCCTATAGATCACTTCTAACCTTGACACCTGGCAGCATATAATTCCTTGATGTAGGATCTTCGATTAAGGGGATATAAGTCAAAATTCCTTGATAGGTGTCACCTTGTCATAGCCCTGTAGAGGGATGATGATGTCATCTCAAAGCTCTGCAATGCTACAAAATACTAAGACATAGGGACTCATAACCTTTTCGAAAGCTTAGGACATGAAATTTAATATTTCTACGAGTTATTTGGGGTAAACCTAGGACATGGGGCTGGTCACCTAATGAATATAAAGGCTTCAAGTTATAACATAGATGACCAGGGACCTACTACAAGTGGTCAATAGGGAATTAAAAGATAAAGAAAAGGATGAATCATGGGATTAAAACCTTAGGGGTTTAAGGGTCTGTTAGGAATAAGGTCATGAAAATTTTGACTTGAAACTCTAACCTTGAGCAGGCACCACCATTGGCTCCAACTGGAGTCATGCAAGCTTTCAGGTTGTAGTGAGAACCATTGGATCTTTGGGAATAGACCAAACCAAAACCAAAAAGAATGCATTGTACAAGAATATACATTATTTACAACCTATAAACATCCTATCTTACAGTGTGCATAGAGATGAACTTATGAAAAGTAAGGTTTTAGGAATTGTCCATACACAAGCAACTCCTAAAATTCACCGTCTAGTCCTTGGAGAAAATAGGAATCCTCTCCATGAGTATTACTTATCGGATAAGGGTCTACCCATAATGGTTTAAATTTGTTATGTTTTCCCTTATGCTGATTCCTGGCATTCCAAATAAGAACCAATTCGTTCACTTGGAATTTTCTCTCTAATGTCCTCTTATCAAACAAATATTTCACTTTCTGTTATTTCTTCATATTGGTCTTTTGTGCTTCTCTCCTAGCTTAATCTAGTGCAATCAATTGATTCACCCACATACAGCATGGATGTCCGCAACCCTTCATCATCATCATCATATTTCCCTTTACACTGTCAGCATCATCATATTTACTCTGCCGACCGATATCCTCCTGATGACAAGCCTTCGACCCTTCACCTGCCAGCAGCATCATCATATCCGACTATCGGCAGCATCATCATATTCGGCAAGCGCAAACATCCTCCTGACGTTCACTGTTCACCTTACCGCCAACCTCTATCTGCATCATCATGATGTTCAACATCATGTTCGTCAGCAGGATATAGAACATCCGGTTCCTCCCATATATCCTGATGACCACAACTTCATGCACCCTTCCTTCAATGCTTACGTCACCCCGATATCCTGATGACGATTATCCTGATGACGATGACGTCACATGCAGCTCCTTCAATATCCTGCTGCCCGATATCTTGATGACGAATATCCTGATGATGATGACGTCATATGCAGTTCCTTCAATATCCTGCTGTTGGCCAAACTTAACATTTTTGGCCCGCGATCAACCTGATCTTCTACCTTGTGACGATATGCTCCTCCTCGGCAACACCTGATGATGATCACCCTAATGCACTTTCACTTTATGCAATCGACTGCATCATGCTCAACTCCACTTACTCGGATGACGCCTGAAGTACCTGCAGGATATACACAGAAATATCCTGATGATGCCGTTGCGAAGGATTTTCCAACCTTAGCGAATTTTCAATTCGCCGATCCTCCTGGGATGACCCAATCTACTCTCAGGGTGATCTTCCAAACTCTAACAACCAGCTTGACCTAGCACATACCCATGCTAGGGCTCTCAACACCTTTCGACTGCGATCCTGCAAACAGACATGCAAACACACAGAAAATGGAAACTAAATCCTACCCTACTGTACATGGCCATTCCACCGATTCGACGAATCAACCAGTGGAATGGATCAGTGAATCCATGAAACCACCAAAACAGCAAGTCGATCACACAGTGGAGATCAAACAGAAAATGAACACAAACAAGATCTCTTATTTGATTTCAAAAGATGCAATACAATGATCAGTCTCTCTCCCTCTGTCTCACTCTGTGCAACCTAACTCGATGCAATACTCTACTATATCTAAAACCAACCGATCCTCATGTATAAATAGGATCTCCTGCGAGTACTACCACTCGACTCCAAGCGGCTGGGAAATCTCTCCAAGCGGTTGGGAGATCCAACTGGACCTACAGCATAACAATTGTCTTAACAAACTAGCTAAAAATAGCAAAGCATGGTCAACATGACCTTATTACATGCATTGGTCTTATCAGACCTTCTTGGAAACATTAACAAGACTCAAAACAAACTAACTGCCTCATGGAGGCCAGCTGTCAGGTAGGTGCTCCTGCACCATACTCCCCAACAGAAAAGAACTCATGTCCCATGAGTTTGGGTTGTGGAAGTCCTCCACCTTTACACTTTGTCATGTCAGTGTTCTGACCTGTTCCAGCTTTATCCTCTGCTGGCTCTTGGCTACTCCAAGACTTCTGAACTGTAACTTGCTTTCTGGCAAGTAAATCCTCATGCCTGTCAATGTAGGCCTTTCTCTCACATACCCTGTGTTTGTCAGGTTGTCTGACCAGAACCTCTGTCTGAACTGCCTCTTTTGTAATGTTCAACTCTATCTTCCTTTCAACCTTTATAGGACAAACAATAGTCCCAACTATGACAACATCCTTGTCATTCCTCTCAACTGGTTGCTGTGTGCAAACCTGTTTCTGAACCTGCTGCTGACCTCTGTCAGTCACAACTAAAACTTTCTTCAACCTGTTGTCCTTAACAACTCCTTTCCCTGCAGTGTCCTCAACTGCCTTTATGCCTGCTCCTATAGGCATCTGCACAAATTCCTTCTTTCCCATTAAAATGATTTTGGCTACCCCCTGTGCTGCAGCATCTGCTTGCAATGGCATCAACATAATAGTTTTCCCATCTTTCTTGATGGTGTAGGTATTAGCATACCCATCATACAGTACCCTTCTATCAAATTGCCATGGTCTACCCAACAGTAGGTGACAACATTCCATGGGCAAAATGTCACACAAAACTCTATCATGATATGCTCCAATCTGAAAATCCACATATGCCTATTCATAGACAAAAAGTGATTGACTATCACTCACCCAAGATGCCTTGTAAGGGTGTTGATGTGGAATCCTTTCCAAATGCAGTTTATCCACCATCTCCTGAGATACCATGTTGTCTGTTGAACCAGTATCAATGACAACCTTACATACTTTACCTTTGCTCTTGCATGTGGTCTTGAAAAGAGCTCTTCTTTGCATCATATCCTTTGATGCCTGCAAACTAATTCTCCTTAGCATCAATGCTTCTCCATCCTCAGGATATCCATAAAGTTTAGGAACTCTATCTCCTTGATAAGTGTTTGAACTCTGCAAACTTTGCTCTACTTTCTCTTCTTGCACAAGTTGTACTCTCTTGTCATTAGTTCTATCATTTCTGGATGATGAACCTTTGCTTGCTGGACATTTGAAAAATGGATGACCAAACTCACCACAGGTGTAGCACTTTCCTGAAAATGTAGTAGAACCTCTACCACCTCCAAATCTTCCTCTGTTACCTTTCCATCCACCTCTGAAATCAGACTGTCCCTGTCCTTTACCAGTGTCTTCTTGACCCTCATTGGTTTGCCTTTGTGTAGGGGCTGCTCCTCTTCCCCTCATATTGTTGCCTCTTCCTCTCATGGACTTATCTTGTCCCCTATTCATCTTTTCTTCAATCCTGATTGCCATTTGGTAACAATCCTCCACATTCTTAGGGTTAGCTAAAACTAACTCATCCTGTATGTTCAATCTCAAACCAGCCAAGTACCTAGCCACCTTTTCTACCTCATTCTCATGATGACCAGATCTCATACTCAACTTATAAAACTCCTCAGTATATGCCTTCACATCCATTTCCTTCTGCCTTAAAAATTGTAGCTTCTTAAACATCTGAATTTCATAATCCCTTGGCAAGAATTTACCTTTGATCCTTGCTACCATTTTATCCCATGAAGTGATCTTTGACTTCCCTTGTTTCCTTCTCTCAGATTGTACATAATCCCACCATACCAAAGCATGACCTCCTAACTTGGTCTTTGCAATCTTTACCTTCTGATCCTCAGCAACATCTTCACATTCAAAGTGATTATCAAGTGCAGCAATCCAATCCAGTAACTCATCTTCATTCAAACTTCCATTATACTTGGAAACATCAACCTTTACCTTAGGTTTATCACTCTGCACTGCCTTTAACAGTTTTGCCAATCTCTGGTCTTCAGCATCCAGATCTTCAGCTACTTCTTCATATTCTTCAACAGCATCTGCATCTTCTTCAGACTCACTGTCTTCCACTTCCCTCTTTTTGTTCCTTTCCAGGGCTACAAGCCTGGCTTGAAGTGCTTCAGCAAGCTCCTTCATCTTCCTCATCTCTCTAGCATGTTTTTCCTTCATCTCCTGCAATTCCCTTGCAGTACCACTACCTTTCGGAGGCATTTTGTCAACCTCTCACTCCTCTACCTCTGTCCTTTCGGTGACAGAATCAACTCTACCTCTGCCCTTTCGGTGACAGAATCAACACACAACAGCCCAGACCTTTTGCTGAGCTCTGATACCACTATGATGCAGAGGCATCCACACTATAACCTTGACATACAGCATGGATGTCCGCAACCCTTCATCATCATCATATTTCCCTTTACACTGTCAGCATCATCATATTTACTCTGCCGACCGATATCCTCCTGATGACAAGCCTTCGACCCTTCGCCTGCCAGCAGCATCATCATATCCGACTATCGGCAGCATCATCATATTCGGCAAGCGCAAACATCCTCCTGACGTTCACTATTCACCTTACCGCCAACCTCTATCTACATCATCATGATGTTCAACATCATGTTCGTCAGCAGGATATAGAACATCCGGTTCCTCCCATATATCCTGATGACCACAACTTCATGCACCCTTCCTTCGATGCTTACGTCACCCCGATATCCTGATGACGATTATCCTGATGACGATGACGTCACATGCAGCTCCTTCAATATCCTGCTGCCCGATATCCTGATGACGAATATCCTGATGATGATGACGTCATATGCAGTTCCTTCAATATCCTGCTGTTGGCCAAACTTAACATTTTTGGCCCGCGATCAACCCGATCTTCTACCTTGTGCCGATACGCTCCTCCTCAGCAACACCTGATGATGATCACCCTAATGCACTTTCACTTTATGCAACCGACTGCATCATACTCAACTCCACTTACTCGGATGACGCCCAAAGTACCTACAGGATATACGCAGAAATATCCTGATGATGCCGTTGCGAAGGATTTTCCAACCTTAGCAAATTTTCAATTCGCCGATCCTCCTGGGATGACCCGATCTACTCTCAGGGTGATCTTCCAAACTCTAACAACTAGCTTGACCTAGCACATACCCATGCTAGGGTTCTCAACACCTTTCGACTGCGATCCTGCAAATAGACATGCAAACACACAGAAAATGCAAACTAAATCCTACCCTACTGTACATGGCCATTCCACCGATTCGACGAATCAACTGGTGGAATGGATCAGTGAATCCATGAAACCACCAAAACAGCAAGTCGATCACACAGTGGAGATCAACTAGAAAATGAACACAAACAAGATCTCTTATTTGATTTCAAAAGATGCAATACAATGATCAGTCTCTCTCCCTCTGTCTCACTTTGTGCAACCTAACTCGATGCAATACTCTACTATATCTAAAACCAACCGATCCTCATGTATAAATAGGATCTCCTGCGAGTACTACCACTCGACTCCAAGCGGCTGGGAAATCTCTCCAGGCGGCTGGGAGATCCAACCGGACCTACAGCATAACAACTGTCTTAACAAACTAGCTAAAAATAGCAAAGCATGGTCAACATGACCTTATTACATGCATTGGTCTTATCAGACCTTCTTGGAAACATTAACAAGACTCAAAACAAACTAACTGCCTCATGGAGGCTAGCTGTCAGGTATGTGCTCCTACACCAGTATTACTTATCGGATAAGGGCCTACCCATAATGGTTTAAATTTGTTATGTTTTCCCTTATGCTGATTCTTGGCATTCCAAATAAGAACCAATTCGTTCACTTGGAATTTTCTCTCTAATGTCCTCTTATCAAACAAATATTTCACTTTCTGTTATTTCTTCATATTGGTCTTTTGTGCTTCTCTCCTAGCTTAATCTAGTGCAATCAATTGATTCACCCTCTCAACCATTGGATCTTCCATATCCTCAGTAGTTTCTTGCAGAAACTTGTACACTGGCAAGAGATTATTCACTGGCAACCTAGCCTCTACACCTTATACTAATTCAAAGGGAGACTTACCAATTGCCTTTTTTACTATTACCCTATCAGCCCATAGTGCCAACTTCAACTTGGAGTCCCACGCTCTTTTGTTCTTATCAATTATTCTCTTAATTATCTTCATGAGACTTTTATTACTAGATTATGCTTGACCATTTCCTTGAGGATGATATGGTGATGCATGAGATAAACTAATTCCATAACTATTGTAGAAATCTCCAAAGTCACTAGACTTGAAGCACATTGCATTATCTATAACCAATTCTACCAGTACTCCAAACCTAATTATTATGCGTTCTAGGATAAAGTCAAGCATAACCCTACTTGTGGCTTTCTTGGTTGGAATGGCCTCAATCCACTTGGTAAAGTAATCTGTAGCAACCAAAATCCAACTATGTCCTCCACTTGAATTTTCTACCATTTCTCCTATGAAGTCTATTCCCCATTGTTAGAAAGGGGCTTCCACTATCACAGTTTTAAGAGGCAATGCACCTGCATATTTAAGTTTTCTAGAAAATCTTTGGCAAGAATCACATTTCCTCACCATCTTATGTGCATCAGAGAAGAGTGTTGGCCACTAGTATCCTTCTTTAATAACCTTATGGGCAGTAGTCCTAGCTGTATAGTGTCCACCACACATCCCTTCATGTGTATCAGTTAAAATATTCTTGGCCTAATTTTCATCTACACATTTGAGAAGCACACCATCAGGGTTCTTCCAATACAACTCACCTTGGACAATAACATACTTGATAGCATTTATTTTTAATGTTCTCTTTTAGCTATCACTTAAATGGGTAGGACAATTTGGATTTTGTAAATAATGTACAATGTCTTTGTACCATTCTAATTTATGCATTTCACAAGCTTGGTCTTAAACTACATTCACTTGACATGCCTCTAGGTTTGACTCTGTCATCAATTTAGCCAAACCTTGTCCCCTTACCAATTTGGTAATATGAAACTCAATGTTGAACTCTTGGAGTTTGTTTATCCATCTTCATCGCCTTCTAGTCACTTCCTGTTAAGTGAATATGTCCTTAACTGCCGCATGTGGCACATATGCTACAATTTGATCTCCAACCAAATAAGGACTAAAATTCCTGACTACCCTAACTAAAGCATAAGCCTGCTTCTCCATGATGTCATATTTCAACTATGTATCCTACAAAGACTTCCTAAAGAAGGTAATTGGCTATTCAAATCCATCATCATTTTTCTGTAATAAACATGCAACAATAGTATGGAATGAAGCAAATGAAAACAATTGGAAGGGTTTAGAAAAATTAGGAGATTTTAGAATAGGGGTAGTCTTGTTAGCCTCCTATGCTTTGAAATGATTGAATTGCTTCACTTCCCCACACTATAGACTCACCCTTTTTTAACATCTTAGATATAGCCTTGGTAATCTCTACAAAATTAGGAATAAATCTTCTAACATAGTTAATCTACCCCAAAAATGACTAGATGCCTTTAATTGTCTTGGGTATCTAGATTTTATCAATTGCTACAACCCTCTCTAGGTCAATCCTAACTCCATCTTTAGACACTATGTGACCCAAGAGTTTTCCTTCAATTACCCCAAAAGCACACTTCTTAGGGTTTAGGGAGATGCAATATTCTAGTGCCCCAATAAAAATTTATTCTAGATGCATACAATGTTGTTCTTCCTTCTTTGAATAAGTAGTTAGATCATCTTGATATACAACTAGGATAGAATCAATCAATCCTGCAAAAGCAACATCCATTTCTCTTAGAAAAGTAGCACCTACATTTGTCAATCCAAATAGCATCCTTACATATACATAAGTTCCCCATAGAGTTGTGAAGGCAATTTTATATTGTTCTGATTCTCTTGCCTTCACCTGATTGTATCTTGAAAATCCATCCATCATGGACAAGAGTTTGCACCTTGTCACCTTTTGCAACATAGTTTCCATATTAGGCAATGGGTAATTATTCTTTAAAGAAGACATATTGAAATTTCTAAAGTCTACATACAATCTTATATCTCCATTCTTCTTTCTAATTGGAACAAGATTTGACACCCAAGTAGAGCATCTTATGGGCTCAATGATTCTAGCAGCCCTAAGCTTCATAATTTCTTCTTGCATCTTCAGAGCCAAAGTGGGATTAATAGGTCTCTACCTCTATCTAAATGGCTTAGCTCCAGGTCTCAGGGAATTTCATGCTGAATTATGTCCTCTCTATATGCTTTCAGGTCTTCATATGACCAAGCAAAGATGTGTTTGTACTTTCCTAGTAATGCTATTAACATTGTCCTGATGTGTGGCTTCAAGTGCTTACCCATGTAAACTTTCTTTGGAGCATTTTGTGTACCCAAATTTATTTCCTCCAAATCTTCCATGTGAGGGGAAGAGGTCTTGGCAATCAACTGATCTCTATTATCAAATGTTCTTTCTAAAGCCACCAACCCTCTTGGAATCTTATTGGTCTTGAGTTGTATCACTTCTTTTCCAAAAAGAGCCTCTTTTCCATCTACAACTTCCACAAATTTCTAGAAATCTATTTCCTGATTTTCATATTCATCAATACAATGTAGGAACTTTATTAAGTCCTTATCATCCTCAAAAACTTGCTAACCACATATGTTGTCTAGCATTGCCAGTCTGATTCTAATCTCAACATTTATGATATTAGACAATGTAACATCATCTGGCCTAATGGCTACATTAGCCAAAAAATCTATCATAACATTTTTTGATCTTTCTATCCAATTTATTGAGAAAGCATCAAACAATTCAATAGTATCCCAAACTACATGTTTGTATTGTTTCAACCTTTTATTCTTTGAAGCATATTTATCTCTTATTTGGGAAACTATTAGCTCTGAATCTCTAAACATGGTTAACATCTTAATGCCATGCCTAAGAGCAATATTCAATCCTAGCACTAAGTCTTCATATTCTATGATATTATTTGTGCAAGCAAATTTTAACAAAAAGGAGAATTTAAGGATCTTACCAATAGGAGATAGAAACACCACTCCCACACCAGAACCTTCTTTTGAATAGGTGCCATCAAAGTACATGGTCCACAAGCTATTATGACCTTTCTATTTTTCAAACTCCTCATCAATAGGTTCCTTCTTCTTTACACCCTGATCACATGACACAACCCTAAAATTCTCACAATCAGTGTCCACAAAATAGATCTAATCTTCTGGTTCTTGATCTTCTACTGTATCTGGTGCTCTTTCCTCTCTAACCAACTTGACATCCTTACCATTCATGGGAATAATTGCATATGAAAAATCTAATTGCATGCTTCCTCTAATCAATGGTGCCCACCTCCTAGACAATAACAGACCATATTGTGGATTGATACACACTACTGTCACATTCATTGAATAGGTTTTTTCTAAATAGGCTGCAAGCATGAAGTCCACATTTTTCATAATCCCTATAACTAGCACTTCCCTAGCATCCATAGTATAACACTTTCCACATGCCTTATCTATATTCAATCCAACTTGTTGCATAACAACCAAAGGAATGATATTTGTTGAAGCACCCGAGTCAAGCATGTAGTTCCCGATCACTTTCTTGTTAACAATAAGGGACACACAGAATGGTTCTACCTGGGAGGGGCATTTTGTTATTGTTGTTCCTAAGTAGACTTTAGGGATTTCCTCTTAATCAACACCCATTTCTTGGATATTGTTTTGATATTTAGTAGTGTGATCTGTCTGATGAGATACCCCTGAAATTAATGTCAATGCCTTATTTTTGTATTCCTCAATTTTCATCATTTCCATCAGTGGAACTGAGACTTTCATCTATGAAAAAGCTTCAGTTATGTCAAATAGGGAATAATTTTATATAATAGTTGTAGCTTGGTCCACATTCTTACTCTTCTCATGAGTCTGTCCAGCCTTATCTTTTGTGGTTTTTTGACTATCATCCATGACATGTGGACCTTTAGCCTTTTCTTCATTCTGAGAAACCTTACCTTCTAAATTCTTGGTGTTTTGATTCAATTTTTCTTTTGAGTCTCTCCTGTTGTTATTACCCTACATTTTCTATGATTTAGGGTCTCTTTGTTTATGCTGAGGTTATTTTACAAAGATGCCTCCTAGCTGGCTTGAGTCACCTGCTTGAGATTTATTCTTGAGGTTATAGTTTCTCTTAACCTGGGCTACTACAACAGATGTAAGAGCTTTGATCTCTTCGTCATAAGGCCTTTTTAAATTAACCAAAGGAACATGTGAATCTTGGGCATAAACCTGATGAACCTCATTTTCTTTATCTGAAAAACTTGCTGACAGATTGCATCCTTATAGCACCTTCTCTCATTCACATCTATTTCTACATCTACCTCATCAGAAGAGGAATAATCTCCATTTGCAGAAAGCATGTTAACATTGTCATCTTCAACACAATGAGGTTCATTACACTCATCACAAGCATTAGCATCACTATAAAAGGATTAAGCAGTCATGCATTGTGACTATGAATGAGGCATATTATACACCATCAAGTATCTTTGACAATATTTATAGTCATCCTCAAGGGATCAGGAGTTTCTTTAGCATTCTAAGATCTTAGAGAAGTTTTGTTATTCAAGCTATGCTTACCATTGTGCCAATTTGTGTTATATGGTATATCATGCAACTGAGTTCTCTTTTCTTGCCTCTGATAAATCTGCTTCTTAGGACCTAGTCCCTTTTCAGTTTTTGCAATCTTGTATCTTAAATCTTTGAAAGCAGTTGTCAATTTATCCAACTTATCTTCATATATGGAAGCAGTGTTCTGAATATTTTGAGTTCTATTGTTTGGATTTTGCAAGATTCTCACATCATCCCTCCTATTACCTTTACCTAATGCCTTCCTATTATTTTCTATGTCGGTTGCAATTCTGAAAGCATTTCTAAGGATGGCTGGACTTTTATCTCTTAGTTCATATGTTGTCTTATCATCAAAGGCATTTTTGTACAAGACCATACACATTAGTTCATTTGGCCTCATATGTAGTGGCAATTTGTTCAAAACCCTGGTAAATCTGGCATTGAAATCAGAAATAGGTTCATTTGACCCTTTAGCAATACTTGTGAACTCATTAGTGATGAAACTAGGGTCAGTCTTATCTCCATATTGTTCCCTAAAAATCCTCTTAAAATCATCCCATGATGTAACACTTTGATAAGGAAAACCTCTATACCATTCCTTGGCTTCATCAATCAAAGACTGTATAAAGAATTTTATGAAAAAATCCTCATGTTCTACCTCAAAATTATCCATGACATTCAGGATAGCCTTTAGATGGTCTTCACCTGACACAACATTATTACCTAAAATTTTTGGAAATTCACCTTTGATGTCGTTATCAATAGGGTTAGGGTATCCAGGGATGCCAGTGAAATCTAACTGTCTAAATCTATCCAACTACATAGGTCTTCTACCAAATTGATTGGAATTAGCATTCCTATTTTCATTACCATGAACATTCTAGTTTCTCACATTATTCTATGGTACTCTATTGTTGTTTATATTTTGCCTTTGATTATTTTGTGGGTTCTGGTTCACATGCTGATTAAGTCCTTGATTATTCCCATGTATGTTTTAGTCATTTTGTTGATTTTGAAACTCATTTGTCTGTCAGTTTCCTAACACATTTTCATTATTGAGAGCATGAGCTAAATTTTGATGGGCAATTCTTAAAGCTTCCACCTTTTATTTCATATCGTCTCTTACTTTTAGGGCTTGCAAGTAATCAAGTTCTACCCTGAGATTTCTAATCTCCTCAGCTAATTCCTCTTCTCTTGGTATAGAAGAAGATGGTCTCATGGGGTTGTCAGTATCTATTGGAGATTATGTATCTTCAAATCTATCAGGGGGATCTAGAAAAGGATGTTCTTGAAACACATTAGATCCTAACCTCAACCCATCACCTTTTTGTTTTTCATAAATTTCCTAGATATTAGCCTCTAAAGCTAAAAAGTGTTGTTGTTGTCTAGGAGACCTAACATTATTCTGGGAATCATCATTATTCCTAGGACTTGGTGAACTTTCATGACTGGGTTGAGCAATTCCTTTCTTTCTATACATTTTTCTTGGTAATTATTGGAACAAAGGGTTTTGTAGGGATCTTCTCCCCTGCATACAACTTCTATTTTCATCGGCTGGGAGGTTTTGCTCGGAGTCACCACCCACTAATCGGGTTTATCTTTACATTTGAAGTTCCTGTTCAACTCCCCAGTAGAGTTGCCAATCTATTGCTGTTCATAGCTGATTATCTGAGTTCCCCTAAAAACTAGCCATCTTTTATCCACAGGGACCTTAGGTTAGTGGCGAATGAAAAGGAGATTAACTCTTTGTCTCCTCTGTACTTTAGGCTCTGCAGGACCTAGGGGGTATTCCCTTACTCAATACCCTTATAATAAACCATGACTTCAATTAGGTATTGACATTTACACAGATAAATCCTCCATTATGCAGGCCAAAATTGTGAGATAAATGCAAAGGGGCTAGCTTTGGATACTATTTCATTTGTAGGCTAAATGATTTGAAAACCTAAAACCCTACTCCTAAAAACTAACAAGTTGGTTTAGATTTTTGTTCTTAAATACATATGTGATTGTCTAATTATAGGTATTTTGTGAAAATAAGACCAACCTTGACCGGTGCCAATCCTAGGGTTAGGGGTCAATTTCTCACAAATGCAGAGCTATTCCTTTAAGCATCAAGCACATACAAATTCAGAGGATATTAAATGTTCCCTATCTTACAGAAAACTATCCAAGGATGGGTATTTCTATTGATTCTTCTTACTAATATCCCTTCTATCACACAACCTTCCCCATATCTGATTTAGAGTATTTTTAATCTAATCATTAATTAGAGACAAAAAAACTAGATATACAATACAACAAATGTGTATTCAAGAACTTAGAAACCCTTAGTGTCTTTGTTCAAGAGAAGAATGCAAATAACAGTGGAGACAATCAACAAAAACACATGCAAATAGCATTTCTTATATAAATTCAATCTGAACTAATAAAATGCTTAAAGAAAACATGTATTCAACATTACAAGAAAATAGACTCACAACTCCAAATTAGGCCAACCTCTGAAATTGCTCTATATTTTCATTAGCAAAATGCCCAAATCACCAACAATCTTATAAAGTAAGGCCACCAATTCTTTTATAGACCAAGAATATGGTACTTAGCATTTAATACATTTGGTTGGTTAGATGAGTTTTACATCACAAAACACCGCTCAAGGGCATTGGAACATTAATTACATAGAGCATGGAGAAAAGACAAAAAGCAATTCACAAGAGGAGTATAATTGATTGGAGGAGCCCGACCACATAAATAAAGAGGAGAAGGTGGTTGCTCATTCATCTTAGGTACATCTACCCATACTTCTCCATCCATTCTACATATGACTTCTCTGATGGCCATTGAAATGAGATCAACTTTGATATCTTATCATTATGTCCTGTGTACCTTGCATCCATCATGATCTTTGCTTCCTTACAAAATAGTTTAAAATTTATTTCCAACACATGCAATTTATCCAAAGTTGAACTCAAAATCTTCAATCTAGGATCTCCATTGGTACAACAAGTAGATATCAACTGGCCAACAATGCCATCAAAATTAGCTATCCACTTGTCAAGTCCTTTTACCTACCCATCAGCCTCCAATATACTTGGCATTATTTTCTTGTCTATGTTTTCAATAAACTATTTCTTCTCACCCAACACCTTGTCTAGCTTTATTTGAAGAGCTATGACCTCCTGAAGTATTACAAGCATGTCAAGTGTCAGCTTCATCTCTAGTCGTGCCTCTACATTAAACCTTGAACACCTGTGTAGGTCCCTCAATTCACAAGCCCTTGGCAGCCATACCCTTTTCATAGCCTTGAGACTTTGCTTATCTTGTTCATGCTTATCAAGGGTTGTCCTCAGATTTAAATAAGATCTGCATGTTTTGTCCACCCTTGCCAAAACCTTGGTCACTCTATGATTAATCAAGTTTGTGACCATCTCCTTAACTAAATTATTCTTTTCTTCTTTCAATCTTTTCACCTCCTCTTTCAATTCTTTTATCTATGTTAGCAATCTGTATCATAGTTGGAGTAGTTGAGGTGCCAGCCCCTAAGGACAACTGCTCTTTACATTTGTTGAGCTTTGTAATAGCTTTTCCATAATTTAGTAGCAGCTCATCATGATCCTTTTACAGCTTGTTTGTGATAGCCTCTACAAATTGTGTTGTTTGCACATTTAGGCTTGTAGCTTCGGGAGCAGGGGTATTTGATAATCTCTTAATTATTACATCTCCTATCAACTCCCCCAATCCAATCTGAGGTTTATTATTACTTAGGGCCAATGTCCATGTAGTTAAAGTCTCAAACCTAGGATTCAAGGCTGCACCAGAGAGTGCCTTCTCTTCTTGATCATCAGTCACCTCAGGTAATTGTGTCAAATGCAATTGTATCTAACAAGGTCCAATGTGGGAGCAGTAATACATTAATTTTGGCAACCAATGCCCTCCCCTCCTCTGGAGTCATCCTACTAATTTAGTCTGATTTACTTCAGTCAACACCTTTAGGTGATGGCCTCATACTCTGATGGATTCACTCCACTTTTGGCTTCTTCAATTTTCTTTTGAAATTCTTCACTCTTAACTTTCAGCACATAACTCCTAAATTTAGGAGTATTAAGAAATTCATCATCTTCCATAAACTTAGTATAGGCCATTACCCTAACATCCTGTATATCTACAGTCTGAGCTACCATTGTTCTGACTAATCTATTGTTTGGTGAAGAATATGGCCTTATTCTGTTAGGTGAATTCACCTGATGGGCAACTTCCTATACTTTCTCTTCTTCTTCTTCCAAGTCCACTACCTCAATTGTTCTTCACTTTCCAAATCAATTATCTTTGCCCTTTTGGTAGGGGGAGGGTCAAGTGGTTTCCTCTTTACAGCATACCCCTCTCTTGAGCTACTGGGTTGGTAAGTGGGTATTTCCTCACCTGCGGGAGCACTATTAATTAGCTACTTTGCATGATCAAAAACCATCTAAATTCTTTTTATTGGGTCCTGTATTTTTGCAAAGGCACCTGGATAGGCAGGATTCAAGTTTTTCCTCATTCTTTCCCCTACCATGATTGTTTCCCATTTGTTTCTCATGCTGTGGACATCATTCATAGTAAAGCAATTTTTGACAGTGTCCTCATCATAAAAGACCTGGTGAATATATCTTGGTCTCTTTACACTAACCCTTAATTTATCAAAATCCCTTAGGGTCAAACATTTGGGGATGCTCCACATTCATCCTGTAACCCTGAAGAACTGAATTAATCTAATCCAAACCACTCTTATCAACCATTAAGAAGTCACTAAACTTGAGGGAAGTGGGAAAGAATGATACCTTCTTATGCCTCCTTAGATGTTCTCTATTTGACTCATTCAACTGCCTAATGATCTATAGGAATGCAATCCTCTTTGGCACATACTTAGGCAAAATATAGGGAGGAGCTTGACACCCATAAATTCTACTACAAGTGGTGTGAGCATGATAGAACCAGTCACCCTAGTTATGTTCAATCCCTAAATCAGGGTCTTGTTTAAAGGCCTAAAAAAATCCAACACATCTGCATGCAGCCTTTCTCCCTCTGGCTCTAAGAAACCAAGAATTCTTCTCACAAAATACTCTTCAAAAATTACATAGTCAGAATCAATACAATGCATGTCTAACATGCATGTCCACATTTGAACTGGCAACATATTCCCTTGTAAATCTAGCATCTTGACATGTAAGTTCTGATGCCACATGCCTGACATAACAAACAAAATCATATGACACATCAAACAATACCACGTAAATTCAATATGGGCATCAACAGTGTACAATTTGCCCTTAAGTACCATCATTTGTTTATGCATCTTTTCTACCACATAGGAAGCATAGTCATATGGCTCCCTTATCTCTAGATTTTAAATATTCATTGCCATCATCATCAGAGATATTGGCATCCTATCTAAAGCATCCTTCCCAAGTAACTGGTAGAGACTATGGTAGGTTTGCAAAAAGTAATGCATGAATATGGAGCAATCAGAGGGCTTCTTCTCCCTGTCTGATATTTTCACCAACTGGCCATCTATCTGCCTTGGTCTATGTTTGGCTAGGTTGAAAGTCTTGTATGCATATCTGAAATTCTTATAAATTTCCTTCAATGCACCTAGGTTAATTTACTTATTGGTTGCAGGGTTTAAGTTGAATACACTGGAGATGTAGGCATTTGTAAATTTTATTATCATTGTACCATTTCCTACCAGGACTGATTTTGTTTGAGGATCATACCTCTGTGCAATGGCCCTAACCAAGTTTGGATTTGGGAATATGTTAGGGAAAATTAGCTTGTCCAAATCCAACCACCAAGTGTTGCAGACTAGGACTTTGAAGTCCATCCTATGATGCAATTGTTTAAATAGAATCTAGCCCAGCACAGGAAATTGGGCATCCCTACAATTGTAGCAAAAATCTAAGAATGTATCATTTGGCCCACCAGGACCATGCAGATTCAAAGCACACCTAACAAGCCCCAAGAATTGGAACATGAGGTCTTCATCCAAATTATGTTTTGATGTGGAGGCCTGACTGGTTTGACTCATCTTCTTAGACTATTTATATTAAACTAGGGCTTCCCTCTTCTATAATTTTCTACCTTTTCAATCAAGCAATCAATTTAAAAAATCTACTGAGCATGGTTGAACAGAGAAAACTTACTATTTTTACGCCTACAAAAGCTTGAAATTCCTTCTTTTACTCGCTTGAGAACTTGCTGGGTGTCTGGACTCTATTTGTGTTTTGGAAATGATGTAGAAAGCCCCAATTTTCTTCCTTTTGAAGCTTCATAGCATAGGTTCTGAGGCATTAATGGAAGTAGCTTTGGCCTGAACTCAAATTCGTGTCACAGGGTGCCCACAACATTCTTCATGAAAAGTTTAAACATGGGACATTGATCTAAATTTTTCCTCGTGAAATCCATAGTCGCCGTTCACTTGCCAGATTTGAAAATATGAGTCTTTGTCATTGAAAAGTCTTCAAAAAATAGGAGCATGACAAGTCAGATGTACATCCCTTTCTGACCATATCACCTTTTGTCTGATCTAAACACATGGTGTCATTTCACAACATTGCAGCCAAAAATGGCCCACCATCAACTTGCCTTGCGCAAGCATGATTAAGCCTCTACATGTCCTTCTTTGAGTACACTTTTATTCCTTCCATGAGAGGACGCCATGTGTTTCCATTTCATAGCATCGCGGAGGATCTTTATCTTTGACAAGATTCCCCTGAGCGCTTGCACTACCGTCAAATTTGAACTTCCCTGTAGATCACTTCTTACCTTGACACCTAGCAGCATACGATTCCTTGATGTAGGATCTTCGATTAAGGGGCTGTAAGCCTAGATCCCTTGATATGTGTCACCTTGTTGCAGCCTCGCAGAGGGATGATGATGTCATCTCAAACGCTCCACGATGCTACGAAATACTAAGACATAGGGACTCATAACCTTTTTGAAAGCTTAGGACATGAAATTTAATATTTATATAGGTTAATTGGGGTAAACCTAGGACATGTGGATGGTCACCTAATGAATACAAAGACTTCAAGTTATAACTTAGATGACTGGGGACCTACTATAGGCAATCAACAAGGAATTAAAAGATAAAGCAAAGGATGAACCATGGGATTAAAACTTTAGGGGTTGAAGGGTCTATTAGGAATAAGGTCATGAAAATTTTTACTTGAAACCCTAACCCTAAGTAGGTGCCACCACATCGATAGAATAAATTATTATTCTTTCATATTGTCTCTCTTGTTCTTTCATGAAGCCCTAGATCTTGGGTGGCTCCTATCTAGCCAACTCTTACAGGGTTAAAGCCCCTAAAACAAAGTTATTATTTGAGCTTCATATATTGTGAGTTAATCCTTGTCATGGTTTTTCCCTTCTAGGGTTTTCCATGTATAAATGGTGTTATGTGTTGTTGTGCATTGTGTTAATCTTTCATGTTCATGTTAATGATGTGATGCTTAAGTTCTGATTTGCTCTGGATAAGTTAAAGTTGTTAAATTTGCAGAAATGTTTAGATACTGATTCACCCCCCCTCTCAATATCCTGATGTGTATAACAATTGGTATCAGAGCCAAGTTCCTCTGAAGGAAGCTTAACAACTTGAGGAAGATTCAGGATGGAATAAGGAGGATCCAACAAGATTTGCAGGTTTGATGGAACAAATTATGGTTTTTGCAAGGTAAGAATGGAAGGCTACATCAATTCACTAGGCTGTGGAGTTTGGGATTCTGTCAAGAAAGGGTACACTATCCCTACTTCTATTCCAACAAATGCAGATGAAATCAAGAAGTATGATAATAATTCCAAGGCCAAGTTTGCTATCATGAGTGGACTAATTGATTCAGAACTCTCAAAGGTGATAAGTTATATCTTAGCTCAAGAAGTTTGGAATAAACTTGAAACTATTTATGAAGGAGATAAGAAAGCAAGATAAGATGCAAATACTCAAGAACAAATTTGAATCCCTAAAGATGTTAGAAGATTAAAATATTGCAGGTTTCATGCTCTAGGTGAATGAAGTAGTCAATGGTATCAAAGGTCTTGGTGGAGAATTAAAAGAAGATGAGATTCTGAAAAAGGTTTTGAGATCTCTTCCCAAATCTTACACTTCCAAAGTATCTGCTATTAAGGAGACTGCTGACTTGGATACATACTCCTTAGACCAAATGTTTGGGACCCTCACTGCTTTTGAAATGAGAGAGTTTGACAGTGATGTTCCAAAGAAAGAAGTTGCTTTCAAAGTTAGTTAAAAGACAAAGGATAAGACTGCAGATGAATATGAAAGTCCTGATGATGCAAAAGCAAATTTTGTAAGAACTTTGAAGAAAGGCTTTGGAAAATACAAAGGTAAGTTACCCTTCAAATGTTTCAATTGTGGAAAGATTGGTCACTTTGCTTCTAAATGCTCTCTTAAAGAAACTAAGAGATGTAACATAAATAGTAAATTCAAAAGGAGTTCATTTTCCATAGAAGATATTTGTTCTTCAGAAGATGAGGATCATGATGATTCAAATGATGAAAGACTTTTCTTGGCCATGAGTGTTGGTGACAAAATGAATGAAGGTGGAAAATGTGATACCTTGCAAGCAGTTCAAAACAATGAAAAATCAGTGGTTGTATGGACTACCTTCCATGTAAAAGAAGAAACTAAAACTTGGGTTATTGATAGTGGTTGTTCAAATCACATGATTGGAGACAAAGAAAAGTTCATAAGCCTTAAGAAGTGGGATGGTGGAGCTATTAATTTTGGAGGAGATGAGTCAGCTTAGATTTGTAGAAAAGGTGTCATATCTATTAATGGAAAGAATAGGACTGAGGATGTTGTCTATGTCAAAGGATTACAACACAATCTTCTCAATGTCAGTTAGATGTGCAAAAAAGGTTACAATCTCACTTTTCATGCTAATGGTTATGAAATCAAAAAGGCGGGATCCAGAAAGCTTGTTGTAGAAGGTATCAAGAAATATTGTGATATTTATCACTTGAAAGAAGCAAATGGAAGACCATGTATATTGATTCAATCCAGTGAGTGTTGGCTGTGGCACAAAAGAATGGGACACAAGAACTTTGATAACTATTGTCATGTGAAATTGCACCCTGTTTGAAGTTGGTTCAAACACTTCAATGACACAATGAGACTGATCTTAAGGTGTTGGACCTTGCAAATGAGATCAGACCTCCAGAGAAGGTTGGTTCCTCTTTCTAGACTTAAGGTTCAGAGAATTAAACTAAATCTAGTGCTAATGCTTGTAGGAGAAAGGGTAAGAAAGATTGCTGAAATAAAATGAGGTGATGCACCAGATTAGGAATGTTCAGCTGCAGTTGAATCAATATAGCAAAAATCTCAAAACTGAGAAGAACTCACATAGACTCATATTAATTCTAACAAAGGTCAGAGATGGAGATATGAAAGGGACTGTTATGTCCACAATACATAGCTCACACTAATTCAAAAGTAGACACAATGCAAGAATAATGAGAGAGGCAAAATATATCAATTTATATTGATTGTGGAGGTCAAATAACCATTACAAAGGAAGGAGAATTATGCAGAAGAAATAGACACATGATAATCAATTACATTCATTATTGAGCAATCAATTGGAGACACAAAAGGCTCAATAGAAGAGCATTGCCCATCAAATCTGGTTGGTTCGTGTAATTGCACTACAGAGGTCTAGTTACAAAAATTCTCTAACCTACAATAGCCCAGAAGAACAACTAATAGAAATACCTTGCATTTTGACATATTTATAACAAATTTAGCACTCTGCAATAGTGGCACTAGAGTTGGTCAATCGAACCAAGACAAGCCATGCTTCTATTAAATTTTTGACCTTGAATATTTGCTGAAAACCCATGGATTGGGACAATGGCCATGCCTTTGACAAGCCTATAGCTTGCAAAAGAGATCACTTGCATGAATAGATGACAGACATATTAAAGAGGGAAGGCCTGGAGTCATGTTTTGTCCCTAAAAATCTACTTTGTAGCTACATTTGTACTCCAACACTGAAGAATTCTCCTATTTCAACCACCCTCATTCAGCTCTAGCCTAGAGAAATTTAATACTGGTACCTCTCCCTAAAAAATGACATGATTTAGGGAGAGGAAAGATTTTAGAATACTTCAACATGTTGTACTCATTTTCCCTTCATGATGCCTCTGAATTTACCATGGGCAGTGGCCTTAGAACCATCAGGTTCCATTTTCACGATTTTCCTCTTTATCTTGCTTATCAGCAAAAATTCTACATTTTGAACCTTTCTTTACTTCTCCTTTTAGCTTCTTATAGCTTTAGTCAGTGAATCTTTAATTTCTAGAACTATTTCTAGCTATCATTTTCCTTATCGACAAACTATCTTATTCTTGAATTTTTCTTAGTTATCTCTATTTTGCTTCTATCAACAATTTGTTCTTTTCTCAAACTATGACTTTTTTGTCAGCAAAACCTGACTTTGCTGAACCATACACTTTTGGCAGTTTCCTTATTGTCGACGAAGTTCCTCTGCTTTGAACCTTGGGATCTTTCTCTCTAATTCTCCTTTATCAGCGAAATTGGCCTTTCTTAAACTCTGCCTCTTTATCGGCAAAAGTCAATTTTTCTGAACCTTGGCCCTTTGGCTCCATCTTCACCCTTATCGGCAAAATATGCTTTCCACATATCTAGTCCCTAGCACCTTTTATCTTCATTTTTCCTTGTTGGCAAAATTGACCCTTTGTAGAACTTCCCTTTCCGTATTGGCGCTTGCATTCATTTATTGGCTAATCACCTTGTCGGTGAATTTGAGAAATTTTGAACTAGCTGACGAGTTCCCTTTTTAGCTGATTCACCAATATGCCTTTCCCTTAGCCATTTTCACCCTTATTGGTGAACTCTCCAATCTTTGAACTAAGCTTGCCTTAGCCAATTTATGCTTTGCATCGTTCCTTTGTTAGGAAAATTGGGCCTTCTTGAATTGTGCTTCCCTATCGGTAAAACTTGACTTTGTCGAACCATGCCGATTGTTCCTTCTTTTTGCCCTTTATCTACAATTTAGTCACATGTTGACAAACTCTCGCCAATCTGAACTATTTCATTTGTTCATCCTCCTACTGATTTTGCAACAAAGGGAAACTTTCTTTCTATGCCTTATTCAATTTTGTCCTCAATTTTGCCTTATTGACAAAATCATCAAATCTTGAACTATCCTTCTTGTCAGTCAAAACCTTATTTTGCCAAACCGCCTCATTGCCGACATCCTCACCTTCATTTTTTTCCTTGTCAGTGAATCTCCCATCAACTAAACCTACCCTTGGTGAACCAACGATGCTTTGGCTGAATTTCCTTTATCGACCCACTTGCCTCTTTGCAAACCTTCCCCTTCTCTTTGCTTCTACCTTGATGTTGGCAAAAGGAGCTGTCGACGAACTCATGCCTGTTGTCAGTGAATCACCAAATTGGTGAACCATGGAAACCATGAACCTTTGAAATATTTTACATCTTGGACATTTTTCTGATAAAGGAATTCTTGTTCCCCTTATCATGCCTTAGTTGAATTTTTGAAAATAACCTGCTCTCCTTGCCTTGTCGGTGAATTGCCAAATTGTCAAACTGATTAAAATCCAAACTTTTGAAAGAGTTCATAGAAAATGACAATCACCAACCAAAGGGAGAAAATCGTCTCTCATGCCTTAGCCATTTTTATGGTTTTTTTGCAAGTTCAAAAACCTAAACTTTTGCCGGTAAAGGCCAAAAGGGGGGCAAAACCCAAAGCAAGAACTTAGACTTTTTTGGGTTTTTCTAGGTTTTTTGAGAGGATTCTCCACATGAAATTTTGGGGATTTTTGCAAGGGAATTCACTAGATTTTGAAGGATTTTAAGTTTTACTTCCTTCTATTTAGGCTATCTCTGATCGGATTTTTTTGATAGGAGGGAAGTCTGGAATATTTTGGCTAGGAAAAATATGACAACATTTTGGTGACTATACAAGGGTGTTTTCCTACTAAACACACGGATCCAAATGCCTTATACAATCCATTGGGCACAGAGTCAAAAGAAAGCAACCTCATGACCAACACAAACTAAAAATGCCTCCCAAAAACAAGAACAAAACAAACAAGGCAAGACAATCTTCTAATGAGAAAGTTGTCTGTGCAACAACACTTGGAGGAAAGGAAACCTAAAAAATAAAGCAACTCTACTCTAAATATTTAAAAGAATCTCAAGACCAAAATTAGAAGTATGGCTTGAGATGAATCCCATTCACTAGGATTGGAAGTTACTCACCAGTCAGTTTGGAGAGTTGAAAAGCATTTGCTTGCTTGCAACTAGTGATAATGTATGGGCCACTCCATATGGCATCAAATTTGGAATGTCATCTTGCCTTGGCCCTATTTTCATCCCATTTCAGCACCAAATCTCCATCTTGGAAGACTCTATCAATTAATTTCTTGTCAAATGCCCTCTTGACTTGTTCTTAGTGTGCTTCAAGGGTTTTCATGGCAGCACTCCTCTTCTCTACAAGCTCCATCAGATTAGCAAATCTGACTATCATGGCATCATTTTCAAGCAATTCTAGCTGCTAGACCAACTAAAGGGATGACAATTGTGATGATAAAGAAATCCTTGCTTCCTTCCCATATACTGGCATGAAAGGAAAATTGCCAATTGCCCTCTTAGGAGTGATCCATTCATCCCAAAGAGTTGTCTTCAACTTGGCATGCCAAGTTCTTTGATTATCATCCACTGTCCTCTTGATTATTCTATTTAGATTTTTTTTGTGGACTCAGCTAGGCCATTTCCTTGGGGATAGTAGTTGGATGATGTTTTCAAATAAATTCCATAGTTTAATGCCAATTCACTGATTTTTGTGCCTACAAAGGCCTTAGCATTATCAGAAATAATAGTGAATGGAACATCAAATATAGTAACTATACCTTCAAGAAAATCTAAAATAGATGTCTCTATGGCATCCTTTAATGCAAATGCCTCTATCCACCTTGTAAAATAGTCTGTGGCTGCTAAAATTCACTTGTGTCCAACACTAGGTGGTGGATTTATTATCCCAATGATGTCCAAACCCCAATGGGCAAATGGCTAGTTAGTCTGAATTGGATGGAGAGGAAGAGTTGCTAGCCTCTATTTGCCTACAAAGAATGCATATTCTTTGCATCTTCTTACCCATTTTATGGGTGTCTTTGAATAAATCAGGCTAGTAGTAACCAGTCCTCATAATCTTAACAGTAGTTGTTCTTAGAGAATAATGGCCACCAGCATGGACATTATGGAATTCTTCTAATATCCTAGAAGTTTAATTTTGAGTAATACATCTAAGAAGAACTCCATCGATGTCCTTTTTAAATAAAAAACCCTCTACAAGAACATAAGGGATGGACTGAAGTCTGAAATACCTTCTTTTTTCTAAATCATGTTCGTCATGGCATCTTCCTGACTGCAGAAAAGTGACCATGTCATGATACCAATCAGTCTGGGCATTAGGATTGGCTGGTTGTGTCTGCCCTAGGACACACACAACATCATCTCTGTCCTTGACGTCCGCTACCATTTGTTCACACAAACCTTTTCCATGAACTAGCTTGGTAATATGAATGTCTATATCATATTCCATTACTTTAGTTATCTACCCAACCCTTTTTCATTGACATCCCTGCTCAGCAGGAACTCTTTGACGCCAAGGTGGTTTACCATTAGCTGTATCTTGTTGTTAGAAAGCATATGTCTGAACTTCTTTAGGGATTTCACTATAGCAAATACTTGTTTCTCTACAAAGTCATACCTTTGTTCATAATCTTTGAGTGGATGACTGAAGAAGGTGATTGGCTGCTCTAGTTTCTCTTCATTTTGTTGTGTCAAGACAATTGATATACCTTCTTTGCCTCCAAAGGTATAAAGGATTAAATCATTCTCATAGTTTGGATTTATCAGTGTTGGAGCTTTTGCAATGGCTTGTTTGATAGCTTCAAAATTGTCCTTGCCTTCCTTGGACCATGTGAAGGCAACATTCTTTTTTAGCATAGCTGTGAGAGGTTTTGCTATTGAAGCAAAATTTGGAATGAACCTCCTCATGAAGTTGATCTTTCCCAGGAAACTCTGCAAACCTTTTTTATGACTAGGATGAGGAAGAGCTAGAATGTCATCTTGTCCTTTCAGGATTAATGGAGAATCCTTCTTTGGAGACTACATGTCATAGAAATCTACATTCTGGGATAGCAAATACACATTTTTGGGATTTAATGATACCCCATATTCTCTACACCTTTCAAATATTTTTCTTAAATGACCCAAGTGGTTAGTTGCATGCTTAGAATACACAGTTAAATCATCAAGATACAACAGAATAATATCATTAATTAGGCCTTTGAAGGCCAAATCCATTGCTCTTTGAAAAGTAGCTCTAGCATTTGTCAACCCAAAAGGCATTTTTTGTTAAGCTAAGGTACCACACTTGGTGGCAAAGGTTTATACTGGTCTGATTCTTTTACAAGAATTTGATTGTAGCCTGAATAGCCATCTAGGAGTGAAAAACTTTCAGCTCCTACTACTGTTTGTTGCACCCTTAGTTGTTGCCCTTGATGACAAGCCACACAAGGACCATCAGATTAGTATTTTGGTATCACATGTATATGGTTGTTGGTGATTGACATGATCATAGGTATGGCACACATGGTATACATGATGACATTTGTTTATTTGTTTAGCATCATCAGATTGGCTAATTGTCATGGTTGGCACAATATACATTTGGTCATTGAATAGCTATCTTAGACATATGTACTTATGCATAGTAGTGATTATGCATAGTGACATTGACATCTTGGTAATAGTGATATCTTTTCATGCTTGGTATGGTATCATTATCACATTGGATAGATGACACATGATAGTTCATGATTTCAGTTGATATATGATCTCAGTTGGTATGTCATGGTATTTTGACAGTTGGCACTGTAAACTCCTAAAAATGACATGAATCATCCTAAATAAATATTCTAAATATTTATTCCATTCTTCTATCAATTAAATAAATATTCCAAATTTACTTAATCAATTCACTGATCCATAATTAAATAAATTCAATTTATTTAATTAAAATTCTTCTAAATGTCCTACACAATTAAATAATCATAAATTATTTAATTAATCCAAATTCCTCTATCCTAAGTTCTAAATTCAAAAATCCACCTCACTTTTCCACCTCACCTTATCCACCTCATCAGGTTGCACATGTAATTAAATATATTTAATATTTACTTACATTATTTTCCCTCACCCGCATGGCCTATTTCTTCTCAAATAAGAAGTTAGTTAACTAACCAATCAAAAGTCTTAACTAACCTGTCAATTGAGTTAATCCCTCAATCAATTCAGTCAATTCCATAATTCATTCTTCTAACTAATCAATCAAGTCTGGTAACTATTCAGTCAATGGAGATAACTCTCCAATCAATTTTGTTACATCCCCTCTTTCATGATGGAGCTAGGACACTTGTCATATTTCTACTGGTTGCACATTCCTCAACCATCCTCAGCCGTTGATCATCATATCTCCTCTCAACCGTTGATTCTCATTCTTCCAAGTCTATAAAAGAAGCTTCATCCCTCCATTTCAATCATCCAAGCTATTCGTATTGTTACTCTGCAGAAATTCACCAGCGCGCCTTTGGCACCCTCTCACCATTCACTAGCTTGAGATGACATACTTGCTTTGAAGCTCATCTTCATTGCATATCACAACAGCCATTTACCATCGACTTCCTCGAACACAGCTAAAGGAGTGCACTCTCTGAGGGCCTACTTCATCAGCAAAAGGACGGTTGTAATAGGCGAACAACAGAAGCATTGATTCAGGGAACGTTTGCTTTGTGTTATTCATTGCTCTTTTCATTCAATCTTTCTTATTTCATTATTCTGTTGATGTTTGGGTTTTATGTAATTCAATTGATTGATCCACGTTTTACCCTTACATTTTTGGCGCCCACCGTGGGGCCTTTGCCCCTTTATCTCATCAAAATCTGAGCATTTGAACACTTTTGTGGCGCATATATTCACTGTTACGGCACTTTTATTATTTATGCACATCTATTTATTCTTGCTGCGCTTTTGCACACTGTTACGGCGCTTTTGATATTATTGAGCATATGTTCCTTTTTATGGCGCATATATACACTGTTACTGCGCATTCATAATTGCTACACATATGTTCATTTATACGGTGCATTTGAGCATAGTTACTGCGCATTTGTTCCTTCTACGCTTCTGTGTATTCCTGCTGCACTTTTACACACTGTTGCGGTGCATTCATTATTGTTGCGCTTCTGTTGATTATTTCTGCGCATTTAATCACTGAAGCTATGCATTTGTAATAAGTAATAGTTCTAGTGCTTTTCTATGAAAGTTTGCTAATGCTAACCTTTCCGCAGGTGTTTTCTGGAGCTATTTTGTAGGATAGGCTCGGGTTTAGTTCCATATAGTTGCATTTAAGTAGTTCACACTTCACTTTCCAAAGGATAGTAAAACTGATGTGCATTCAAATCCTCACCTAGCTCTAATTAGGAAAGAAGTAACTGCATTATTTGTTTCTTGCATTGCAACACTTTCCAAGTTATTGCTATCTGGGATTAAAACTGAACGCACCTTTGATTTTGGGGTTAAAATTGAACTACTGCTATCTCGTGAGACTAAAACTTCAAAGTTAACTATTTTGTGCTACGAGGATTAAAACTAAACTCACCTTTGATTTTGGGGTTAAAATTGAACTACTGCTATCTCATGAGACCAAAACTTCAAAGTTAACTATTTCATGCTATGAGGATTAAAACTGAACTCACCATTGATTTCTGGGACTAAAACTCAACCAATGCTATCTTGCTAAAATCACTTCAAAGTTCTGTGTTTGAGTAGATTAGCCCATTCAGTTTTTCTAATTTTAAATAGGTTAGATTAATCAGTGTTTTTTGTGCTTGACGAATGACAATAGGTTTATGCTCTCCCCTTTTCTGGGTGATCAGAGTGCCAGACTTGTCATTCTCTTTGTTTAACCTTTAGGAGGGACCTACCCTTGGATGCACGCTTGTCTAAGTGGGAATGACCTTGAGTGGTAATAGGCTAACGCCAAGCCCTACCAAGCCACTTAAAATAAATTGTGCTTGAGGTGAAAACTTCCTGCAACAAGTGCTATTATGTTACACTGACGGCCAACCTCTCCCAAAACCCTCTCAGGCACAACCCTTTGAGGCTAGGAGACTCCATAACGGAGAGTAGTACCATCGCATGTGTAACCTCTTGAACGGTTACCCACATTAAATACCTCTTGTTCTAGTGGCCCAAATCCCTTATAATCCATTTCTCGCCTAGGATTTTTGTGCTTGTTTTTGTTCAGTTTAGTCCAAAATGGAGTAAAAAAAAAAACTACAAAAACAATGAAAAACTACAAAATATTCTTTGTGCTTGCTATGTTTTCTTGCTGTTAATTCATAAAATCAAATCAAGAAGACCTTTTCCAGCCAAAAAATATCAAAAACAAAGGAAAAATCCAAAATTTTGCCAAAAATATCAAAGCTGCGCATTTGTAGCAACTTGCCACGCATACATATAGACTTGCTGCGCATATACATTATTGATGTGCATATACATACTGTTGCTGTGCACTTGTACTTCACCATAGCTGCGCATATACTGTGACTTACGGCACATTTGTTTCTGCGCATATACGACAGTGAGCACTTGCCCTATTTTTGAGAAAATATTTTCACTTGATTGGAGCACCCATTTCAGCCTAGTTTCACTTTCTGAGATCATATTCAACCTTGCCATCAGTCTTCATCCGTTTCACCCAAATCTCTCTCTTTTGTCAATCGTCCCATTCACTTTCTATCCAAATCCCTCTTGTCCCAAAGTTAGTTTATCCCATACCGGTTCGACATAGGTCCCTTTTCGTGTCATTGCTGAATTCATGTAAGCCTAGTAGGTCATAGTACCTTTGCTAGTAGTCTTGTTGAACGACTAGTCCATATATAGTAAGACGGGTATCAACTACCCTTACTAGTGGCTACTGTCTTGTGTCAACCGTCTTACTTGAAGTCATTGAGTGAGAAAATCCTTCATCCAAGTCATATCCTAGATATCCCATCCACTGCAGTCTCCGTCGGCACCTTGCCAAAATTTTTGGTCCCAGTCCCCTCCATCCTGCGTCACCTTGCATGGTTCTTACTCGATCCCAGTACAACAAGCAAAAAGAAATGGCCGGCTCATCCAATCACCTTGTCACACCATGTGATGGTGATGAAGAAATTTCTCATGAAGAATTAGTAGTGCACATCCAAGATAGAAAATTCCAACGCCTAGTAGAGAAGGTGCTCCTGGAAGACCCCCATAAATACTTCCATCATCTTGCTAGTCTCAGAATCAAACTCCTTGCAGACTTTGACATAAGCTCCATCATGGAAAATGTAGACAATGATCATGAGAGGAGGAGTGATGATCATGAGAGAGGCACGAATGACACAGTCCCGCATGCAAATGAGAGAGATACGAATGACACAGTCCCGCATGCAAATGATAGAGGAAAGAAACCCATAGACCAAAATGTTCCTATGGAAGAAATGAGAAAATGACTCGAGAGCCTCACACAAGAAATATCAGACCTTAAGACGGGTATGAGTACCAAGAACTACTCCTTAGAAGATATAGCACCATACCCCTTTGACAAGAATTTGGTCATGAAGCCATTCCCCTATCAGTTCGGTGTGCCAAAGTTTGACAAATATAAAGGGAAGGGGGACCCTAGGGATCATATCAGGGAATTCATTACAACATGTTTAGAAGTAGCTCACAACAAAACCTACTTGATGAGACTATTCCCAAGATCTTTAGGTGGTCAAGCTATGGAGTGGTTCTTGCGTCTCGCACTAGGAATCAAAACTTTTGATGAACTTGTCAGTAAATTTATAATGCATTTCTCTTACAACATAGAACACGAGGTATCTATGCTAGATCTATGCAACACCAAACAAAAGAGTGGTGAGTCATTCGCCACCTTCTTACAACGATGGAGACAGCTAGCTAGTAAGTGTTCTTACGATATGCCTGAGAAGCAACTATTGGAGATGTTTGTCCACAACCTAAACACTGATCTTAGCTATCAGATACAGATACAATGCCCTACATCATTCTCCAAAGTCATTGAAATGGGCCTATTCATCGAAAAAGCTATGATCACTAAAGGAGCTATCAAGATCTACAAGGACACACCTACTTCCAATTACACAACAGATAAATCAAAGTTTTGGACCAAGAACAAGAATGTGGTCAACGATGGAGTCGTGGATGCCAAGGCGGCAGCTCCCAAGCAACAACCCATATTCACTCTAAAGGGAGAAACAAACAATGGTACAATCAACAAACCACCTTCTCGGGAGCCCAGACCTTGGTTCAATTCAAATCCAAGGAGAAAATTCACACCATTGGGTGAGTCTCAAGAGTCTGCACTAAGGAAGTTGTTGGCAAACAACAAAATTTCTCTACTGCCAACAAGTGATTACGAGCCTATAGTCAAACCTCCCTACTGGAAGGACACAGACTATTGTGAGTATCATCGAGGAAGGGGGCATACAACTAACAACTGCATCCACCTCAAAAATGTCATCCAAGATGTACTAGATCAGAACTAGGGAGGGACACAACAGCATACCTCCAATGAAACTCATGTAGCCTACAGGGATCCACTTCTGAATCACAACAGGCCATATAATGACAACAACAACAACACCAATGGCCACAACAACAACAACAACAATAATAACGACAACAACAATAATCACAACCGGCCAAATCAGAACAGCGGGACTAGTAACACCAACTATGCAAGTGTGCCATTTGACTACACCATAAACTACATTTCTGAGCAAATCCCGCAGGTCAATGTCATCTCGCCCAACCAACAACTAGGACCTAACAGAATTGGTTGTAGTATAATTACCCGCAGTGGTAAAGTCACGCTCAATACCATCCCTCTAAGGTCGCCATCGTCTTCATCCAATTTCCATTAGTATAATGTCATCGACCAGTTACAGAAAACTCCGGCTCACATCTCTATATTGGAGCTCTTGCGTCTATCTCCTTCTCATAAGGAGATTCTTGAGAAAGCCTTAGTGGAAACCACTGTCCCCACTAATTTGGCCCAAGAAAAGTTTCAAACCATGGTAGGCAATCTGACATCTTCCAACTCCATATCTTTTACTGAGCAAGATGACCTCTCTATCTCCCAACCTCATAACACCCCTCTGCACATTGTTGCATTCATACACAAGCACCACATCAAGAGGGTTCTCATTGATGGAGGTGGTAGTTTAAATATTTGCACATTAAAGCTAGTCCTTGCACTGGGGTTCTCCGAACAGGCAGTTGATCCAAGGAGGAAAATTACCATCAAAGCATATGACAAGGAAGAAAGAACCACAAAGGGAATAGTTGTCCTACCCATTCAAGTGGGACCAGTAATAAAAGATGTGGTGTGTCAAGTCCTTGATCGGGAGCTTGCTTATATTATCCTACTTGGGAGACCATGGATTCACACCATGAAGGCTGTCCCCTCAACCTATCATCAATGCATTAAGTTCCCACACAATGGCAAGCAAGTCACCATTCAAGGCGACCCTGACCCCTACCAACACTACAATTCTTTCCATGCAAAACCCGAGTGTGTCATACCCAACAACAGAGCATACATTTCCCCTACCCTGCAACAGGACCATACCACTAAAGCTTCCTCCTCAAGACCCAAAGTGTAGAAAATTACCATAAAAGAAAGTGGCGTGGGGGAATACTCCATTGAGCACAGCCTCAATCTTGCCAAGATGCCTTTGTCTCCTTGCTCTTTTGGCCAACCCAAACATCAACCCAAACATTTTCCAAAGCCCTTTGCCCCTCCTGTAGCTCCCGCAAATCCCTTTGTAAAATGGGGGACCTTATCTGATGAAACAGAGGAGCGAGATCTCCTGCAATGGCTTTATGTTGAAGAAGAAAACACACCCCAAGATTTGCCTAGACTCCCTACAGAACTCTATGGGCGAGGTGAGACTATTTTGCACAGGATGGGGTACAAAGGACAAGGCCCCATCGGCCTCAGAAAAGAAGGAATCATTGAACCTATACAACCTTCTTCATCCTCCTCGGCTAGACACACAAGTGGCCTAAGATACAAAGGCAAGGGTAAAGCCAAGGAAAATGCCTGTCTTGTGGAAACAATCCAAACACTCCAAGTGGATAGCGACACAGATTTAGATGATTCAAATGAGTATGAGTGGGATGAGCTAATAGAGCACTCCTACAATGACAAAGAGGTCGACACCATCCAAACTCTTAGCCCCTACCGTGAGGGACAACGCAATGGGACAGACCACTAGAGTCTGATTTGCCCATCCCTAAGATTATGGCTTTCGAGGAAAGTTTAAATTCCATTGCAATAAACAACTTGGAGGAAAGTACCACCCGGAACACTACCCCCACCAATGCTCCTAACATTTCCATTCACACCATCAATGAATTAGGTCTATCATCCAACTCCCTCCCTCTCTTGAACCTTGAGCTTATTGACTGGGATCTGCAAGGAACTCCCCAACTAGATATATTCCAAAATGATGATGCTTACATCGATTATATGGAACTTAGGGACCACTTACCCAAGGGAGATCATAAAGCTGGTTTTGCTATCGAACTGAATACCGTGGCTTACTCCGGGGAGGGTACCAAGCCTTCCAGTCGCAAAAATATCAAGATCAAAAATGGATCTGATAGTGAAAACCACCTTGTGGCAGTGTCAGATCATAAAACAGTAAAAAAAAGGATGCATCTGAAGGTGAAAACCCAACTGTGGCACCTGACGATGGAATGCTTGACACTCTCCCTAATGATATGTACTAGGAAAGATCACAGATTGTTGTGGAACCGATAGAGCCTATGAATAATGGAACAGAAGAATAGCCCAAGATTATCCACTTTGCCAAATCTCTTACACCACCAGAGAAAACCAGGTTTGTACCGTTCTTTAAATAGAAGAGAGGCAACTTTGCTTGGTTGTATGCAGACATGCCAGGTCTAGACCCAAACTTAATTCTACATCATCTACCATTGGATCCAGGAGTGAAACCAGTAAAGCAGAAGCTGAGAAAGATGCATCCTCACATAGCCCTTTTAGTCAAAGAAGAACTCAAGAAATTGCTAGATGTGGGGTTCATTAGAGCTATGGATTACCTAGAATGGATATCTAATATTGTGCCAGTATCTAAACCAGATGGCCGAGTTTGACTATGCAATGATTTTCGAGACTTAAACAAAGCATGCCACAAGGATGACTTTCCATTGCCAAACATCGATATCATAGTCGACCTCACTGCAGGACATACAATGCTATCACTCATGGACGGATTCTCAGGGTATAATCAAATCAAATTGCACCAGAGGACCAACACAAGACAGCTTTCACTTTCCCATGGGGTACCTTTTGCTGGAATGTCATGCCATTTGGGCTGAAAAATGCAGGTGCCACATATTAGCGAGCTATGACAACTATATTTCATGACATGATGCATGTAACTATGGAAGACTATGTCGATGATATCCTAGCAAAATCTCTCACAAGGGATTCACATCGGGATGTATTAGAAAAAGTTTTTCAAAGGTTAGACCAATTCCAAGTCAAGCTGAACCCAAAGAAATGTGTGTTTGGAGTAACTTCAGTCAAGCTACTAGGCTTCATCATGTCGGCAAATGGAATAGAGGTAGACCCGGCCAAGGTCAAAGCTATAATGGACATGCCACCACCCAAGACTCTAACTTAGTTAATATCTTTACAGGGCAAGCTGCAGGCCATCCACAGATTCATTTCACAGCTGGCAGACAAGTGCCAACCTTTCAGCCATCTCCTACATGAGAACATTCCATTTAGGTGGGATGAGCGGTGTTAATAAGCATTCAACAAGCTGAAGGAGTACCTTATGAATCCACCCATTCTCATGCCTCTGATCTAAGGAAAACCTCTAATTCTCTACATATCTACGACACCTACTGCTCTTGGGGCTCTTCTAGTGCAGCAAGATTACGAGAACAAGGAAAGAGTTGTATACTACATTAGTCAAACCTTAGTGGGCTATGAGTTGCAATACTCACAAGTAGAAAGATCATGTCTCGCGGTAGTTTTTGCTTCAAAAAAACTCTGGCATTACATGCTTGCACATCCAGTTAAGCTCATTACAAAAATAGACCCATTGAAGTATCTTCTCAGCAAAGCTGCTCTCACAGGTCTCCTAGCAAAGTGGGTAATGCTTCTCAGTGAGTATGACATCGAGTATGTGGACAAAAAAGCCATCAAAGGACAAATCATAGCTGACCAACTAGCAGATGCACCGTTATAAGACAGCAAGCCCATGCAGTTTGAGTTTCCCGATGAGTCTTTATTCACTATATCAACATCTTCTCAGAAACTCTATTTCGACGGGTCTTACACAAACCATGGATCGGGGGCAGGCATCTTGTTTATAACTCTCCACGACGACACAATTCCAAAGTCTTACCATTTGTTATTTCCATGCACCAATAACATAGCGGAGTATGAAGCCTTGGTGATTGGTCTCAAGATGGCAACTGAGTGGAAAATTCAAGAACTACATGTCTACGGTGATTCTTAGCTTATCATCAATCAGGTTAATGATGAGTATCAAACCAAAGATGAAAAGCTCATCCCCTACAAATAAATGGTCGACAACTTCAAAGAACACTTTGGGACCATCTCCTTCGAGCAAATACCCAGGATCGAGAACAAAGCAGCAGATGTAATGGCTACCATAGCCTCTCTTCTAGAAATACCTGAAAATGAGTCACAGTATGAGTTCTTAGTGGAAACTATCCGGCAACCAGCTTATGATCTTCTTGAGACCCATTCCATCTACCTCCTAGTTGGATCTGATTCACCTTGGTACGGTAAGACTTACACTTACCTAGACAACATTCTCCCACCTAACCTCTCTTCTAACCAAAAATGAACCTTCATACGACAAACCTCTCGTTACACCATCATAGCCGATACCCTTTACCAACGTGGTCTGGATGGTACTTTTCTCCGTTGTTTAGAACAAGAAGAATCCATAACTGCCTTGTGAGATGTACACGAAGGGATCTGCGGAACACACCCCAGCGGTCCTTCCTTAGCCAAGAAACTCATGCATTTGGGTTATTACTGGCCAAACATGGAAATGGATTCATATCAGTTCGTCAAAAAGTGCAAATAGTGCCAAGTACACGGGAACCTGATCCATGCACCTACTCAAGAGTTGAGACCTTTAACGACACCCTGGCCCTTTTGCTAGTGGGGACTTGACCTTGTGGGAAAGATTCATCCACCCTCTTCCAACGGCCACAAATTCATCATAACCACCACTGAGTATTTCACAAAGTGGACTGAGGCCATTCCCCTAACCACCATCATAGGCAAACAAATTTCATCTTTCATTTTGAACTACATTATCTACAGATATGGAATTCCTTCATCTATCATCATGGATAATGGAAGACCATTCAAAAATTAGGATGTCCAAGAACTCTGTGAGCATTTCAAAATCCAACATCGTTTCTCCACTCCATACTACCCCCAAGGTAATGGCCAAGTGGAGGCATCGAATAAAACCATTCTAAAAATCCTAAAGAAGACTGTCAATGAGCCTGGTCGCGATTGGCATGTCCAACTCAATCCTACTCTGTGGGCCTACAGAACCAGTATATGTACTCACACAGGTGCTACACCCTACGCCCTTGTCTATGGTTCAGAAGCCATCCTTCCCATTGAGGTCAAACTACCATCTCTCAGGGTGTCATTGAAAGGTCTCATATCGGACGAAGAATACAGAGTCTCCAGGTTACAAGAACTAGAGCTGCTAGAAGAAAGGTGTCAAAAAGCCTTCAACCATCTCAAAGCATATCAACAGATGATGTCAAGAAGCTATAACCACAAGGTTTACCCAAGATGCTTCAAGGTTGGGGACCTCGTCCTCAAAGAAAACCCAAGCAATCAATAAGACAGAGAAAAGAAAGGTAAGTTTGAACCTAATTGGCTTGGGCCCTATGTGATTGTAGTTGTTTATGGATCGAGGGCATATTAGTTGGCCATGTCAGAGGGTGAGTTGTTCGATGATCCAATCAACAACATGCACCTTCACCGATTCTATACCTAGGAGAACCCCAATGCAAGGGGGCACAATAAAATCAAAAAACAAAAAATAAAAAAAAATTGAAAAGAGAAAATACAAAAAAATCAGAAAAAAATAGAAAGCATACAAAAAAATCATCTTTTGGTGAAAACCTAGCAAAACAGGTACCTTGGATAGGTATCATGATGAAAACCTAGCAAATAGGCATCATGTTTACTTTCTAGCTTCTCATGTAAATAAAAGCAAGTGATGAAAACCTGGTAAATAGGCATTACTAGTGATAAACCACCTCCTCCATCTTCGAGAGTCCAATCATCTTGAGTCCATTCTTTCTCCATTTGCCCCATTCGACCCATATCTATCCCACAATAAACACTTGACAGTTACCTATCATGGCTTGATACTCTCCTTGTGGCCTTATCAACCAAGGTTTTGTCCCATACCATCCCCTCAATGTGAGCCTAACATGGTGTCTCTTGTCAGTGTCCATGGTCCAAGTCCGTGAACTACATTGCCTCTGCACCGTCATGTAGGCAAGGCCATTATTCTAATGCACCCCCGAGGCTTCCATTTTTCCCATTCATCCCCTTTCTTGTCTTCATTCTTGTCATCTTTCTTCTAGTCCATCCATGGTCCATTAGGGTTTACCCTGAACTACGTTGCCTCTGCGTCGTCACGTAGGCAAGGCCATTTAGCAATGAGCCCCCGAGGCACTAGGTCAGTCCCTTAGGGTCCGTCTCCCCAATAAGGATTATGCAATCTTCTCACCAAACAAGCAAATGCAAGCAAACCCTACGCCTCCAGTAGAAACCTTGACTATGAGCATCTTAACCTATCCAATGCAAAGCAAATACCCAAGGTCTTCTAAATGATTTTATTCAACTTACAGCAAGAAATAAACACATCTAATGGCAGGAATGTTTTGTGGATTGGAACCATGGTTAGGTTACAGAGTCTTGATTTTTGTTATCATGTCTTTCTAGACTACTCAAGGATGCCAAATGCTAGAGATGCTATGATGGGGGCATGATTATTTCCTTTGTTTGCTGTTTGTGGATTAAACTTTAGTAATATGAAGCCTTGTCTAAAGACATGATCGACAAAAGATCATCGAGGACATCAAAGGTCTACCATGAACGGGGGCAATCCTTGTTTGTTGAAACGCAAGAAGTACTTAGGTCATCTAGATTCAATTTTGACTAGATGCTTGTCTTAACTTGCTAAATCAAAATCCATGTAAGTTGTACTCAGGTCATCTCGGTTCAATTATACCTAGATGCTTGTATTCACTTACAACATTTCAGAAAATGTACCAAAAATAAAATGCCCAATGATGAAATAAAGCACTCTAAAAGCAAACCATCCACCCTATCTCCATATACACATTCATGCATCCATGTCCCATACAATCCTCATTACCCGAACAATGCAGAGTAACAATATCAAATGAAGTTTCTAAGTCATTATGTCAAAACCATTCTTCTATCTATCATCATGTCATTCTTGTGTCGATAGAGTACATTTGGACATCACAAAAACAATGCATATAGGAGCATATCATATCATATGTAGAGCTAGTCATGAACATGATTAAGTTAGTGGCATACATAACCCAATGCATGAGGTCATCCATACATCAGCATCACATCACATCTTAAAGCACAGAAAATCAAAAACATAGCTAAGTGCTCTAGATACAAAGCTGCATCATCACATAGAAATCATATTGCATTTGCATACATTTGAAACATTAGATCATATAGACATCCCATAACATCATATACAAAGCTGCATTATCACATAGAAATCCTATTACATTTGCATACATTCGAAACATTATATCATATAGAAATCATATAGCATCATATAAAAAAAAAAGCATCTCATATAGCGTCAGATAGAACATCTAAGTCTACACATACATCACATCATACAATAGAAGTAAATCATCATCTCATAACATATGCACTAGATACAAAGCTGCATCATCACATATACTATCAATAAGATGTCCAAATGTACAATATCACCGTCTCTCTCTGAATCAAAGTGTCATATACAATATACATCCAAAAGGATGGTGATACATGTCCCAAAATGTACAAAATCTGGTGTAAGTCTATCCCTGCTACTATGGGCCACCACTGCCGGCTCCTGACTATTGGGGACCCATCATGGAAGCCCATGACTGTGATGGACCTGCTCTATGAGTAGCCCCAGACTGACTCCTAAAGCTCCCCGCCCTCTGACTCGATGACACGTAAACATCCTCTAAGGTCACAGTCATCTCTCCAGTAGGAAAGTGGAAGGTCCCATCCTCACTATGGAATCTCTCCACAGCAGCTGTCAGCAATCCCCGGTTCGCCCGTACCTTAGGCATGAAGCAAACGTAGTCCAAACCCATGGCACCAAGCGCCACTCTATCAATCTCTGTCAACATGTATCTCTGCAATAGGGGCATGGGAAATGTCTCCCTCGCCTGTAGTGTGTCTCGAATATCCTCCTTCAAGCAAGCAAGGCAGTGCGTCAGTCTCAAACGGCATATACCATACTCAACATATCTACTGAACTATATCAACTTAACTTAGCATTTCAAATTGATCCAAACAGCACACTACATCTCTTGACTAGATTCCTGCAATCGCGGAGATAGCTCATCAATTCCCGCATCAAACAGGATGCTAATCGAATCAATTTGGCTAAGTAAATTGGCTATCCAAGGCAAATGCACCACTACAGGTGGTAAAAGTGCCGTTTCTTGACATATGCACCAATAAAATCAGCATATGCGCCGCCTAAACACAGATGCGTTGTTACATATCGCATATGCGCAGCTTCAGTACATGCATTGCAACATTCAGCCTATGTGCCGCCATATCATGGAAGCGCCGCTAAAATTGGTATATGTGCGGCTTTCACATATGTGCCACTACATTCCACATATGCGCCACCTAAATACACAAGCGCCGCCTAACTACAAAAGCACCGCTATAATGCACATATGCACCGTTTTCATATATGCACCGCCAAATTCAGCATATGTGCCGCGAAATTACAAAAGCGCCGCTTCGCGCAGCATATGCGCCGTTCTGCACTACGGCGCATATGTTTGACCTATTTTTCACTTGCATTTATGACACCCTAATTCGACCCTAGGAGAAATTTTTTGAAGCACATATCGGGGGTCCTGCCTCCATTGGCCACCCGAATCGACGGACTCACTCGAATTGATGCTCCTTGCATGGAATGTTTGCTGCTCTAGCTGCCATGCTGCTCCAAGTTTGCTCTAAGCTCTCTATATCCAATCCAGATCAAACAAGTGTACAAATGACCAATCTTGTGGACCCAGCTCCTATTTATAGCCTCCAAACCCTAATTCTAGCTAGGTGATGACTATGAGTACTTCCTGCACCTGTTCTTCCTCCCGTTTTCTTCCCGTTTCCCTGAAACGCATCCCTCTTCCTCCAACCTATCCTAACCCCTTCACCTTCGTGAGATTGTCTGTCTCTGAATCCTTCACCCTTTTCCCGTCCAATCTCCTGAGGGGGCATCCTAACGTCATTAAACCTTTACCAGGGGCAAACTAGGGCATGTATCACTATCAGACTATCGACTTCTTTGAAGCAACGCTATAAACTGCATTACATCAAAGAGGGGCAAAATGTATACGCCTAAAAATGACACGAATCATCCTAAATAAATATTCTAAATATTTATTCCATTCTTCTATCAATTAAATAAATATTCCAAATTTACTTAATCTATTCACTGATCCATAATTAAATAAATTCAATTTATTTAATTAAAATTCTTCTAAATGTCCTACATAATTAAATAATCATAAATTATTTAATTAATCCAAATTCCTCTATCCTAAGTTCTAAATTCAAAAATCCACCTCACCTTTTACACCTCACTTTTCCACCTCACCTTGTCCACCTCATCAGGTTGCACATGTAATTAAATATATTTAATATTTAATTACCTTATTTGCCCTCACCCACATGGCCTATTTCTTCTCAAATCAGAAGTTAGTTAACTAACCAATCAAAAGTGTTAACTAACCTGTCAATTGAGTTAATCCCTCAATCAATTCAGTCAATTCCATAATTCATTCTTCTAACTGATCAATCAAGTCTGTTAACTGTTCAGTCAATAGAGATAACTCTCCAATCAATTTTGTTACATCCCATCTTTCATGATGGAGCTAGGACACTTGTCATATTTCTACTGGTTGCACATTCCTCAACCATCCTCAGTCGTTGATCATCATATCTCCTCTCAACCGTTGATTCTCATTCTTCCAAGTCTATAAAAGAAGCTTCATCCCTCCATTTCAATCATCAAGGCTATTCGTATTGTTACTCTGCAGAAATTCACCAGCGCACCTTTGGCACCCTCTCACCATTCACTAGCTTGAGATCACATACTTGCTTTGAAGCTCATCTTCATTGCATATCACAATAGCCATTTACCATCGACATCCTTGAACACAGCTAAAAGAGTGCACTCTCTGAGGGCCTACTTCATCAGCAAAAGGACAGTTGTAATAGGCGAACAACAGAAGCATCGATTCAGGGAAGGTTTGCTTTGTGTTATTCATTGCTCTTTTCATTCACTCTTTCTTGCTCTCATTTATTTTGTTGATGTTTGGGTTTTATGTAATTCAATTGATTGATCCACGTTTTACCCTTACAGGCACTAGTTGTTCATACAATGTTGATGGTATGCTCATAGTCATACATACTCTATGATAGATCTATGGTAGTCACATTTGATGAACTTTTGATCTCCTGATGATTTACTTCCTGTGGTCTCTTTATATGCAAACTTCTTGAAGTTCTTATTACAAAGGCATGATCATTTTTAAAGAGATAACATGCAAGGATTATAAAACATCAATATATTAAAGGTTGATTAAGGTCTATCTAAGGGTATTCTCTTGAATTGTTTTTAAAACTTAAAAGGGGGATAATTGTTTATCACCACCTTGTATACCTAGTGAACACAACACTCTTTGAGGAACTCTCATCAGGCATGTTAAATTACTTCACTTGCTGGGCAGGTTGTCGGCAGTGAGAATAGGTAAAAAGGATGTATTTTTGGTTGATGATTGACTGGTTCCTTTTAGGGTTCATCAAATATTCAGGTCATATGTTTATGCATTGGGTAAAAAGGAATTTTTTTTCTCATAATGCAAAGTCTGTAGCTTAGAACATGAATCTTCTTAACCTAGGGTTTGAAAGTTCAACGCCATCATGAAATCTTATGGCATAACAGATGGTATCTTCCTGTGGATCTGAACGATGTGACAAAGTTGGTTTATTGTTTTAGTTGATTCTTTGACTTTAGTGGACTTACCAGGTGATATATTTCTCTTATTTTTAATACTCTGCTATAACTATCATAAGGACCTCTCAAGGGTTTACATTTCTTTGTGAATAACCAGTTAAGATTGGTTGACAATTATGAAACAACAAAGGCATACAAGTTTTCTTTTGTGGGTATATTATTCAATATTGTTGTATTCAGTTATAATTGTGATGAGCAAACCCATGGGGTAATCTGTGGATGAAACTAGGGTTGTTTGCTCAAATCTTTGAACAATTGTTTTACTCTTCATTAGGGTTTCTTGCATGGTTATCAAGGATAATTTTTAAAGATGAACTTGACAAAGCTTTCTTTAACTCTATACACAATCTTGAACTACATGCTTTGTAGTTTCTTACCATGGTTGAGGATGTAGTTAAAAGGTTTCATTCATCTCTTATGGGTCTGTTCAACCATATGCCTTCTTTAACCACCTTGTCTGTTGAAAACTACCTAAGACAGTTTCATTGCTACAGTTATGTTTTCAAACTGTTTGTAGAGAGAAAGAAAGGCTTTGGATAAGAAATGTATCATGCTAGTTATAAATATCCAATGTAATATTGAGAACAAGTAAGAGAGAGCATTATTATTGATATTATATCAGAGTTGTTGGTTTTTACTGTTATTGTAATATCTAACAAAAGCAATAGACTATGATTGAATATCATTTTGTAATCAGTTTTATATGTGCACAAGTTGATGTAATTCTTGAAGTCTCAAACATTCAATGAGATATTCAAGAATAGAGCTTTAAGAGAAATAGAGTAACCGTCTATATTAAACTATATTATTCATTGTATGGATTGAAATATACCAATGAGGCACTATTGTCAGTGAGACATTGCTGAAAATTCCAGTCAGGCACAAATAGCCAGTGAGGAACAAACAACCAGTGAGGCATCTATATTTACTAGTGAACCACATTTTGATTAAGCCAGTGAGGCATTTTTTGGAGTGGTTTTTCATCCCTAGAGGGTTTTCCACTCATCAAATCTTTGTGTTATGGTCACTTGTTTTGTTCATGAGTTTATGTTCATTGTTTCATAATTTAACTACTGCATATGTGACATGATGTTCATTATGGGTCAGTACAAATGCACAATATATCCGATACTTATCTCTGTCTAATAAAGAAATAAAACTGCCTCTACAATTTGTCACAGTTCACCAATAGTTATTTTGTTCATTCATGTTCACAAGTTGATCTGTCAATGCACTACAGTTCTTAAATGAATGTTTTGCTTTCATCATACAAGGGTTGAAGTTTATGGTTGGTAAAGTTTATTAATTGTTTCCAAAAACAAGTCTATTTTATGAGACACTGATTCACCCCCCCTCCCCCCGCCTCTTAGTGTCTCTAGTACTCCAACAAGTGCTATTAGAGCTAGACCCTTGCAAGAAGTCTAACCAACTTAAGGGTTCCTAGAAAGTGGAGTACAATAGGTAAAAAGAATAGAAATAAGGCCTCAAATAAAGAAAAGAAAAATGAATATCAACAAATTGAAAAGCAAGCCTCAGTTAAGTCTAGTAGTGAGTTGTTGCATGAGTCAACCATGAATGTAGTTACAAAGTGTCATAAAGAAATCAGTCCCACAGTTAAGAGTCTTGACAATGTGAATGTTAGTAGACAAGAACTTGATGATTTTGTAGTTGAAATTGATGATGCAGAAGGAGATTTATTTGTAGATGAATATGGATAGGAGTTCAACGAAAATGACTGTGAAGTTGATATTGAAGGAGAGCTTTTATGTGTTCTAGAAATGAACAAGTATCTTGAAAAAGAGAACCAAGAATTAAAGGTTCAACTTCAACAAGAGAAGGATTCTAAGAGTAAGGTACTCTCTGATTTTGCTAAAGTTTCTTTAGAACTTAAAGAGGCAAAGGTACAAATTGAAGAGACAAACAAATTTGTCATTAGTCTAAAAACAGAATGTGAAGAAGTTAAAAAAATAGTTGTCTTCACAAAATTTGATCTTGAAGTAAAAAGAATAGAATGTGTGAAGTTAGAGAAAGAAATAGTCTCTTTGAGAAAGGATTTGGAAAATGGTTCTTCAAAGCTGCAAAAGAATATTCAATTTGAAAAGAGTACTGACTGCCTGAATGACATGTTGAGTAAGCAAAGATATTATAGAGACACTACTGGCTTGGGTTATGAGAAAGGAGAGTGTTTCAAGTCAAGAGATACTCCTAGGAAGAAGATAGACCTGAATACGTACTCTACTACCCCTGAGAATGAAGCCAAGAAGGAAGAAAAAGATAAAGTTACTGATAGAAGTAGTACAAATAGGCACTCAAGACCTTCATCTACTAGGTAATATCATTTGGTTAGGTATAACTATTCTCAGTTCCATGGTTATTGCTATCCATGCCATGTTTATGGTCATAGAGCTAGAGATTGTAAAAGAAATGATTTTTCATGGAATAAAAAGAAAAGTTCTTATGGCTGGTCAAATCAGAATTTGTGTTATAACTAAAATAAAGTTGGCCATTTTGCAAGAAATTGTTGGATGCATACAAGGTATGACTTTCTCAAATCATCTAGAAGAAATTATCCTTCTCTTTATCAAGACTACAATATTGTGTTTTATAATTGCAATATGTTTGGGCACAAAGCTCAATGGTGTAGAGGAAGGATAAAACCAACTGGTGGCTACATGTTCAAGAAAAAACAAGTAAATGCCTTAGGCAAGGAAAACAAATATCCTATACTAGTTTGGAGAAGAAAACATAATAAAAAAAAGAAAGAATCTGAACTTAGGCATGCTGCACAAGTTCCATTCATAAGTGTATAAAGAAAAGCATGAAGTTGAGGGGGAGTTTCAAGTGTTTCATCACTTAAACCCCAAGGAAGTTTAATAGATGTATTGGCATATAGGGTGTCTACAGTGGGTTTGATGATGATACAGAGTAGGGGAGGCTTCTCACAAACACCAAAATAGATTCATGAGGTTCATTTGACTGACTGTCCCAACTTGACAAGTTTCCTCTTCACCTAACATGGTTGCCAAAGGATGATACATGTACAAATGAAGGCCAATGAGTGAACCAACCTACTACACTGTTGTCACACCCTGACCCACTCTATTTTGGTAGACTAAGACCATTCAAGGTTATAAAGACTCATGACACCATGCCCTCCTAGTCGCTCTCTTGCAATTAGCCCTATTTGCTTGTAGCCCTTGGAATAGGGTTTTTGGAGCATAACTTGCAAACTTCATGCCAAACCCATGAACAAATTAGCTTTTTAGATACACATTAGACTTCTACACAACATATCAAACATGTAACATAGGTTTCTTTGGAACATGTGCCTCAAAAACTGATTGTACCTGTCGTTCTTAGGCCTAATTAGGCCTCTTTTACAAGGCAAGTATGTTGTAAACTTACTCTCAACTCCTCTAACCTACTCTAGGGAATCAATAGGATGGAAAATGGTTTGAATATGCTAGTTTCAAGGTTTTTGAGTCATCTCAAGTCAAACAAGCATCAACTCACCACTCTACATGAAGATATTAGGCTTCAAATGTTGCAACAATCACTTCAAACTCATCCCCTGCTCCTGTAATGAAAACCCAATTGGAAATCAACCTAGATAACTCCATTCCACCCATTTGAGGTTATTATGTAGGTGGAATGGGCCAAAAACCCATCAATTTCCTTGAAACCCTCAAAACTAGGGTTTAAGACCCCCTTTCACAAAACCAGTAATAAAATGCTTCAAGATCAATAAAAATCCTTCTAAACAGACCTAAATGAAAGCTAACTCATTACATTACACCATTTTGGGCATAAGAATTCATGAAAGTCCTATACGGATTAGTACTAGGCGTGGTAACAACCAAAAAATAGAAAATTACAGAAAACTGGGAAACATCTCTTATTTCTTCACTCAAAACTTTCTCCTTTGATCTCTCTCGAAATGTGGGAGGCATAATATATATGTTTTCATTCAAACTCCCCATTACATAACTCCAAGGTCATGTAAAAAAAAGCCAAAAAGAAGGCATAAACAGCCTGTCCACTAAACTGCTCAAAATAGAATGTTCTAAACTTAAGCAAAATTTAAGACTCCACTCTTGGTGACCACTAACACATCAAAAATGGTCTTAACTAGAATTTATTACATAATTTATGGAAGTAAATTCCACCTAGGCTCTATGATGAAACCAAAAATTCAAAATTTGTGTTGGGTTGTCTTGGGCCCCTACACCATACACCCAAGGAGAAAGAATCTTAGTTTCCACTTGAGATCAGATTAGGGATTGTAGCTCCATGTTTTGTAATGTCTTCAACTGTCACCCAAGTGGCATCTTCATGAGGAAGACCTTGCCACTTCACAAGGTATGCATTATAAACCTTATGTCTTGTTATCTTGACCTCCTTGGTGTCTAAAATGTCTTCAAGTTTGACTGGTGTAGTAGGAGGAAGATCTTTAACCTAATCAACATCAGTAATACCTTCAACAACATCAGTACCTACATCCAAAGATTCCTTGAAAGGATATAAGTCAGCAATGTTAAAGATTGGTGAGATAGCAACTCCAGGAAGGAGTTCTATCTCATATGCATTTTCACCAAACTTGTGGACCACCTTGCATGGCCCAATCTTCTTCATCAGCAACTTAGTATATCTACCCTTAGGTAACCTCTCTTTTCTTAAGTGTGCAAGTACTAAATCTCCTACTTTCAATTGAACATTCCTTCTCTTCAAGTCTACATGCTTCTTGTAAGTTTCCACACTCTTCTTGAGGTGTTCTCTGACTTGATCATGTATGTCTTTCATGGCCATTGCAAACTCTTCTCCTTTAGCACTTCTCTTCTCTAACCCTCTCAAATCTCTTAGTTCAAATAGACCTCTTGGGTTCAATCCATACACTACTTCAAAAGGACTCTTCCCTATGCTCTTATTAATGGAAACATTATAAGCATATCCTACCTAGGGAAGAACAAGATCCCATTGCTGTCCATGTTCTTTTGTAAGACATCTAAGCAAGTTTCCCAATGATATATTGACTACTTTAGTCTGCCCATTTGTTTGTGGGTGATAGACAGAGCTGAAAGTCAAATTGGTTCCTAGTTTCCTCCATAAGGTCCTCCAAAAGTGACCTATAAATTTTGAGTCTCTATCTGAAACAATAGTGAGGGGCAGTCCATGAATTTTAACTATCTCCTTGAAGAATAAACTTACAATGTTAGAGGCATTACTTGTGCATTTGCAAGGAACAAAATGTGCCATCTTACTAAATCTGTCCACAACTACAAAGACACTGTCTACTCCCCTTTGAGTTTTGGGTAGGCCTAATACAAAATCCATACTAAGATGTTCCCAAGGTCTGCTAGGGATTGGGAGAGACTGACTTAGGCCTACATTTGAACTACATCCCTTGGCTCTTTGACAAACTCCACAAGTTTCAACAAACTTTCTGATATCTACATGCATCTTAGGCCAAAAATAAAATCTTCTTACCTGATCTAGTGTCTTGTCAATCCCAAAATGTCCTCCAAGACTCCCAAAATGCTTCTCCCTTATGATATTTGTCCTCATAGAGAACTTAGGGATGCATAGCTAAGCTCCCCTGAATAACAATCCATCTTGCAATAAAAAAATAGGAAATTGATCATGAAAAGTACCTTGAAACTGTTTGCAAATAGAGTATACCTCTTTGAAGTTTGCATCAGCAGCATACATGTCTTTCAATGCTTCTAATCCCACACTTTGGAGTTGTATTTCATGCACTGGGATTGATCTCTCGCTTAATGCATCTGCTACCTTATTAGCTTGGCCTTTCTTGTGCTTGATGGTGAATGTGTAACTCTGCAAGTACTCAACCTACTTTACATGCCTATGACTAGACTTGTCTTGATTGTTCAAAAAACTCAGAGCATGGTTATCTGTGACTAATATAAATTCCTTGGGAAAGAGGTAATGTCTCCAATTTCTTAGGGACTTGGTGCAGGAGCATTCACAGTCAATGGAAAATTAGCAATCTTGCATCACCAAAAATATTTTAATTTCTGTTTGTTTGTTTTCAATAAGGTTTATGGGCTTGGGAAATAATATTTTAATTTGCAACAAATATAATTTCCTTGGACATATTAGTAAATGTAATTTTTGTGGAAAAAATACCCCGGTAATTTATAAATGCCTAAAATAGTGGAGAATATCTTTCCTAGGCAAAGGCATTAAATTCTATTTTAGTGGGGGCTGATTTTTATTATAAGTGGGGTTGATTCTATCATAAGTGGGGCTGCCAAGAATCATGGAATTAATGGCACTTATTATTGTAACCATCATAGAGTAAGGAATCTTGTAAGTGGTCTTTTTGGCCCAGGTTGGTTGACTTAACTCCCAATTTTTATTTTAGTAATTCCAAAATTTGTAACTCCAAAAATGGGGGGTCGTATTTATGAGACCCAGTCTCGGTAAAATGAGCATAACTTTCTCATATATGAGTGAAATTAAGAAATTAAAAATGTTCTGGAAAGCTAGGAAGGAGAGGCATGAAACCCAAAAACAATTTTAAGAAATTATGAGAAATGAGGGAACGGTAAAAGGATTAAGGGACAGGTTTTTATTGGAGTTGGGAGAAGAAAAATGGAGGAGAGACCTGTTTGTGAATGAGTATTGGGTTTGTTGAAGATATGAGTATAGGTGTTAAGTGAAAAATCTAAAGGGACTCCCTTGCTACCAATACAATCTCCAACCTAAAGCTGCAAGTGACTACACCTTGTACAAATGAGTAGACATGATGATATCAAATTTAAATTTTTAAAGGAAAATCAGAAACAAAATAAAATTAGGCCATCTAAGTAACTCTACCGGGGCTATGGACGCCTGCTGGCAGTGGGGCTCTACTTAGGGAGATTGTATAGATAACCTTGCCGGGGTTATAGACACCTGCTGGCAGCAAGGCTCTATCCAGGTTGGCTATGAGGGATGATCTCCAACTATGTAGTTTAACACCAGTTACTTATGTTTTCAACTTGCTTTCAAGATGAGGATAATTAATCATCTGCACACACCTGATCCTTTGTTAGTTTTATCACCATAATGAAATTTTATCATTCAAAGATCATGATGATTTACTTAGACAGAATTAGAATACTATAGATGAATATGATCATATCACTTGAATTATTTGAATTTTGTTGTTTTCTTTGGTGGCAAGTTGTTGTGTGGTTACACAACACGCCCCATTTTGACTTGGCAAAACAGGGACCCAGCTTTTGTTTTGGCTTGTGTTGTCTGTTTCTGGCGGTTTGGTAAAAATAAGTCAGGTGCATCATCATCATGAAGGTCAGGATGAGGTAGGTCATCATCATGAGGTTAGTTTGTCAAAGTTCATTTTTTGTTTCTATGACTTCATGGTTAGAAAGAGCTTGAAATTTCATGCAGGTTTGCCTTTTGCATCACTTGAAAATTCATCCATATGAGGGAGTTGTGAGCAGTCAAAGTTTTGGTCAAACCTGATAATTGCTATATGAACATCATCATGATATTTGAAAAGTCCCCCGATAATATCCTGAGGTCGAAACATCCGGACGTCAAGTTTAAGTCGTAGTAGGTTCTCCCCGTCAGGCGGTCTTTTATATCGCCAAAGGTCATCATCATGATCTTACTTTATCACCTGATGGAAATCATGCAGTCCCCAAACATCCGGACGTCAATCTTAAATGCTAGTGTGTTTTGCCCGTCAAGCGAGCATCATGATATTCTAACATCATCAGCATCATGATATTCTCGCATTGCGAGCATCATCATGATATTCCAACATCACCCGATATTATAATATCATGCTGATATTATAATATCACCTTACTTAGAGAAATCTGCCATCTGCATAGTTTGCGCGCGCACGACGGTCTTGGTGATCAACATCATCATGATATTTCGAGACCCGACATTTCTTAATATCCTCCTGACCTCCTTTTGCGTGATCATGATGATCACCTTATCTTTCGAAGCGGAGGGTGATTTTCATTTCTTAAGTCATGTTGAACAAGATCATCATGATCTTGTTCGTCTCTCCCAACAGTTCGTAATATCATCCTGACGACGAGTATAACCTTTTGCAAATATGATGATGACGATGACGTCACCATCACCTTTGTCCTTCAACAGGATATTTTCCAAGGCGTGATCCATTTCGCCAATATGATGATGACGATGACGTCATCTTCGAAGATTAACACAAGCCCCGGATATCCTGATGACGTCATCAGGACTTTCAGCAGGATCATATTTTTGATCACCCGGTGCGTATATGATGATGATGATGTTCATCATCCTGATCTTTCGAGCGGGTAGCCTTGGCAGAAAAAGGGTCATATTGCTTTCATCCACCTGATCATCTTCCTTAGAGGGAACCCGATATTCCATTTATCTCCTGCTCTTAACGAAACATGACGATGACGTCATCCCTTTGCATTTTATTGAAGCCTGATGATGACGATGACGTCATCATGATTTTCCTCAGCGGCAGGATCATTTTCCAAGTCCTCCTGTTTGTCTTCATCATGATGATGATGACGTTGTCTTTCTTTCCCGAATGTGCAAGAACAAAACATCCTGATGTGCTTTTCATCAGAACATTAGGAAAGGAGGATCATCATATTTTGTGATATCCTGCGGCCACTTTGAGGATATATATATAGTTGGTCATCATCATGATTTTTTTTTGGCGTCGGTATAACTGTTGCCGTCGGCCTAAGGTAAAATTGTCACCCTGATCATATGTAGTCACGCCGATGCAAATATGATGATGATGCGAGCCGGTTTCAAAGGATGATTGGAGGGCGATTATTTCCTTGTGTAATTTGAGATCATCATCATCATATTTCGAACCCGATATACAAGAAAATGGGCAAAGACATGAAGCGATAGAAATTTGAAGGGCCGACTACCTGATTTTGGTCAACGAGGGTTGACCTGGTTGTTTTCATGCTGTTTATGCATTTAGTGCATATTTTTCACAGGTAGAGCTTGATTGCCTGTGGCTGCACATGGGGAGGTATGTTTAATAAAGTGTTTACTTCCTGTTGTTTATCATGATGATGATGAACTTAATATTTGTTTATTTGCTGGAAGTCATCATGATGCTGCTGAAGCTGAACATTGAAGTCATGATGCTGCTGAAGCTGAGCGTGGAAATCATGATGATGCTGCTGAGGCTGAGCATTACAAAGTTGCGCATGGAGTCAACATGGACCAGACATGAGGAGGATATTGTCAAATATGCTATTCGCCAGCTGGAGGCCGAATCAAGTTGAAGATGCTGGAATATTCTGTGCCAGCTGTACATTTGCTAGCTGACGAAGCATGTGCTTTTCATCTGGGCCGTTGTTTGTTATGAGAGGATCCTGATCCTTGGATCATTGTAACCGTTTTCTGGCAGTTGCTCTATATAACATCCAGAGCTTGTCATTTTGAAAGAGGAATACATTAGAATACACAGACGCATCTGGCGCAAAGAGTCCATTACTGTAGAATAAGTTAGGAGATCGGATTACTGAGACTAATGAGGATAGAATTGTTGAAATGTCAAGGTTCTTTCTTCAGATCACTGTAAATGTACCTGTTCTTGAGCATACTGAATGAATGTGAAGTTCCAGATTACATCCTGATTGTAAATTTTACGTAATCTTCTGTTGATTTCTGGATATGTACTGGTGAATGCTGTGTTCAACTGGAAGCGCTTTCATTTCATTACATGTTGTTGTCAACTTTCCTTTGAAGCTTTGCACTAGATCATGCGGATTTGTGGAATGTCCTGGTGAAGTATGATTTCTAGTTTTCCTTCTTTTCATTGCAAGTATGGGAGCTTGTATGTGAATCAGTGATCTAAGTCCAGTAATTTTAGGAATCTCACTCTCTCCCCCTTTTTCTTTTTTCAATTTCATTAATTCATCACCATAACTGCAAATCATGATAAATAACAAGCAGAAATAGTGAAATATGCTGAAATCCCGTAGGTAACTGAAGATCCTTAGCATATTTGAGTTAAATGCATGTAGTATTGAAAATATCATGCAAAGAATCATAAATAATGGTAGAAATCATGTAAATATCAGCCTGTATGCACATTATTTGACTAAATTTACAGTGCAGAGGTAGAATTGTTGGAGACTTATGCAGAGCGAACATCCAGAGCAGGATATTTGAAGATGATGATGATGAACAGTGCAGAAACACGTAAGGCCCCTGAATGGAAAACAGCAACACACATCAACCACTGAGTAACGTCAGTAGATTAAGACCTAATCAACGGAGACTTGGGATCATGAATTCTTTGAATTCATCGTATCTTTCAAGATGAGTAAAGGTTGTTGTGTAACTTTTATTCTATGTTTGTGAATGACTAACATCATGACCAACATAAATTGGCGCTAGAAGGAGGGCTAAGCTCCGAAGATCACGTTCATCATCAGTACTTTCAGGTTTGATGACGCTCAGAGTAAGGTAACTTCAGATCATTTGTGAATTTCATCAAATTGCGTAAATATTTGCTGCGACAAGTTTGTATTTGCACATTCTGTGTAAAGATTTCCAAATTTCACATAAATATTGCAAGCTTTACAGTAGATTTCTTCAGATTCACTAAATATTGGCCAAAGATGCATAAATTTGTTCAAGCTTTGAGGATTTGAGCCTTAGACACGCGAGATCTGGTGCTACTGGTCGAAACATCCCAATATCCTGTCATATTTGCAGTATCTTCGCAAATATCGCGTAAATATTCAGTCTGATTTGCAAGTTGACCGCAAATATCACCTCGTCCGGTGGAATCCAGCCAATATTTGTAAAGTTTCAGCTAATTGGCCTCCAAATTGAGAAATCCTGGCTCACAGGATAAATACCAGGTCTAGACATAGTGAAATTTTCGAAGAATTGCCTGTCAGAGGTTTTAGACCTAAGACTGTAGACGTTCACCATACTCCAGAGTCTAGTACGTCCAGAGCTTCACCAGGACCTCCTCCTGTAACTCCCGTTGGTTTGCAAATACCTTCAGGTATACCAGTGACACCTCCTGTTCAACCTCAGGGTATACCTTTAGTCCAACCTCAGCCAACTGCACCACCAGTTCAGCCCCCTCAGGTTGCAATGTCGTTCTTTGCAGCCGAATCACCATTGACCTTTACTGCGTATCATGAGTTACCAAAGTATCCGGACAAGCTTTGTCCAAAATACCATCCTTACCAGGATGTGGATGATCATATCAGAACGTTTAAAGAAGCTTGCTGCAGAGCCAGAATAGAACATCAGGATGTGGTGTGCAGATTATTCCCTTTTTCCTTAGGGGAAGAGGCTTATAATTGGTTCATCAGTCTTGGTCAATCTTCTGTAGGTTCGTGGGCTGTCTTAGAGAAGGCTTTTCTTGACAGATTCAAGGTCCCTATTGATCCATCCATGAATTACCACCTGTTTGCCACAATCAAGAGATTTGAGCATGAACCTATTGCAAATTTCAATGCTAGGTTCCAGAAAATGTTGTCCAAGCTAGTTACCCCATATGTGGTGGCTGATGATGCTGCTAGAAGTATTTATTATTCAGCCCTGGATCCATTAACCGCCATGTTCATCAGGAGAACACATCCTGCGATCACCACATTGACAGGAGCTTTTCAAGAAGCTATCAAGGTAAATCAACAGCTGATACCTGCTCCTACTCCAAATATAGCATTCCCTGCTTTGCCTGGCATGCAGTCACAATATCCAGCACAGTATCCTGCAGCTTATCCTTCGCAATATCCTGCACAATATCCAAATGGAGCAGTGATGCCCCCAGCAATAATGCCTGCACCTTTGCAAGTACCTCCATTGAGTATCATGCCTCCTCCTAATGGAAATGGCCAATTGCCACAATATCCTGCACATACTCAGACACCTCAGGGTACAGATCTATCCCACAATAACCATGGATCTTCCTTTTTCCAGCCTCAGCCTGAAAATGTAGTGGCCAAAGCTCAAGAGGAGAAAGAGGAAATCAAAGAAATTGCTGCTCAGTTGAGAAAGCTCACCACAGAAGTAACACACTTGAGAAATCAAGGGTTTTATTCACAGTCAGGTCAGAATAGGAGTTATTCCAATGACAGACCAAATTACCCTGACAGAGGATACAACAATAACTTCAACAGTAGTGCTGCAAATAACAATAATCCTCCTAGGCAGCCCAGAGTGTGGAACTCCAGGCCAAATAATGGTTCATTACCATCACCCCTAGACAATCAGCCTCCTGGTGAAGCCAAACAGACTACTAGAGTCAATCTTGCTGAAGCAGCCCTTACCAATTGGTGCAGGATTCACAATACCAATGCACATGCAGAATTAGATTGTCCACAGTTTAGGATTGCTGCTAGCATCTTTCAGACTGAAGTGTCTAATACTTCTGGAAATCCACCTCAGGCAGAAGGAAATGAAATAGTTCCTTGTGGATATGACTCAGCTTTTGTGCTGGAAACCTACACTAATCAGCCTCATCAGGATTATAATCAGACCTGTGAAGAATCTGCCTTAACCTTTGAAGCAAATTATGTCTTCCCTTTTGAGGATGAAAATGAACCTACAAGAGAGCATGAGGAAGTACATGCATACCAGCAGCAATACCCTGGTAAGCACAATTATAACCTAAGGAGTAATGCCAACAGACCTGCTGGTCCATTGACATCATCTCTACCTCCAAACAACTTCAACACACCTCCTGATCCTAAGGCTAGCAATAACCCTGGGTTCCCTAAGGTGAATGCTCAGTACTTGTCTCCTCAAAACATAGTAACAAAAGTTGCAAATGCACCTCATGAATCTAACAGGTTAGTCAGCTATTTGGCTGATGAAATGAAGAAAATCAAGATCAGCCTGTCCCTGTCTAAGTTACTGAAAACTCCTGCCATCAAAAGGGCATTCATGAAGTCGCTGGATGATCCTGCTTCTAAAGAGGATAATCACCTTTCGAGTCAATCCAATAGCAGAGACCATACTGCTAAAGATAGCACTGTCAAGCCCAAAGTGTCAGCCACAGTCCAGGCTGCTGAAACCTCTCACATGACCTTGTACAGAGATAAAACTGAATCACCTCCGTTTCTCCTCACCATAAGAATGTTCAGTAAGAATTTACACAACTGCTTAGTTGATTCAGGAGCCTCAACTAATGTTATGCCTTTGTCAATATGCAACGCATTAGGACTGCATCCTGCTAAATCCTTAAAGAAGGTCACTCAACTGGACAAGACAGAAGTAAGTGTCGTAGGAGAACTCACTCATATTCACATGCAGTTAGCGTCTGATCCTAGGATCCAGTATTACATTGACATTCAGGTAGTTGACATACCTGATACATATGGGATGTTGCTTAGCCAGGACTGGTCTAAAACGCTCAACGGATACATGTCCACAGACTTCAGTCACATGTGGTTGCCATGGAAAGGTATACCTAATCAGATCAGGATTGATGCTGAGCCTAGGATGAAACATATGATCACCGAATATAACAGAACAAATGAGATCATGTATGTAAACGTAGAACCTGGAGTTTATCACATCAGGCCGCAAACTGTCCAAATAGAAGAAGTCCTGATGCTTGATGTTCATCATCATCATGATGATGATTATCATGAGGATATGCCAGTCGTAGAACTTAATAATGATCCTGATAATGACAACGAAATAGATCACTTCAGGGATTTTCAGATGCATTTATCTACTCAGATAAAACGTTGTCAATTATTAAATATACCTGCTAATGATATTTTGATTGACGGATGGTGCAGATTGCATGGAGAAGCACACTCGGAAAAGACTTGCGAACCATGCTTGGACATGATCATGCTGGAGCAGACGTATAGTGAAGCATCATCATCATATTCCGAGGTGAGTGCTACATCTGATGATGATGATGATACTAATTTTTATTTGTCTTCTGCAGGAACAGAGGAGTCGACAGATCCTGATGAGGATCATATCCGAAAAATAGAAGAGATCCTGGTGTCCAATCAGACAAATGATACGAGAAAGGAGAAGATCACTCCTGGTAGTGATTGCTTCATGGAACCGGATTACGAGTTGTCTGATGAGGATAAAGGCAGTGACCTGACGAAGTTCGAAGAATTTCTGGTCAAAGAAATAAAAAAAATGACACAGCAGTGTAGATCTCCCCAGGAGGTTTTAATCAAAAGTTGGTGTAGGTTGCATGAGGCGCCTCACTCAGAAACCACTTGCTCACTGTGCTTGCACATTTTGAAGAAGCATGCAGTTGTATGTGCTGAACATCATCCTCCTGCTAGGATTGAAGAGAAAACAGAAAAGCCATCAGGCTCATCAGATAAAGGAAGGAAGAAGCTTGAAGATGACACACCTAAGTTAAGGTGGATATCAGGCGGAGCAGCAGCCAGAGCTGCAAAGAAAAAGGAAAGTTCAAATAAATGTCCTGCTGAAGATAAGCCTTGGATCCTGAGGTTTGATGGATCCAAATCCAAGCAAGGTTCTGGAGTAGGGATTGACCTTACTGATCCATCAGGGAAATCCCATTTAGCAGCTTACAGATTATAGTTCCCCTGCACTAATAATGTCACAGAGTATGAAGCTCTGATTCATGGACTGTTGTTTGCACATAAGAAGAAGGTGAAGATCCTGCATGTCTTTGGAGATTCAGAACTAGTTGTGAGACAAGTACGAGGAATTTACTCTTGTAACTACAGAAAGCTGTCAAATTACAGACATCGTGTGTGGGACCTGATTGAAGACTTTGATGCCTTCAACCTCGTTCACGTGCCAAGAGAACAGAACCAAAGGGCAGATGCACTTGCTCAGGCCGCCAGTACGCTGGAACCACTGTCTATATCTGGTCTGAAGAGATTTGCAGTAGAATTGGTGTCAGTACCTTCGGTACCTGACAATGTGACTAATCTCCAAGTGTTTGATGATGATCAGCATATCCTGGATTTCATATCAAACAGAGATGTATTTGAAGCTCAGATCATAGATGAAAATGGTATGGAAGATCATGTCTGGGAAGAAGATGAGATTTTAGAGTTGCCTGGCAACACAATTCCCAAAGGTATGATTGAATTAGAAAGAGCCTTTGATCTGGATAATATGCTCAAGCATAAGGATCTGCCTAAGGCAGATGGAGGTCAATATTCACAGGTGAATATTGGACAAGCTGATGACAAGAAGAATGTCTTGTTGGGTAAGGTTTGTACACCTGAAGAGTTAGATGGAATAACTCAAGCCCTTAAGGATTATATACATGTAATTGCATGGACTTATGACGAGCTGAAGACGTATGACACTTCTGTCATAACTCATACTATACCCCTCAAGCCAGATGCAAAACCTTTCAGACAGAAGCAGAGGCCAGTCAATGCTCTGCTTGAGCCCATCATCCTTGAGGAGGTCAAGAAATTGTTGAATGCCCGGATAATTTTTCCTGTAAGGCACTCCACTTGGGTGGCAAATCTGGTACCAGTCAGGAAGAAGAATGGAGACATCAGATTGTGTGTGGATTTCAGGAACCTGAACAGAGCATCAGAAAAGGATAACTATCCTTTGCCCTCTTTGGATGAGGTTCTGCAGATGGTAAATGGAGCCAAGATGATGTCCTTCTTGGACGGCTTTTCAGGATACAACCAAGTGATGGTGGACAAAATTGACAGATTAAAGACTGCCTTCACCACAAAATGGGGGATATTTGCATATAGACGTATGCCGTTTGGATTGATAAATGCTGGAGCTACATTCCAGCGAGCAATGGACATAGCCTTCAGAGGCTTAATAGGAAAATGTATAGTCATCTACATGGATGACCTGACAGTGTTCTCCAAAGAAAGGGGAAATCATGTTGCTGACCTCAGAAGTGTGCTGAAGAAGTGTGAAGAATATGGAATATCTTTGAATCCCAAGAAGTGCATATTCGGGGTCACAACAGGAAAGTTACTAGGCCACCTGATCACAGAAGATGGGATTATCATTGATCCTGACAGGGTGGAATCTATTATGAAATTACCACTTCCAGGAAGCAAAAAGGAGCTTAAATCTTATTTTGGTAAGATAAATTTTGTGAGGAAGTTCATCACTGGTTTTGCTGAGATTGTCAGACCACTGAATGCCATGTTGAAAAAAGATGCACAAATTGACTGGACACCAGAAGCCAGAGCTGCTTTTGAAGATATAAAGAAGGCCATTTCAGATGCTCCTGTCCTCATTAGTCCAGATTATACAAAGGATTTCTACATCTACTCATTTGCTTCAGAACATACTTCTGCAGCAGTGTTAACTCAAAGAAATGAAGATAAAGAAGAGAAACCAATTGCCTTCATGAGCTGTCCTTTCAGGGATGCTGAGTTGAGATATGTAGATGTTGAAAGACAGGCACTTGCATTAGTCAGAGCAGTAAAAAAGTTCAGACATTATATACTGAGGAGCAAAGTGATTGCTGTGGTACCAGATGCAGCAGTAAAGATGTTGCTGATGCAGAGTGAGCCTGGTGAAAAAAGGGCCAAATGGATTACGGTACTACAAGAATATGACATGGAGATCACACCCATGAAGCTAGTAAGAGGACAGGCTCTGAGCCAGATGATATCTGAAACTGATCCAAACATCATCAATCAACAGTATGTGATAGATGAGAAGGACAATAAAGAATGGTATTCAGACATCAGGCACATCCTGATCACTGGAAGATGTCCTTTGAGGATGCAGGCTTCACAGAGAAGAGCCTTGAAGATGAGATCCCAGAAATATATGATGAAGGGAGGAGCCCTGTTTAAAAGGAATTATGAAGGGATATACCTAAGATGCTTAGAGAAACCAGAAGCTAATAAAGTTTTGACAGAGCTACATGACAAGTTTGGAACTGCCCACGGATCAGCGTTGGCCACAACACATGCAATCCTCAGAGCAGGATATTACTGGCCTACCATTTTTAAAGATACAGCTGATCATGTTAAATGTTGTCATGTTTGCCAGGTTGCTGCCAACAGAGAAAAATATGCTGCACAACCATTGCAGCCAGTGATGGAAGAGCGCCCATTTGCACAATGGGGCATGGATTTCATAGGACCAATCAATCCTCCATCTTCTTCAGGCCAGAGGTATGTCCTAACAATTACTGATTATTGTACCAGATGGACTGAGGCTATCAGCAGCAAAACCTGTACTGCTGATGATGTCATTAAATTTCTGGAAAGCAACATTGTCACTAGGTATGGAACTCCTTATGCATTGGTAAGTGATAATGGTTCTGCCTTCATTTCCACTAAATTGTCAAGTTGGGCTTTTGATCATGGGATTATACTTAAGTTCTCATCCAATTACTATCCCCAGGGAAATGGATTAGCAGAATCCACCAATAAGAATTTACTGAGTATCATAAGAAAATTGATAGAGAAAAATCCCAGGGAATGGAATTCATTTCTGAAATATGCCTTATGGGTAGACAGAACTAGAATGAAAATTGCATTAGGAAACTCACCTTTCCAGCTAGTATATGGGGTAGATCCTATCCTCCCTGTAAACTTGAAAATTCCTACTCTGCAGTTTGCCCAAGACTATCTAGGCATAGATAATAAACAGGAAGTCAGGTTGCTTCAGTTGATGCATCTGGAAGAAAAAAGAAGCCAAGCAATTGACCAATTTGCAAAACATCAGGCTGTTGTCAAACGCTGGTTTGACAAGAGAGCCAGAATTAAAGCTTTCAGGATATCAGATTTAGTCCTGATGTGGGATAAAGCCCATGAAAGGAAAGGTGATCATGGTAAGTTCGATAGACTATGGATAGGTCCCTTTCAGATTTTTGAAATTTTAGGAGACAGCACTTATAGGCTTAAGAACCTGACAGGTGAGGATGTCCCGTTGCCAGTCAATGGACAATTCCTCAAACATTATTTCCGGGCCTGAGTGACTTCATGACAGTCTTGTGTATCATATTGTATATTTGTATAGTTGTTTGTACAGTGTTTGCTTGTTGTTGTTGTTTGTTGGTTGGGACCTTGTTCTGGTAAGTCAGGATGATGCACTTCATCACCTAAGAAAATAACTAAATTGTTAGGATTCAAGTGATGAGATCAGATTTAGATATAGATTGTAATTCATTCTGATAAATACTCATGATCAGGTTTATGATGTCTTTTCATCAGGGTACTTTTTCTTGTCCAAAGTGAATCAAACACAATGAAACACCTAACAGCCTTGGGTTTGTTGAAGATATGAGTATAGGTGTTAAGTGAAAAATCTAAAGGGACTCCCTTGCTACCAATACAATCTCCAACCTAAAGCTGCAAGTGACTACACCTTGTACAAATGAGCAGACATGATGATATCAAATTTAAATTTTTAAAGGAAAATCAGAAACAAAATAAAGTTAGGCCATCTAAGTAACTCTACCGGGGCTATGGACGCCTGCTGGCAGTGGGGCTCTACTTAGGGAGATTGTATAGATAACCTTGCCGGGGTTATAGACACCTGCTGGCAGCAAGGCTCTATCCAGGTTGGCTATGAGGGATGATCTCCAACTATGTAGTTTAACACCAGTTACTTATGTTTTCAACTTGCTTTCAAGATGAGGATAATTAATCATCTGCACACACCTGATCCTTTGTTAGTTTTATCACCATAATGAAATTTTATCATTCAAAGATCATGATGATTTACTTAGACAGAATTAGAATACTATAGATGAATATGATCATATCACTTGAATTATTTGAATTTTGTTGTTTTCTTTGGTGGCAAGTTGTTGTGTGGTTACACAACACGCCCCATTTTGACTTGGCAAAACAGGGACCCAGCTTTTGTTTTGGCTTGTGTTGTCTGTTTCTGGCGGTTTGGTAAAAATAAGTCAGGTGCATCATCATCATGAAGGTCAGGATGAGGTAGGTCATCATCATGAGGTTAGTTTGTCAAAGTTCATTTTTTGTTTCTATGACTTCATGGTTAGAAAGAGCTTGAAATTTCATGCAGGTTTGCCTTTTGCATCACTTGAAAATTCGTCCATATGAGGGAGTTGTGAGCAGTCAAAGTTTTGGTCAAACCTGATAATTGCTATATGAACATCATCATGATATTTGAAAAGTCCCCCGATAATATCCTGAGGTCGAAACATCCGGACGTCAAGTTTAAGTCGTAGTAGGTTCTCCCCGTCAGGCGGTCTTTTATATCGCCAAAGGTCATCATCATGATCTTACTTTATCACCTGATGGAAATCATGCAGTCCCCAAACATCCGGACGTCAATCTTAAATGCTAGTGTGTTTTGCCCGTCAAGCGAGCATCATGATATTCTAACATCATCAGCATCATGATATTCTCACATTGCGAGCATCATCATGATATTCCAACATCACCCGATATTATAATATCATGCTGATATTATAATATCACCTTACTTAGAGAAATCTGCCATCTGCATAGTTTGCGCGCGCACGACGGTCTTGGTGATCAACATCATCATGATATTTCGAGACCCGACATTTCTTAATATCCTCCTGACCTCCTTTTGCGTGATCATGATGATCACCTTATCTTTCGAAGCGGAGGGTGATTTTCATTTCTTAAGTCATGTTGAACAAGATCATCATGATCTTGTTCGTCTCTCCCAACAGTTCGTAATATCATCCTGACGACGAGTATAACCTTTTGCAAATATGATGATGACGATGACGTCACCATCACCTTTGTCCTTCAACAGGATATTTTCCAAGGCGTGATCCATTTTGCCAATATGATGATGACGATGACGTCATCTTCGAAGATTAACACAAGCCCCGGATATCCTGATGACGTCATCAGGACTTTCAGCAGGATCATATTTTTGATCACCCGGTGCGTATATGATGATGATGATGTTCATCATCCTGATCTTTCGAGCGGGTAGCCTTGGCAGAAAAAGGGTCATATTGCTTTCATCCACCTGATCATCTTCCTTAGAGGGAACCCGATATTCCATTTATCTCCTGCTCTTAACGAAACATGACGATGACGTCATCCCTTTGCATTTTATTGAAGCCTGATGATGACGATGACGTCATCATGATTTTCCTCAGCGGCAGGATCATTTTCCAAGTCCTCCTGTTTGTCTTCATCATGATGATGATGACGTTGTCTTTCTTTCCCGAATGTGCAAGAACAAAACATCCTGATGTGCTTTTCATCAGAACATTAGGAAAGGAGGATCATCATATTTTGTGATATCCTGCGGCCACTTTGAGGATATATATATAGTTGGTCATCATCATGATTTTTTTTTGGCGTCGGTATAACTGTTGCCGTCGGCCTAAGGTAAAATTGTCACCCTGATCATATGTAGTCACGCCGATGCAAATATGATGATGATGCGAGCCGGTTTCAAAGGATGATTGGAGGGCGATTATTTCCTTGTGTAATTTGAGATCATCATCATCATATTTCGAACCCGATATACAAGAAAATGGGCAAAGACATGAAGCGATAGAAATTTGAAGGGCCGACTACCTGATTTTGGTCAACGAGGGTTGACCTGGTTGTTTTCATGCTGTTTATGCATTTAGTGCATATTTTTCACAGGTAGAGCTTGATTGCCTGTGGCTGCACATGGGGAGGTATGTTTAATAAAGTGTTTACTTCCTGTTGTTTATCATGATGATGATGAACTTAATGTTTGTTTATTTGCAGGAAGTCATCATGATGCTGCTGAAGCTGAACATTGAAGTCATGATGCTGCTGAAGCTGAGCGTGGAAATCATGATGATGCTGCTGAGGCTGAGCATTACAAAGTTGCGCATGGAGTCAACATGGACCAGACATGAGGAGGATATTGTCAAATATGCTATTCGCCAGCTGGAGGCCGAATCAAGTTGAAGATGCTGGAATATTCTGTGCCAGCTGTACATTTGCTAGCTGACGAAGCATGTGCTTTTCATCTGGGCCGTTGTTTGTTATGAGAGGATCCTGATCCTTGGATCATTGTAACCGTTTTCTGGCAGTTGCTCTATATAACATCCAGAGCTTGTCATTTTGAAAGAGGAATACATTAGAATACACAGACGCATCTGGCGCAAAGAGTCCATTACTGTAGAATAAGTTAGGAGATCGGATTACTGAGACTAATGAGGATAGAATTGTTGAAATGTCAAGGTTCTTTCTTCAGATCACTGTAAATGTACCTGTTCTTGAGCATACTGAATGAATGTGAAGTTCCAGATTACATCCTGATTGTAAATTTTACGTAATCTTCTGTTGATTTCTGGATATGTACTGGTGAATGCTGTGTTCAACTGGAAGCGCTTTCATTTCATTACATGTTGTTGTCAACTTTCCTTTGAAGCTTTGCACTAGATCATGCGGATTTGTGGAATGTCCTGGTGAAGTATGATTTCTAGTTTTCCTTCTTTTCATTGCAAGTATGGGAGCTTGTATGTGAATCAGTGATCTAAGTCCAGTAATTTTAGGAATCTCACTCTCTCCCCCTTTTTCTTTTTTCAATTTCATTAATTCATCACCATAACTGCAAATCATGATAAATAACAAGCAGAAACAGTGAAATATGCTGAAATCCCGTAGGTAACTGAAGATCCTTAGCATATTTGAGTTAAATGCATGTAGTATTGAAAATATCATGCAAAGAATCATAAATAATGGTAGAAATCATGTAAATATCAGCCTGTATGCACATTATTTGACTAAATTTACAGTGCAGAGGTAGAATTGTTGGAGACTTATGCAGAGCGAACATCCAGAGCAGGATATTTGAAGATGATGATGATGAACAGTGCAGAAACACGTAAGGCCCCTGAATGGAAAACAGCAACACACATCAACCACTGAGTAACGTCAGTAGATTAAGACCTAATCAACGGAGACTTGGGATCATGAATTCTTTGAATTCATCGTATCTTTCAAGATGAGTAAAGGTTGTTGTGTAACTTTTATTCTATGTTTGTGAATGACTAACATCATGACCAACAAGACCCAGATGTTGGGAAATGAGTTGAGGATGCTGAAAATTTATTTATTGCAGGTGTTACATGTATGATTCTAGGAAGCTCAAAAGCTTCATGTTTATGTAATGAAATTTCTTTATTGAAATAAAATAAGTGTTGCAAATTTCTCTTCCATTTTATGTGTTTCAAATTAATTTGCTTCCCTCTTGCATAGTGTTCTATGTGTGTTTGTGATCAGATTTGAATTGAGAGAGTTATCCCTCTGCATCAGGACTACACTAATGCATAAAGTTCTAGGTCATATGAAGAATATTTTCTCTTGGCTTCATTGAGATTTTAACTAAAGAAAGCTACTGGTCTGCCCTCTTGGCTCAAGACTGCACCTACTGCAAATCCACTGGCATCACACTCCACTATGAAGATCTTGTTGAAGTCAGGTAAAGAAAGGATGGGCTATTGTGCCACTCCATTTTTTAGGTATTCAAAGCTCTTTGCTGCCTCCTTAGTCCACTAAAATTTCCTCTTCTTATCTCCTTTAATGGTGTCAAGGATGGGAGAACAAATATGACTGAAATTCTTAATAAATTTCCTATAGAAGGTAGCCAAACCATGAAAACTTCTTACCTCTCCTACTGATTTTGGAGTTGGCCAACTGAGAATGGCTTCAACCTTGGAAGGATCCATCTTCAACGCACCTTTAGAGATCACAAAACCAATGTATACTAGTTCCTCCTTCATAAACTCACACTTTTTAAGGTTGGTCATCAACTTTTCCTTATTCAATCTCTGCAAAACCATGTTAAGATGTTGCAAGTGCTCCTCCTTTGTCTTGCTGAACACAAGAATATCATCTAAGTAAACAACAACAAAATTTCCAATAAAAGTCTTCAAGACCTCATTCATTAATCTCATAAATGTACTAGGAGCATTTGACAATCCAAAGGGCATTACCATCCATTCATACAGTCCTTCATTGGTCTTAAAGGCAGTTTTCCATTCATCTCCTTCCCTTATTCTGATTTGATGATATCCACTTTTGAGATCAATCTTTGAGAAGTAACATGCACCTCCTAAACAATCTATTAGGTCCTCCATTCTAGGTATTGGGAACCTATATCTGATTGTGATTTTGTTTATTGCCCTTGAGTTAGTACACATCCTCCACTCTCCACCTTTCTTGGGTGTTAAAATAGTAGGGACAACACATGGACTTAAACTTTCTCTAATGAGACCCTTATCTAACAATTCTTGGACTTGTGCCTTGATTTCTTCATTTTGTTGAGGGGTCAGCTTGTATGTAGCCTTATTAGGCAAACTGGCTCCAGGGATTAGGTCTATGTAATGGCTGATATCTCTCATGGGAGGTAAGGAACTTGGAAACTCATCTACCACTATATCCTTGTACTTGTTCAACAAAGAATGAACCTCACTAGGTATGTCTCCCACCTTATTTGCTGCTACATCAAACTTGGTCTTAGGTCTGATTACTACTACAAATCCCTATCCTTCCACCTTCATTGTTTGCAAAAACTCTTTCCCTCCTACTACCATGATGCTAGACCCAACTTGTTTATCGGATTCTTCCTCTTGAATGGGTATTAAAGAGAATGAGACTCCATCCTTCTCTATCACATAAATATTCTTCTAACCATCATGCTTGCTCTTTCTATCATATTGTCAGGGTCTTCCTAGTAGCAGGTGACAAACATCCATAGGAATGATGTCACAAAGGATCTTATCTCTATACCCCCCAATGTTAAACTCTACCCATGACTGCTCATTCACTAAGACTTGTTGGCCCTTATTTAACCATGACATTTTGTAGAGTGTGGGGTGGGGAATTCTCTTCAGGTTCAACTTCTCTACCATTTCTAAGGAAAATAGATTGTCAGTAGAACCAGAATCAACAACTACTTTGCATAGCTTTCCATGTGACTTGCAAGTTGTTCTAAACAATGATTTCCTTTGTGAAGGCTCCCTGGTTGTTGGCACCTTGAGGAGTGTCCTCCTTATCATCAATGTATCACCTACCTCAGGGGTAGCAAGCTGAAGTGGTGAATTGACACTTTCACTATCCTCTTCATGCACTATTTAGGTTCTACATTCACATCCATGAGTACTTGATGCTTGCTTGTCTGGGTACTTGAATGTGAAAGGAAGCTAGGTGTGCGGAAACGCTTCCTACACTAATCTATTAAGGAGAGGGCTATGTAAATTCAACTTTATCCTAACTATTACAGCAATGTTAAACCATTAACATGAGATATTGCAGCAAAACACAAGAACCAGAAAGTAGATAGAAGAAGAGAGACAAAGATTTACAGTGGGGAAAACCCTTATCAGGTGAAAAACCCCACACTTAGAAACCTGGACAATGTATTAACAAATCTGAAAGTTGTTTACAATCCACTTGTAATGCAAGCTTCAATGGTCTTTGACACTCATGTCTGGAGTCAATCTGGTAGCATAACAGTACCTGTAAACCTGTGATACAAACTCCATCTCCAAGCACTTGTATATAAAGGAAATACAAGGCAATATTGGACCTATCTTGGAATGGGCATCCAACATAGCATCTTGGACCAAAACCCACACCTAGGGACACTTGGTCAACATTGTAGAATGTGTCTGACACTTGTCCACAGCTCTCATCCCAAAGAGGTCACCTATTTCTAAAATGGGCTATGACAGATGCTCTTACGACACTTACGACCGTCAGAATCTGTCATAGCGGTTACAACTTACAGTTGCAAGAGAATCTGTCATACACATGCTATAAATAGCATATTCTCTTACAACATGTCATATTCCACCTTGGGGCACCCAAATATGCCTTATTCAAAGATGCTTCGACACATGTCATCACCTGTCTTACAACCTTCTATTTCTGACTCTTACATGTCATAGATTCGTCATAGGAATCCGTCATAACCTTTTCAGTCAAACATTCCTTACACAACAGGAAAGATGCTGACACATGGTAGAATATTCCTACCACTAAGTGGGATGCCTATCTCCTCATGTGAGGACAAAAATACAAGTTGTCATAATCCATGTAGGATTGACACATCACCGTGCCACATCCCACAATATGACAATATGGATTTTTCAAATATTTACAACATAGGCAATTGAATAATAAATACAAACATTACAAATGCAGAGAATTACCAAGGTTGAGACACCTTAATTCCCAACATTCTCCCACTTGTTAAACACCTTGTAAGAGCTAATAGAAAAATAGGATTTAACTGCTATAGGCTGAGAGGCCCATAGACTCCGAACACCATCTGAACTTCTCTATGCCCACTGGTTTCGTCAATGCATCTGCAACATTCTTCAAAGTATATACCTTCTCCAAATTTACCTTTCCATCCTCAACCATGTCTCGCACGAAGTGAAAATGAACATCAATGTGCTTTGTTCTAGCATGGAAAGTTGGATTCTTTGCAAGGCAAATTGCACTCTGACTGTCACAACTAATCATGATCTGACCTGCATCAACACCAATGTCTGAACACAATCTCTTAAGCCAAATGGCTTTCTTACAAGCATGAGTTGCTGCCATATAGTTAGCTTTTGTCATGGATAAGCAACAATAGGTTGTCACTTACTCATCCAACTAATAGCACCACCAAACAGTGTAAACACATAAGCACTGGTGGATCTCCTGCTGTCAATGTCACCTGCCCAATTTGAATCCACAAATCCACGAATATCAACATAATGCGGAGGTCTTGAAACATTATCATGATAGCAAATGGAGTACTCAGAAATACCCCTCAAATATCTGAACACTCGCTTAACTGAATCCAAATGAACCCATCCAGGATTAGCCATAAATCGACTAAGGACTCCCACTGATTGGGCAATGTCTAGTCTTGTATAGACCATAGCATACATCAAACTACTAACAACACTAGCATAAGGTACTCTGCTCATGTCCTCCACCTCACTAGGAGATTTTGGACAATCCTCAACAGACAACTTTGTCCCCAAAGAAATGGGAACACACAATGGTCTACAATCTACCATGCTGAATCTGTCCAACACGGTCTTCACATACTTACTCTGGCTTAACCAAAGTTTTCTGTTGGTTTTGTCTCTTCTGATTTCCATTCCTAGAATGTACCTAGCTGCCCCTAAATCTTTCATTTCAAACTGAGCTGACAACTGAGATTTAAAATCAAAAATCATATTCTTACCCCTCCCAATGAGCAACATATCATCAATATACAGTGCAACAATGAGAATACGATCACCATCAAATTTATAATACACACAGTGATCCAATTTCGATCTCACAAATCTAATTGATGATACAAAGGCATCAAACTTCAAGTACCATCTCCTAGGGGATTGCTTCAAACCATACAAAGACTTCTTAAGTTTTCAAACCAAATTTTCTTTACCTTTCACCATGTAATGCTCTGGCTATGACATGTAGATTTCTTCCTCCAAGTCACCATGAAGGAAAGTTGTCTTCACATCCATCTGTTCTACCTCCAAGTCATAAGCTACTACGAGAGACAACAAGAATCAAATGGATGTCAGCTTTGCAATGGGAGAGAAGATCTCACCATAATCTATACCCTCCACTTGTGAATACCCCTTCACAACCAATCTGGCCTTATACTTCTCAACATTGCCATCTGCACCAATTTTCTTCTTGAACACCCATTTGCATCCAATGAGTTTTTATCCAGGAGGCAAAGGCACCAAGTCCCAAGTTTGATTCTTTTCCAAAGAAGCCATTTCTTCCTCCATGGCCTCCTTCCAGGAACTTGCATCCTTCATATCCAAAGCCTCTGATATAGTTCTAGGTTCATCACTATTAGTAAGAAAAGCATAAGCACAACTAGAATCAAGGACTGTAAAACCAAACCTTTCAGGTTGATTTCTTATCCGTGTAGATCTCCTCAAGAGCTGAGGTTGAGGTTCAACTTCGTCATCTGAACTTTCAGAGCTGCTAGAGCTCTCCTTATCATCAGGTCCAACATTGTCTTTCTGTTCAGTCTTCTTAGGGGTGAGAGGAAACTGAACAACATCCTCTTTCTTTTCTTTTTCTTTTGGCTGCAAAATAGTGGAAGAAGGTGTAATCTCTCTAAAGATGACACTTCTGTGATACAACACTTTTTCAGCCACGAGATCCCAAAGCTTGTATCCTTTCACACCAACACCATAGCCGATGAAGATACACTTAAAAGTTTTGTTCTCCAAGTTTGACCGCTTCTCCCTAGGCACATGTGCATATGCCTCACAACCAAAAACATGAAGATGCCTTATTGAAGGCTTTCTACTAGACCACTCCTCCATGGGTGTCTTTCCAATAAGAGCTGATGTAGGAGATATGTTTACCAGATAGCAAGCATTAGCAATAGCTTCAGCCCAAAACTCTTGTTCTAGGCCAGCTCCACTAAGCATACTCCTAGCCTTCTCCATCAGTGTCCTGTTCATCCTCTCTGCAACTCCATTTTGTTGTGGGGTGTATGGAGTTGTCTTGTGCCTTTCAATCCCAAGTTCCTTGCAATACTTATTGAATTATGTAGAACAAAACTCACCACCGTTGTCAGTTCTCAAACATTTAATCTTTTTACTAGTCTGATTTTCAGGAAAGGCTTTAAACTCCTTAAACTTATTATAGACTTTAGATTGCTTCTGAGAAAATAAATCCATGTCCTACTGTAATCATCTATAAAAGATACAAAGTATACATATTTTGATAACGAAGGAACATTAACAGGACCAAACACATCAGAATGAATGAGGTCCAACACACCAAAAGACTTATGAGAACTTGAGTAAAACTAAACATAGTTTTGTTTTCCATAAATGCAATGTTCGAAAAAGTCAAACTCAAGATTACAATCATCTAACCCCTCAACAAGGCTCTTATTTTTTAGGGTAGGTAGACCCTTCTCACCAATGTGGCCAAATCTCTTATGCCATAACATTGTCTTTTCTATAGGAAGTTTAACTTCCAATGCACAATTACAACCATCAAGACTAGAAACAATAGATTTTTTCACTACTCGTTTAGATGGTGGGGATGAAGTGACTGCTGCCCTCTTCTTTGAGTCAGAAGAACTATTGCATTGTGAAATGCATGCTTCCAGCTGAAACACAGTACCTCTCCTAGTACCCTTAGCAAGCACCATAGCTCCTCTAGTCATCTTGCATCCTTCTTTCGAAAAGACAACCTACACACCTACATCATTCAACATACTTACAGAAAGCAGGTTCTGTGCTAAGCCTGGGATGTGTAGAACCCTAGAGATCCCCTTCACTCGACCATCAGGGAATCAGATAGAGACTCTTCCATGACCAACGATCTTCAAATGAGAGTCATCACCCAGATATACCTTTCCACCATCAAACTCCTCATACTTAGTGAACCAGTCTCGATGTGAGGTCATGTGGAATGATGCACCAGAGTCGATTAGCCACACATCATCAGATGCATGGGTTGCCAAGATTGCGATGAAAGCATCACCATCATCTTGTGATTTGTGAGAATCTAAATCAGGAGCTTTCTTCTTTTTCTTCTTCTCCTCTTTGCATTCCTTTCAAAAATGCTTGGTCTTGGTACAGTTCCAACAAAGAGCCTTGGACTTTCCAGGAGATTTGGATCTACCCTTCTCAGCTTTCTTGTCCTTCTTCTTCCCTTTCTCCTTGGGTCTTCCATGAACTGTAAGGGCCTCTTCGGCTATCTCAGAAGACTTTCTCCACATCTCTTCAAACAACAGTGAAGAAACCACTTCTTCCATTTTGAATGTGGATGTGGTGCTTCCAATTTCCATGACAAGATGATCCCATGAGTTTGGTAGAGAACAAAGCAGGGTCATACATCGATCCTCCTCCTCCATCTTTACACGAATAGATGTCAATTGTGCAACTAGCATGTTAAAGGCATTCATATGCTCAACAATGGATCCTTTGTCCTCCATTCAAAGAGAATACAACTTCTTTCTCAGAAAAAGTTTATTAACTAGGGATTTGGCTTGATACACATCCCCCGACTTCTTCCAAAGGAGTTTTGCAGTAGTCTCCTCATGGATATTAAACAACATAGAATCAGCAAGACTAAGTCTTATGAGACCCTTAGCCTTCCGATCCTTGAGATCCAAATCATCTTGGGACATTGCAACTGGTTTAGTTCCATTCACACTATCCCAAAGGTCTCGGTCAACTAACATGTCTTCCATTTTGAGCTTCCACAGCTTGAAATTACTGCCATTGAACTTCTCTACTTCAAACCTTCTTGATGTGCCTGCCATCTCCTTACTGCAATAAGATATAGAATGCTTTGCATAGAATCCCACTCAACCTAAGATTAGTTCAAAAAATCCCTACCCTACAACTAGGACCAAAGGTGATCAAGCTCTGATACCAACTGAAAGGAAGCTAGCTGTGTGGAAATGCTTCCTACACTAATCTATTGAGGAGAGGGCTATGCAAATTCAACTTTATCCTAACTATTACAGAAATGTTAAACCATTAACATGAGATATTGTGGCAAAACACAAGAATCAGAAAGTAGACAGAAGAAGAGAGACAAAGATTTACGATGGGGAAAACCCTTATCGGGTGAAAAACCCCACACTCATAAACCTCCACAATGTATTAACAAATCTGAAAGTTGTTTACAATACACTCTCAATGCAAGCTTCAATGGTCTTCAACACTCATGTCTGGAGTCAATCTGGTAGCATAACAGTACCTGTAAACCTATGATACAAACTCTATCTCCAAGCACCTATATATAAAGGAAATACAAGGCAATATTGGACCTATCTTGGAATGGGTGTCCAACATAGCATCTTGGACCAAAACCCATGCCTAGGGACACTTGGTCAACATTGTAGAATGTCTTTGACACTTATCCATAGCTCCCATCCCAAAGAGGTCACCTATTTCCAAAATGGGCTATGACAGATGCTCTTACGACACTTACAACCGTCATAGAATCTATCATAGCGATTACAACTTACAGCTGTAAGAGAATTTGTCATACACATGCTATAAATAGCATATTCTCTTACAACATGTCATATTCCACCTTGGGGTGCCCAAATATGCCTTATTCAAAGATGCTTCATGACACATGTCATCACCTATCTTACAACCTTCTATTTCTGACTCTTACATGTCATAGATTCATCATAGGAATCTGTCATAACCATTTCAGTCAAACATTTCTTACACAACACGAAAGATACTGATACATGGCAAAATATTCCTACCACTAAGTGGGATACCTATCTCCTCATGTGAGGAAAAAAATACAAGTTGTCATAATCCATGTAGGATTGACACATCACCATGTCACATCCCACAATATGACAATATGGATTTTTCAAATATTTACAACATAGGCAATTAAATAATAAATACAAACATTACAAATGCAGAGAATTACCAAGGTTGAGACACCTTAATTCCCAACAGAATGTAGGATGTCCAAATTGATTACAGTAGTAGCATTTACCTGAGAAGGTGCTTGACCCTCTTCCTTGGCCACTAAATCTTCCTCTAGTGTTAGGTCTTCTACCTCTAAAATTACCCCTATCACTTGATTCCCCTTTTTGCTCTTTCTATCCACTTGATTCTCCTAGTTGCTTTTGGAATTGTGTCCTTCCCCCAAAGTTACCTCTGCCTCTATTATTCTTTCCTCTGCCCCTAGCCTTTGTTCTTGTCTTCTTTTGATCTTCTCTTTTGCCCTTACTACCAATTGGAAACATTCTTCCACATTTCTAGGGGTGGAAAGACTTATTTCATCCTAAATATTGAGCCTAAGCCCATTGATATATCTAGCAATTTTCTCAACCTCATCTTCATTGTGCCCTGTCCTCATGGTCAACTTGTGGAATTCTTTAGTATAAGCCATAACATCCATTTCTTTTTGCTTTAAATTCTGCAACCTTCTGAAGGTTTGAATTGCATAATCCTTTAGAAGGAATTGGCCCCACTTTAGACACCATCCGGTCCCATGAACTAATTTTTTCTTTTCCTTTCCTCAACCTCTCGGATTGAACATAGTTCCACCATGTCAATGCTAGTCCCTTCAACCTTGTCTTTGCCAATTTGACCTTTTGCTCTTCTAGCATCTCTTTGTACTCAAAGTAGTTATCTGAGGAATCAATCCAATCTAATACTTCCTCATTGTTCATTTTTCCTTCATACATGGGTAACTCCAATTTGACATCAGTGCTTTCCCCTTTCATAGTCTGCAGCATCTTCATAAACCTTCTAGCATCTGGATCCATCTCTTCCACATTGGATCCCTCTTGAGGGCCTGCATTCTCACCCACATTCTCTTGGTCACCCTTTTCCTCAATGATCCCACCTCTTCTTAGTTTTTCTTCTATGCTTGCAAGTCTGGCTAGGACTCCACCTTGGGATTCCTTCATCATTCTTCTCTAGTGAGGACTGGACTGTTTCTAGGAGGCATCTTGCACTATTCCTCCTTCACACTTCAACTTTCTTCTTTCTTCCTAATTAGAACCTAAACCTAGGCTCTGATACCACTTGATGTAGAGCAGGGGAGGCTTCTCACAAACACCAAAAAGAATTCATGAGGTTCATTTGACTGACTGTCCCAACTTGACAAGTTTCCTCTTCACCTAGCATGGTTGCCAAAGGATAATACATGCACAAATGAAGGCCAATGAGTGAACCAACCTACTACACTCCTATCACACCCTAACCCAGTCTATTTTGGTAGACTAAGACCATTCAAAGTCATAAAGACTCATGACACCATGCCCTCCTAGTCGCTCTCTTGCAATTAGCCCTACTTGCTTGTAGCCCTTGGAATAGGGTTTTTGGATCATAACTTGCAGAATTCATGCCAAACCCATGAAAAAATTAGCTTTTTCAATACCCATTAGGCTGCTACACAACATATCAAACATGTAACATAGGTTTCTTTGGAACATGTGCCTCAAAAAATGACTATACCTACTATTCTTAGGCCTAATCAGGCCTCTTTTACAAGGCAAGCATGGTGTAAACTTACTCTCAACTCCTCTAACCTACTCCAAGGCATCAATAGGATGGAAAATGGTTTGAATTTGTTGGTTTCAAGGTTTTTGAGTCATCTCAAGTCAAACAAGCATCAACTCACCACTCTACCAAAGCTAAAAGTCCTAATACATGAAGATATTAGGCTTCAAATGTTGCAACAGTCACTTCAAACTCATCCCCTGCTCTTGCAATGAAAACCCAATTGTAAATCAACCTAGATAACTCCATTCCACCCATTTGAGGTTATGATGCAGGTGGAATGGGCCAAAAACCCATCAATTTCCTTGAAACCCTCAAAACTAGGGTTTAAGACCCCCTTTCACAAAACCAGTAATAAAATGCTTCAAGATCAATAAAAATCCTTCTAACTAGACCTAAATGAAAGCTAACTCAATACATTACACTATTTTGGGCATAAGAATTCATGATAGTCCTGTATGTAATAGTACTGGGTGTGGTAATAGCAGAAAAATAGAAATTGCAGAAAACTGGGAAAAATCTCTTATTTCTTCACTCAAAACTTTCTCCGTTGATCTCTCTCGAAATGTGAGAGGCATAATATATATGTTTTCATTCAAACTCCCCGTTACATAAATCCAAGGTCGTGGAAAAAAAAAGCCAAAAAGAAGGCATAAACAACCTGTCCACTTAACTGCTCAAAATATAATGTTCTAAACTTAAGCAAACTTTAAGACTCCACTCTTGGTGACCACTAACACATAAAAAATGGTCTTAACTAGACTTTATTACATCATTTATGGAAGTAAATTCCACCTAGGCTCTATAATGAAACCAAAAATTCAAAATTTGTCTTGGGTTGTCTTGGGCCCCTGCACTAGATGACTATTTTGATGCTTCATGTTGCTAGGTAGTTGCTTTGATTGTACTTTGATGGTAGTAGACTTTCCTAGTAGACCCAGTGTACTTTGCTTGGGATGGCAGATCTTGCATTCTTGTGTGATAAAGATTCTGATCAAATAGATAGTGTTATTTTATAACAATATTCTTTGTGAAGGACAGAGTAGATATTCATGTGATAATTGCTTATAAGAATGCAAGTTGTCAGTTTAGAGCTGCATATAGATCCATGTCTTGTGTATTAAGACTGGTAGTGGACTATAATAGAGGCAAACATCAATAGACAGTTATCATGATTAGTATTTTATTAAAACTTGATTTGTTAGTGGATGGTCAATGAGGTTGTCTCTTTCCATGATGAATGATTTATGATGACATCTTGTTAGGAGCTCATATGACATTATGCATGAGTAGTGCAAGTTTCAGGTTGTATCTCTTCGAGTGTGTGCTATGTTTCTATTTCCTCAAGTGTTGTAGTTGGGTTGCTATCTTCATTTCATGATATGTTAAGACACTTAATTGTAATCTCAGTGGTTGGTCTGCTCATTTGCCATCTTGTTTATGTCACTCTTATTCCTGCAATTTCAAGAGGTATAGGGTTTAGAAGTGTCACATTTGCAAAAGTATATGGTCAAAATGGTACTGTTCTAACATAATATAGATGGTATAAGATGATATCCTCTTCTGTGAGATTTAGTGTTACACATGTTGTTTGATACATGTTTTTCTTTGAAAGGACAGTGATTTGCTAGGCATAGAGAAATGTTGGAAGTATTTGTATAGTCAAGTGCAATCACAATGAAATTGTGTCATGAAACCAATGTTTGACATGTTCAAGGATGATAGAATAGTGTTTATGATGTTTTATTGTGGTACAATGAGCTTGGTGCCGTCAATAGTAATGTGATACAGTTGATTCTTGATCTGATCAGTGGTTAGTATTTGCAAAGAGATCTTGATGTCATGAAAGAATGACTATCCTATCTTAGACAGTGAAGTTGGTTGATATGAGTGTAGATGCTGGAACTTGGATAAGTGAAACTTCAATATTTGTTCTACTATATAAGGATAGTAAGTTTGAAGCTTACAATTGGTTCACTTGAATTTTGTTGAATCTTGTTTCACTCTATTTTATATTGATATTCAGATTGTTTGTAAGTTGGTAATGGACAGTATGAGTTGGTTATGGAAAAAGAATAATGTCTGATAAGGTGATACAGTTGGTAATGCATTTATCTAGTGGTAACATTGCACCATTTAATTTGGCACAGTTGGTACTTATTGTATAAATGAGTACTTACGATGAAAATGGGACTTATCATCATCACCGTTTCTATTTGAAAGTATGCAATTCAGTGATTGACATCTTTACTGTGAATTCTTGACTATTGTTTTTGTCCCTTCACACTACATACATCTTGATAGTGATCTTATTTATATTGTGGATATACATCCATACTTCACAAGTGGTATTCAGTGGTTATGGTACATTGTGGCATTCGTTGTCTTGTTACATGACAGAGCATTGGTATGGTCATTATGGCACATTTATCGTCCCGATACATGATAGAGTTTGGTTCTTTGTACTCATGATTGACAGTTGACCCGTATACTTGGTAGGTTATGGTTTTTTGGTTAACATTGGATGTTAGTGGCATGACACTTTTTTTTTTGCCCTTTGTCTTTGAAGCAAAAAAGGGGAGAGAGATGTGTGTTTTGCCATCAAGGACAAATGGGGAGTTTGTTGCACCCTTAGTTGTTGCCCTTGATGACAACCCACACAAGGACCATTAGATAGGTATTTTGGTATCACAAGTATATGGTTGTTGGTGATTGACATGATCACAAGTATGGCACACATGGTATACATGATGACATTTGTTTATTTGTTTAGCATCATCAGATTGGCTAATTTTCATGGTTGGCACAATATACATTTGGTCATTGAACAACTATCTTAGACATATGTACTTATGCACAGTAGTGATTATGCACAGTGACATTGACATCTTGGTAATAGTGATATCTTTTCATGCTTGGTATGGTATCATTATCATAGTGGATAGTTGACACATGATTGTTCATGATTTTAGTTGATATATGATCTTGGTTGGTATGTTGGTTCATGCTCATGGTATTTTGACAGTTGGCACTAGTTGTTCATATAATGTTGATGGTATGCTCATAGTCATACATACTCTATGACAGCTCTATGGTAGTCACATTTGATGAACTTTTGATCTCCTGATGATTTACTTCCTGTGGTCTCTTTATATGCAAACTTCTTGAAGTTCTTATTACAAAGGCATTATCAGTTTTAAAGAGATAACAATGCAAGGATTATACAACATCAATACATTAAAGGTTGATTAAGGTCTATCTAAGGGTATTCTCTTGAATTGTTTTTAAAACTTAAAAGGGGGATAATTGTTTATCACCACCTTGTATACCTAGTGAACACAACACTCTTTGAGGAACTCTCAACGGGCATGTTAAATTACGTCACCTGCTGGGCAGGTTGTTGATAGTGAGAACAGGTAAAAAGGATGTGTTTTTGGTTGATGATTAACTAGTTCTTTTTAGGGCTCACCAAATATTCAGGTCATATGCTTATGCATGGGCAAAAAGGAAGTTTGTTTCTCATAATGCAAAGTCTGTATCTTCGAATATGAAGCTTCTTAACCTAGGGTTTGAAAGTTCAACGCCATTATGAAATCTTAGGGCATAACAGATGGTATCTTCTTGTGGATCTGAACAATGTGACAAAGCTAGTTGGTTGTTTCAGTTGATTCTTTGACTTTAATGGACTTACCAGGTGATATCTTTCTCTCATTTTTAATACTCTACTATAACTATCATAAGGACCTCTCGAGGGTTTACATTTCTTTGTGAATAACCAGTTTAAGATTTATTGACAATTATGAAACAACAAAGGCATACAAGTTTTCTTTTGTGGGTATATGATTCAATACTGTTGTATTAAGTTATAATTATGATGAGAAAACCCATGGGGTAATCTGTGGTTTAAACTAGGGTTGCTTGATCAAATCTTTGAACAATTGTTTTACCCTTCATTAGGGTTTCTTGCATGGTTATCAAGGACAATTTTTAAAGATGTTTGACAAAGATTTATTTAACTCTATACATAGTCTTGAACTACATGCTTTGCAGTTTCTTACCATGGTTGAGGATGTAGTTAAAAGGTTTCATTTATCTCTTATGGGTTTGTTCGACCATATGCCTACTTTAACCACCTTGTCAGTTGAAAACTACCTGAGACGATTTCATTGCTACAGTTATGTTTTCAAATTGTTTGTAGAGAGAAAGAAAGGCTTTGGATAAGAAATGTGTCATGATGGTTATAAATATCTGATGTAATGTTGAGAATAAGTAAGAGAGAGTATTATTATTGATATTATATCAGAGTTGTTGGTTTTTGCAGTCATTGTAATATCAAACAAAAGCAATAGACTATGATTGAATATCATTTTGTAATCAGTTGTATATGTGCACAAGTTGATGTAATTCTTGAAGTCTCAAACATTCAATGACATATTCAAGAATAGAGCTTTAAGAGAAATAGAGTAACCCTCTATATTAAACTGTATTATTCATTGTATGGATTGAAATATGCCAATGAGGCACAAACAGCCAGTGAGGTACTATTGTCAATGAGACATTGTTGAAAATACTAGTGAGGCACAAATAGTCAGTGAGGTATAAAAAGCCAGTGAGGCATCTATATTTTCTAGTGAATCACATTTTGATTAAGCTAGTTAGGCATTTTCTAGAGTGGTTTTTCATCCCTAGAGGGTTTTTCACTCGTCAAATCTCTATGTTATGGTCACTTGTTTTGTTCATGAGTTTATGTTCATTGTTTCACAATTTAACCGCTGCATATGTGACATGATGTTCATTATGGGTTAGTACAAAAGCACAATATATCTAATACTTATCTCTATCTAATAAAGAAATAAAACTACCTCTACTGTTTGTCATAGTTGACCAATAGTTCTTTTGTTCATTCATGTTCACAATTTGATCTGTCAATACACTGCAGTTCTTAAATGAATATTTTTCTTTCATCATACAAGGGTTGATGATGTAGAAGCATCCCTGGTTCAAGAGAAATCTTGCATCAACCAAAACATTTACATTTCAGTTCTTGGGTAAGTGCAAGAAGATGGGGGGCCAAAAAGTGGCCAAAAAAATTTTCAAAAAAATTTAAGTCATAACGCGAGCGCGTTATAATGTGCTCGCGTTATGGCTTTGTAATGACAAGCCTCAAGCTCATCATTACCGAGCCATAACGTGAGCGTGTTATAATGCAAGTGTGTTATGACGCGCTCACGTTATAACCTGCTATAAATAAATAAAAACGTCATTTCATTTCATTTCTTTCTTATTTTCTCCTCTGCCCGCGGCTTCAAAACCCTCAAAAATGCGCTCGCGTTCTACAAAACGCCAATCAACACAAAAAGCTTGTCAATTCATCACCAAAATGCCGCCGCAACGTCGAGCAGGCCAAAGGGGTGAGTTATCTTTGTTTTTTTGTTTGAATTTCTTCCTGAATAGGTAGGTTTTTGTTGATTTTTGATGTATATTTTGTTAATTGTAGGAAATGTTAATGCACCTCCTCCTCCTCCTCCTCCTCAAAATCCACAAAATCCTGAGGAGGAAATACCTACAGAACAACAACCTCCTCCATTCATTCCTCGACATGCCCCTGGAACACAAGATAATATAATGGGGGAAATTGAAAACAACAAAAAACAAATTGAAGATATAATTGCAAGGTTGAAAGATCCTTCCACTTCAACCTTGCATAGGTCCACGCTTGCCGAATCTCTTGAGTCTATGTTATCAAATGTAAATTCAATTAGCAAGCAAATAACTAGTTGGACCGATAAAAAGAGAGAGTTTAGAGATTACTATGCAGATAAATTGTCATACCAAGATGTCAAAAAATTACAAATTACAAAATTAGACTTGTGTTCAATTTTCACAAACCCACAAACAAATCAACCTCCACCCCTTACATGCAAGAGGTTCCCTATCCATTGATGCAACAACCAAGTGATAAGGGACAATTTCAGGCAAAGGTGGTGGATGGTTTTTGACCATCCTCCATGCAATAATAATGAGGTCCCGCAATACTTTTTGAGGAAACTCTACTGCGAGTTTGTCCTCAATAAAGTGCCAAACTATTTTGATATGCGGGACTTCCAGGGTAGAGGTGGGGTCTCAGCATAGGATAGACCAGGGGCACGTCTTGACCCACAGCGGGTAGTGAGACGAGTAATCAGCAGACTAGCCCACGAGCATGTTTCTATCCCTTCCATTGTGAAGGAGAGTGTTGAGGTTGATACACTGAGGTCGATTAGTGCCTTGACCCAGAGCATCATAGAGCATGCCGATCCTGCAACACAGAGTGGGTTGGGAGATAGTGCGAGGAGTAGGGTCCCACCGCATACTTGCCAGGCTTGCGGGTCAGCCTATGGTTATGACCCCATGGACAGTCAGGATGCAGGTGCATAGGCTACATCTATAGCTGAGCATATGGTGATGACAGATACCCTCCTAAGTGAGACTTTCGGCCTTGATACTCAGGTAAATACTAGCAAGTTTATTGAATTTAATTTATTAAATTTCATTTTTGAAATACAAGATTAACTAATTTAAATTAATGATTTTAATGAAATTTTAGGGTCATAGCGTCGATGCAGTTTTCAGTGGTTCTCCACCTACATTTTTCACTAGATCATCTACTATTGAGGTATGTAACTAGTAAACAATTATAAATATTACATGTGAATAGCATCATTATATGAATGGTATTCTAATTTCTGATTTTGGATGTTGAATAGGTTAACACTATAGATTTCATGGCAACACCTGCTAGCGGTGGTGGACTTCAAAGCTTTACGGAGGTAATAAAATAAATAGTTTAATTAATGAATTGTACTTAATTTTTATATGTGATTTGTGTGTTTTATTGTGTGTACTTCCATGTTTAGATGAACGTGTGTGTATGTTAGGAGCCATGATTTGCATCACTATTATAGTTTTCGTAATTGAATAATGTTGTTTTATTTCCAGATGATGCAGGCTGTGGATACACCTCCCCATGTTCATAGGGCAATGGAGCAGGGTGTGGCCTCTACGATTCATAGCTCTATGGCATTGACAGGGGTATAAGGCAGATTAGTAAATTTCAATTTACATTCATTGTTATAGTTGTCTATTTTTGAAAAATCAAAGATTATTGATTTGAAGTTTAATTTCTATCTGGATGGTTTCTATAGGACATGACATCACTAGGGCCTATTCCTGCTACTGAGGCAAGCAAGGAGACAGATTATATGTTAGCGGTAAGTGATTATTTTGTTAAATGTTTCATTTTTTTATAACATGTAATTTCTATATATTAATGTCTATACTTTTTTTTGTAACAGGTAAAGGTGCAGGAAGAACTAAATAGGAGGAGTAGCCCTCGGGTTCATAGTAGACCACCCACATGCATGTCTCCATCCCTTAGAAGATCAAAGGCTTCTCATGATTTATTCTCTTCACCAGCCAGAGGGGAATGACTTTTTATTGTGTTCCTCTGTTGTATGCCTATATGGCATTTGTGGACATATATTTTGTATTGTACATAGTTGACATTGAATGCCTATATGACATTCTTGTAATCCTATATGGCTATTTTGTATATATGTTATACTTATATCGACAGATATTGATGTATACCTATATGGATATTTGGTTAATACAAATCTTTTTTATTGATGGCATCCATACTTGCATTATAAATCCACTTTTGAATGGATATTTGTAGATGGCTACTTCAAATATTTCAAGTTTGATTGTATTACATAGGATGTTTGTATTTTCTTTGATAGGCTTGATAGGCCATGGATTACATGATGGTGTTTGATGGAAAAGTATGGTACTAGAAGACTCTAGTTCATTCTTAATAGGCTTGTGATTGATAATATCTTTGCATGATTGCACTTGATCTTGGATCATGGGCATGTTGTTAGGATTTTGATTGCATTGTGATGTTTGATGGATAGGCATGGTGTAAGATACCCAACTAGTTCTACAAAAAATTTTCCTTAAACAATTTTACTTGCTATCAATTCATCAACTACTTCAACAACACAAAAATATACATCAAAGATAACTATTTGAATGAATCAACCTTAGATTTGGGTACCTGTCTAGTTATTTGACTCAATCAACTTGCAATGTCTTATTACATGGATAATGCTTTCAATAGCATGAAGTTACAACTTATTCAATGGAGATACAAAAGAAAGGCCTTGAAGCCTTTATGTTTACAATGGCGTCTACACTTGATCAACTCAATCAAACTCAATGATGTCAACTGAATGTCAACACCACACAATATCACAAGGGAGCATCACCTTGCTTGTTGCATGGATGAACGTCATAGTTGCAAATGGAAAGAGCGCCTTACTTAGATTTGATTTCTGGATGCCAGAATTGGATGCCAAATTTGAAATTATTTCCACGCCAAAGTGTATGGACTTCTCCAAAGAGGGCGCCAAAATGGATTATCCTTCATATTAAGGGCGCCCAAAAGAGAAGTTTGGATACCTATAAGCGCCTAACTCCATGATGTTCCGCCTTCTAATCTACTTTGAATAATAAGAGAGATGTGATGTTGTTATCTTCATGTAAGAGTAGATGATGATGACATGAAGTAGAGATCTCTCTAGGACTGGATGAAGCCTTGCTTGATGATAAGATGAAGATGAAGTGATCCTTCATGACAACCCTTGGAGTGACCCTCTTGGAGTTGTGGACTTTGAAACTTTGAAGATTGAGAGATCTTGAAACTTGGATGGATGAATGTCTATCATTGATGAAGTACACTTGCAAGATATTCCTCAGAGAACTTGAATGGATAGATGCCTTGAAATTTCAACATGATGTTAGTGATGAAGAGTATTGACATGTTGGACTTGATGTGACCTTGATGAAGGCACCAACTTGGAAAACCCTGTGAAGGCTCCACTATCTGGAATTTCTTCCAAGGTGCTAAAACTTGACATCTTTTCTTCTCTAGGTACTATCTCCTTCAGGGCACTCCTTAAAATCATTGGAAGTGCTCAGGACTTACCTTAGTCCAAAGTGCCACAATCCATTCCTTAAAGCACAAAGAATTCTCAAAGGCGCCCCTATTTACCTCTAAGCACTCAAATATCATTTAGATTCAAGGCGCACATTTAGCTCCAAAGCACAAATTTCCATCATCAACCCATCAAGGTGCATCATCTTCCCTTTGTATCCCCTTCAAGGCGTAGACATTCACTTCTTCACACTCAAACTCACTCTCTGGCGCCAGAATAGGTGAATAACTTCAAATAAGGCGCTAATCTTAGGTTTCTAAGTACTTAGTTTGATCTTAAGGCTATCCTTCCTCTAAGCACTCTCTTCAACTCCCTCACTAAAGGCCCTCTGTAAGTTTGTGTGCATTTCATCCCAAGGCGCTTCAACATCATCCAAGGCGCAAATTCACTCTCCAAGACAAGGTGCAAAAAACCCTATCCTAAGGTGCTCAAATCTTGCTTCTAGACCTAGGCGCACAAACATGAGATTGTGACTTCAATCATCATTCTTGGTTAAGGCACACAAACTCTCATTCAAGGCGCATATCTTTCTCCAACAAGGCGCATATATTCCTCCAACAAGGTGCATATTCAATTCTAGGGTGCTCTATCTTGGATTAAATCAGGGTATCTCCTCAACAAGGCGCTCCAAACCATACCAAGGTGCTAAAACACTTAATGCAAGTTCTTCAAGTGCTTATCCAACTTGATTCCTCCAACATAGGGCGCTCAATCTACTTTCTCAAACTTTCAACTCAAATCCTCACCTTATATTCTCCAAGGCAAAAAGGTGCAATTTGATTGAGGGCGCTAAAACTCTTAGGCGCACTTATCTCCCTGAACTTACCTCTCTTCTTCCCTAGGCACCAGAAACACCTCTTTATCTCAACTAGGCACTTATCTTCTCTAGGTGCACATGGTCTTCAAGGTGCATTTCATTCATCAAGGCACCTATCTCTAACAATCTCAACACTCAAAGGGACTCAAAACTCATCTAGACACCATCACTTCCCTAAAGGTGCAAAATTGGTGTAGATACATTCCATTTATTAAGGATCATTCTGGCACCCAAATCTTGTCAAAGCAAAGGATCAATAAGTTCTCTCTAAGGTGCACTCCAGGGTTTGATCTTGCAAGACTTCTCACGTCAAAATTTTGACCAAGACACTCAAGGCGCTAGTCTTTATCATCTAACCCTACAGTGCACTTACTCATTATGATATACTCCTCAACTTTGTATTCAACCTTGCCCAAGGTGCATATTCACTATAAGGCATTCTCACTTTGTCAAGGCTCAGAGGGCTTCAACTTGCTAAAGGGTAGAGGTCTAGGTGCATATCTGACTTGAAGCTCAAGGTGCTCCAACCTTCTTGCTCTGGAATTCCTTCTAGGCACTAAGTGACTTCTCCAATTCCTTGAAAACATTTGAAGTGTTTTACCTTCTCAAGGTGCTCCTTCAAACTTGACTCCAAGGTGTTATAATCTCAAAGGTGCTGACATCATCTCAACCAAAGGCACTCAATGATTCATCCCATATCTAGGTGCTAAAACACTTAATCAACCAAGTCATTCAAGGTGCCATTCAGTAAACTCATCTTCCATGATATTCTTATCAAGGCGCATATCACTTCTCTCATGGGCTTTAGGCGCTCAGTTGAGTGCTTCAATACTACTTAGGTGCCATATTCATTTTAATGCACCAAACACAAAGAGCTTTCAAACACTGGGTGCTCACAAAGAGTCTTCCAACCTTGGGTGCTAAATTAGGTCTTTGCAACTATCCAAGGTGCATATCTTGGTTTGAAAAACTTATGGTGCCAAGACAACTTCTCATTAGGGCACTCAAAACACTTGTGTTTACATTTGAAGTGCTTTACCTTCTTAAAGTGCTCTAGACTAACCTAACTCCAAGGCGCTCCATCATCATCCTTAAGGCGCTAAAAACATCATCTCCACTCTAGGCAAAAACATCATCCAACTCCTTAAGGTGCTCTACCTAGACCTTTCCCCTAGGTGCCAGAACTCCTAAGCGCTCACCAGATAACTCTCTTCTTCAAGGCGCAAATCTTCCTATACTATGATTGCCTCTGAAACGCCGATTAACGTGATGTGAGGGTGCAAAGGCTACTCCAATCCTTATTGAGCACCTAGTTTAAACAAGGAGAAATAAAGCATTCAAAACTATCCAAACGATCATCCCCTTCCTAATATCTTCAATGCTCCGGAAAACCTTGGCCAAAATGACACATAACAACTCCTGTGCAAAGCACCGGAGCAAGAAAAGAGGGGGTCCCCAATCTGATGGGGTGATGTGTGATTTGGTCACAATAGTTACCCTTTAGAGGTTTTAGCAGGAAGACCAAGGAGACTTTCACTTGGATATGGGCGTGAGTTATTTATGGACCTAGAGAAGATTCTTATTGGTTCTAGAGTGTTCATTCGAGGGGTGTCTCTAAACATATTTTTTCTCAGGCGCTAAACTGGAGTTGTCTAGATGCACAAGTGCGACTCCCTCAATGAAGTTCCTTTTGTTAACTTAGTTCATCCTAGTGACTGAAGGGGTTGTTATATTCTTTAGGTGCAATCTTTCATAGACTAAAACATTCACTCCATGTTAAGGTGCTCAAAGGAGGCTCTGGAGATGGAAAATGGCGCCTTAACTCACTTATGTAAATTTTGGACTTTTAGGCAATTGCAAGATGTCTTGGAGGGCTCAATTATTCAAGGCGCCCATTTTGTTCACCACTTGTAGCATCACTTGTTCAAGGCACATGTGTGATTTGGTCAAAAACAGGCGCCTAGAGTGAATAGGCTTTCATCCTGACTTAATACACTGCCTACAGTGGATATTAGCACCTTCGTATGGTTTGGAACACCTTTAGTTGTGCCTTGAGGAGATTTTCTTACATCTTAAAGGAGGTTCTGACACCTTGCCCCCTTTGGTATCTAGTGCCCTAGTGGCTTTAACCTAATGCCTTTGGAGTCTAAAATGCGCCTTTGAAAGTTGAAGTGAACCTTGATAATTGGAGTCTTCATAATGAGCGCCTAGGTCTTGTTGAGTAGAATACCCCACAATGTGTGCCTAGGTCTTTAAGAAGAGTAATGATACTTGAGATAGAGCGCCTTGAGGAGGTAGTTGAGTGCCCTGGATTGAATAATTGGAGCTCAAGGAAGGTTTGAGCACCCAAGGCATATGGCTAGAGAAGTTGTAGAAAAGACCACTTTTGGCGCCTTAAAAGTTTGAATGCTTGGGGAGTTTTTGCAAAGATCTAGTTTGAGTGCCCTTATGCCCTAGGATCATCTAGTTTGTGCATCTTGTAATGAGGAGTTCATGTAAGTTTGGAATGAGCACATTGAATAAGTGTAAACTAGCCTAGAGAAGGGTATGTGCGCCTTGAGCGCCTTGAGCATTCCAGAGATACCTGTGTGCCTAGAACAATATGAGCGCTCATGATGATGATTAACGCCCTGATGAGACTATGAGCACCTTGTTCAGGAGATACCTTGTTTGATCATAAAATGCACCTTGAGTCTTGAAGGTTTTGAGCGCCTAGGTGATTTGGATGTTGGGATGTTGGTATGCACCCAAGATTGAGGTAAGTGAGCGCTTGTAATGGAGGAGAGCAATGAGATGGAATGTCTTGTAGTGATTGGCGCCCAGAGACCCATTTTTGCACCTTTGATGATGACCATTTTTGCATAAGAGTTTAGCACCTTAGAGTTGTAAACTTTCTCTTTGGGTGCCCCTGAGAGAATGTTGGCGCCTTGGACAACTAAATATGCCTTTGATGGAGTGGAGCCCAGAAGGGGAGTAGGAGGAAACCCAATCTTCAAGATTCATCAAGCTTCAAAGTTTAGGTCAGAGGTTATCCACTTTATCCAAGGAAGGTGTTATCATCTACACTCCGAGAAGGTAATGTCAAAGGCCATCATGAAGGATCACTTCATCAACTTCAAGTCCTTCAAGTTCAAGTCCTTTCACCTAGCAAGTCCAAGAGAGATTTCTACTCTGATTCATGAAGTAAGCTTATATCATCCTTATCTACTCTGCGAGAAGAAGAAACATTACAAAGTCAATCAAATGAGTTACAAGTACCATACATCCAATTGTAAGGAGTGAACCACCTTAAGGAAAAATAGTTCTCTTGAAGTTACTTGAAATGTCAAAAGGTTTAGCACCTCAAAGTAAGGTCAGAGGTGAGGTTAGAGGTGAAATGCGCCTTTGGACCATTCTAGCGCCTTGGATGAAGAACCTATATCTTGAGCCCAAGAGGTAAAATTTGTGCCTTAGTGGATTTGGAGAGTTACAGAGATTAGAGAAAAGCACCTTGAAGACAGAGTTGTTCAAGGCGCATGTGTGATTTGGTCAAAAATAGGCACCTAGAGTGAATAGGCTTTCATCCTGACTTAATACACTGCCTCCTTCTGACGATTTTTGGGGCAGCAGAAAACCTTTCACCACGGGAAAATGCCTTAGAACTATAAAAAATTGAGAGAGGTTATTGTAGAGGCACTCTACGTGATCCCGTTGCCTTAGACGGAATGTTTCTAAGTGACACGGTTTTTGAGTAACATCTCGTCAAAGATTGCTGCCTTTTTGCACTTTGGACTCTTCAGGGATATCGTCGGTACAATGTAGCTCTGACTGTTTCGACATGTTTGGGTGAAAAATAGGACCATGCCTAGCGTAAATGTACCCATTCAGACGCGTTGGAACAGTCAGTTTGGTCGCATCAAGAGCATGACGAAAGTTAGACCCCTTTGCAACTTTACACTGCCTCCTTCTGACGATTTTTGGGGCAGCAGAAAACCTTTCACCACAGGCAAATACCTCAGAGCTATAAAAAATTGAGAGAGATTATTATAGAGGCACTCTACATGATCCCATTGCCTCAGACGGAATGTTTCTAAGTGACACAGTTTTTGAGTAACATCTCGTCAAAGATTGCTGCCTTTTTGCACTTTGGACTCTTTAGGGATATCGTCGGTACAATGTAGCTCTGACTGTTTCGACATGTTTGGGTGAGAAATAGGACCATGCCTAGCATAAATGTACCCATTCAGATGTGTTGGAATAGTCAGTTTGGTCGCATTAGGAGCAGGACGAAAGTTACACCCCTTTGCAACTTTACACTGCCTCCTTCTGACAATTTTTGGGGCAGCAGAAAACTTTTCACCACGGGCAAATGCCTCAGAGCTATAAAAAACTAAGAGAGGTTATTGTAGAGGCACTCTACATGATCGTGTTGCCTTAGACAGAATGTTTCTAAGTGACACGGTTTTCAAGTAACATCTCGTCAAAGATTGCTATCTTTTTGCACTTTGGAATCTTCAGGGATATCGTCGGTACAATGTAGCTCCGACTGTTTCAACATGTTTGGGTGAAAAATAGGACTATGCCTAGTGTAAATGTACCCATTTAGATGCGTTGGAATAGTCAGTTTGGTCACATCAGGAGCAGGACGAAAGTTACACCCCTTTGCAACTTTACACTGCCTCCTTCTAACGATTTTTGGGGCAGCAGAAAACCTTTCACCATGGGCAAATGCCTCAGAGCTATAAAAAATTGAGAGAGGTTATTGTAGAGGCACTCTATATGATCGCGTTTCCTTAGACAGAATGTTTCTAAGTGACATGGTTTTCAAGTAACATCTCGTCAAAGATTGCTATCTTTTTGCACTTTGGACTCTTCAGGGATATTATCGGTACAATGTAGCTCCGACTGTTTCAACATGTTTGGGTGAAAAATAGGACCATGCCTAGTGTAAATGTACCTATTTGGATGCGTTGGAATAGTCAGTTTGGTCGCATCAGGAGCAGGATGAAAGTTACACCCCTTTGCAACTTTACACTGCCTCCTTCTGGCGATTTTTGGGGCAGCAGAAAACTTTTCACCACGGGCAAATGCCTCAGAGCTATAAAAAATTGAGAGAGGTTATTGTAGAGGCACTCTACATGATCACGTTGCCTTAGACAGAATGTTTCTAAGTGACACAGTTTTTGAGTAACATCTCGTCAAAGATTGTTGCCTTTTTGCACTTTGGACTCTTCAGGGATATCATCGATACAATGTAGCTCCGACTGTTTCGACATGTTTGGGTGAAAAATAGGACCATGCCTAGCATAAATGTACCCATTCGGACGCGTTGGAATAGTCTGTTTGGTCACATTAGGAGCAAGACAAAAGTTACACCCCTTTGCAACTTTACACTGCCTCCTTCTGACGATTTTTGGGGCAGCAGAAAACCTTTCACCACGGGTAAATGCCTCAGAGCTATAAAAAACTGAGAGAGGTTATTGTAGAAGCACTCTACATGATAGCGTTGCCTTAGATGAAATGTTTCTAAGTGACATGGTTTTCGAGTAACATCTCGTCAAAGATTGCTACCTTTTTACACTTTGGACTCTTCAGGGATATCGTCGGTACAATGTAGCTCCGATTGTTTCGACATGTTTGGGTGAAAAATAGGACCATGCCTAGCATAAATCTACCCTTTGGATGCATTGGAATAGTCAGTTTGGTCGCATCAGGAGCAGGACAAAAGTTACACCCCTTTGCAACTTTACACTGCCTCCTTCTGACGATTTTTGGGGCAGCAGAAAACCTTTCACCACGAGTAAATGCCTCAGAGCTATAAAAAATCGAGAGAGGTTATTGTAGAGGCACTCTACATGATAGCATTGCCTTAGATGGAATGTTTCTAAGTGACAAGGTTTTTGAGTAACATCTCGTCAAAGATTGTAGCCTTTTTGCACTTTGGACTCTTCAGGGATATCGTTGGTACAATGTAGCTCAAACTGTTTCGACATGTTTGGGTGAAAAATAGGACCATGCCTAGCGTAAATGTACCCATCCGGATGTGTTGGAATAGTCAGTTTGGTCACATCATGAGCAGGACACCAAAAATGCAAAAGTTGCTTTGTGCAACTTGACAACATTGACACTTTTTTGCAACATGACTCAAAGACTCAAACTGACACCAAATGACTCAAAGTGACTTAAAATCACCTTGATTTGGTGCCCAATGTACATTATAGAGGTCGAGGTGCTCCTTATCATTCAAACATCTTAGATGAGCGCATATGAAAGAAAAAAGCTCTAAGTTTCATCATCATGAGCGCCAAATATCAAAAGACTTTAATGCATTGATTTGGCGCCCTATATGTGAAGGAAGATCTAAAGGCATGAAAGTGGATGTCATATTGCAAGAGTTTGGATCATCAAAATTGAAAGAAATAAGTCTATTAAGCTTGGGCGCCCTTTATCTTCTTTTCATTCATTATGAGCGCCTTGGGAGAATGGTCTATAGGTCATCATCATGATTGGGTGCCCTAGATCCAGAGTGTTGGAGAGATCATCAAATGGTGTCTAGTAGGGTGAGTTATGAGTTTGGTCACATCAAGAGCAGGACACCAAAAATGCATAACATGATGTTGTAAAAATGTGTACATATGTGTAAAAATGCAGGAGGAAATAAAAAAAGACAAACCTTACAAATTAATGTGCATACTTACAACTCAATGTAACATAACTTTACAAAATCAATGTGAATACTTACAAATTAATCCAATGAACCATCCGGATCTGCTCTACTCTTTATTGTGTCAAGTATTGCTTCATGGTCAGACTCACGCACCTTCCACAATATTTTGTTCAAAGGTCTACCCCGATACTTTATCAAATGAACATTGGATGCCACGACAAGGTTCGAGTAATGAAGAATCTTCTGATGCATGTCAAAGTCCTGAAATAGCCAAATATTAACACTCTTATGTGGGTACCTTCTAAGCCATGTTCCAGTAATAACCACTGATCCTGTAGGGTATTCGATGTTTTCTCCATCTGTAACAGGGGCCTCCAATTTCTTTTTGGCCTCAACACAACGACATAAGTAATAATCTGTTCCCTCTTCATTATCTTCATCTGTAATAACTGCATATACATGCCCTACATTGATATGTGTAGCAAATTAGATGAAATTAGTCAACATTACAAAAACACTACAAAGTAAGATGACATTACCTGGTTGAACTAGATGAAATTAGATGCATATACGTGCCCTATATTACTTGGTTGAACTAAATCTGATATGTGGTCAAAGTCAACTGACAATTCCATCTGTGTTAGTTCCAGTGCCGTCGGGGGTCGATATGTGTCAAGTGGGCTAAGATAACTTAACTGCCATTCGTCAACCCACTCCTTTGACTCGCACTCATCCCAGACTTGAATTGTACAGGAAGAACAAAAGCATGACATCTTTCGTGTATGGATACTCCATGAACCTGCAATTGAGCTTCTGAAAGAGTGCATCTCATTTGATCCTATTAGTGTACAACAATCCTCATATGGTGCAATGTTAGTATCATCTATCAGCCAAAAAAATCTACGAACTAAAGACTTACCTTCATTACCTGGACCCATGGAAGCATTACACCACTCGACAATCGATTTTTCATCTGTCAACTTTGCATTGTCTTTATACTTTAACTCTTCTTGTGCTATGGCTCTTTTGATACATGCTCCTACACCATCATGCTCCCCCTTTCCATGCCCGGCCTCACAAAAGTTCCACATATGTTGAATACCTATAAAATTATGCCTCCTACTCAGCCAATAGAAATTCTGCAAGTTCTTGAATTGTGATGCACAATTATCCGACCATATGATATGCTAACTGAATGATATGCCACTTCTAGCCAAATCATTGTAGAACACCTGAAAGCAACCTTGCACAAACTCTGTAGAATGCGTGCGATCATCACTAATATAGAAATTATACTCCCTTATGATCTTTCTATCATCCTTTGTACTATCATTCGCATGAATGAATGCGATGTGCACAAATATAGAAACCTGTGTGGAGTTGTAATATTGTGATTGCACCTCACGCTGTGGCTGTAGACTCTAGTTCTCTGCAAAGTCAATGACTGAAACAATGCTACCAACCGGAAATGTGTCCTTGCATAACTTGAATTGCAAGTCCAACCATCGAGCTCTATGGGCATGTCTTGCATACTCATACACTATGCTGTCACAAAATATAGGCATAAATTGATGCACTGGAATCTTTTCAATAACTAATTCACACCTCTTTGCTTCTTTACCATCTTTTGTATTGTATGCCACTATTTTATACTTGCCAAACTCTACTAGTTCATTTCCAACCGCATGTGTTATTTCCATATGTTCACATATTGGCAAATGTTGCAAGCCACCGCAATGATGACATGTGCCATCCAAGCATAATTTCTTGTAGAATATTTGACCTTCCTCTTTTTCACATAAAATTCTTGATATGAAGTCTCTTGAAGATGTTGGTGGGGCACATATGGCACAACCCTGCAAATCATTGTTAGTATGCATATCTAAACATATAGACCTATACGCATCAAAATGGTTAGAAAATTCAATATGTAATCTACAACAACAAGTAGTGCGTGTGTGATTTATCTTAACATAGAAAGGTTTTAGCATTTCAAAATATCTTTGACAAATTTTAATTTGAGGATACTTCTCTAGAAATTTACCATAAAACTATGTTTGAGTCTCATCCAAAAAATGCTTTGGATGTGGCTCACGGTTTTGACTACCAATTCTCCTTCTTATCACATCCCTTTGATTCAGAGATACCCTTGTGTAATTCTTCCAAAAGTCTTCAATTAGTGATCTCAATGCTTCAGCAATTGGTTTATCTTTTCATGGTAGTCTCCCCAAGAACGCCCATAATTCATTGGCATTAGTGTCCTCAATTCTTTGGCATCTTCCAATGGCTCTTGATAAAGTTTTCCTATTAATTCTCAATTCTTGACTTGTCTTTCTAATGAGATGAGCTTTCCTTGTTTGACTACTTACTATAGTCGATGTAATCACACGTCATGTTGCATTACTATCTTTTGTGCGTGAGGTGTTACCCACACTCTCATACGCACTCATTAGATTCTTGACAATAGATTTTTCACTTGAAGCCTCTGATGTTCTCAACCCAAGAATCTTCATGATAGACCTATACTTTATACTTCGCATCATTTCAATGAATAGTTGACATCTTGCAGTCTCATTTAACTTTTCAAAGAACAATCTCCAAATCTTATTAGCATATCTTCTACAAGTGCGTTTTGGAATCTTACCTTCCATTGGCTGCAAAATATTCTCATCAATATCAATCAAATACTTTGGCTTTCTATGCAAAATTCTAGGTGGTGTCAAGTTAGGTAAATTCATCTCAACATTAGGAATTTCATCAATATTTAAATGAGATGGGTTAGATGGCATACCTTCGATCGAAGATGGAATAGATGACATACCTTGAGGTTGAGATGGGAACGATGGCGTACCTCCTTCATCACATGTGAGTGATGATGTACTCTCAACTTGAGATGTGGTAGATGGTGTCCCTACATGTTGACTTGCGGTAAAGGATGTGTCTCCAACTATGGTATTCAAATCTCTCGTACCATGAAGTTTTTGCATTCGTTCTCTTTGTGCCACAAATACCATATCTCTTTGTGATGGTTGTGGTTCCTCTTCAATTGGTATGTCTTCATTTATCGTGTCCAATTTCCTCTTCTCACGAAGTTCCCTCATAGCCATTGCTTTCTTTGCATTCTTAGCTTCTATCTCTTCTTGTGTTGGTTTAATTCTTGATCGTTTCCTCGGCATGATGGAGAATTTGTCTATAGCATGATAAAGAGACCAATATTAGTTCCTAAGAAATGAATACATGATAATAGTGGGATTGTATTTTTTTTATGTTGTAAGGATTTATTCTTGTATAGTTTGACATCATGGTATGAACTAAGGTTTGTTTATTACACATAATTATTAAAGAGCCCAAGTGTAGAAAATATACATGGCATCATGTGAGATTGTAGGTTGCTTTCTTGATTGGGAATGTGTCTATTTTAAACATGTATGATAAAGCATGATAAAGTAATTCAATCTGAAATAAGGAAAATGTAAAGAACATGCATGTAAAGACTTGACATACCTAAAAAATGAAGATTTGAATGGAGAGAGTACCCAATTATGTAGTGTTTTTATCTTCTTGCATCAAACTCCTCAACAATTTGAGTTTTTCACCACTTGCTTCCTTTTCAATGTTAAATTCTTAAAATTGAATCACAATTAACATTGCAATACTACAAAAATTGAAACTTGAATAGATATATATCAAACTTGGTTTGAAAACTATGTTATTTCTTCCTTCTCAAGTTGGCAAAGCAGAAAAGGTGGTGGAAAGATCATGCAAAGGTGGTACAATGTGTCAAATGTGCATGTGAACTTCCCAATAGCATGAAAGCACTTCTTTTTTGTCAGAGCACGCGCAGAATCAGTAAGAAAACAGAACATGTGGGCCTGGATCACGGGGGTAACCACTTTTTTACCATTTCAATAGAAATACAAAATGCGAGCGCATTATAACGTGAGAGTGTTATAACGCGCTTGCGCTATAACGTGCTCGCATTTTGTCCTGCTATAGATCCCTAATCCCTAAACCCTCAACTCTGATCCCTTGACCCTCAACCCTCAATGTCAAATCCTAATCCCTCAACCCTCAACCCTATCCCTAAACCCTCAACCCTCAATGTCAAATCCTAATCCCTTAACCCTATCCCTAAACCCTCAACCCTCAACATCAAATCCTAATCCCTCAACACTAATCCGTCAACCCTCCAACCCTATCCCTAATCCTTACAACCCTCAACCCTAATCCCTCAACCCTTAACTCTGATCCATCAACCCTCAACACTATACCTTAAACCCTAATCCCTTCAACCTCAACCCTATCCCTAAACCCTTGACCCTCAAACCTCAGCCCTCGACGTCAAACCCTAATCCCTCAACCCTTAACTCTGATCCCTCATCTCTCAACCCTAACCCTAAACCCTCAACCCTCAACATCAAACCCTAATCCCTCAACCCTCAACCCTAATATGTCATCCGTCATCCCTCAACTCTAATCCCTCATTCCTAAACCCTAAACACTATCCCTATTCCAAGACCCTCAACAGGCTCGATACTATACCTTAAACCCTAATCCCTTTACCATCGACACTCTTATTTAACCCTAATCCCTTGACCATTAACCCTATCCCTCAACGTCAACCCTCAACCCTCAACCCTCAACTCTCAACATTAAACCCTAATTCATCAACCCTAAACCCTAATCCCTCAAACCTAAACCCTATCCCTAAACCATCAACCCTCAACACTATACCTTAAACCCTAATCCCTCAACCCTCAACCCTAAACCTTATCCCTAAACCCTAATCCCTCAACCCTCAACCCTAATCCCTCATCCCTCAACTCTAATCCCTCATCCCTAAACCCTAAATGCTATCCCTATTCCTAAACCCTCAACAGACTCGATACTATACCTTAAACTCTAATCCCTTGTCCCTAAACCCTCCAACCCTATCCCTAATCCTTATACCCTCCACACTCTACTTTAACCCTAATTCCTCGACCCTCAACCCTATCCCTAAACCCTTGACCCTCGAACCTCAACCCTCAACCCTCAACATCAAACCCTAATCCCTCAACCCTTAACTCTCATCCCTCAACCTTCAACCCTAATCCTAAACCCTAAACCCTCAATGCCAAATTCTAATCCCTCAACCCTTCACTCTAATCCCTCAACCCTAAACCCTATCCCTAAACCCTCAACACTATACCTTAAACCCTAATCCCTCAACCCTAACCCTAAACCTTGTCCCTAAACCCTAATCCCTCAACCCTCAACCCTAATCTGTCATCCATCATCCCTCAACTCTAATCCCTCATTCCTAAAACCTAACGCTAGCCCTATTCCTAGACCCTCAACATGCTCGATACTATACCTTAAACCCTAATCCCTCTACCATCAACTCTCCTATTTAACCCTAATCCCTTGACCATTAACCCTATCCCTCAACCTAAACCCTCAACCCTCAACTCTCAACATAAAACCCTAATTCATCAACCCTAAACCCTAATCCCTCAAACCTAAACCCTATCCCTAAACCATCAACCCTCAACGCTAAACCTTAAACCCTAATCCCTCAACCCTCAACCCTAAACCTTATCCCTAAACCCTAATCCCTCAACCCTCAACCCTAATCCCTCATCCCTCAACTCTAATCCCTCATCCCTAAACCCTAAATGCTATCCCTATTCCTAAACCCTTAACAGACTCGATACTATACCTTAAACTCTAATCCCTTATCCCTAAACCCTCCAACCCTATCCCTAATCCTTATACCCTCCACACTCTACTTTAACCCTAATTCCTTGACCCTCAACCCTATCCCTAAACCCTTGACCATCGAACCTCAACCCTCAACCCTCAACATCAAACCCTAATCCCTCAACCCTTAACTCTAATCCCTCGACCTTCAACCCTGATCCTAAACCCTAAACCCTCAACGCCAAATTCTAATCCCTCAACCCTTCACTCTAATCCCTCAACCCTAAACCATATCCCTAAACCCTCAACACTATACCTTAAACCCTAATCCCTCAACCCTTACCCTAAACCTTGTCCCTAAACCCTAATCCCTCAACCCTCAACCCTAATCTGTCATCCATCATCCCTCAACTCTAATCCCTCATTCCTAAACCCTAAATGCTATCCCTATTCCTAGACCCTCAACAGGCTCGATACTATACCTTAAACCCTAATCCCTCTACCATCGACACTCTTATTTAACCCTAATCCCTTAACCATTAACCCTATCCCTCAACCTCAACCCTCAACCCTCAACCCTCAACTCTCAACATTAAACCCTAATTCATCAACCCTAAACCCTAATCCCTCAAACCTAAACCCTATCCCTAAACCATCAACCCTCAACACTATACCTTAAACCCTAATCCCTCAACCCTCAACCCTAAACCTTATCCCTAAACCCTAATCCCTCAACCCTCAACCCTCAACCTTATCCCTAAACCCTAATCCCTCAACCCTCAACCCTAATCCCTCATCCCTCAACTCTAATCCCTCATCCCTAAACCCTAAATGCTATCCCTATTCCTAAACCCTCAACAAACTCGATACTATACCTTAAACTCTAATCCCTTATCCCTAAACCCTCCAACCCTATCCTTAATCCTTATACCCTCCACACTCTATGTTAACCCTAATTCTTCAACCCTCAACCCTATCCCTAAACCCTTGACCCTCGAACCTCAACCCTCAACCCTCAACATCAAACCCTAATCCCTCAACCCTTAACTCTCATCCCTCGACCTTCAACCCTAATCCTAAACCCTAAACCCTCAACGCCAAATTCTAATCCCTCAACCCTTCACTCTAATCCCTCAACCCTAAACCCTATCCCTAAACCCTAACCCTAAACCTTGTCCCTAAACCCTAATCCCTCAACCCTCAACCCTAATCTATCATACGTCATCCCTCAACTCTAATCCCTCATTCCTAAACCCTAAACGCTATCCCTATTCCTAGACCCTCAACAGGCTCGATACTATACCTTAAACCCTAATCCCTCTACCATCGACACTCTTATTTAACCCTAATCCCTTGACCATTAATCCTATCCCTCAACCTCAACCCTCAACCCTCAACCCTCAACTCTCAACATTAAACCCTAATTCATCAACCCTAAACCCTAATCCCTCAAACCTAAACCCTATCCCTAAACCATCAACCCTCAACACTATACCTTAAACCCTAATCCCTTAACCCTCAACCCTAAACCCTAATCCCTCAACCCTCAACCCTAATCCCTCATCCCTCAACTCTAATCCCTCATCCCTAAACCCTCAACAGACTTGATACTATACCTTAAACTCTAATCCCTTATCCCTAAACCCTCCAACCCTATCCCTAATCCTTACACCCTCCACACTCTACTTTAACCCTAATCCCTTCAACCTCAACCCTATCCCTAAACCCTTGACCCTCAAACCTCAACCCTCAACCCTCGACGTCAAACCCTATTCCCTCAACCCTTAACTCTAATCCCTCATCTCTCAACCCTAACCCTAAACCCTAAACCCTCAACCCTCAACGTCAAATCCTAATCCCTCAACCCTAAACCCTATCCCTAAACCCTCAACACTATACCTTAAACCCTAATCCCTCAGCCCCCAACCCTAAACCTTATCCCTAAACCCTAATCCCTCAACCCTCAACCCTAATCTATCATCCCTCAACTCTAATCCTTCATCCCTAAACCCTAAATGCTATCCCTATTCCTACACCCTCAACAGAATCGATACTATACCTTAAACCCTAATCCCTTATCCCTAAACCCTCCAACCCTATCCCTAATCCTTATACCCTCCACACTCTACTTTAACCCTAATTCCTCGACCCTCAACCCTATCCCTAAACCCTTGACCCTCGAACCTCAACCCTCAACCCTCAACATCAAACCCTAATCCCTCAACCCTTAACTCTGATCCCTCGACCCTCAACACTATACCTTAAACCCTAATCCATATTCCTCAACCCTTAACCCTTAAAACTTAAACCCTATCCCTACACCCTCAACACTTGACACTATATCTTAAGCCTTAAACCCTCATCCCTAAAGCCTCAACCCTCAATCCTTAAACCTTCAACCCTAAACCCTATCCCTAATCCCTCTACCCTCGACACTCTAACCCTAACCTCGACATTAAATGCTAATCCGTCAACCCTAAACCCTAATCCTAAACCCTCAACCCTCAACCCTCAACACTATACCTTAAACCCTAATCCATCAACCCTCAACCCTAAACCTTATCCCTAAACCCTAATCCCTCAACCCTCAACCCTAATCCATCATCCCTCAACTATAATCCCTCATCCCTAATCCCTAAATGCTATCCCTATTCCTAAACTCTCAACAGACTCGATACTATACCTTAAACCCTAATCCCTTATCCCTAAACCCTCCAACCCTATCCCTAATCCTTACACCCTCCACACTCTACTTTAACCCTAATCCCTCGACCCTAAACCCTATCCCTAAACCCTTGACCCTTGAACCTCAACCCTCAACCCTTAATGTCAAACCCTAATCCCTCAACCCTTAACTTTGATCCCTCGACCCTCAACCGTAATCTGTCATCTCTCATCCCTAAACCTTAAACGCTATCCCTATTCCTAGACCCTCAACGGGCTCAATACTATACCTTAAATGCTAATCCCTTATTCGTAAACCCTCCAACTCTATCCCTTATGCCTTAACCCTCATGATTAATAGCCTTGAACGTAAAAAAATTTGAGTGGGACATAACGCGAGCACGTTATAACGCGCTCGTGTTATGTCAAACATGACAAAAGATAGACTTGCGGGAAAGAAAAATGCAAGGCAAAACATAACGCGAGCGCGTTATAACGCTCTCGCGTTATTTCTTGCTTTGGGAATCCCAAGCCTTGGGCTTGGGATTTGCTTTGGATTTCCAACCCAAAGGCTTGGAGTGCCTTATGAACAGTCACAGACGTGTTTTTCTATATTCTTCAAAATTTCACATAATTTCGTTTGTGCTAACCCTCAGATTTGCACGTGTTTCAAGGTTGAACAAATCGAACACATGGGTAATGTTAGGCTTTCTCTTAGCTATTTGACAATGTGATTTTTTTCACATTTTAACGATGTTAAGCCTTTCATCTTTAATTTCTTTTGTTTGTGTGTCTGTTTTTAGGCAAAAACCATTGTTTGGTCTTTTTTCATTGTAAAATAACTATTCATTCAAATTTCAAAAAAATTACATATTTAGAAACTAGACTCCATTCTACAAATATTAAAAAATAAAAAAATTATTTTTAGTTAGTTTTCAAAATTTATAGGGGTAGCACAACCAAAATTATATTTTTTAGGATGTGTCCACTTTAAAAATTAGTAAAAAATCAAATATTCATCAAAAAATTATCAGAAAAATCGGGCATAAACTACATGCTATTAGCTAATTTCTCACTGAAGTGATTTTAAAAATACCAAAAAAAAGTTGACCTTTTGAGGGAGCCACAAAACATGCTATGTTATGTTTTTTTGACAGAAACAACACCAATTTCTGTGGCTCCCTCTTTTGAACCCCTTAATCTATGCCATTTTCAAAACAAAATAGTAGTTTAGAAAGTAGACTCGGAGCACTACGAACATTGTTTTGGTTGCATCTCCAAATTTTGAGTGTAACTATGCTCAATTTCTCATCCAAGGCCAGTATTTCCTGATTTCAGAAAAAAAGTGGCCACTTAAGACCCCTTTTTGGCCCCCCATCTTCTTGCACTTACCCTCTTTCATTTTCCCAGTTCAGTTTAGGTAGTTCAGTCAGAAGCAGTTTTAGCTTGTGGTCCAGTTTTGGCATTTCACACCTTGCAGATCTAGACTTAGCATCTACATTCATCTACCTACATCATATCAAGAATTTAGAGCATTTAGATCAGTTACCAGAAAGATATACTATCAGAAGATCAATTGTTTTCTCAGAATAGAGCATCCTGGTAGTCTTAGACAACCAGCTAAAGGCGAAGGCTTGAGAATTGTTCCTTGACTTGCTGATCTCAATGACACATCATTCAATGTCCTTTGGTTTGTGGCTGACCTCCCCAAGGGTCCACACATTGTTTCATTCATTTGATGAAGTGTTCTATGCATTTAGGTCTGACCTATCTGTGAACATGTTACAACTCTTCATTGGAGTTTGTGACCTTCCTTAGTCAACGCGGAGGAATCTATTGATCTAGAAATACTATATATTGAAGTAATAGATCCTTAAGAAAGTAGTGGGGAAGTTATCAAGTTCTCATTATTTAGAAGATTGATAGTTTGAATTCTTGTGAAGGAGCTTCAAAGATTTATCTTGCGCATGTATGTAGTCAGGCCTATGAACCCTAATTGTAAGCCCACATGTTGCCAGCCAGATTGTATTTGAGTTCTTTGATATACTGAATGACTAAATCTACATTTGTTCCATTTCTTTGAGTTTTTTCTGTTGTGTTTACTCTTGTTGCATGATCCAGATAGTTCATTCTGTGAATCCTCCTACTGTGACTACACCAAGTGGTATCAGAGTAAAAGTTTGATTCTTTGGAGTGAATTAGTGAAGGGGATTCCATAAGATCTTGTTGTAAGTAGATCGCTGATCCGAGGTAGGTTACTTGTGTGCAACCGATCACTAATTGAGAGGCAGTTGTCACTTGTAGCCCAATCACCAAACCTGAGGTAGTTTGCACTTGATCCTAGGAAGATACCACCGCGAAGAGTTCCTCCTGTTGGTATAATGGATAATAGAATGGATGAGATGATGGAATTGATGAGAACCATGCGAATTCATTTGGATACTATTGAGGAAGATAGGCAAAGAGGATTGACACCGAGACGTAATGTTGAAAGTGATGATGAAGAAGAATTTCAATCTGCTAAACAAACTGGTGAAACCCTAGAAGGTAATGAAGAAGAAGTATCAGATTAGATAAAGATGTTGTGATCTATTTCAAAGATTGGAAAGAGACCTAGAGTTGATGTGCCAAATTATACTGGTAATTTGAACCCTAAAGAATTGATTGATTGGATAAATGACATGGAAGAATACTTTGAATATGAGGAAATTGAAGATCCAGAGAAGGTGAAATTTGCAAAGACAATTGAAAGGACATGCTGCTATATGGTGGAAAGAAGTTTAGTTAGAAAGAAACAGAAGAGGGAAAGAAAAGATTACAAAATGGGATAGGATGGTGACAAAGTTGAAAAATTAGTTTATACCTACTGACTATGAGTTGGAGTTGTTGAAAAGATTGCAAAACCTTAGACAAAAGGATAAATCTGTGAAGGAGTACACTAAAAAATTTCATAAAATAATCATAAGGATAGGACATAGTGAAGCAAGCAAGGAGAAAGTGGCTAGATACATCAATGGACTAAGATTGAACATTCAAGAAGAACTAAGATAGGTAAAGATGACATCTTTGGAAGAAGCATATCAATTTGCCCTGAAAGTTGAAGAGAAGATGAATAAGAGGCATGATCAGAGGTAGAGAGGTAAAGGAGGTAAATTTCAGAGAGAAAGAACATTTTCTGGATATGATCAACCATTTACAGAGCAGAACAAGTTTGACAACCCAGTTAAGAAGGATGATAGAGATAACAATGCTTACCGGAGAGATGACAGAAATTTCTACCAGAGAGGAAACCCTAGTGCATACCAGAATGAAGGATACAGAAGAGAAGGAAGAGGATTTGGCAAGAGAACATTCAAATATACTTGTTTCAAATGTGAAGGTGAAGGAAATAGAGCATTTGAGTGTAATCAGGGTAGTACAAGTAAGAGGACATAAAACAATGGAAGAGTAGCCTATGTTAAAGAAGAGCCTATTGAATCACCTAGTTTGGTTGGCAAACCTAAGAAAGGAGAATCATTGGTGATGAGGAGAGCACTATTTCAAGCAAAGACAAATGAGGAACCATCACAGAGGAAGAGCTTGTTCAGAACTAGATGCAAATCTGGAGGTAAGTGTTGTAAAGTTGTAATTGATAGTGGTAGTTTAGATAACCTAGTTTCAAAGGAGATGGTGACTAAGCTAAAGTTGGAAAGATTGAAACACCCTAATCCCTATCAGATAGCATGGATTCATGATGATCATAAAAAATTGGTGAGTGAACAATGTTTGGTGAAATTTCATATTGGATCTTATTAGGATGAAGTCTTGTGTGATATTATGCCTATGGATGTTTGTCATATCTTGTTGGGTAGACCTTGGCAGTATGATAGAAAAGCTATACATGATGGGAGAAAGAATACATATACTATAATAGAAAATGGAAAGAGAATTACTTTGATTCCTTTGTAAGATGATCTTAAAGATGTAGTATGTGGGAATGCTAGAATCTGTTTGGTGGATGGAAGGAAATTTCTAGTTGGTTTGAGACATGAGAATATGTGCTATGCCTTGATTCCTAAGAAGCCTGAAACATTGAAGGAGACTGAAGAAGGACAACCGGAGGAGATAAGAAAGTTGCTGACAGAATATGAAGACATCATATCAGATAATGTGCCTGAAGGATTGCCACCTATAAGGAGTATTAGTCATCACATGGATCTTGTACCGAGAGCAAGTTTGCCTAATAAAGCAACACACCAGATGACACCAGAAGAGAATGAAGAATTGAATAGACAGATACAAGAGTTATTGAGGAAAGGTTTGATTAGAGAAAGCTTGAGTCCTTGTCCAGTACCTATAGTGCTAGCACCGAAGAAGGATGGAGAATGGTGAATGTGTATTGACTCTAGAGCAATAAACAAGATCACTGTTAAGTATAGATTTCCTTTACCTAGGATGGATGATATTATGGATTGTTTGAGTGGAGCAAAAAATTTCACAAAGATAGACTTGAAGAGTGGATACCATCAGATTAGAATCAGAGAAGGTGATGAATGGAAGACTTCTTTTAAGACAAATGAACAATTGTATGAATGGTTAGTGATGCCTTTTGGATTGACAAATGCACTGAGTACTTTCATGAGATTGATGAATGAAGTTCTGAAGAAATTCTTGGGTAAGTTTGTTATTGTGTACTTGGATGATATTCTGATTTTTAGTAAGACAAAAGAAGAACATTTTTTGCATATTAGACAAGTTTTGCAGAGGTTGAGAGAAGAGAAATTGTTGATAAACATCAAGAAGTGTAGTTTCATGAAGGAAGAACTAGTATATTTGGGATTTGTGATTTCTGTGGAAGGATTGAAGATGGACCCTGAGAAAGTGAGCAATTATTGAATGGCCTACACCAAAGAGTATTGGAGAGGTTAGATCATTTCATGGATTGGCTAGTTTCTACCGGAAGTTCATTAGAAATTTTAGTTCAGTTTGTAATGCTATGACAGAGACAATGAGAGGTGACATAAAAGATTTTAAGTGGACATCTGGAGCAGATAAAAGTTTTGAATTGTTGAAGCAGAAGGTGATAGAGCAACCTGTTTTGGCATTACCAAATTTCAATAAGGTATTTCAAGTTGATTGTGATGCAAGTGGAAATGCAATTAGAGTAGTATTAATCAAGAAGGTAGACCTATAGTATATTTTAGTGAGAAGTTGAATGATGCAAGGAAAAGATACTCAGTTCATGATAATCCCAAAGCAATTAAATCATTAAATTCATTGCAAAGCTCAATAAAACCTTTCCTTTTAGATTGGTTACTATTATGTACCTAGGGATATGATATTATAATGTATTTTGGTGGATGAAGATGCTAACATGTGGCACACATCCCTTAAGTTAGTTATATTGGGTCTTATGGGTAACTTGTGTAATTAATTATATCAGGTTTTGAGTAGGGCTTCATTAGGATTGCACTCCCATTATGTAATTAGGAGGTGGTATATATATAGGAGGTCAATATCATTGTAAGGATATGTGTGGAGTATGATATTGTATTGGAAATCTCTTGGAGATATAGTGTGGAGTGGCTTCTTCCATAAGGAGTATTGTATGGTGTTACCCTACCTCAAGGGTTTATTCTATTTCCACATATATTGGATATTAGGGCATATTGGCCCACAAGCATCTCTTGTGTTATGTGAGATCTATATACTACATCATATTATTTCCACTATTATATGTTTGGATCTTATCAAGTGGTATCAGAGCATGATCTTGGTACCGTGAAGGCAAAAACTAGGCAATTTTTTTTTTTTTCTGATTTGGAGGTCATTTTAGAAGGTGCATATCTCTCAGATTTTGGTGAATTTTTTCTGATTTTTAAATGGTTTTTGAAGACCATATTAAAGTACCTATAGTCTAGATTTCAAAGCATTTAGAGCATAATTAAGCAAGTTATAGCAGAATTAGGGTTTCTTCCATTATTTTTTGGATAACGCATATCTCTCTTATTTTAGTGAATCTATGCAATATTTTTTGTGGGTTTTTCAAGATCATATTGAAGCTGCTATAGACCATATTTCAGCACAATTGGACCAGAATTAAGGGATTTATTGTAGAATTAGGGCTTTCACCATTTTCTCTCCTTGAGTTGAAATTCAATAAATTTTTTCCTACTTTCTGGAGGTTTAATCAAAGACATAGTGATACATCTTCAGTCCTGATTTGGAAGAAATTGGAGTTGTTTTCAGTAAGTTATGGAAATTTTATTATGTTTCATAAATTCGCTCTCTAGGCTGCAAATCAGGGAATTTTTCTAAAATTTTGATATTTTTGGAAAGCTCACCAAATTTTATCAAGGGTATATTAATTATGTTTTTAATTTTGAGGCTGATAACATTATGAAATAATTCAATCAAAGTCGGGTAGGATGCAAAAAATTAGAAACCCTAGTTTCAATGAGGACTCCTTATTTTGATGAAAGTGGAGATGCATTAGAATGGTGGAAGCAATTTAAAAGAGTTTATGGTCAAAGGAAACTATGGAAAACAAAGCTTAGTTTTAATTTAATGGGTGAAGCTTACAAATGGTATATAACATTGCATAAGGATATTTCTTTAGATGAACTAGAACAAGCTTTATTTGATAGATGGAGAAGAAGAATAAGAAGAAGAAGAAGAAGAAGAATATGATGATGATGATGATGATGAAAAATAAGATGAAAAAGAAGAAAAAGAAGAAGAATATGATGATGATGATGATGATGATGATGATGATGATGATGAAGCAAAAGAAGATGGAAAAGAAGAAGAAGAAGAAAAAAAAGAAGGAGAAGGAGGAGGAAGAAAAGCAATAGAAGAAAAAGAGGATACAGGTACATGCACTTTAGCTCCAAAGAAGGAAGATTCAATCCTTCAAATTCATGGATGTATTCAAAAGGAAAAAGTTATTATTTCTACAAATCCTAGCATCAAGTATAACTTCATCAATAGGGACTTAGCCAACAAGCTACAGATACAAGCAAAGTACATAAAGAATTGTCAAATATTGGGTAAGGATATTCAATTTTTTGAATATTTGAAGATCTATATGGGTAAATATGTTTTGCATTCAAAATTTCATGCTTTGGATATGGATGGATTGGATATTGTTCTTGGTTATCCTTGGTTAGAATCTTTGGGAACAATAAATATCAATGTGCAAAAGAAGTTCATGAAGATTTGGTATAGAAGGAAAAAAGTTACAGTATAGGATGTTACACATAATGAAGTCCAAAATAAAACCAAGGAAGTGCAAGTTCAAGAATCTACTAAAGATTGCATCAAGTAATTAGAGGACATTCAAGAGCAAGATGTAGAGAAAAAAGAGGAGACAAGTAATTCTCTTCATGAGACAACAAAACAAGTGGAAAAAAATGATGAAGAATCAGAGAAGGCTCCAGTGATAGCAAAGGGTGCAATATATAAGCATCCACACCATTATGAGAGGAAAGAATCATGGAGGAAACCATCATGGAGGAATGATACTACATGGAAACAACAATCCAATTACTATGGACCCACATGGAATCAAAAGAACTACTACATCAATCCATGGCATCATAGAAGTAATGGCTATTCATGGAAGCAAAGGACTTACTATGATAAGGAATGCAATCAAAGAGGTGCAACCAAATATGGATCAAGGATGGGATCTAGGTACTATCAAGATAAAACCATTGCAAAGATCAACTATGGAAGGTTGGATGAGTGGTCATGATGGAACATTCATAACAACCCGTGACAGTCTTACTATTTGGCTTCTTCTCATGTTTTGGGGATGAAACATGTCAAGGAGGGATGGCATGTTATGTACCTAGGGATATGATATTATAATGTATTTGGGTAGATGGAGATGCTAACATGTGGCACACATCCCTTAAGTTATTTATATTGGGTCTTATGGGTAACTTGTGTAATTAATTATATTAGGTGTTGAGTAGGCCTTCATTAGGATTACCCTCCCATTATGTAATTATGAGGTGGTATATATATATATATAGAAGGTGAATATCATTGTAAGGATATGTGTGGAGTATGATATTGTATTGGAGATCTCTTGGAGATATAGCGTGGAGTGGCTTCTTCCATAAGAAGTATTGTATGGTGTTACCCTACCGCAAGGGTTTATTCTATTTCCACATATATTCGATATTAGGGCATATTGGCCACAAACATCTCGTGTTATGTGAGATCTATCTATTGCATCATATTATTTCCATTATTATATGTTTGGATCTTATCAGTTACATACATTTCCATGCTTGAAAAATCTACCCTGAGCAACTTTATCTCCTCATAATCCTCTTTTTTGATGGTCAAATTCATCTTTTCTTTCTTTGATTGATCATCTACACCAAATATGCTCTCTAAGGTGATCAGTCCCTTGGGCATCTTGTTGATCTTTAGCTGGATTACTTGGTCGCCATACTACTCTTGCAATATTGATTGGTTCTTGGTAGCATACTCTACCTCATCTTGCAAAAAATTCATAATTTGTTGTTCATTTTCAAACACTTACCAACTTATGATGTTGTCAGGTATAGTAGGCCTAACAACAACCTTTATATGTTGATATAAATTCTATTTGACATTCTGAGGAATGTCCAACTATGCACCAACTGTGGCCAGTCTATCAGCATCCTTGATTTTCTGCCTGGGAACTACTTGTATATTGAAGGCATCAAATTCTTCAATTAATTCCCAGACCCTATGTTTGTATGACTTTAGCAAGTCATTCTTTGAAGAACTTATTTTTCTGAATTGGTGGATAACCAACTTGATGTCACCAAATACCTACAAATTTTTTATTCCTCTTTTTTGAGCTAGTTGTATGCCCCAAATGAAGGCTTCATACTCAACTACATTATTAGTACAGATGAACTGTAATATGAATGAACAGAAATAACTTTCCTTTTGGGGTGAAATTAATACAACCCCATCACCTATTCCATTTCTACTTCTGGGGCCATCAAAATGCATTTTCCATGTCTCACTTGAATCTACTATTGTCTTTTCAATATTGGGGATGATGGCATCCCCTTCATGGATACAATAAGTACTCATCCCTATTTCCTCTACCTAAATAAGAGTGTCAAACTAGAAATAGTTTGCCCACTCATGAAGTAATATGTTAGGGATCTCCTCCACTAGAGTGGTGGCCTCATGCCTACTGCTATTGTTGTCCTCTAACTTATGGATTGTACAATTCATATTGGTGAGATTACAGAAGTAGGGCTCTATGTGGTCATTGGCAATAGGCTCAACTTTGATAGTTAATTTGGTGCCATGCCTAGTTCTGAATAGCATGTGGGACCGGTCAGAGGATAGGTACCCACCTATTTTGGCTGTGAAGTCTCTAGATAGGCATATGCCAAAGCAAGTTGGGAGATCAATGAAAAAGATATCTTGGGAAAGATAGCAACCAGAGCATGCATACAAAGAGAGTTTTAAGTCTTTTATAACACCCATTGTATTAACAACAGTACCATCTAATTGCACTACCCCTTTGTTCACAGGCTCATACACTATACCTAACTTGTCAGCTATGGTTTTGGGCATGACAGAGGTACCTGCCCTAGAATCTATCATACAATTGTATAACAATTTGTTACAAATAATTAAGGAAACATAGAATGGAGGGGGCTTACTAATTTTTCTTGTGCTTTCTTCCTCCTTTCCTGGCTGGCACATGTTTGTTGGGATGGTGGCCTTCTCTTTTGTTGCCTCTATAGTAGGCTGGTTGAAGCTTGTCAAAGCTTCCTTCAATAAATCTCTTTGTGCTGGGATCAATAACGTATCCCACATTGGGACACTTATATTGGTTCTTTTCATCTGATTAATAGTGTTGACGGGGATTTTATTACTCTTCATTGAAGCTTTCATAACAGGGTCAACCTTCATTTGCACACCAGCCTAGGTTTGTTGTCCAACCCCAGAATGCTGGAGCAGAACTGAACTCGTCTAACTCTATTGTATCCGCTCTGACTCTGATCATTTAGAAAAATGATTTGCACATCTTGATGGAATGTTGGTTGTTGTTCTTTCATTTTCTATTGTTTGAGGCATATGGGAAGAGAACATTTGTTGTAGTGGTGTTGCAGGTATTGAGACGTCTTCAATGGCTCTTCTTTTGGCCCTTGTGTTGTGTGCAATTGGCCTCGTGCCCTGATTTACACTACAGAAATCATCCTATGTCTAATTCATCAAAGTGGAGTTGTTTTACATTTGCTCCTATCCTCCCACCATCTCCTGGATGGAACTAGCTTTCTACTCTGAAGAAACAAATTGATTTTGTGCTATCAAGGCCTAACTAAACTATTCGCTTTGGCACAAATTTTGATTATGTGGCTAATTACATGGATAACACCAATCAATATCCTAAGACAAATTGTTTTGTATGGGCACAAGGGGCCCAGATGTACTAGCAGCATTTGGATGCATAGTATTCAATGGTTTGATGTAGTTAGGTTGATTTTGTCTCTGTGTGTTACCCTGATAATATGGTTTGTTCTACTAGTAATTCTGGTTGAATGGTTGATGTGTTTGATTAGTAGGTTGGTATGTTTGATTGGCTAGATGATATGGCATGTTCTACTATGTAGGATGTCTTCTTGCCACTACTAACTCATTGCTCAATTTCTAACTAGAGCATCCTTTTCATCTTCTCTTTCCACTGTAGGTGTAATTAGAGGAGTAGTAGGGGTAACTGTGGTAGGAATTGGAGCCACAATGGGCTGGATAATAGGAGCCTCTAGAAATATAGGCATTGGTGGCCTTGGGGTGATTTTTCTAGCCTAAATCAGGTAATTCTCTGCCCTGATTGTTGTGTTGTATGCATCTGGCAGTACTGTCCCTCCCATGGATTGAATCATGCTAGCAATGTCAGGATTCAAAGATTTCAAATAGTAGATAAATGTTGTATTCAGGGAGGGATTCACTAAAAATGGGATTCTATCCCATGTCTTCTGGAATCTATAATTAAAGTCCACCATATATCCATGGGGGGCTCTCTTGATTGTAGCCAACTGCTCCATTAGTGACAGGTGGTCACTTCTGTCCTTAAAATGCTAGCACAACTTAGTGCCCAAATCATCCCATCTGTGGATGGAATTTACTTGGAGACCTCTATACCACTGTAGGGATTTTCCCTTGAAAGAAGAGGTCAGGAGTCTCACTAGCACATTGTCAGCAGTGACATTGTGGACAAACTAGACACTGGCTATATCTTGGATATGCTTAGTTGGGGTGGTGGAGTTCTCATCGGTAAAGAATGGTATAGCCTTTAAGGATGAGATGGGGATATCATCATATTGAGCTAGATCTAGTGGGCTACCCCCATTAAAAGTGACAAATAGAAGATTCCTTTCCATATTAGGAATGTTTAGGTTAATTACGAGTATACGTAGGGTTCTTCTTGAGTACTGAAACCTAACTTGAAATCTAGCTAGAGGGGGGGTGGACTGGGATCTTGATAGAGATGGTTCTACACTCCTATTTTCCCTCACAGGTGATCTAGATAACCTCCTTCTTCTGGATTCAGTAAAAGAGAGTTACATAAATTGGAAATTACCTCTAGAAGATGATCTTGTCTACACTCCAGACATGAAATATTGATTTGATCTAGACATTGGATCATTAGAGTTGCCAGGGGCTTGAATGCTTGCATAGTAGTGAATAAAACTAATAAAAGCACCAAATTATTAGCTTAGCTCCTATGTAGAGTGAAGTGTCCCACCGGGCATGCCAGAAACTATTGTCATATGAAATTGCACCCTTTTTGAAGCTCATTCAAACACTTCAATGACATAATGAGACTGATCTCAAGGTGTGGGACTCTACAAATGAGATCAAACCTCTAGAGAAGGCCGGTTCCTCTTTCTGAGCTTAAGGCTCAGAGAATTAAACTAAATCTGGTGCTAATGCTTGCAGGGGAAAAGGGTAAGAAAGATTGTTGAAATACAAGGAGGTGATGTACCGGATTAGGAATGTTCAGCTGTAACTGAATCAACAAAGTAAAAATCTCAAAACTAAGAAGAACTCACACAGACTCATAATAATTCTAACAAAGGTTAGAGAAGAAACAATGGAGATATGAAAGGGACTGTTATGTCTACAATACATAGCTCACACTAATTCAAAAGTAGACATAATGCAAGAATGATGAGAGATGCAAAATATATTAGTTTATATTAACGATTGTGGAGGTCAAATAACCATTACAAAGGAAGGAGAATTATGCAGAAGAAATAGACACAAAATAATCAATTACATTCATTGTTGAACAATCAACTGGAGGCACGAAAGGCTTATCAATAGAGCACTGCCCATCAAATCTAGTTGGTTCATGTAATTGCACTATAGAGGTCTTGTTACAAAAATTCTCTAACCTGCAATAACCCAGAAGAACATCTGACATAAATACCTTGCATTTTGACATATTTATAACAAATTTAGCACTCTACAATAGTGGTGCTAAAGCTAGTCAATCGACCTAGGACTGGCCATGCTTCTATTAAATTTCTCACCCTGAATATTTGCTAAAAACCTGCGGATTGGGACAATGGCCACGCTTCTTACAAGCTTGCAAACTATAGAAGAGATCACTTGCATGAATGGATGACATGCATATTAAAGAGGGAAGGCCTAGAGTCTTGTTTTATCCTTGAAAATCTACTTTGTAGTTGCATTTGTACTCCAGCATTGAAGAATTTTCTTGTTTCAACCACCCTCATTCAACTCTAGCCTGCAAAAATTTAATACTGGTACCTCTCCCTGAAAATGGCATGATTTAGGAAGAGGCAGGATTTTACAATACTTCAACATGTTGTACTCTTTTTCCCTTCATGACACCTCTAAATTTACCATGGGCAACACCATCAAAACCATCAAGTTCCATTTTCATGATTTTCCTCTTTATCTTACTTATTGGCAAAAATTCTACATTATGAACCTTTCTTTACTTCTCTTTTAGCTTCTTATACCTTCATTCAGTGAATCTTCAATTTCCAAAACTATTTCTAGCTATCATTCACATTATCAGCAAACTATCTTCTTCTTGAACTTTGCTTAGTTATCTCTATTTTTCTTCTATCAACAATTTGTTCTTTTCTCAAACTATGACTTTCTTGTTGGCAAAACTTGACTTTGCCAAACCATGCCCTTTTGGTAGTTTCCCTGATGTCGGTGAAGTTCTTCTACTTCGAACCTTGGGATCTTTCTCTCTAATTCACCTTTATTAGCGAAATTAGCCTTTCTTAAACTCTGCCTCCTTATCAACAAAAGTCAAATTTTCTTAACCTTGGCCCTTTAGCTCCATCTTCGCCATTATTGGAAAAATATGCTTTCCATGAACCGAGCCCCTAGTACCTTTTATCTTCATTTTGCCTTTTCAGCAAAAGTGGCCCTTTGCATAACTTTCCCTTTCCCTATGGGCACTTGCATTCATTTATCGGCTAATCACCTTGTTGGTGAATTTGAGAAATTCTGAACTAGCTGACGAGTTCCATTTTTAGCTGATTTACAGATATGCCTTTCCCTTAGCCATTTTCACCCTTATTAGTGAACTCTCCAATGTTTGAACTGATCTTTCCTTAGCCAATTTATGCTTTGTATCCCTCCTTTGTTGGGAAAATTAGGCCTTCTTGAATTGTGCTTCCCTGTCAGCAAAACCTGAATTTGTCGAACCATGTCGATTGTTTCTTCTTTTCGTCCTTTATCGACAAAAGTTGCTTGTCGGTGAACTCTCGTCGATCCGAACTATTTCATTGGTTCATCCTCCTCCTGCCAAAAGGGAAACTTTCTTTCTATAACTTAGTCAATTTTGCCCTCAATTTTTCCTTATCAGCAAAATCATCAAATCCTCACTAGTAGAATTTGGGCAAATAAATGACTACGTGACTAAAACGTTTAGTCATGACAACTAAAAATGACTAAATTCTAGAGCTTTTTTGCAACACAACTTTAAATGACTAATTTGATCGTCAGGTAAAATTATAGCTATAAATGACTAAATAATTAATCACACAAATAAACAAATAAATTAAAGTGGGTAATTAAAAAAAATATGGGCGCCAAAAGTGAAAGGATGGGCACCAAAAGTGAAAAGGATGGGCACCAAAAGTGAAATTCATTTCACTAAAATACGATGAATATGAAGAGGGCTCGTCTAAACCCTTTGTTGTTGGTGCAGCTATTGATGCTAGTCCACCATTCAATACCTCTTTTCAAGCTTCTACTCATGAGCTATCATAATCAGACAATGAAAGGATAGTTGTGAGAGTTGGTTGCTCAATTCATGATTCATTTGCTCCAAGCTTGGCTAGGGTCGGTCAGCAAATCTCTATTGTTAGTAATGGTAGACCGCAACACCGCACTGTTCTTAGGGTTTATTTGCAAGAATGCAAGTGAGTTACCATGTTTGGGGATGATATTGATTATCTTGAGGGGAGGCTGTGAGCGACGAGATTTTGCAGAGCCGAGTGGCGCAACTTGTTTTACTTAGTGAACCAAAAAAGATAGGCTACCATGGTATTTTTATTCTCTTCATTCCTTCTTTCATCACATTTCTACAAAATTTATCTCATCTTTTCACATAATAGATTTGCATTATGGTTTAGGGCTTAGGGTTTATATATTTTCTCACCTTATATTTCTTTCAAAGAATCTTTCTCTTCTAAATGAAACAATCAACTGTGTAACAAAGAATGAAGTTGTGGAAGACCTCTGAGAGATTACTACCACCAGATCTTTAATATCCATAGCGATTCTATAGGTCACGTAAGATGCCCACAACTCTCATTCGAAACACAAAGTTAGAAACCCTAAGAAAAATGTATGATAACTCTATTGAAATTTAAGTTACCTTAAATAAGTTTTAGGGTCCATGATAATATGAGGTTTGCATTTCCCTCCCTACGCCTTGAGTCAAATGGATTTCTAGTTTATTTTAATCATGTCTTTGAAATGAGGCCTATTTTTTTGAATTGTAGGTGGGGGATATATGGTTATCAAGTATGTTTTGGGCTTTCTTTTTTTCCCTTAAGCTTTATGTGCAAATGGACTCCAGATTTGTTTTGGTTTGTTATGGAAATTATTAAAATTATTTCTAGGTAATATTGTGACAACTTCTAAATAATTCATTCTCCTAAAATTAAATCTTTTCCCCAAGTTTTTATTATTTTTAAGTTTCATTATGATCTGGAACAGACGAGTTTTAAATATGTATGGCTATCTTTTGGTTTAGGAGTTTATAACATTGTTATTTTTCTTTTGGTCAAGATCTAATGGTTCAAGTATTAGTATTTCTTTTTCTAAACAATAATCAGAGTGCCATGAAATAGGCTACAAATGAATGCGCTAATAAGAAACCTGTAAAGCAACATATTATAATTGTAATGATAGAATATATTAATTCATAAACTTGCAAGTTCTATATAGAATCTAGAAGGTTGGACATATGCCTCAAGAAATGAAAAAACATGAACTACAAAACAAGAGATCTATTTTATGAGTAGCCATATAACATATTTATAGCTAATCTAGGTTTAGAGGATAAAGATAGGATGGATGATTACAAGAAGAGCTATAGTTTGTCCTTTGTCAGTTTAAATTCATAATTTGTCATTTTCTACCATTATTTAGTTATTAGTGTCAAAGGTTGTGCTATCACTATTAGTGTTTGCTAGTACTGTGTAATGGGAATTAGACTTTGCAGTTTTGACCATGAGTGCCAGGAAGCATGATGAAGCCAACACTGTCTATCACATGATGTTTGGTGAACCCATAGGATGGAACACATTGATCGAACTTAGATTCTCTTGGATAAAAAAGGATTTTCAAATGTAAAATACATAATAGTAAAACTAGCCTTTTCCCCTCTATATACACCAAACCTATCTACAAACCAATATACGACACAACCATGTTTCCATGGACATAGTCAATCATGTACCAGGCTCTAGATCATAGTAAGATGCTAACAGAGGATCATAAGCATAGCTTCAATTGTGTTTTTTAAGATAATGCATTCAAGGTTTTAAAGTGTGCTATTAGTATTAAATGAAATATGTAGTGATAAATTGGTTCTGTCTTTCACATCCCCAATATTTGATGAGAAAATGTTTTCAATCTTGGCATAGTAGTTTCTGACCCATGACAATAGAAAGCTCATCCAGTGCTAAGTATATATTCTTCTCCATTTAATGAGACACTGATACTTATGTTCATTTATATTTAGCATTTGATCTTATTGAAATGCATGAGACGAGTTCTAAGCAATTTATTTTACATTCTTCAATTTTCATGTTTTCAGGCTGGGAGTTATGTGACAGATGAAGTCTGCCATTCTCTTATTGTTGTAATAAGTAATGCTATGGACCTTTAGGGATATACTGTGAGGTCCCTTTATCGAGCATCACAGCGTCAGAATGAACATGTGAGAGATTCCATTCATTCTTCCATCTAAATATCAAAGAAGATCTCATGTCTACTAATTTTTATAACTGTGTGAAGGATGAACAACCAGTAGAGGAAAGTGCCTTGGTTGTTCAGGTTGAGAAAGTTAAGGATGAATGGATTATTGATAGCGGATGCTCACATCACATGACTGATGACAAAAGTAAGTTTGTAAGTTTGGAAAAGTATAATGGAGGACTAGTTAGGTTTGGAGATAATGCAACTGGTAAGATTTGTGGAAAATAATCTATTTCATTTGATGGAAAGCATAATACTAACAATGTTCTATATGTGAAGGATTTGAAGCATAACCTTCTGAGTGTTGATCAAATGTGTGACAAAGGATATGATCTGAGATTCAAAGATAATGGGTGCAAGATCATGGAAAGTTCTGGAACTATGATTGCTACCGATAAGAAGACAAAAGGTAACATCTATCAATTGAAAGGAACTAATGATTATTATTTATTAGCTTAGGTAGATGAAAGTTGGTTGTGGCATAGAAGGATGTGTCATATAAACTTTGATATTCTGGTAAAGATAAGCTCAAGTTATACTATGAGGGATTTACCAAAACTTGTGAAACCCTCCAATCAATTTCTAAGGAATGTCAGATGGGAAAGCAGATAAAGACAAGTTTCAAGAGCAAAGAAAATTTTTCTATAGGTTTGCTAGATCTAGTGCGTATAGATCTCTATGGTCCTACAAGGGTGAGAAGTCTACAAGGTGATAGGTACTTCATGTTGCTTATTGATGATTATTCTAGAATGACTTGGGTTACCTTTGTAAGAGATAAATCAGAAGCCCTAGAGAATTTCAAATCTTTCAAGGCAATGGTTGAGAATGAAATAGATTTGAAGATCAAATGCTTGAGGTATGATAGAGGAGGTGAGTTCACATGAAATAAATTAAACATTTTTTTGTGAAGAGCATGGGATAAAGAGACAACTATTTGCACCTAGGACTCCTCAGCAAAATGGAGTTGTGGAAAGGAAGAATAGGATAGTTCAGGAGGCTTCTAGGACAATGATGAAGGAAGAAGGTCTACCGAAAGTCTTTTGGAAAGAGACTATTCACAGTGTTGTCTACATTCAAAATAGAGTTCAAGTGAAAGGTAATGGTACTAAAAATCCCTATGAATTATGGTATGGAAGAATTCCTATAGTAAAATATTTCAAAGTCTTTGGAAGCAAATGTTATATCAGGAGAGATAAAGATCTAAGAAAGTTTGATGCAATATGTGATGAAGGAATCTTTCTTGGATACTCTACCAGGAGTAAGGCTTACCGGTGCTACAATAAAAGGCTCAAAAAGATTGTTGAAAGTGCAAATGTGAAGGTAGATGAAGGCAAATAAAGAATATCAGACCTGAGTTGTTATGAACTAGATGAACTTGTTGGTGGTGCCTGCATAAACATTTAGGTTTCAAGCATTTAAATATGCAGGCACCTTCCCCAAAAAAAAATCCAAAAATTTCTAAGTCTCTTGGCCCTTGCAGTTGAAAAGTGCAAAAAATTCAGTTGCATGCATGTATCTTTGTATATACATGTATGTTTGTATGTACAAGTGCATTATGCATTGGCGGGCTTGCAGAAACTTCAATCGGCTGTCAAAAATGGTGAAAAATTAGTTATGTGCATTTCGCAATGCATATCGGGCTTAAAAAAGATGCGTGTACATTGAAGAATCTATCGTAGATTCTGGTAATATTCCCTGCTTGTATATCGGGTTGCATGTATATTTTATGTTGTATGTTTAGACATACAACAGCTAGATACAAAGGAAAAAATGTATTTCTATGCATACAAGCGAGAATGTATGTCGCATATTCCAAAAAAGATTCCTTGCTTGTATGTAAAGGGGTTTGTATGTTCGCGTTTGTATATTTGGCATACAAAGGAAATGTACAAGGTAAAACATGCAAGCAGGTCAGCGGCGGTCAACATCAGTTATGGGGCCCACTAGTTGTATGTTCGCATTTCTATGTTTGGGATTGTATATTCCAAATATACAATCGAATGTGCAAGCAAATATACAAAGAAAAATGTACAAGGCCCAAACCCAGAAGGATATTATGTTGCAGTAGATGGATTTTGAAGTCCGCGGGTTGTATATCGCGTTTGTATATGCGATATACAAAGGAAATATGCATTGGATAAGATACAAGCTAGATTTCAAAGTGATTTGCAATGTGTTTCATAAATTTTGAAATATGTGGCTTGTATGTGAGGTGCATTGTATATTGAATATGCAAAGCGATTATACAAAGGTTAAGATGCACGTCAGACCCGATAACGATTCAAATTTGTTCTATAAGTATTTGGTGTACGTGGCTTGCATGTATGTGTGCTTGTATATGTGTGATATACAAAGGGTTAATATGCAAAGAAAGGGATACAAGCCAGATTTCAAAGGTTTTCAAGTCTGATTGATAAATACAGTGAAATCCACCTTATATGTATATTGTGTTTGTATATGCAAACATACAAAGCGATAGATGCAAAAAGTAGATACAAGGCGGGACCCGAAGGTGTTTTCAAGTTTGTTCTATAATAATTTGGGGTCCACCTTGTATATTAAATGGTTGTATGTATATTCTCTTGCATATACGAAGGATTTTGAAAAGCAAAAAGGGATAGTTGTATATGCATGTGGTTTTGCATATACAAAGAATTCAAAGTATGCATATACATGGCAAAAAAGATAAAATGAGAAAGGAAAGGTCAGTGATGGTTGCACGGGGTGCCTACGTGGCACATTTTCATTGGTTCTTGACTTTTTAGCGGGATTTTGAGCTGTGGATCTCAGTTGAGGAAGGAAGATCGATGACTATCTTTCAAATTGGCAGAAGCAATGGATTCCTTTGTATCTTTGGCCACATCTTGGGTGGGAAATCTTATTTTACGCCTGATGCTGCCTGTCAAGAGGAGATGCGGGTAGCTAGGCCATTAACGGTGAAGTGCAGAGGTATGGGCTGATGATTGACTGGCCAACCACCAATTTTTATGAAGAAAATCTTTAGGCGGCAGTGCACATCCTGATTTCACCTACTCCTTCCTCTTCCTCTGCATGCTACATTCATTGTTTTAAGTGCCAATCTGAAGATGTAGTGTATCTGGTGATTTTTGAAAGACCATGTACTTTTATTGCAAAGTACACATTCTTGCTATAAAAGGCAAACTGTGTCACTCATTTCAGGTTGTTGGAGACTTGGGCATTTTTGGGGGAAAAATAACGAAAGATAGAGCATTTTCCTGGCTATTTTATCTCTGTTGGAGTTTATGAGTTGCATTTGAGTGCACCTTGCATATATGTTTAGGTTCTTGTCATTTTATATGAAAAATGCATTATTGCATGTGTTTATCTATCTGTCTCCATGTGTTCTATGTATTCACTTCTTTTGAATCTGGTTGCTAAGGGCTTCTCAGATTCTAGGGTATAGATTTCTGTATCACATGCTTAATCTTCAATTTCCATTCAAGGAGTAGATTAAATTGTTTTAGGTCGAGTATGGAGAAGATTGTATGTCAGCTGGGATGTAAGTAAGTAGAGACAGTTAAATACTTATCCTTGGGTGGTGTTTGTAAGGCAAATATCAATCCTAACCCCTTGAAACTTGAATGCCAGTTGCAAGCCATTCTCTTGTATACATCTAGTTGACTCCTTACCCTGAGATAGGCATCGGTCTGCTTCTGGATTAGTAGTTATGATCCAAAACCCTCTGTCTTGCATCCAAAACATTAATTCAAATCATTCCATATTTCCAACCTGTTAGTTTGTAGGATTAGAAATAGGACCCTTGCATACTCTCATACCTCAACCAGTTAGATATGTCCAAGAACATTGGCATCCTTGTGATCTATCATGCAAATCTTGGTCCAAACATAAGAGTATTCTACCTGTTATTGTAAAGTTAAATCTTTTTGTCATTGGGTGAGTCAAGGTCAAATCTTTAGCTATAGGGATACCCCCCTTGGTGTGGCAGAACCAGAAGTGAAGGGGAGCCAGCTCACGCAACCTCCCATATCTGTTGGCTGAATCTGCCTGTACATTGGAACTGGTAAACCCTCTGTCGATTCAGACACTAACACCTATGACTATAGAAATTGAAGAGAAAGATGAGCAAGTAGATAGTGAGGATGAAGAAGAGGCTCTGAAAAGTATTGTCAAGACTCCCAAGTATGTAAGGATCAATCATTCTAAATATCAGATTATAGGTGACAAGAACAAAAGTGTGCTAACAAGAAGAAGAGTTGTAGAGGAATAGGTCAATTACTATTTGCTTTCAAAAATTGAACCAAAAAATGTGAATGAAGCATGCAATGATGAAAATTGGGTAAAAATAATGGAGGAAGAACTACTGCAGATAGAGAAGAATGAAACTTGGGAATTAGTTCCTAGACCTGCTGACAAAAATGTTATTGGAACTAAATGGGTCTTCAAAAACAAGTTGAATGAAAATGGAGTTGTAAGGAATAAAGAAAGACTTGTATGCAAAGGATATTCTCAAATTGAAGGGATAGATTTTGAAGAAATCTTTGCCCTAGTAGCTCAGATTGAAGCAATCAGAATGTTTTTGGCATTTGCAGCTCACAAATATTTTAAGGTATATTAGATGGATGTGAAATCTGCCTTCCTGAATGGTGAATTAGAAGAGGAAGTTTACATTGAGCAACCGGAGGGATTCTAATTGTCAAATCAAGGTAATATGGTATGCATGTTGAAGGAAGCATTGTATGGACTCAAACAAGATCCTAGAGCCTGGTATGCAAGATTCAATACGTATTTATTGCAATTGGGATTTAGTAAATGTACTGTAGATAGCAATCTATACTTCAAAATCAATGATGATCAAATCTTGATTGTTGAGGTCTTTGTTGATGACATTATCTTTGAAGGAAATGAAGGTATGTGCATAAGGTTTTTCGGTGAGATGAAAAGTGAATTTGAAATGTCCATGTTTGATGAAATGAATTTCTTTTTGGGTCTACAAATTAATCAATCAGTTAAAGGAATATTCATATCTCAGTCTAAGTATGTGAAAGAGTTGTTGAAGAAGTTTGGAATGGAAGACTCTAAACCGGTATGTACTCCTATGGTGACTGGTTACAAGTTGAGCAAAGCTGATGAATCACCTAAGGCTAATCAGAAAAAATACAGATCCATGATTGGAGGATTGCTTTATCTAACTCAAACCAAACTTGGTATTATGCATGTAGTCTATCTTGTTGCAAGGTTTCAAGCTGATCCAATAGAATTTCATGTGATGGCAGTTAAGAGAATTTTGAGGTATTTGAAAGGCACTCTAGATTATGGTTTGTGGTATCCAAAGGACAATGATTTCACTCTTAGTGCTTATACAAATGCAGATTGGGTCAGAGATGTTGATGATAGAAAGAGTACAAGTGGAGGTACCTTCTTCTTGGGTAATAGATTAGTCTCATGGCTAAGCAAGAAACAAGATTCAATATCTTTGTTAACTGCAAAAGTAGAGTATATTACAACAGCATGTTGTTATACTCAAGTATTAAGGATGAAGCAGACTTTGAAGGATATAAGAGTTGTGTATGAAGATCCAATTACAATCCTTTGTGAAAATATAAGTGCCATAAGCATCTCAAAGAATCCAGTGATGCACTCAAGAACAAAGAACATATCAATAAGGTATCACTTTTTGAGAGAGAAGGTGATAGAGAATGAAGTAAAGATGGAATATGTGTCCACAAAGGATTAGATTGCAGACATCTTCACTAAGCCTCTACCTAAAGATACCTTTGAGTATCTTAGAGAGAAGTTAGGGGTCATTACCTCTCCTATCTAGAACTAAGATGCATAGGAATGCATCAATCCAGTGGAGCTCAATGTGTTAGTTCTTGATCTGGATTAATGTTCTGAAGGCTACCTCTCAGGGGGGTAGCTAAGTGTTTCTGGTAAAGTAAATGGATTTGAGAAGTAGTGTGCAAGTATGTGCCCTTTGCCATTGATGTCAAAGGGGGAGAGAAATCATGTGAAAAACTTAGGGGGAGAAAGAATGCAATTGTGTAAAGAGAAAGGGGGAGAATCTTGTCTTGGTGGTCTTTTTAGTTTTTCACATCATATGTTGCAATCAATGACAAAGGGGGAGATTGTTGCAAGTATGTACCTAATTAGTGTTGTCATTGATGTCAACATATTTGTGTTGTCGTTAATGTCAATTGTGCTCTTACTTTGTTGAGGATATTGAGAAAATTAGCCTCTCCGGTGATAACAATGTGCTGGAGTAGAAACAATGCATTACATGCAAAAGAATAGTCTAGAAGAATGCTCTGCATTTCTTGAAGAATGAATATCTTTACCTATTGATTGGAAGTTATTTAGAATCTTGTCTAAAGTTATATTCCAAGTTTGAGCCTCTGGTATGAAGAATTGAGTGAGATGTGTTCACCAGAGTGAAAACCACTTTTTCTGTGTGTTTGGTGGTGATAGGGAGAAAATGTTTTGCTCCGCATTCCTCCACATTAACATTTTTTGGTATGTGGTTCTGGTAGTAAGTCTATGATGATGTCAAATGCCTTCAAGTGGAATGTTTCATGATTGGTGGCCCACAAGATATCTTTTACTCATGATAGTGGCTGGCAGTGTTATTCTTGTGCTTCAGCTTGAAGAATCTTGGTGATTATAATGTGTGGTTGTTCCTGGTGATTATAATGTACCTGTGGTGTCTCCTGATCATACTCCTACATTCGGATTGGTCTGCAAGATGTAATTCAAATCATGTATGAAGTGTGTTCTTGAGAATACTTCTGTTAGCATCAGTCTTGGCCAACTTGGTTGAATTCAGATACATCCAAAATATCAAAAGGATTTAACCATAAGGCTCACAATGTCAATGCTTTACATTAGATATTTCAAAATTTGAGTTCTAATCCAAATCATACTTAGAGATCTAGAATATTATATTCAAACCCCCAATCCTTCTTAACAAAAATTTAATCTACCCCTTATCAGATGCTAAGAAATAAGAACCAGACAATGTCCTTGACACAAAGATGAAATTAATAAGACTTTCCATTAATTCCAAATAGAGTTTCAATACAACATATGGAGACATGATAAATTAGAATTCATGTATTACATTTGTTCATTTTGATCACATACAATATTTTTGATACATAAAACTTTATCTATTTCTTTGAAAAGACACTAAACAAATCAGTCTTCCAGATCTAAGACTCAAAAACATTGAACAACCTCTATTTCAAATGAGCACATCCCTTTTATAACTGCAAGGGGTCTCTTACATCGTGGAAAAACATGCAGAAAATAAGAAAAACTGTATTTTGTTGAGGAAAACATCACTTGAAGAATCAAATTATTGCTCATAATGGGAAGGAAAACAACCTCCATTTGTCCTATCTACAACAACTTTGAGTATGGAGAATGAGCAATCATGTTTCTTGATCCTCTACTTTAGTGGTTAGACACCTGTCACAGGTCCCTAAATTATTCTCCATTCAAACCACATACCTCTAGACCCATAATGATCAATTTTTTTTCTCTACCAGATGAGAAAAAACCCCTAAAACCCTTAGCCTCTACATAAATTGTTCAAATGGGCATAAACTTGGCCAAGATGCCATGAATTTTTACTCAGTTTAAACCTACATTGTTAGATCATCCATCGGAGGAAATAAATGGTTAGCACATAGTGCAAACCATTATGTAGGACCTTTTTTGCAAATCGTGCAATGCACGACCCATTAGATCTACTCTGGGGTGAAATCAATGGTTAACTGATGGTCCATAACATACATACAGAGCATGTCCTCCAACACCTGATTCACCTGCTCTGTCTATCCATTTGTCTCAGGGTGATAAGTGGAGCTAAAGTTGAGCTGTATGCCCAACGCCTGCTGCAAAGCCTTCCAAAAGGCGGCTGAACTGAACACTAAATCCCTGTCAGAAATGATGCAACGAGGTACCCTGTGTAATCTCACAATATCATCCAAGAATACTCTCGCCACTACTGGTGGATTGTACGTCATGCGTATAGGTGAGAAATGCACCACCTTGGTCAGCTTGTCAGCTATCACCATGATGGCATCATGGTGACGCGAAGACATAGGAAGACCAACAATGAAATCCATGGAAATGGTTTCCCATTTCCACTTAGGTATCTCATGAGGGTATAAAAGACCTGCTGGATGCTGATGCTCAGCCTTGACCCTTTGGTACTCAAGGCATTGAGTAACAAACTCTGCAATATCTCATCTCATACCCGCCCAATGGTACAACTATCATAAGTCATCATGCATCTTCTTCACCCCTAGGTGTGTTGCATATGGTGCTCTATGAACCTCTGATAACACTACAATATGTAGGTCACCTACGTAGGGTAGATAGATGCACTGTTGATGATGAAGTAACCCATCTACCTCAAGTGAGTATCTTGCAAACTTTCCCACAAGGGCCTTCTATGACTGGATTTCCTATTGTACCTCAAGAAGCCATTCATCCTCAGGCAGATACTGAATAATGTGTCTTCTCAAGTCCATGCTCAGAGTCAAGGTCAGGATCTTGTGATGCCTATGACTTAATGTGTCAGCAACCACGTTCTCCTTCCCTTTGATGTAGTGGACATCAAAGTCATACTCGCAAAGAAACTCCATCCAACACCGCTGACGGGCATTCAGATTCAAATGTGTGAATATGTACTAAAGGCTGTGATGATCTAAATGAAGCTCAAAGTGATGACCCAATAAGAAATTTCTCCAACGAACTAGAGCATGAACCACTACTATGAACTCTAAGTCATGAGTGGGGTAGTTTAGCTCATGGGTCTTAAGCTTTTGTAACTCATACGCAATTGCTCTACCACACTACATAAGTATGGCTCCCAAACCCTCAAGTGATGCATCTGTGCAAACCATAAATTTCGCTGCTTGATCAGGGACTACTAAGATGGGAGCGCTAGTAAGATGCTCCTTGAGGACCCCAAAGGCCCTCTCACACTACTCAGTCCAAGAAAAAATCTTCCCTTTCTACTGAAGGGAAGTGATGGGGTGCACTATCTGAGAGAAGCCCTCAACAAATCTATGGTAATAACCATCTAACCCCATAAAACTCCTGACCTCTGTCACACTGGTGGATGTTGGCCAATCTCTGATAGCCATGATCTTCGATGGATCTACAGAGATTCCATCACCAGATAGGATGTGCTCCAAATACTGTACCTCTATCTTGAAAAATGCACACTTCACCAAGTTGCCATAAAGATCCTGCTCCCTCAAACACTGTAAAACCTGACGTAGGTGTTCCTCATGCTCCTCGATCTGCAAATAGATCAATATGTCGTCGAGGAAAATAATCATGAACCAGTCTAAGTAGGTATGGAACAACCCATTCATGAGACTCATGAACACTGTAGGAGCGTTTGTCAGATTGAAGAGAACCACAGTGAACTCATAGTGGCCATAACGAGTCTGGAAGGTGGTCTTATGAATGTTTGCCTTTGTGATGCACAACTGATGATACCTGGACTTCAAGTCAATCTTAGAGAACACCCTGGCTCCCTGCATCTGATCGAATAGATCATCAATCTTGGGTAGAGGGTAATGGTTCTTCACCATCACCTTAGTTAACTGCCTATAATCCATGCATAAATGAAGATACCCATCCTTCTTCTTCACGAAGATGACTGAAGTGCCCCAAGGTGAAATGCTTAGTTGGATGTGCTCCTTCTCAAGTAAGTCCTCAAGCTACAACTTGAGCTCTTTGAGCTCATGAGTGGTAATCTTTGAGACACTGGCTCGACACCTGACACTAAATCAATATGAAAGTCTACCTCACAATGGGGTGGCATCCCCAATAACTCTACTAGAAACACATCGGTAAACTCTCTCAAGATGGGATGGTCATCTAATGATGCCTCAGGCTCATCCTCTAATCTATCACTAATTGTGATAGTGACATCTGGCATCCCTTTCGCATGCAGTGCTTAAGCTATTGAGTGGATATCATATGAACTGTTGTGGGCTTCTGAATGCCCACTACCTCAACTGACGTGTCTAAGTAGCTAATCACCTTTCAGCGACATTCTAGCTTGGCTCGATGAGCCATAAGCCAATCCATGCCCAAAACCACACTGTAGGATGTAACGAAATGAGAGCATCTCAGAACATATTTCTAAGAACAGTGGTGTCTTCAACTGATTTAAATTCTTTCCAAATGCTTCCAAAAACACACACAACTATGCCATAAAAGTGGAAACAGACATAGAACATTTCCTACATTAACCCTTAGAGGAAAGCACAAGCAAACAATATCCAATTTTAATAGCAAAGACTTTAAACATGAAAGATAGAACAAGAACGCAGATTTACGTGGGGAAAACCCTTACGGGTAAAAAACCCCACACTCCAAATCACCGAGCCATTGTATTATTCAACAACTGAATAGTTACAATACATTTACAGGCTCATAGCCTTTACAAGAGATTAACATCTTGTTCCTTCTAAAGAATAGCTAACAATATAACCCTGCACAAAGTTCTCCAGCACTCGGTTGGTTCTTCATACTATTATCGTCCCACAAATAGCACACAGTATAGAACATGAGTCTCTCAGCTCTATTCTTTTCATCTCTCCTTAGTCCTTTTACATACAGTTAACATGCTGTGTGCAACAAATTGTATAAGACTTCATAAAAGAAGAAAACTCAGAGCTATCTCTCTATCTATGTACCGTTGAACTCACTCTCACATTGCTTTTTTTAATCCAAATGACTCAACTGTCTGAGCAACCAAAATGTTTTGGTTACGCTCACCAATCGTCGAAACAGTCATTTCTGACCATTCGCATATCCGTGAGAACCCATTTGTCCCACATGCACAAGTTCGAGTTGGACATCCAGGTTTATATACTTGATGGCTTAGTAAGACTATTGTCGGCACTTTTGCTGCTGACGACTCCAGTCTATCCCCATCGACACAGCTCAATCTATCGGCCCAACCACAACCATGCACTTCAATAGTTCCTTGTCTCACCGATACCAAGTCTTCACTCTTCGTCGGCATGAGCCACAACCATCAGCCTAGACACTTAACACAGTGCCGATAGAAGTTCTTACACTGACACCTAACTCCATCGGAGTAACACATAGCTATCAGAGTGACTTTCACAGCCTTCACCGATAGCAAGCCTCATACCGATGACAAGCCTCACCAACACTTCATTGGACAAATAGTTAATATTAGAGTGACATCCACATCCTTCGCTGATAGCGATTCTCATGCCAATGGACTTCACCAACCTTTACCACTCCATCGGGGTAACACCAAGTGATCGGAGACACAACCACAGGGTCCGCCGATGACCACCCTCATGCAGATGGACTTCTCACATTAGTAAGACCTTGGAGATTGGCATAAGACTCCAAACTCCCATCCATAGTGAAAGTCAAGCTGATGATCACTACCATCAAAGAAACATATTCGGTCGGTGTAACACTAACAAGGTCTACTGATGGAGATCAGTCAACCCGATACAAAGAACAACCCACTATGAACACCGAGATCGCTATGACTCTTGCCAATCACTGTAAATTTGAGACACATATACTCAACACTCTCCCACTTGATGAAGGATTTACAGGAAACCATCAATGCTCTAGGTCACAGAACCAAAGCTAATATTGCCACCACTACACTGTGCTCACAAGCTCCACAGAAGCTTTAACAAAACCAACTTCAAAGCTTCCAGAACACAGCCATGAAAACATCCTCCAGAAACAAGATAGAACATCAACTAGAACAACAGTTAGAAAGCTAACTACTCTCATCCAACTGAACAAAACCCACTTGACTAAAAATAGCACAGACAGCTAGTGCTAAAACATCCAATCACTCATACCTTAAAGGTATGAACATCAGTAGACTCATCCCACCTACATATACACCCATCAACTGCAAATACAAGCTCAAAGTGTGAACCAATTGAAGAAGACCAAACACATCAAGAACTCCCATTGCACGGGTAATGCAGATCTAAAAAAGATCATGGCATACAAAATCCACCAATAGCATTACATAGAAAGTGTAAATATCATGTAGTATCAAGGAAACATCCACCATGATATGCAACAATCTATAAATCAATAACTTGTACATCTCACCACTAGTCCAGAAAACTCTCAAGTTCTTCACACCCAACAATGAAAGAGATAGCAAAACAGAACCTTCATGCTATCACCCAACAACATAAGTGAAAACACATGACCACAAACTAGTGACCACTTCAGCTCTGAACAAAACCTCAAAACAATGTAATGTGAAACACACCATCAGAGAAAATAACTGAGACCAAGAGAAACACTGCACATCATATACCTATAGACAATCCTTCTACATACACCTCTGAATGCCAACTGTGTCAAGTATGATCTCCTTCAAATCACCCCAAAGTGAATAGCATAACAACACCCAAATAAACATTCAATCTCAAGAGATCAAATACAACATAAATATCATGTATCTAACATGGATGTAAGCCTCTCAGATCAAAGAAGATCAAACTAATGCATCTCCCATTTTAGGAAATCAGCCCATTAAAACCATCTCCTAACAATTCTCATCAATGTATGATATCTTTAAACTCAAATGCAAAAGGAGATAAACATGCTATCCATCTCTCACAACGAATCCTCCAGAACCATCTATGAGTAGTTCAAGATCCATATCTATGAAAGAAAGCATAAAACACCTGAGAGAAACAATGGGCGATACCTCTCAAGTAATAAACTGTCGAGCAAACCAAGAGTGGGAATGAGAATGTTCTTCCAAGATATCGAAGTCCCAAAGACTTTCTCCAAGAACAATCTCCTCTAGATCTTTTTGTTGAACTCACATTCAACCAAGGTAAAGACTTCTCAAACTTCCAGCTGCAAATTCTGATCAAGCACAACATATACAGTCTCACCTTATTCTCCATGTATCCATGAGTACCTACGAACAATCACTTCATGCTGAACTCCAACTGCATCAATACACCACTATGAAGTAATCAAGCAAATGATAAATGTACCCAAACATAGAGAAGTTACCAGACCACTGTCAAAGTTCCAATCATCTGAATCAGGACTTATCATGACATCATGATCTTACCATCTCCTTTAGGAGATTCCATGCTCTAGGTGAACATAACCAAGGTCTCTAGATCAATGTATCATACCAAAAATCAAAAGCAGAAATCATGATATGAAACAAACCAAAAACTCTAAACCAACATCACTTGTCAAAACACCACCAACACCTTAGCCAAGAATTTCATGAATCCTCCATGACTACAAGATGTTACTCATCCTCAAATAGTGCCCTTGCAAATGCGAAAGAACCCTTCTGCAGCAACAGGATCAAAGAGCTCCTCCTAGTAACATCTGCCACACTTAAAAAGACCATTCACCACTAAGTGATGAACACATAGTCAATGATAAAGCTCCCACTGAACTGTAACAATAGATCTTTCCAAGCATCCTGACCAAACATCTCTTAATCTAAAAATCTTCCAGGTCCACACATTAACATGTCCATGTGACTATAAAACCAAGTGACACCAAGATCTCCAAACCAAGGAAATAAACTATCACTGTCAATAGCTTACACAAACCTGTGTATTCAAGCTATACATGACATCATGATACACATACTACAAGTCTCCATAACCAACTATTTAGATACTCTACAACATCCATCCTCTCATCCTAAAATAGACACACCAACGTACAAGTGACCAGAGATAAGGCCAGCTAACAAATTTGCATAAACACTGAAATAATCTTGTGGATAAAGATAGTCCACATCCGAGTCATCTCACTGTAGCTTAATAGGTGATCAGCCCACGAAACTACATAACTCGTAGATCCAACCAATGTACCATGCAAATTCACTATCACACTGGAAACTGCAAAACTGAGATTTCAAGGAATAGATAAACCATGTAGACAACATGACTTAAACATCAGATTACTTACAAAACTGATTTGCCAAAAAGTCCACAACCTAAGCACCATAGTCGAGAAACCAGAAACATTACCACATAAATGCTGAGTGTCAAATCACATACTAGCACTCCCATGTAGAGAAAGCATTTCACCTCCTCACACCATGCATAGAGCATGCATGCAAAACTGCAACTATATCATCCAGCAACATCCCAAAATCCAGGGTCTAGAAATAGCTTAACTGCAGCTTCACAAAACCACAAGTTTTTCTTTTGACCGTGTAAAACCTGCAAAACCACTATGTTTGAAAAAACACCCATGCACATCCATACCCACTTCACATCTGGAAGACCCAAAAGTCTGCAACAAAACTCCATAATAGTTAAACCAGAAAAATGGATCATCATGAATATGCATAACCATAGATTTTAAGTAAATAACTATAAAACCCCTCAAATCTAATAAACATGAATCTGATTCATGCAAGTACAAAATATCCAATTAAGGAAACAATAGTTCAAGAACTTTAAGCCCACTTGTAGACCAATCCCTCAACCACCAACATGCACATGCATCCGAGAGAATCAGGCTATTACAAAAGCTCTCAGACCATCCAATGATCAACTCCATAGCCTACATGCAGTCAGGGTAACAGAAAAATATGCCTTCCAATATCAAGAACAGAACACCCAGCATAAGCACAATACTCCATGGCTGAGCAGTAACACAAGCTTCTTCATATCATCAAAGAGCCTCTCACATAGACACCCAATATGAAAGTTACTGCAGCAACACAACCGAAAACCAAACCCTATGCAACAGATTAAATACTGTCAACTAAGAGCCTTAGGCCACATCATGACCAGCTCCAGTCTCTTCAATTTCACCATCCTTCAAGCACTACTAAAATAGAAACACAAGATCAACTGCCAGACTTTCACTCAAACAAGGATCAAACAAACATACATTTCCTTCAGATTTCCTCAAGCCTGTCACACTAAGAAATCATCACAGAAGGAAAACCCAGACCTTATACACCAGGAACTCTTACTTGCAACACATGCAGCACACAAATGTACAAATGTGAGCAACTAAGCAAATCCCAGAAGAAAGCTTTGATACCACTTGTAAGGAAATGAGAGCATCTCAGAACATATTTCTAAGAACAATGGTGTCTTCGACTGATTTAAATTCTTTCCAAATGCTTCCAAAAACATGCACAACTATGCCATAAAAGTAGAAATAGACAGAACATTTCCTACATTGACCCTTAGAGGAAAGCACAAGCGAACAATATCTAGTTTCAACAACAGAGACTTTAAACATGAAAGACAGAACAAGAATGCAGATTTACGTGGGGAAAACCCTTACAGATAAAAAACCCCACACTCCAAATCACCGAGCCATTGTATTATTCAATAACCAAATAGTTACAATACATTTACAGGCTCATAGCCTTTACAGGAGATTAACATCTTGTTCCTTCTGAAGAATAGCTGACAGTATAACCCTGCACAAAGTTCTCCAGCACTCAGTTGGTTCTTCATACTGTTATCGTGCCACAAATAGCACACAGTACAGAACATGAGTCTCTCGGCTCTATTCTTTTCATCTCTCCTCAGTCCTTTTACATACAGTTAACATGCTGTGTGCAACAAACTATATAAGACTTCACAGAAGAAGAAAACTCAGAGCTATCTCTCTATCTCTATACCATTGAACTCACTCTCACATTGTGTTTTTTAATCCAAATGACTCAACCGTCTGAGCAACCAAAATGTTTCAGCTATGGTCACCAACTGTCGAAACAGTCGTTTCTGACTGTTCGCATATCTGTGAGAACCCATTTGTCCCACATGCACAAGTTTGAGTTGGACATCTAGGTTTATATACCTGACACCTTAGTAAGACTATTGTCGACACTTTTGCCGCTGACGACTCCAGTCTATCCCCATCAGCACAGCTCAAACTATCGGCCCAACCACAACCATGCACTCTGATAGTTCCTTGTCTCACCAATACCAAGTCTTCAGTCTTCGTCAGCATGAGCCACAACCATCGGCATAGACAATTAACACAGTGTCGATAGAAGTTCTTACACCGACGCCCGACTCCATTAGAGTAATGCATAGCTATCGGAGTGACTTTCACAGCCTTCACTGATAGCAAGCCTCATACCAATGACAAGCCTCGCCAACACTTCATCAGACAAATAGTTAATATCAGAGTGACATCCACATCCTTTGCCAATAGTGATTCTCATGCCGATGGGCTTCACCAACCTTTACCACTCCATCGGGGTAACACCAAGCGATCGGAGACACAACCACAGGCTCCACCGATGACCACCCTCATGCCGATGGACTTCTCACATCGATAAGACCTTGGAGATTGGCATAAGACTCTGAACTCCCGCTGATAGTGAAAGTCAAGCTGATGATCACTACCATCGGAGAAACATATGCGGTCAGTGTAACACTAACAAGGTCTGCCGATGGAGATCAGTCAACCTGATACAAAGAACAACCCAATATGAACACCGAGATCACTGTGACTCTTGCTGATCACTGTAAATCTGACACATATACTCAACATAGGATCCTAATGGCATAACCCTAAGGTCACATATTGTAGTAAAGATCCCTAAAGATATCTCACAGTCGTGGACTAAGGCATCTACTATCATCTTGGCCCCTATGGCTAACTCAACCTCCCACTTATCGCCTTGCCTAGAGGCCACCAACCTGCAACGCTCCACTAATGATGGAGATATGAAAGATTCAGTAGCGCCAGAGTCAAATAAAATAGAAATGGGGACACCCCCAAGGTCTCAATCACTAATGCCTTAAAATTAGCCTGCGGTTATCAACCGCTGCGAACATATGGTGGGGCCTACCCACATCTCCAACTGTCTGCTTTGATCCTCCTACACGAGGCTATCCCCCTACTATAGATCCCTGTGGGCACTCTCTGGCTAGATGTCCTACTCCACCACAAACATAACATGGTCCCCTAGCCTGTACCTGTATAGTGTGAGTCCTACTACTCTTCTACTGTCTAGATTGACCAATGGACCCCTGTGAACCCCTGTAAGACTGCTATGATCTCACGGGTCCCGCAGGTGGTCCCTATTGTCTCTGATCCCTATGGGCCCTGCTGCTGCCAACCTCAATTATGACACTCGTGTGCCCTCTACTGTGGCCTGGATCTCTATTGCTACTGTTGTGGAGGCCTAGGAGGTAAAGATACAGAACTAAACCCTCCTCTTATAGGTGTTGGTGGTAGTCTATGATAACTTTGCTGATGCTACTACTGCCCACGATCCTAAAACTAAGGGCATGAACTCTGCCCTTGTCCCTGTATCTCCTCAGCTATGTATGTCTTCTTGGCAGCATCACTCAATGTCTGGGGGTCTGTGATACGCACAGGCCCTACTATCCCATGGTTCAATCCTCTGATAAACTTATGAACCAAGAGTTTCTCATCATGGAGATACTCTGTATAACGAGACAACTTGGTGAACCTACCCTCATACTAAGCTATAGTAAGCCCTCTCTACTCAAGATTGTGGAACTCATCTATGTGACACTATCTATAGTGATCTGATAAATATCATGCATTGAAGCGCTCAATGAAAGTATCCCATGAGAGTGTGTCCAATGATAAACAATGCTTGCACTCCTTAATGCGCCACCAACTAGCTACTACATCTCACAATAGGTAGACTACCACACATGCCTTCGTGTTGCCCTTGTAAGGACACAATGTGAAGCTTCTATCTAAACTAATAAGCAAGGCCTTTGCCTCGGCTCCCTCTGTGGTCCTGGTGAATGTAGGTGGATTCAGCCTCAACAAATCCCTGATAGGGTCTCCTCAATCTCTGCGCCCTCGGATAGGCTCATTCGCATAAAAATCATAAGGCCTGTGAAAAATCTACACTAATCTCACTACCTCTGCATGCCTAGCATGATGTGGAGGGCTCCTGCTATGGGTCATGTATGCCGATCCAACCTCCTCCGCCATTGTATCTAGTACCTCAACATACGGCTCCACACATGGTGCCTCTTGTGGCTTGACGCGAGGCTCCACACGTGACTCTACTCATGGCTCTACCTATGGCTCCTCTCATGGATCAACACGGGGCTCAGCACGTGGCTCTATGCATGGTGCAACTACGGCCGATTGTAACCTATCCAACACTACCTGAAGCGCTTGTAATATCTATGGCCCAATATCTGGTATAGGTGGGGCCTGTGGTGTTGGTGGTACCGGCGGTGCCAGACCCTCAATTGAAGAATCACTGTGCACCTTGACGGACTTAGTATAGCGTGAACGTGCTCACCTAACTCATCGGGGAGGCATCCTACAAGAGCAAGGTATTTACAAATTAATCTAAAATGTGGAAAATATAATGTGCCCAAACAAGCCCAGTGTTTAAACCTGGCTCGGATACCAAATGTCATGCCCACATTTCCCATGCAGTCACGACACGCAACACACATGTCATGTCCACATTAGTCATGTGGTCATGACACGAACTATCAAAAACTTTTCCATGCGTCCCTAGAAACCCCCTCACACGTGTCAGCGTGCTCGATGGCAATACGCATAAGGCGTAAACATGTCAATCGATATTTGAGGTAGAGCGTCTACCTACGTAATCCCCTGCGTAATGATAGCTAACTAAGGGGTTGTACGATGCATTGAGCGTCGCTACTAGGGGTAGAATCTATTTAATTCAAAACCCTAAGTTTCCTAGTTGAGTGAAATAATTTCGACTGAATCAAAACCAAACCCTAATTCTAATGCATAAATGAAATCAAATAAAATCAACACTTCAATGATATAATGGTCGCATGAAGAAATGGAGTGATAAAATAAATGCCACAAAAATGTCATTTAAAGTAAAACCCTAAATCCCAAGAAAATTTGATAGAATAACGTGTTTTCAACATTTGAAATAAATATTTTAACAAGAAATTCCCCAAGAAATAATTAGGGCAAAAATTAATTAAATGAAGCATAAGAACTAATTTAAATAATCCCAAGGGTCAAAATAGAATTTACCACTCATCAAAATATAAATTTTGAAATTAAGTCAATGACCAAAATAAAATTCAATAATTAAGTCCTCTAATAAATATAATTGTAACAATTATATTTATTAAATAACTCAAGTTAAAACGATTAACAATAAGGTCTCACCAAGGTAACATTAAAAAAATTTATCGAAATCAGTAAATAAAATAAATAAGTCATAAATTCCTAAAATAAGGCCCACTAATAAAATAATCCCATCAATTAAAATTATTAGAGCGCCAAGGTAAAATTAAACCCAATAGTTAAAGTTATAAAATTCTGCCCTCCATATCAACTCAATAATTTGAAATGGACGACCAAGAAATTAATTACCCCTAAATAAAATTATAAAAATCTACCCAATTGATATTATCCCAACCATAACATTAATAGAAAGGGGAAAAAATATAATTCTTCCCTAAACAATAAAAAGAAATAAGGGAAGGATTAAGGAAAAACCTCCCCACTTAATCTAAGTCCCAAAAAGTGGCCATGAGAAAAATTACAAAGGGGATTTTCATCTCACGTTCAAAAGGCAAGACAAGACAAAAGAAAAAGAAAAAAACAATTTAAAATAATGAAATATCCTCACAAAAGCCCTAATCCCACTTCTATTATTCTATTAGTTTCATTACCATATGCCCTAACCCTAACTCATTTCTCTCATCATCTTTCCCTCTTCCATCTTGCTTCCATTTGATTTGTTTTCTCTATGTTTCTCCATCTTTTGTTGTAAGTAGGGTTTGCTTGTGGGAATGGCCTCCATGATACCTCCTCTCTCAGAGGTATATTACACAGGGTTAATATATATACATTTTGTCTTGATACAGAAAACAAAGATCTCATATATATATATATTACTTATGTTACAGGTATGATAGAAGGTAGGCAAATTGAATGCAGGTCAGAGGGTGTTCAAACCAAATGGGAAAGGCGGAGTCTAAGTTGTGCCATCGCCACCGCCGTGTTTATCATAAACACAAAGCTCATGCATTTTTTTTGTTTAGAGTGTAATGTGGGGGGGGGGGCAGTCCACCCCTCACCATATGGTGGGAGGTGGGTGGGGGGATCGTCCCCCCCCACTCCATTTTAAACTTCAATAGGATTGGGGCCGGTGGCTTGGCCATCGACCCCCCCCAGCAATCTTTTTTTTATATCTAAAGTTTCATTTTTTAAAAACACAATTGAAACCCTACTATGGGTCGGTCATTGGGGCCTTTATTAGGGTCTAATTTTCTTTTGATTAGAATAAACGACATACTCTTTGGTTTATATTATTTATTACAGTTTGTGAATCTATTATATATATACACACACACAAAGATATATATATATATATATATATATATATATATATATATATATATATATATATATATATATATATATATATATATATATATATATACACACACCATTTATTCGGTTCCCAATAGTGAGGTAAAATGTAATTTTAATATATATATTCACATTCATAATTTGAAATAATAACACCAGATTTGTATCATAAGACAACCAGTAATATGTATATTTTTTTTTGAAAAATAGATGAAACAAAAACTACTATTTCTTCTTTTCTTTTGATAGTAAAATAAATAGAACAGATTCTTTACTTTCAAACAACAAGATAATTTAAACAATTTTTCAAAATATACATTTCTTAAAATAAAATTTTCACATGAGAAATCTAAGCATTTTCTTTTGTTTCAAAAAAAATTATTTCAGCAGAACTATTTTATTCTCCTTTCTATTTTAGCATATCACAAAAATCAAAATGATAACATATGTTTTCTCTCTGAAATAGAGTGGCAGCAAACTGTATTTTTTTTTTCTAAACTTTCCACAACTCATAAACATAGCAGTAACATAATACACATTGTAAAAATCTCTACAAGACAAATTTCACATTTAAATTTCTTTTGCCACAACAAGTATATGAAGAGTGCAATAATTTTTGACAACAATACATTAAGGCCTCCAAGGTCATGGCTCTCAAACAGCCAATACTAATAAAGCAAATAGAACTGAAATATACTTTTCTTCAAATTTCCAAGAATCCAACAATGACCTGCAAACATAAACACAAAAGGGGGAAACCAAGGCCATGCAAATTGCCCTCCTCCCTACCATAGACCTGCTAGTGGGTCACCCCCGAGCTAGGGAGGTAGCAATCACACGGATTTTGATTTCACACCACAACAATGGTCACAAAAACAACACAAAAATCACCGAAGGATTTGCACAAAACTAAACTCATTAAAATGAGTTTTGAGGGGTAGGGGAGTGGACCCCTCGACTCAAGAGGTCACTCCAACTCAATAATCACAATACCATAAGGCCTCAAGCCAAAATAATACCTCCATAGAACTCAAAATCACCATGGCACTCTTGCCATCCAAAATACTCCCAAACACCATAGAATGCCCTCAAGGCTATAAATAGAACAACACTAGGAGGTGACCTCGAGGAGGTTCACTCTCCTCCACCCCATACGAGTTGAGCCTTTTCTCTAATGGAGATGCTCTCACCAACACCCAAACCCACACAAAGATAAAATAACACCCAACACATAAATTTTAATCACACAACAGAATAAAAATAAGCATAAGGAAATGGCTATTTCCATAGGGCTTACCTTAAGAGCCCAACAATAGAAGCACGTTTGAAGAAGAGATCCGAACTTCTCCAAGTCTCCAAGCTTCAAAAAGTTCTCCAACACTTCCCAAAACCTCTAAAAATAGAAACAAATTTCTATAAGCAAGAACCCCCAACTCCTCTCCAAGAGGAGATAAAATAGGCCTCCAAATTTGGCCCTGAGGAATGAGAAGGTGACACTTGTCACCTTCTCCTTCCTCATCCCATGCCACTTGCAAGGGAGAAGGAGTGTGAGGGTGACAAGTGTCACCCTCTAATCCATTCAAAACCTCACCTTATCCACAAGGGTTTCAAGTATCCTTATGTTGTTGAAATGATATTAGAGTGATGCAGAGGCATCCACACTAAAACCTTGACATACAGCATGTATGTCCGCAACCCTTCATCATCATCGTCATATTTCCCTTAACACTGTCAGCATCATCATATTTTCTCTCTGCCGACCGATATCCTCCTACAGACAAACCTTCGACCTTTCGCCTGTCAGCAGCATCATCATATCCGGCTATCGGCAGCATCATCACATTCGGCAAGCGCAATCATCCTCCTGACGATCACTGTTCATCTTACCGCCAACCTCTATCTTCATCATCATGATGTTCAACATCATGTTCATCAGCAGGATATAGAACATCCGGTTCCTCCCATATATCCTGATGACGACAACCTCATGCACCTTTCCTTTGATGCTTACGTCACCCCGATATCCTGATGACGATTATCCTAATGACGATGACGTCACATGCAGTTCCTTCAATATCCTGCTGCCCCGATATCCTGATGACGATTATCCTGATGACGATGACGTCACATGTAGTTCCTTCGATATCCTGCTGTTGGCCAAACTTAACATTATTGGCCCGCGATGGTTTTATCAACCCGATCTTCTACCTTATGCCGATACGCTCCTCCTCGGAAACACCTGATGATGATCACCCCAATGCACATTCACTTTATGCAATCGACTGCATCATGCTCATCTCCATCTACTCGGATGACGCCCGAAGTGACCGCAGGATATACACAGAAATATCCTGATGATGCCGTTGCGATGGATTTTCCAACCTTAGCGAATTTCGATCCACCGAACCTCCTGAAGTGACCCGATCTACTTCCTGGACAACTTTCCAGACTCTAACTACCAGCACGACCTAGCACATACCCATGCTAGGGTCCTCAACACCTTTCGACGACGATCCTGCACACCTGCATGCAAACAAACACAAAATGCAGACTAAACCCTAAACTACTGTACATAGCCATTCCACCGATTCGACGAATCAACCGGTGGAATGGATCAGTGAATCCATGAAACCACCAAAATAGCAAATCAATCACACAATGGAATCCAAACAGAGAATTGACACAACAGGATCTCTTTATTGATTTCCAAAAGATGCAATACAATACTCAGTCTCTCTCTGCAATCTAACTTCTCTGCTCAATGTCTAAAACCAACCGATCCTCATGCATAAATAGGATCTCCTGCGAGTACTACCACTCGATTCCCAGCGGCTGGGAGCTTCCAAGCAGCTGGGAGGATCCAACCGAACATACAGCATAACAGCTGTCCTAACAACCTATCTAAAAATAGTAAAGTATGGTCAACATGACCTTATTACATGCATTGGTCTTATCAGACCTTCTTGGAAACATTAACAAGACTCAAAACAACTAACTGCCTCATGGAGGCCAGCTGTCAGGTAGGTGCTCCTGCACCATACTCCCCAACAGAAAAGAACTCATGTCCCATGAGTTAGGTTGTGGAAGTCCTCCACCTTTACACTTTGCCTTGTCAGTGTTCTGACCTGTTCCAGCTTTATCCTCTACTGGCTCTTGGCTGCTCCAAGACTTCTGAACTGTAACTTGCTTTCTTGCAAGTAAATCCTCATGCCTGTTAATGTAGGGCCTTCTCTCACATACCTTGTGTTTGTTAGGTTGTCTAACCAGAACCTCTGTCTGAACTGCCTCTTGAACTTCTGCAATGTTCAACTCTATCTTCCTTTCAACCTTTATAGGACAAACAATAGTCCCAACTATGACAACATCTGTGTCATTCCTCTCAACTGGTTGCTATTTGCAAACCTATTTCTGCACCTGCTGCTGACCTCTGTCAGTCACAACTGAAACTTTCTTCAACCTGTTGTCCTTAACAACTTCTTTCCCTGCAGTGTCCTCAACTGCCTTTATGCCTACTCCTATAGGCTTCTGCACAAATTCCTTCTTTCCCACTAAAATGATTTTGGCTGCCCTCTGTGCTGCAGCATTTTCCTGTAATGGCATCAACATAATAGTCTTCCCATCTTTCTTGATGGTGTAGGTATTAGCATACCCATCATACAGTACCCTCCTATCAAATTGCCATGGTCTACCCAACAGTAGGTGACAACATTCCATGGGCAAAATGTCACACAAAACTCTATCCTGATATGCTCCAATCTGAAAATCCACATATGCCTGTTCATAGACAAAAAGTGATTGACTATCACTCACCCAAGATGCCTTGTAAGGGTGTTGATGTGGAATCCTTTCCAAATTCAGTTTATCCACCATTTCCTAAGATACCATGTTATCTGTTGAACCAGTATCAATGACAACCTTACATACTTTACCTTTGCTCTTGCATGTGGTCTTGAAAAGAGCTCTTCTTTGCATCATATCCTTTGATGCCTGCAAACTAATTCTCCTTAGCATCAATGCTTCTCCCTCCTCAGGATATCCATAACCGTCAGGAACTCTATCCCCTTGATAAGTGTTTGAACTCTGCACACTTTGCTCTACTTTCTCTTCTTGCACAAGTTGTACTCTCTTGTCATTCGTTCTATCATTTCTGGATGATGAACCTTTGCTTTCTGGACATTTGAAAAATGGATGACCAAACTCACCACAGGTGTAACACTTGCCTGAAAATGTAGTAGAACCTCTACCACTTCCAAATCTACCTCTATTACCTTTCCATCCACCTCTGAAATCAGACTGTCCCTGTCCTTTACCAGTGTCTTCTTGACCCTCATTGGTTTGCCTTGTTGTAGGGGCTAATCCTCTTCCCCTCATATTGTTTCCTCTTCCTCTCATGGACTTATCTTGTCTCCTATTCATCTTTTCTTCAATCCTGATTTCCATTTGGTAACAATCCTCCACACTCTTAGGGTTAGCTAAAACTAACTCATCCTGTATGTTCAATCTCAAACCAGCCAAGTACCTAGCCACCTTTTCTACCTCATTCTCATGATGACCAGATCTCATACTCAACTTATAAAACTCCTCAGTATATGCCTTCACATCCATTTCCTTCTGCCTTAAAAATTGCAGCTTCTTAAACATCTGAATTTCATAATCCTTAGGCAAGAATTTACCTTTGATCCTTGCTACCATCTAATCCCATGAAGTGATCTTTGACTTCCCTTGTTTCCTTCTCTCGGATTGTACATAATCCCACCATACCAAAGCATGACCTCCTAACTTGGTCTTTGCAATCTTTACCTTCTGATCCTCAGCAACATCTTCACATTCAAAGTGATTATCAAGTGCAGCAATCCAATCCAGTAACTCATCTTCATTCAAACTTCCATTATACTTGGAAACATCAACCTTTACCTTAGGTTTATCACTCTGCACTGCCTTTAACAGTTTTGCAAATCTCTGGTCTTCAGCATCTAGATCTTCAGCTACCTCTTCATACTCTTCAACAACATCTTCATCTTCTTCAGACTCACTGTCTTCCACTTCCCTCTTTTTGTTCTTTTCCAGGGCTACAAGCCTGGCTTGAAGTGCTTCAGCAAGTTCCTTCATCTTCCTCATCTCTCTGGCATGTTTTTCCTTCATCTCCTGCAATTCCCTTGCAGTACCATTACCTTTCAGAGGAATTTTGTCAACCTCTCACTCCTCTACCTCTGTCCTTTCAGTGACAGAATCAACTCTACCTCTGCCCTTTCGGTGACAGAATCAACACACAACAGCCCAGACCTTTTTCTGAGCTCTGATACCACTATGATGCAGAGGCATCCACACTAAAACCTTGACATATAGCATGTATGTCCGCAACCCTTCATCATCATCGTCATATTTCCCTTAACACTGTCAGCATCATCATATTTTCTCTCTGCCGACCGATATCCTCCTGCAGACAAACCTTCAACCTTTTGCCTGTCAGCAGCATCATCATATCCGGCTATCGGCAGCATCATCACATTCGGCAAGCGCAATCATCCTCCTGACGATCACTGTTCATCTTACCGCCAACCTCTATCTTCATCATCATGATGTTCAACATCATGTTCATCAGCAGGATATAGAACATCCGGTTCCTCCCATATATCCTGATGATGACAACCTCATGCATCTTTCCTTCGATGCTTACGTCACCCCGATATCCTGATGATGATGACGTCACATGCAGTTCCTTCAATATCCTGCTGCCCCGATATCCTGATGACGATTATCCTGATGACGATGACGTCACATGCAGTTCCTTCGATATCCTGCTGTCGGCCAAACTTAACATTATCGGCCCACGATGGTTTTATCAACCCGATCTTCTACCTTATGCCGATATGCTCCTCCTCGGCAACACCTGATGATGATCACCCCAATGCACATTCACTTTATGCAATCGACTGCATCATGCTCATCTCCATCTACTCGGATGACGCCCGAAGTGACCGCAGGATATACACAGAAATATCCTGATGATGCCGTTGCGATGGATTTTCCAACCTTAGTGAATTTCGATCTGCCGAACCTCCTAAGGTGACCCGATCTACTTCCTGGACAACTTTCCAGACTCTAACTACCAGCACGACCTAGCACATACCCATGCTAGGGTCCTCAACACCTTTCGACGACGATCCTGCACACCTGCATGCAAACAAACACAAAATGCAGACTAAACCCTAAACTACTATACATAGCCATTCCACCGATTCGATGAATCAACCGATGGAATGGATCAGTGAATCCATGAAACCACCAAAACAGCAAATCGATCACACAATGGAATCCAAACAGAGAATTGACACAACAGGATCTCTTTATTGATTTCCAAAAGATGCAATACAATACTCAGTCTCTCTTTGCAATCTAACTTCTCTGCTCAATGTCTAAAACCAACTGATCCTCATGCATAAATAGGATCTCCTGCGAGTACTACCACTCGATTCCCAGCGGCTGGGAGCTTCCAAGCGGCTGGGAGGATCCAACCGAACATACAACATAACAGCTGTCCTAACAACCTATCTAAAAATAGTAAAGTATGGTCAACATGACCTTATTACATGCATTGGTCTTATCAGACCTTCTTGGAAACATTAACAAGACTCAAAACAACTAACTGCCTCATGGAGGCCAGCTGTCAGGTAGGTACTCCTGCACCATAGAGCCTCTCGCCATTTATCCTCATGCCATTGTTATGCTACTGAAATAGTGAGCACCCAACATTCAACCTTCAAAATCATGCATACCTATGCAAGATTAAGAAGAGAAATGGAGACAAACCAACCTTAGTGTGGAGATTTGGTTTGCATTTGCTTTGTCATTTGGATTTTCATGCTACCTTGTACTTCATTGTGCTTGTTAGGGTTTGATAGTTTGTTGTTTATGATTCATACCTAATTTTTTTACCCTAGCTACAATTGGTAATCCTGATGTGAAGCTTGCAAATCTAACATTTTTATTGATTTTTTGGTGGTCAACTTGTGCAGGTGACCTCCTGGCCTCAAATGGACCTCACCAAATTGAGTCCAGGAGGCCTCATAGGTGAAAAATGACATAAAATTTGTCACATTTGGCCTCTAGAAATTTTTTGCGTTTTTCTTGAAATCTTTTTAGGGTCGCAGATCCATATGGATCCATATGGATCCGCCACCCCACCCCCCTCTACACTAACTGTGTCTCTAGTTTGATTTTACAGGCATTGGTTTGATGTTGCAGGTTTAAGGTTATTATTTTTTATTGTAGGTTTCATATCTATCAACCCAAGGCCGTAGCATACTTAACACCCCATACCAACTAGTCAAAACCCTAAAATCCATCCACCACCTACTTCAAATCCTTCGATGCTCCTATTTTGATGGCTCCACCTTTGTTTTGGTGTCACAGACTCTCTAACTCTTTGGTCATAGTCCAAATCCTCCCGTTGACTAAAAGTCCTAACCCTCTGGTGAAACCCCAAAGGCTACCTGCCTTTTCAAACACCCCCATTGCCACTGCCAAAGTCTATTGCCTCCCCTCTGAGCACTGTCGCCTCCTTCATGAAACCCTCATCCACCACCATTGTCTATTCACCATTCCGCCACCCGCATATGTTGTGACAACCCCTTCAAAAAAAACCCTAAAATTTGTGGTTGCCACCCATGAAATTTCCACTGCCTGTGTTTGAATCTCCTCCTGCTACATCCACTTTGACCTCCACCCTAACTAAAGCCTAATCATTGTGGAAGATTCCTCAAAGTCCCTAACATTCTTCGTCGTTGTTGAAGTCTGAACCGTCATCGTCTTACTACCTGAGGTCATAGTCTTTTTAGACTGGCAACACTCTTTGTAAACAATTGTGGTCTATGTCCTAGTTTGGTGACATTAACTGTGGCTGCCAAGCTTGTAACCCATGGTCATATCAGTGACTAGGAGTGGGTGAGGGTGTTCAGTCCCCCTATTTCTCTTTTATTTTTTTGTCTCCATTCCGGACTTGGTCACATGGAGGACTAAGGGCTCTAACTACCTAAACCACCCAAGTAAACTGCCAGGATCACCACCTCATGTGACCACCGAAGACATAGACCACTAGTGGTTTTGACTAACTATTGGCCTTGACCCCTTGTCTTCTACATGCCCTAATAGGGTATTTTTTCTTTTCCTCATAACTTTGTCATACAAGGTCAAAAATTCACACAAAAGGACTCCTTGGAAAGGTGACTCAACCAACTTCATTATGGTGTAGGTTTCATCAGCTGACTGTGTTCTTTTATTAGAATTTTTTTTAGTCAAAGTCAACATTAGTTTCAAACTTCAAACACATATAACTATTGCAAAATTGATCCATTTTTCATGAAATTTATTTTAAAACTAAATAGAATCTCCTAAATTTCTATTCATGACATTCATTCTGCTGTATCTATCCATCTTGATTAGATTCCTTAGATTTATTCATTTTCACATAACTCTTTCATTTGCAAGTTTACTTGTTCCTTCTTCATTTCGTGGCTTCTAGGTGATCACATGGAGCTGTAGTAGCATCTGTTGAAAACAAGGTAGATAACTGAGAGGGGGGGTGAATCAGTTATCCTTAAATTTTACTTTCTTTTCTATCTCAACATTCAATGATATATCAAAACATAAAAGCATAAGCAACCATAACAACAAAAGTGAAATTAACACACACAACACAAGGATTTTTAGTTGGAAACCCTATTAAGGGAAAAACCACGGGGTGACTAACCCAAGATTGTATTCTCTGTTAAAAGAATAAGAAGTACAAAATGGCACTTGCCAATTAAGGCTCACTACCCGAGCACACTGCTTCACAAGAGGCCCACTGCCTAAAAAAGACTCACTATCTACAAATGCTTAGAAATGATCCCAAGGTGTTTGAACTGATGAACAACATCCATACATGGAAGAATTCATTTTTGGTTAATCACTGTCCACTGATCTAGCACTGTACATTGATCTGGCACATTTCATTCTTCCTTTGCTCAATATCACTCTTCAGTCATATTCCAGATTTAGATCTTTGTTTTCACACTTCTTATATTTTTTTGCACTCCATAATACATACTATTTCCACAAGCTTGAATCCATCGAGTATATATATCTGCATCAAGGATTTCCAACAACTTCATAGTTGGTAATAAGAACACTTGAGATATTTACAAGTTTCTATTTTATCGGCTAAGTCCTTGCTTGGTTGATGATGCACATCAAAAAGTTAGATATAAAAGTCATTAATCATGTCGGCCAATAATGTATAATGCCACAAATTACTTGATCAACACCTTTCATATATCTGGATTGAAGTCTGGTACTTTGTCAGTCAGTTCTTCCTCTGTCTGCTTTGTCTGGCTAGAACCCATCACTCAGAATCTCATATCTTTTTCATGCTTTATCACTGGAGGCTAAATCTCTGGAGTACAATAGTCATGATACCCTTCTTGACTTGTCCAAGTCTGCAACATATTGAGTTACACCATTTGAGAGATCCAGACCTGATTGTTAGACCATGTTGCATACTCTGTTCTTGTCCACCAGACCAAAACAATCTTCACTCTGACTTCTGGTATAGGCATATTATGTATTGCGCATGTGTAGAAAAGACTTTGTTTCCATCAATGACAACACTTATGAAGCCACACAGTGTTTCTTGCCAGCAATCTCCCCCTTTGGCATTGATGGAAACACATAGTGAAAAATGGCTAAGTGTCGCAGTAGCTCCCCTTTGCTTGTGTTCTATTTCTTTATGCTACTTGCCAGTGCTCCCCCTTTGCTGAATTCCTCATTTTTCACTACTCTTCACTCCCCCTTTGACATCAATGGCAAAGGGTTGAATCCGCATACACAATTGTGCAAAAACTATTATATACATGGCCGCATATGTATATACAAAGCATATGTTATACTTACATATACTTAAGTATATCCGCAAAGGTTGTCTTCAACTGTACAATCTCTATGGCCCAACTCCTCTTCATTCTATCCAAAATGGAGATGTGTCCACTTAACAAAAATGCATATACTTCTGCCCTCTTCAAATTTGTTGGATTACTGGTCCGGGTTGTACTTTGAGCATCTGTTAAAGCATCATGCAATACCTCTAACTGAGGGAGGATTATTCCCCTAAGTTCACCCATTCTATCCGTCAACTTCCTCTTCTCCTTAGCCAATTTCTTTATCTCATTTATGATAACAATAGCTTGACATTCTTGTTTTACTAGAGAGATAGTAAGAGGATCAAATTTCTGAGATAGGTCTGTCAATTTTTCTTCTTGCTCTTTTATCTTCTTCTCAATGTCTTTTGTAACTCTAGGCCAAGATAAATAAAATTTATATATATCTCCTCCATCATTAAGAGCATTTTCAATGCTATTTATGCCAATATCTAAGGTTCTTCTGTCATTGTTAATTAGTCCTTGTACTTCACTAAATCTTTTTTCAAAGAACTCTTTCCGAACCTTAGTTTTTGCCAATTTTTCTAAAGATTCAAAATAAGAATTGACAGAATTAACCAAGTTTTTTAGGTTACTGGATGGAGAGGCAAATGCATACTTTTGATATGTAGGCATGATCTTCTCTAGTACACCAAATACAATATTCAATAGTTCACTATCCTCCATGTGTGATTTTAAAAGTTTCTCTTTTGCTTTGGCCAGAGCAAAAGATGCTATTTTCATTATCTAAACTGGAGAGAGGGAGTCCAAATTTAGTGGCCCTTGAATCAACTCAAGTTCATCCAGCTCCATCATTTCTTTATCCAAGAAATTTTGTACTATCTTTGCAGTGTCTCTTATTGGTGAATCAGACTTATTTCCTTTAGAGATATCAGGACTGACTAGTTTGGATAAGTCATCACCAACCTTTTCTGCTTGTTCTTCTTCTTTTACCTTATCCTCTTTCTCTTGATTCTCCTTCTCTTTTCTTCTTCCTTCTCCTTCTTCTCTAGTTCCTGGAAGATTTGTCTTGGCAATTGTGGGATCCAGAGGAGTGACATTACTAGAGTTTACTGCTTTGTGAACCTTCTCTTCCAAAACAAAGGAGTCTAAGTCCTCATATTTCTCTTCATCTATTTTCTTTAATCCTTCGACATCCTTGTTAGAGAATTCTTCATTGATTACCTTTAATCCTTCAATATCCATGGTAGAAGGTTCTTTATCTATTTCTTCTACAATAGGAAGATTAAATTTCTTCAAGGCATTCCAGAGAATTTCTTTTGTTTCATTTGCTATTTGATCAGTTTCTCCAAGCATGAGCTTATTCATTCTTGCCTTGCTCCAGAACTCATCTTTACTATCCTTAAAAACCATGTTCATTTGCTTTGAAGTGATAGGACATAGTTGTATCACTATCTGCTCCTGGATCTCCAAGTCTTTGGCCTTGGCATTCTCTTTTCTCAGCTCTAGTACTTCTTTTAGGCTCTTAGGAATTAGTGAAATTATTTCAATGAAGGCTTTGTTGTAGATGTTCAAATACCTGATAGTTGCCTCTTCAAGAATTCTCTTATCTGCATCATTGTATTCATTATAAAATTCACTCACGGGCTGTAGGTTTCCATCTACAGTGATGGCTTTGATGATGTCTTCAATTGATAGAGTGGGTTTTTCAAAAAATTCATCTGTTTTCTCTTCCTCATTTTTTCTATCAGAGGACTTCATGGATGTTCTTTTCTTCATTTTCCTGATTTCCTCATCTGATTATGTCTCTTCATCATCCTTTTGGCTCATATATGTCCTTGTGGCTTTGGTCTTCATTCTCTTTTCTCCTTTCATGGATGGCTTAACTTCTAGTTTGGTAGTCTTTGAGCTTTTAGGAGTGACAGGAGCAGAGCTCTTGGAAGATCTAGTCCAGGAGGAGGCTTGCATCGGAATGCTTTCTTTCTTTGCTTCTTGTCTTTCTTTTTCTACCTTCTCTATTTTCTCTCTATTGGCATCTACTACCTCCTTTGATATGCCAAATCTTTTGGTAAATTCTTCAACTTCCTTTCTTACTTTTCTTTTTATCTTAGGCTGCCTTAATTCAACATGTAGTTTTATGCTTAGCTCTTTAAAGGTGCCAAACCTTTCTGCTTCAGTGTCGTTAGGTTGGCTTAGCAAGTGTTGAACATGTGCCTCCAAAATGTTTTCATCAAACTCATATCCCATGGGCATTATCCACACAGTTCTTGGCTCAACTACCTCCATTAGGCTTTGATCAGTGTCAACCATGAAACAGACTGTGTCTTTGTATTTCTCAACTATTGAATGTGGTATTCTCTCTCTGGCATGCATTATGCTTTGGAAATTCTTGAAGTAACCCCAGAGAGCTGAGTTTTAGGATTGAGCATTACCAAGTCCATACATGTAATCTCTAATTTGAATTGCAACAGGTTTATCATTTTGCCAGACCCAACCCTTTGATTCAGGTAGCTCATTCATAAAGTAGAAAAATAGACATAATATTATACTGCCATATTTGAAAGAGTTTTTCTTATCTTTCTTGATCTTCTGCAAGTTTTCCATCAATTGGCTCAATAGAAGCTCACACAAATCATAATCTACATCTTCCTTCAGCATCTAATATGCAACATAGATTGTTGTACCAGACATAGAATTTTCCCTGCTTGAGTGGTAGATTTTGTAGCCAATTATCATTGAAGAAAACTTGAAATCTAGATCCGTGATGTCATCTATAGTCATTGCTCTTTTGTCAAATTTTGATCTGGTGGCTTTAGTTACCATTTGGTTCTTTACAGATTTGAGTGCGGGTAACCCACCAGTTGAATGCAGTCTGGTCACAGCCCTGATGACATCTTTGGTTATCTTGAATGGCCTCATTAGCCACATAAAATTATCATGCATCCTACTTAGAACATATCTAACCCATTCATCTTCTGTAAAAGATGGAAAATGTATGCAATGTTCAAAGTGTTTGTCCCTTAGGGTCTTGAATTCAGGTCTGAGTTCAAAATTCTCATCTATTAACTATTTTTTGATAGATGTCAAAAAATTTTGAGTCTCCAAAATCTTCAATGTTTGCATGGATATAAACCCTAATATCTATTACATGCAAGACACCGTGCGGAATACTGGAAAATACACCCATGGGATCAACTTCTAGTGACTTGTAAGGGTGTTTCTTGAATTTTGGTCTCGACCTTTCAGAGATATTAACAACCATTGGAGTAGCCATTCTAGCAAAGAAATTTAGAGAGAATTTGCAAAAGTAAAGTACATTTTCACGCGTTAGGGTTTGAAGCAGATGTTAGAGTGATCTTCTGTTTGAACTCAATCTTTAGCTTAAACTTGAGTAAACTATATGATCTCTTCTCAAATCTCTTCTTTCTTCTTTGTGAGTGTAAATGTGTAAATAATGAGTGAAAAAACCTTTTTATCCTTGCACAAAACCTAATTCCTGTTTGTAATAAATGCTCAGACTTTTAAGTCATCCAATCACCCTGCTTCTTAAGTGAGCTTTTCATGAATTGTCTTGCAGATCTTCAAACTAGTACCTTAGTGTGTTGATAACACCTAGGTACCTTAAAGACTTTCTACTAGATCCATAGATTAGAGTATTGTATTCTCAGATCATATCGGATCAATTTGTATTGATCTGTTAATACTAGATGGTTACCAGAACTAGATCTACTCTAGTGGTCATAAACCTTGTGAAATTCATGAGAACCTCTCACTTTATGACTGAAGGTTCTTTGGGGGATTTTATAAGAACCCTTTAATCCACAACATCAGATGTTCACTCAATGTGCCGAATTCAGACACTTACCAGCTGGCTAGGGGAAAAAGATTTTCTCTGTAGCTCCCCCTGAGCCAGAGCTCACTTTTTAGTTTCCAGAAGGATTATCAGCATAGGATTCTAGTGTGGATCCTTCTCCAATATTCATTGTACTCTTGTTTACCCAAATCTTGCTCATCTCCTTTTGAACTTCATCCACATTTACTTTACCTTTGCCTTTATCTTGTTTCTGATCATGTTTTAGCAGACCCCTTTCATCATGATTTCTGCTTTTGCAGAATTTGGCTATGTGATCAGATTTGTTGCAATTGTAACATACAACATTTCTTTGCTTATTTGGTTGATGTCCTTTTGATCTACACTAATTAGCCATATCCCCCATTCTATTGCATGTAAAGCATCTACCATTGAAAGAATTGTTCATTTGGATATTTCTACATTCATGACATTTGTGATCACACCTTTTGCAACTAAAACATTGACTGGAGAAGGATGAATTGTTCTGATTCATTTTATTCCTACATTAAGTTGTTTTATGACCGAATTTATTGTAATTGAAGCAATTTGCATTGAAAGATGGATATCTTTGGGCATTTGGTTGCCTTACAAGAGGTCTTCTAGGCCTGTTTCTTTAACTTCCTGATCCAAAGTTCCTTTGACCAGATCCAAAGCTTTCACCTTTATCATACCCCAAGCCACGCTTATCATCTACCCCTTTTTGACTTTCAAGAACTTCAAGTTGGGCTGAGCTTATCTTGAATTTTTCTTTGAATTCATTTGTAGATTGAAGATCTTGTTTAAGAGAATCTATCTGGTTCTCAAGTTGTTCTTCATTGTCTCTAGCTTCTTCAAGGTCAAATTCAAAATGCCTAATTATTCTGTCCATTTTGCGGTAGTCCTCTATTTTCTCCTTGAGGGATTATTTTAGATTATCTTCAGTCTTCCTCTTTTCTTCAATTTCTTGGGTGAATTTCATAACCGCTGATTCTATTTCATGTCTTATCATAATGACTTCTTTTGACAACTTCACACATAGCTTAGTTTTCTCATTCAGATTCTCATCAGTATTATTGGCTTCATTCTGATTTGCTAATATCTAGAGTAGTTCCTTTCTCTTTTTCATTGAATTACTGAGTTTTTCTTTTAGCTCATTGATGAAATCACTAGCTTCCTTAAGTCTTTCTCTCAAATTATTGACCTTAGATTGGGATTGTTCAAGATCATCTAGGGCAGACTGAAGTTGATCTTTCATACCATATGCATCCATTGAGATTCCCAGATCTTCCTCAAGCTATTAGACTTGTTCAGAGGAACTTAACTCTAATACCAATTGTTGAAAATAAGGTAGATAACTGAGAGGGGGGGTGAATCAGTTATCCTTAAATTTTACTTTCTTTTCTATCTCAACATTAAATGATATATCAAAACATAAAAGCATAAGCAACCATAAGAACATAAGTGAAATTAACACACACAACACAAGGATTTTTATGTGGAAACCCTGTTAAGGCAAAAACTATGGGGTGACTAACCCAAGATTGTATTCTCTATTAAAAGAATAAGAAGTACAAAAAGGCACTTGCTAATTAGGGCTCACTGCCTGAGCACACTGCTCACAAGAGGCCCACTACCTAAAAGAGACTTTCTATCTACAAATGCTTATAGATGATCCCAAGGTGTTTAAACTGAAGAACATCATCCATACATGCAAGAATTCAGTTACGGTTAAGCATTGTACACTGATCTGGCACATTTCATTCTTCCTTTGCTCAATATCACTCTTCAGTCATATTTTGGATTCAGATCTTTGTTTTCACACTTCTTATATTTTTTCGCACTCCATAATACATACTATTTCCACAAGCTTGAATCCATCGAGTATATATATCCACATCAAGGATTTCCAACAACTTCATAGTCGACAACAAGAACACTTGAGATATTTGTAAATTTCTATTTTGTCAGCTGAATCCTTGCTTGGTTGATGATGTGCATCAAAAATTTAGACATAGAAGTCATTAATCATGTCAGCCAATAATGTATAATGTCACAAATTGCTTAATCAACACATTTCATACATCCGGATTGAAGTTTTGTACTCTGTCGGTCAGTTCTTCTTTTGTCTGCTCTGTCTGACTGGAACCCATCAGTCAAAATCTCATATCTTTTTCATGCTTTATCATCAGAGGATAAATCTCTAAAGTACAATAGTCATGATACCCTTCTTGACTTGTCCAAGTCTGCAACTTACTGAGTTACACCATCTGAGAGATCTGGACCTGATTGTCGGACCATGTTGCATACTCTGTTCTTGTCCATCGGATCAAAACAATCTTCACTCTGACTTCTGGTAGAGGCATATTATGTATTGCAGATGTGTAGAAAATACTTTGTTTCCATCAATGACAACACTTATGAATCCACACAGTGTTTCTTTCCAACAACATCAACATCAACCACAATAGCAAATTTAAGGACAAAAATATTTGGGTGCACTCCATTCATCTTTCATCTCTTTTCATTTCATCATAATCATTGTTTGCAAACACACTTTGATTTGGGCATAAAAAGAACATTTGTTTGCTTTCACATTTGGATTTGGGCTCTAAAATAAACTCTTGCTTGCAATCGCATATCAAAATTGGGCTTAAAATGAACCATTGTCTTCATTCACACATCTTGACTTTGGGTTTAAAAATAATAAGTGTTTGCATTGCTTGGTGAATTTGAGTGAGGTTAAAGGTGTGTATGCTCTTCTCATGTGCTTCATGCAATCTTGAGAATCAAAAACACCTTTCATCTATTCAATTTCACACCACACATTTCATTTCTAAGGGAAATTAACAAGTGCAAGTGTGAATCAAGTGTGTGTGTGTATGCTCTCTCCTTGCATTGCAAGGTGATCTTGGAGATCAAAAACACCCACTTGGTTTGCTTTTGTCATACCCTTCCTAGGAGGCTTTCTTGGAGACACACCACTCCAAGGGACGACCTTAACTCTAGTGTTCTGATGGAGTATAAATAGCGAGGTGTGAATCGAAAGACACCCTCTTTGGAAGTTGAAATCTTGTCACTCTTAGCTAAGCCCCAAATAACTTTATACCTATTTTATATGAAAAGGAGGATGATGGGGTTGCTTGTTTTGGTTTGAATCCTCCTTTCCACAAAACATTCCAAGGGCTTTTCAACTGAGTGCTTCTCCTATTGAGAGGAGAGTCATCTATCAGATTAGGTTGCCACTTGGTATTCTACTAGGAAATTTAGAAGTTATCACACAATGTTGCCAATTAATGCTTTTATGCCCTTAAAACCCTAATTTAAGAAAAACAGTAATTAAATCTATGAATTACGACATATGCCATAGGAATTAGACAAAGGGCAGAGAACCTTAACTCACTATTTTTTGTAGTCCATAAAATGGAAAAGTCGGGAACAACGGTGATGGTGCCCTAGTCCAAAGTACTACTTTTTCTATGGATTCTCGATCTCCTTCCAACATGGATCTCTACTATGTCTTTAGTTTTTGGTGATTGAAATGCAGAGGACAAGGTTGATGGAACCCTAGTCTAGGAATCTCGCATAGTGTCTGCTTCTTTTCGGGTCTCGAATCTTCAATGTTTTCTTGTCTTCCCTGCAACTCCACTTTCTCCAAATCCGATACATGTAACCTGCAATCACAAGGAGTGTCAGAGGGGGTTGTTAGAGAGTCAAGCCCTAGAGAGACATTCAAGTCTTATGAACACCATTGTCAAAGAGAGAGTGTGTATCCTTGTAGGATAGAGGCAAAAATCCAAATGATAATTATGATAAAGCACAATAAATTTCACCTTGATGATGAAGCTCTCATGGAAGGAAGAGGCACTTCAATGCCATGAGGAGAAGATGTAATCCAACCTGCAAAAATAAACACAATAACAATGCTATGCTCTGCAACACAATGTTATCACAAATATATCAAGTATGCATAAAGTTCACAATCATCTTCTTGCCAAATATCTTCTAGTTTCTAAATGATAACCTAAACATGCTTGTATATACAAATATTAGGATTCCAACCAAGAATTTCATATTTGAAACTTATGATGTTGGCCTAGAGACCAAATAATGGTAACAAACCTAACATTTGAATTTAGGAAAAACCCAAAATAGGGCTAGACTAGGGCGCTAGCACCCTTGTCTACCTCTTGTCTTTGTTCAAGGATCATTAAAATAGCCCCCCTAGGTCCTATTTGTCACAAGACCCAAGGGTTTTCTCATTCGGAGTCTAAATTATCATGCAAGATGCTCTAAATGCAATCTAAAGACCAGGAGCTAAACCTTAAAAGGAAAAAGCCCCCAAGGGTGCATTTTTTTGACATAATATTGAGCCCCCACTTTAACGTATGTATTAAATGCAAGGCCAACACATGCATTAAAGTAAGGTCAACAAACACAGCAAACACGCCAAGCACAGAGAAGACATGCCAAACACATTGAAGACAATAATAGGCATGCAAAATATGGAGAAGACAGTTATAGTCACACAAAACATGGAGAATACAACATTGATGACATGCATAGCATAGAGAATACAATGAATGCAGTGATTTATTTCTTTTTGATTTTTTCATATGAAATGCATAATGCAAGTACAAGGAAAGCAAAAAAACAAATCCCAAAAAGTGTAGAGAAGTTGTTCACCACTGGTCTTGCACTTTTTGAGAATAGACACGCCAAACAAAATCCCAAGGTGTAGAGGAGTTGTTCACCACTGGTCTTACACCTTGAGAATAGATAGGCCAAATAAATCCCAAAGTGTAGAGGAGCTCATCACCACTGGTCTTGCACTTTGAGAACAAACACGCCATACACACACAAGCTGAAGACATGGTGAAAACACGATAGACAAGCGATGGAGTGAAACTATTGCTAGGTTCATCACCATCTCATGCACATTATAGGCACACACTAATGATTGGGATTCACCACAACAACTGCCAAAAACATGCTTCAGGGTTGAGTTAGTCACATAACTACTCCCCACCTCACGATGATGACTTTTGAAAATGATAGGATAATGTAATCTTCTTTGAGAAATACACCATCCCTGCCTCACAATGAGGGCTTAAGATAAAAGGATATGCTCAATATCCTACCTCTGCAGAAGGCTTAAATGATTGTGATTGATTTTTAGATTGTTCAAACATGCTTTACTATCATCTAAAGTAGAGAGCTTAACATATATATTCCCCCACCTTAAGGTGGTTGATATCACGTACCGATATCAAGCACGTTAAGGTAGGAAGAAAACACACAAGGGAACATGAGCTCTCATAAAGCCCATGCCCCCTAGAGGTGACATGTACTTTACGATCACCTAATATTCCCACAAACACATCTCTACAAGAAAAGTGTTAGTGTCCAAATAATCATGATAAATGACAATGCATATGATCAACTACATGAAGGAGCCAAGCAAGGTGATATTCATGATAAACAAAGTGCGCGAAGAAGAAGTATTGTTAAAGTGTTGTTAGCAAGATAAGATAACATCGACATCAACATCAAGATAGAAAAATCACAGAGTGATTCCACTAGCCAAGCGTCAAATAATTTGTTACAAACCCATCGTCATGTATGGACTAGGTCCATTTTTTTATTACTCGCGAAAGGGATGCTAGGTCCGCATCAGTATAATATATTTTTTGTCATCTGCTAGCTAGATGGAAACACTAGATGAAGGGAAACAATAAATTAGAGAGGAGAACAAGTGCCTTAGGGATAGTCACGTAGGAGGTTGCCCCTAATTCAAAAACTGCAACACTTTGTCTGTAATACACAACACACAAAAATGAAATTTGAGGAGAGGAGATATAGAAGAATGATGATACAAATAGAAAAAGGTCACGACAGAGGTGGTCTCCTAGTATCCTTGACCTTACAAGAGAATCAAGGGTCATCCTAGGAGGCCTAAACAACACATAGCATGTCACAGGGGAAAAATGTCATTAGAGATAAAGGGTTAGAGATACTTACCTATAGTACTATCGTACTAGATTTGAGAACTTGCAAACCTCTTGGAAAGGTACTCAATCAAGTTGTATGAAGAGCTTGAGTGGTTCTTATTAGGCTGTTGCTTTTTATCAGAGAGTCCATGTGGTACGTTCTCAACACTTCCTTGTTTATGTGAAATCTTTTGTTGCTTGTGAGGAGGAGAACCACTATTATTTCCAACTGATGATAATCATCTTTCTCATTTCCAACTTTTATTTCTCTTGTTCTATTGGTTCTGTCTCGATCGTAACGACAAGGATTGTCTTGTACTGTTTCAACCTTTTCTATTGTCATAATCTCTTGCTTTGGTTTTTCCATTAGTCTTTTTGGTATATGTTGATTCTCTCCTAATCCCTAAAGGGATAATGGAGGAGGAACTTTAGAGTAGTTACCTCTTCTTCATGGACAAGGTGATACTTGAGTATTTTCCTTATCTACTTCAATTGTAGCAATTATCTCATCATAATCTAAATAATCCTCTTCTACCTGTAGTGTGTTTTGTTCCATCAAATTGCTATCTGTATGCTTAGGAAAATGATTAGTGAAGATCTGTAAATTTTGATTCAGTGGAGCAACTGACTTATTCCCATTATCATTCACACTAGATACTTGTATAACATTTGAGTTGATGAGGTCTTGTATTTCATGCTTAAGACACATACATCGTTCAGTATCATATCCTTGTGTCTGATGATAGTGACAAAAGGCATTATCATCAAAATAAGGTCCTTGCATTCTGTTAGGATCCACTAGTTTAATTAGGGGAAGCTTCAAGAGATTATTACTCAAAGCTTGATTCATAATAGGTTGATAGGACCTAGATAACGGAGTGAACTTTCTTTGCTAATACGGTGCCTTCTTCAAATTTGTGATAGCAGACACTTGAGAAAAGTTATTCGGTCTAGTAACCTTGATGAAACTCTTATTATTCCTCTTAAAGTTGTTTTGTGATGATCCACTCTCAGATTGACCAACTTGAGCTGATGAATTTTGATTTTCATATTGACTAGAAGAAAGTTGGTAGTCAGAAAGGGCGGTACATAGGTGTTGAAAAGAGTTATACTTCATCAAGAGGATCTTATCATGGATGTTAGGTTGCAAATTTGCTATAAAAATCTTCTGAACATTGTCATATTTCATTTGATATCAAATTTGTGGATAAAGTCCTTGATATCAGCTAATAAACTCAGTCAACATCTCTTTCAGACCTTTCTTGCAATGAACTAAATCAATCAAAGAGACTTGGGGTCTAATGTTTTCTTGAAAATGCTATAGAAATTGATCAAGTAATTGTGAAAAGGAATGTATTGAATTCGGAGGCAAAGAGAAAAACCATTCCAAAGTAGTCTCTTTGAGAGATCGGAGGAAAAGCTTTGCTAACAAGTATTCTTCAAAGTAGAAATCACTATACATAGTTGTGAATGTGATAACATGAGTATTAGGATCGCCTTTTCTACCCTATTTTTCAAAGCGGAGGAGTTTCAAACTTCTCAGGCATAGGAGTTCTCAAGATTGTATAGGATGAAGGATTACGAGCATGGTAAGTCGGTATATTAGGTTGTGAAGCACTTGACAAGCTTGTCACTTTTTGTTGTAAAGAGGTCATGCCTTACAAAAGTTGATTTAGAATGGTGTCATTAGGAGATGCAGCTTGCGGTGAGGAATTGGAACCAAAGTGTGGAGGAGATTGAGCATGGGTAGTGACAAGCAGAGGTTGCAAATAATTGGATGGTGGTTGGACATAGTGATAGGTGGAAAATGGTTGAGAATAAGTGGATTGAATGGGTGGTTGAGACTGATATGAAGACACCTTAGGGGCAAGGTTTTGATAGTTGAATCTGACAACTCTGTAATTTTGTGAATTAGCGCCATTAGATACTCCAATACCAGTGGTAACATTACTACAAGCATTTGCTTTAGTTGTCAAAATATTTGATGTAAATGTAGATATTCCCGTGGTTGGTATAGGTACATATACTTGCATGTGAGATGGTGACAAAGTGTTATTTATCACTTTTGCACATTCAGTGACTGGCATAATATTGGTTTGTACAATATGTACTAAACCATGGATTGCATTAACACCATCTTGTCCTTCTTTTATCAATTCTCTTATGTTATGAATTGCATGAATATCTTCTTTAGCTATCCTCTCATTTTCCATAAATGCTTGGAATTTGGCTAACTCTTTATCAAGTTTATCTATTTGTTCATTAGATATGTGTCCTACCACCTCAATAGTATCATCAACATCATGAAAAGTTTGCTTTTCCATTGTACTTGTGATGGGTCTAGTATCTTGTAACATTTGTGTCTCTCCTTTTGTAAAGAAGGTGTTTAGTGTACCAATTTCTTCAAGAGCACTAGATCCCATGAGTCTTATGCTTCTTCTTAAAGGGATATTTCTATTAGGGTAGTGAGTTATAATACTCATGCAACAACATGTACAAAATAATAAACCCTAGAAGCAAGATATGTTTAAAGGTAAAAATGCTTGATTTTTTTTAACTTTTTTCAATGCAAATGAATGAAAGAAGAGATGTTGTAAAGATTTTTAAGAGGGAAATCAAATTATATGCCTAAAAAAAGTCCACTAATGCAAAAATATATTTCACAACATTCTTTTGAAGCAACTCTAGAAAGTCGATAAGCCAAAACCTATTGACAATAGGCCAAAATATGTGATTTTTCACCAAATCTTCATGCAAAAGTGTAGGGTGACGGGTGTTGTAAGGAAAATGATGATAGAAAGAAACTTATAACAATAAAAATAGCCACCTAATGCCAAAAAATTTGTTACAACATGCGTATAGTGCCACTCTAGATCAAACCCTAGTGCAAAAATAGCAAAAATATGCAAATTTTCACAAAATTTCAATGCAAAAGCCCAAAAGAAAGGGTGTTGTAAGGAAATTGAGAAGGGGGATCAGATAATAACTCCAATAACAGCCAATTAGTGCAATAAAATCCCTTAAAACATGCTTGGAGTGCAAGTCTAGCAAGATGATAAGGCCAAATCTAGTGAAAAATGCAAGTTTTTCAAGCCCTAGACATGAAATTTCACAAGGAGGCCACTATAACACAACACTACATTTATAAATAATGCCTAATGAGTGTTTTAACAAGGTAGTAAAATCTGAAAAAAGATTTTGACTACAACCCTAGCTCATGCAAAACTAGGTTTTTATGAAAAATGCAAAATTTCAAGAAATTTCTAACAAATCAAGCATACAAATGCAATGCAAATGAATTGTAAATGATGAATTTCTATATTTTGGATCATATCTAATAAAAATAACAGAAATTAGTTGAAATTAGATGCCAATTACTTCAAAATTTACAAAAATGCAAGCCTAATATGCCAATTTTTGCAAATTTTCTAATTTTTCAAATGCAATATTGAAAATAATGAATTGAATGATAATGATTTTCAGATCTGATGTAAAAATCAGATAATTAATTAAATACAACTGAATGAATGCAAAATATGTTAAAATCAAACCCTAGAATGCAATTTTTCAATTTTTCCAAATATATTAATTTTTTGTAAATTTTTTTGATTGCAATAGAATGAAGGAATGCAAATCTATCAAACAACACTCAACAAAGTGCCAAGAAGTTCAAAAAATGGGTTCAACAAAAAATTTTATATGAAAAAGAGGATGACGGGGTTGCCTGTTTTGGTTTGAATCCTCCTTTCCACAAAACATTCCAAGGGCTTTCAACCGAGTGCTTCTTGTATCGAGAAGAGAGTCATCTATCAGATTAGGTTGCCACTTGGCTTTTTTCTAGAAAATTTAGAAGTTATCACACAATGTTTCCAATTAATTCTTTTATGCCCTTAAAACCCTAATTTAAGAAAAATAGTAATTAAATATGTGAATTATGACAAATGCCATAGGAATTAGACAAAGGACAGAGAACCTTAACTCACTATTTTTTGCAGTCCATAAAATAGAAAAGTCAGGGACAATAGTGATGACACCCTAGTCCAAGGTACTTATTTTTCTGTGGATTCCCGATCTGCTTCTGACACGGATCTCTACTATGTCTTCAATTTTTGGTGACTAAAATGTGGAGGACAAGGTTGATGGCACCCTAGGCCAAGAATCGTGCACAGTGTCTGCTTCTTTTCAGATCCCAAATCTTCAATGTTTTCCTGTCTTCCCTGCAACTCCACTTTCTCTAGATCCAATACCTGTAACCTAAAATCACAAGGATTGTGGGAGGGGGTTGTGGTGTTTAGAGGCTTTCCTTAGTCAAGCCCCAGAGAGACATTCAAGTCTTCCAAACACCATTGTTAGAGAGAGAGTGCGTATCTGTTGATGATTGTTTTGATGCAATCATAACAATAAGTTAAAATTCACATATAATGAACTAAAACTATACTTGAAAGATAAGAAGGAATCATTTGAGATTCAACTAATCCCAAGTCTACAATGGTTCGGTTGGTCAAGTTCAGTTGGTCAATGTGAAGCTGTAATGTTCAAGGGGCCTTACGTAGTTTAGGTTTGTTTGGTGGTTTACTGGACTAAGAATATGCAAAAAGATTATTAGATATGTCAATACTTTTCATTCCTTTGCATAAAAGTGTTACTATGCTGCAAGTTTTAGATGGTTTTTTTGAATTATTGCAGCTTTCCTCTTTATCTATTTATGAAAACTGTCTACTTATAGCTCTGTTATGCATGCTTCTTCAAATTTGAGACAATTTTCTTTAGATTTCTACATTTTCAGCTAAATATTTCAGATGGGTTGGGAAAAGTTAGAAAGATCTAATCTATACCTCTTTTAATCTACCGAAGGATCTAATTGTTTTCGTTATGCACTATGTAAATACCACAGTAATTTGATCAAATCCACAATGAAAACCTTAAATGCAAGTTCTGAGCATTTTCACAAACATACATTTAAAATTGCAAGCTCTCAAAGAAAATATTTTAAAACACAAAGAAGAGCAGGAGAACACTCAGAAGATAGATGCAGAACTCCAGATTCTATTGTATTAGAAACGAATAGTCATACATGATTTACAATGTAGGAATGACTCTTAGTTTCATTGATCATACTACAGAGAACTTACAAGCTTTACAGATACAGTAAGGCAGCCAGACATTCCACGCGCACCTTACTGCAGACAAACAGGCGACCTCCTTCCTCTACCTCTAAACTATGCTAAGCTAACTCACTGTGTGCTTCTAAAAGAAAAAATCCCTGTTGTAGCCCCTGTTGTAAAGTATTTACAGTGTAGAGAGGCACAATATATAGACTTTCTGGTTGTCCTCACTACAGCAAAAAAAACCTAACTGAACCCCTGGTTCAAACCCCTGGTTACAGCAATAAATACAGGTGAACCAGCTCTTCAAAATATCTCTGAGCAGTGTCAAATCTGGGTGAAATATTGCCCCTTCTGAGAAGTTCCGGCAGCTTGGCAATAACTTTCGTTTGTCTGTTGTAGTAATACCCTCAGCTGCAACTTTGTCCTTTATTTGAATGGCCTTGACTTCTTTGCACTTCATCTTATCTTCCTGCTCCTGAAATTGGATTTCCTTCCTCCATGATGTCACTGTGATCAAGTTCCAGCTGCTTCCTCAACTGCAAGCCTGCAAGACAAGATAAGCAATAAGTATTACATTTATCACATAAACAGCAGGAAATTAAAATAATCATTTAAATCCAGGTGACTGTGCAAAATCGTGGGAATCAGGTCCAAAATACTCTTAAAATGCATTCAAAACGCATACAGACCGCTCAAAACCCATCGGGTCAACCATCGCTGACCGAAAAAATGCCACGGGCGTCAAAAAATGCTTTAAAACTCCACCGCATTCCATTTCCTGCCCATCGGCGTGAGAAGTTCCAGATGACGTCATCAGGATGTTTCGCTTCTGTATACTGGGGAAAAGAATGACAATCATCGTCATCATGTCGAAGGAAAAATAGGAGGATATGAAATATGATCCTGCTGCTGAGGAAAGGAATATGATGGTGACATCATCGTCATATTCGAGCTTCATTAAAATGCAAATGATGACGTCATCGTCATATTTAGTTAAGATCAGGGGATAAATGTAATATCGGGTCACCTAAGGAGCATGATCAGGTGGTGAATGTAATATGACCCCTTTGCGGCCAAGGTAACCCTCTCGAAAGATCAGGAAGATGATGATCATCAGGATATCCGGGGCCTTTGTTGAACTTAAAATATGACGTCATCATCATATTCGCAAACTGGATCATGCCTTAGAAAATATCCTGCCGAAGGGAAATGTGATGATGATGATCATCAGGATATTTGCAAAAGGTCATATTTCTCGGCAGGAGGACTTTACGAAATATCGGGTAGACAAACAAGATCATGATGATCTTGACAACAGGACAGGATAAAAAAATATGATGATCCTTCTCATCGAATATCATGATGACGTAACCATCATATTTTGTCTTCGGAGCATGAGGATGAGTTGAGGTCATCATCAGGTTAGCGCTAGGGTGATATTTAAAATATGATCATGCTGTTGAGGAATGGAATATCACCCTCCCTTAAAAGCTAGGGTGATCATCATGATCATGCAAAAGGAGATCAAGAGGATATGATGACGTCATCATCATATTGGCGAATATCAGTAAATATGATGCTCCCTTGAAAGATCAGGATGATGATGATCATCAGGATATTAACATGCGCATTCAAATATGCAGATGGTGGATTTTTTAAGTAGGGTGATATTATAATATCAGCATGATATTATAATATCAGCATGATATTATAATATCAGGTGATGTAAAAATATCATGATGCTCGTTGTTATGAAATATCGGGTTACACTCGAAACATGATGCTCACGATGCGCATAAGGTCATTTGACGGGTAAAGGGCACTATCACCTAAGATTGACGTCCGGATATTTCGACTGCATGATTTTTATCGGGTGATAGACCAAGATTATGATGACCTTGACAACATGACTGAGGATATAAAAATATGATGATCACTTGCGATTATCAGGTTTGACCAAAACTTTGACTGTGCATAACTTCCACATATGGATGAATTTTCAAGTGATGTAAAAGGGAAACCTGCATGGAATTTCAAGCTCTTTCTAAATATGAGGTCACAGAAACAAAATATGAACTTTGACAAACTGACCTCATGATGATGATGCACCTGATCCTGACCTTCATGATGATGATGCACTTGACTCATTTTTACCAAACCGCCAGAAAGCAGAAAAACACAAGCAGAAGCAAAAAGCAAAGCGACAGCAGGGGTCCTCGTTTTGCTAAGGGGCAAAATGGGGCGTGTTGTGAACATCACAACAACTAGCAACCAAAACAAAACAACTAAATTCAGAGTGTTCAAGGAAACTAGATGAAATGAATCCATAACTTCCGACCATCTTTCCTGCAAATTACTATTCAGCTTGAGACTTAAGGTATTCAATAAAGATGCATGAATTTCCATTTTTAGTTTAGTTGTGTGCACGTGATTAATTATCCTCATCTTGAAGATCGGTTGAACAAACCAGTGACTGACATTAGCCTACGTAGGTGAGGATATTCCCTCATAGCCGACCGGATAGAGCCTTGCTGCCAGCGAGCATCCATAGCCCCGGCAAGGTTATCGTTACAATTCTCCTAAGTAGAGCCCCACTGCCAGCGAGCGTCTATAGCCCCGGTAGAGTTACTTAGATAGCTTAATCTGGATTTTCAGTATAATCCACTTTATTTATTTATTTATTTATTTTTTGTTTTCTAATTTTGAAAGATTTCATAAGATATAACAATTTGTAACTTCATGATGCAAGGAGTGGACACTTGCTGAAATTAAGCTGAGAATTGTAATGGTAGCAAGGGTGACCTCTGATTTTTCACCTAATATCTACACTAGTATGTTCAACAAACCCAAGGATTTTAGGTGTGTCATCGTGAGAAACCTGCTTCGAATTCTCAATCACATTTATTGAATATAAAACTTCAGAAGATGAACAACTCTCTACATTCATGACAGTGACAAGTTATGTGTAAATTGCAAATGATTAACTTGAATACCCTAAATTTTATACTGTTTTGAATGGTTGCTAGTTTTGCTCCTTAATACTCTAAAGTAAAATAAAGATCTCTGCTGAGGAGACAACAAACAAACCAAACAAACAAGCTGTACAAACAACACAACAAAAGAAAAAACTGTACAAACAGAAAGAAACAAAAAAAGCAAAAAAACAAATAGAAGACAAACTATACAAACAGCCAACCCAAAAGAAAACAGCAAAAGAAGAACTGTACATTACCCACAGCATTTTACATTAAGAAAAAAGGACTGCCCCCCTTTTACCTCAAGCCTGGAAGTAGTGTTTCAAATGCTGGCCATTAACTGGTAATGGCATATCTTCTCCAGTCAAGGTCTTAAGTCTAAAGGTGTTATCTCCTATTATTTCTGAGACTTGGAATGGACCCAACCATAATTTATCGAATTTTCCATGGCTTCCTTTCTTTTCATGTGCTTTGTCCCAGCACAACACTAAGTCTGATATCCTAAATGTTTTGACTCTTGCCCTTTTGTGAAACCACCTCTTAACAACCGCTTGGTGTTTGGCAAACTTCTCGAGGGCTTGACCTCTTTTCTCCTCTAGTTGTAACATTTGCACTATTCTAGCTTCCCTATGGTTATCAAAGCCTAGATATTCATTGGCAAACTTCCAGGTTGGTATTCTCAGATTAACCAAAAGTATGGGATCAGTCCCATAAACTAAGTGATAAGGTGTGCTACCTAAAGCTATTTTAAACTTGGTCCTGTCTACCCATAATGCATATCTTAACAGGGTATTCCACTCTCTAGGACTTTTGGCAATTAACCTCTTGATTATGTCTCATAAAATTTTGTTTGTTGATTCAGCCAGTCCATTACCTTGAGGGTAATAATTCGAAGAAAACCTTAGAATAATCCCATATTCAAATGCCCATTTAGAAAATTTTAAAGAAGAGAAAGCAGGGCCGTTATCACATACCAATGAATAGGGTGTTCCAAACCTGGTGATAATGTTTTCTTCAAGGAACTTGATAACTACCTCAGTTGTGGAAAATTTGCAGCAAGTGGCCTCAGTCCACCTTGTACAATAGTCTGTTAGCGTCAATATAAATTTGTGTCCTGCAGAAGATGGGGGATTGATGACTCCGATAAAATCCAAGCCCCACTATGCAAACGGTCTGGATTCGATCACAGGTTGCAGTGGATTGGCCGGATTTCTCCCTTTATCTGCTGTAGTCTGACAGGCGTGGCAACTTCTGATGTGACTCTTAGTATCTTTGAACATAGTGGGCCAGTAATAGCCCGCCCTCAGTATTTTGTGTGTTGTAGCTAAATGGGAACCATGGCCGGTTCCGTACTTATCATGTAGTTCTGTCAACACTTTATCAGCTTCAGTTCTGTTTATGCATCTCAGGTAAATTCCATCATGGTTCTTCCTGAATAGAAGACCCCCTTGCACCATATAATTTTGTGCCTTAATCTTCAAGGGTCTCCTCTGAGAAGCCTTCATCTTGCTTGGGTACTTTCCAGCTATCAGGAAGGTGCTTAAATCATTGTACCAGCCTGATGCGTCTTGGGAATTCAATACATATTGTTGTTTTATCAGATTCGGATCCATGTTTGCTATTGTCTGCACCAACGCCTGCCCTCTGACCAGCTTTGCGGGAATGATCTCCATGTCGAATTCTTGCAGTGTGGTGATCCATTTGGCTCTTTTTTCTCCAGGCTCGTTTTGCATCAGCAACATTTTTACTGCTGCGTCTGGTACTATGGCTTTAATCTGGTTGCGCAGAATATAGTGTCTAAATTTTTTCACAGCCTTCACTAATGCGAATGCCTGTCTTTCGATATCTAGATATCTCAGCTGTGCATCCTTCAGAGGCGCACTCATAAATGCTATGGGCCTCTCTCCATTATTTTCACCTTTCTATGTTAAGGCAGCCGCGACAGAATGAGAAGATGCAAAGGAGTAGATGTAAAATGGGCTTGTGTAGTCTGGACTTGCCAATATAGGGGCATCAAAAATTGCCTCCTTAATATCTTCAAATGCGGCTTTGGCCACTGGCGTCCATTCCATCTGTGCATCTTTCTTCAACATGGCATTCAACGGCTGCATGATCTCTGCAAAACCTGTTATAAACTTCCGAACAAAGTTAATTTTACCAAAAAATGATTTCAATTCTTTCCTACTATTTGGTATTTGCAAATTTTTTATGGATTCTATTCTATCCGGATCAATTGAAATTCCATTTTCAGAAATGACATGGCCTAATAATTTACCTTCAGTTACGCCAAATATACATTTCTTAGGATTAAGGGAAATCCCATACCTTTCACATCACTTGAGTACTTTCCTGAGGTCCTCAGCGTGGGTGGATGCATCCTTGGAATACACAGTTAAATCATCCATATACACAACAATGCATTTACCTGATAATCCACGGAATGCAACATCCATGGCCCTCTGAAAAGTGGCACCTGCATTGATTAGACCAAAAGGCATTCTTCTATACGCATAATTTCCCCATTTGCAAGTGAATGTGGTTTTTAGTCTATCTTCTCTATCAATTAAGACCTGATTATAACCTGAAAAACCATCTAAAAAAGACATCATCTTTGCGCCATTTACTACTTGCAGTACTTCGTCTATTGGGGGCAAAGGATAATTATCCTTTTCAGATGCCTTGTTTAAATTTCTAAAGTCTACGCACAACCTGATGTCTCCGTTTTTCTTCCTCACTGGTACCAAGTTAGCTACCCAGACAGAATGTCTGACTGGGAAAATTATTCCAGCGGACAGTAATTTTTTAACTTCCTCAAAGATTAAAGGCTCTAGAATGGCATTTACAGGCCTCTGTTTCTGCCTAAATGGTTTGACTTCTTTTCTTAAAGGTATTACGTGAGTTATGATGGACTCATCAAATGTTTTTAAGTCTTCATAAGTCCATGCTATGACATGTTTATATTCTTTCAGAATGTCCAGAACCTCTTTTCTAATTTTCTCAGAGCAAGCTTTCCCAATTAGTACACTTTGTGGATTTAGCTCAGTCCCTAAGTTATGTAAATCACACCTACCCTCTTTTGTTTTGGGTAAGTCTTTCTGTCTTATTACCCCGTCGAAGTCAAAGATGTGTTCTAATTCAATCACTCCTTTTGGCAAGAAGTTGCTCTTTAAGTTGATCATATCTTCTTCGTCCCATGTTACTTTAGGCCTTTCTTGTTCATCAATGATTTGGGCCTCAAATGCCTCATTACAAGTCAGAAAATTAATAATTTGTTGATCCTCCCCAAATACCTGAAAGTGTGTAACGTTGTCTGGTATACTGGGCACGTTAACTAGCTCAACAACAAATCATCTTAATCCTGACAGTGTCAATGGTTCTAATGTACTAGCAGTAACTGCTAACGCATCTGGCCTGTGGTTCAGCTCTCTAGGAATGTGTTCTATGTTAAAAGCATCAAACGAATCCATTAAACTCCATACTCTATGTCTGTAACTAATTATTTTCTTATAATTGCAGGCATATAGTTTCCTCACTTGTCTGACTACTAATTCAGAGTCTGAAAATACTCTGATGGTTTTTACCCCTTTCTTGATGGCCATGACAAGTCCTAAAATTAGGGCCTCATATTCAGCAATATTGTTAGTGCAGGAAAATTGTAATCTATATGCTGCCAAATGTGATTTACCTTGAGGATCTATGAGTTCAATACCCGCACCTGCGCCCTGTTTTGATTTGGACCCATCACATTTTAACGTCCACATGCCATCTTTACTTTTCTGATCTTTTACCTTGGCATACTTTGTCCCTTTTATTGCCTATGGGGTGTTGTCTTGTTTATTCATGGGTTTTTCGGTTTGGTTATCTTGCATATGTGTGTTTTTAGTTTGCAACTTAGAAAGATAACTACCCTTGTCCTCTATTTCTTTTCCTAAATCTGGAATCAAGGCATCTATATTATCCTGAACATATCTCTGTGTTGGATCAGGATTCTCATCTTTCTCTTGTGACTCTACCCTCCCTATGCACTTTTTGTATTCATATTCAATGATGTCTTTGCATATTTCACAATTCTCCTTAGAATGTTGCCTATCATGGACTCTACACCTATTTTTATATAACTTACATTGGACTGGGAGATTGTGTGTAACGCACTCTTCCACCCCTCGTCTAATGGCATGACCAAATTTGTCTATTGCATTGTTTTCTTCATCTGAAGAATTCCCGTCAGACTCAATGAATAGTGCTGTTCTATTGTTGACACACTTCTTTCTAATGTTTAACATCATAATCTCTTCAATCTGCATCCCATTGTTGGTAACTCTATAGACACCTGGTTCAACAGCAGCATATAATATTTCATTAGTTCGATTATACTCTGTTATCATATGTTTCATTCTAGGTTCTGCCTCTATTCTGATCTGGTTTGGGATGCCTCTCCAAGGTAACCACATGTGTGAAAAGTCAGTAGCCATATATCTGTTTAATGTCTTGGACCAATCTCTACTTAGCAACATTCCATAATTTACAGGTATATCCACTACTTGAATGTCAATGATTTGGCTTACCCTAGGGTCTGAAGCTAATTGCACTTGAATGTTCATGATTTCTCCTATCACGCTAACCTCGGTCTTATCTAATTGCGTGACAACCTTGGCAGATTTGGTGGGAGTCAGCCCGAGAGTTTTACATATTCCTAAGGGCATTACGTTGGCTGAAGCACCAGAATCTACCATGCAATTGTGTATATTCTTCCCACACAACCTAACAGTTAACAAGAAAGGTTGAGTATCCCTCTTATCCGCATGTATTACTACATTTGTATTGGAAGGCTGCTCAACTTTCTTACCTTTCTCCTTAGGTGGTGAATCACTACTAGGAACAGTTATATCAGCAGGCACCTTGTTTGTTATGGATGTATCCAGGGATTTTAAAAAAGCATTTCTGATCCCTGGGGTCTTCAATAATTCATTTAGAGGTATACTGACCTTAATTTTCTTTATTTCCTCTGATAAGTAATTCACTAATCTTGTTGTCTCTATTGCTTCTGTCTTACTTGTTTGATCCTTTTGCACTGTTGTTCCATTATTTGTGTGCTGACTAGCTTTAAGTATGGCAGGATTGTTGCTAGCATTCTGATCTGGGGGTGTATTGATGTTATTCGGAGGAGTGGAAGTGGTGAAAGGTCCTCGCGGCCTAGGGTTGTTCCTCAAATTGTAGGTGTGGCTTTTATTTGTCTGTTGAAAGGCCTGCACCTCTTCTGTTTCATTTAATATCTCATTTTCAGATTCAAAAGGAAACTGAAAAGCATTTAACACAAAGGCTGATTCAGGATAAAGACTTTCACAACAGTATGGTTCATCCTCTAGCAATTCATCCTCTTTCTCTTCTGCAGTTGCAAAGGTAAACGTTTCTAAGACTAATGTTGTGTCATATTCTGAGGGTACTACCTCATTACCCTTAGGAATGAGAAATTCAGAGGTAGGAGGCTGTACATCTATGTTGAAAATACTAGCTGCCAAGTGGAACTGTGGACAGTCGTGCTCAGCATGGGCATTGGTATTGTAAAATCTGGACCAATTTTTGGGTGCTGTACTGGCCATTTGTATGCTAGTCGTTTGTTTTGCACCATGATTATCTGTATTCTCAAAAGGAGAAGCCAGAGTACCGTTGTTGGGCCCAGTGTTCCATGTCTTGGGTGGCCTAGGTTGATTCTGATTTTTGTTATTATTGCCCCAGGTCCTATTATCTATCACTGGCCCCCTATTTTGCATTGGTTGCCCCTGACTGGGGCCTTGATGCTGATTGTAGTTTTGGTTCTGATTGTACTGCTGATTTTGATTGAGACTATAATTCTGATTTTGGCCTTGGTTGTGATTTTGATGTGGATTGTAGTTTTGGTTGCTTCTTCCATAGAGGTTCTCATTTCTTAGCTGTGTCACCTCGGTCGTTAATCTTTTCAAATGTGCAGTAATTTCTTTGATTTCTTCCCTATCCTCCTGTGCTTTTGCTACAGTTACATCCCTAGGAAGTTGGAAGAAAGGCTGACCATTATTTTGACTGTTATTGGAAGTACTAGCCGTGTAAGGAGTTATAGCTTGGATTGGAGTAGGATTATACACAGGTGTGTAAGAAGGAACCGGATTTACTAGTGGAGCATGCTGCACAGGGACTCCATTCCATGGGTGTGCCTGATTCTGCACCCCAAAATTTCCTCCATTGACAAATGGACTATAAGTTGTATGCCTCATTTCTTGGTTCACTGAGGCTGCCTCTTTATAGGCTTTGGATATTGAATCTATGTCAGGTTTTCTTTTGACAAACATGGCAGTTAAAGGATCCAAGGCAGCATAGTACATAGCCAACAAGGGAGCATCATCTATGGTATAATGGGCTACCAGCCTAGAATAGGCCTTTTGAAATCTGTCATTGAAATTATCAATTAGCTCTCCCTCACCTCGTTTTATAGCAGCCAATTTATGATACAAAGCGCAAGGGTCAATGGGTCCTCTAAATCTTGACAGAAATGCTTCTTCCATAAGTGCCCAGGAAGAAATGTAACCATTGGGTAAGTTTACGTACCAGCTAGAGGCCTGCTCATTAAAGGTGTAAGGAAACAATCTACACACAACATCCTCGTGCTCTAACATAGCCCTAAAACATGCTTCCTTAAATATTCTAATATGATCTTCTGGGTCCTGATGCAACTGGTATTTGGGACATATCTTTTCTGGATTTTTTGGCATCTCATGATAATCATTGAAGAGTATGGGAGAATTGACATCGAAATAAGCCATTGCAGGTGGTTGAGCTTGACTTGAACTTGCAGGAATACCTGGATTGATTGGTGGATTAGGATTTACAGGAGGATTGAGACCTCCAGGAGTGCCTGAACCAAGATTTAAAGATCTAAATAGTGATCTGTCAGGACTTACAATACTACAGATGTTAAAAGGTGACCCAGGAGATGTTCCAGATGAACTTCCCGCTTGCGATATCTTTGGATTCCAAATTAAAGGGTTTTTACTTCGCCTTGTATCAAGTAGTTGCACAAATATATCTCCTGAACTGGATCTAGACCTAGTCACTCTATTACTGTCGTTAGCCAGTTTGAAATGAAACCTAACTCAGGAAGGCCCTCCTTCTAGCGCCAGAAAACTGTTGATGATTGTTTTGATGCAATCATAACAATAAGTTAAAATTCACATATAATGAACTGAAACTATACTTGAAAGATAAGAAGGAATCATTTGAGATTCAACTAATCCTAAGTCTACAATGGTTCGGTTGGTCAAGTTCAGTTGGTCAATGTGAAGCTGTAATGTTCAAGGGGCCTTACGTAGTTTAGGTTTGTTTGGTGGTTTACTGGACTAAGAATATGCAAAAAGATTATTAGATATGTCAATACTTTTCATTCCTTTGCATAAAAGTGTTACTATGCTGCAAGTTTTAGATGGTTTTTTTGAATTATTGCAGCTTTCCTCTTTATCTATTTATGAAAACTGTCTACTTATAGCTCTGTTATGCATGCTTCTTCAAATTTGAGACAATTTTCTTTAGATTTCTACGTTTTCAGCTAAATATTTCAGATGGGTTGGGAAAAGTTAGAAAGATCTAATCTATACCTCTTTTAATCTACCGAAGGATCTAATTGTTTCTGCTATGCACTATGTAAATACCACAGTAATTTGATCAAATCCACAGTGAAAACCTTAAATGCAAGTTCTGAGCATTTTCACAAACATACATTTAAAATTGCAAGCTCTCAAAGAAAATATTTCAAAACACAAAGAAGAGCAGGAGAACACTCAGAAGATAGATGCAGAACTCCAGATTCTATTGTATTAGAAACGAATAGTCATACATGATTTACAATGTAGGAATGACTCTTAGTTTCATTGATCATACTACAGAGAACTTACAATCTTTACAGATACAGTAAGGCAGCCAGACATTCCACGCGCACCTTACTGCAGACAAACAGGTGACCTCCTTCCTCTACCTCTAAACTATGCTAAGCTAACTCACTGTGTGCTTCTAAAAGAAAAAATCCCTATTGTAGCCCCTGTTGTAAAGTATTTATAGTGTAGAGAGGCACAATATATAGACTTTCTGGTTGTCCTCACTATAGCAAAAAAACCTAACTGAACCCCTGGTTCAAACCCCTGGTTACAGCAATAAATATAGGTGAACCAGCTCTTCAAAATATCTCTGAGCAGTGTCAAATCTGGGCAAAATATTGCCCCTTCTGAGAAGTTCCGGCAGCTTGGCAATAACTTTCGTTTGTCTATTGTAGTAATACCCTCAGCTGCAACTTTGTCCTTTATTTGAATGGCCTTGACTTCTTCGCACTTCATCTTATCTTCCTGTTCCTGAGATTGGATTTCCTTCCTCCATGATGTCACTGTGATCAAGTTCCAGCTACTTCCTCAACTGCAAGCCTGCAAGACAAGACAAGCAATAAGTATTACATTTATCACATAAACAGCAGGAAATTAAAATAATCGTTTAAATCCAGGTGACTGTGCAAAATCGTGGGAATCAGGTCCAAAATACTCTTAAAATGCGTTCAAAACGCATACAGACCGCTCAAAACCCATCGGGTCAACCATCGCTGACCGAAAAAATGCCACGGGCGTCAAAAAATGCTTTAAAACTCCACCGCATTCCATTTCCCGCCCATCGGCGTGAGAAGTTTTGGATGACGTCATCAGGATGTTTCACTTCTGTATACTGGGGAAAAGAATGACAATCATCATCATCATGTCGAAGGAAAAATAGGAGGATATGAAATATGATCCTGCTGCTGAGGAAAGGAATATGATGGTGATGTCATCGTCATATTCGGGCTTCATTGAAATGCAAATGATGATGTCATCGTCATATTTAGTTAAGATCAGGGGATAAATGTAATATCAGGTCACCTAAGGAGCATGATCAGGTGGTGAATGTAATATGACCCCTTTGCGGCCAAGGTAACCCTCTCGAAAGATCAGGAAGATGATGATCATCAGGATATCCGGGGCCTTTGTTGAACTTAAAATATGACGTCATCATCATATTCGCAAACCGGATCATGCCTTAGAAAATATCCTGCCGAAGGGAAATGTGATGATGATGATCATCAGGATATTTGCAAAAGGTCATATTTCTCGGCAGCAGGACTTTACAAAATATCGGGTAGACAAACAAGATCATGATGATCTTGACAACAGGACAGGATAAAAAAATATGATGATCCTTCTCATCAAATATCATGATGACGTAACCATCATATTTCGTCTTCGGAGCATGAGGATGAGTTGAGGTCATCATCAGGTTAGCGCTAGGGTGATATTTAAAATATGATCATGCTGTTGAGGAATGGAATATCACCCTCCCTTAAAAGCTAGGGTGATCATCATGATCATGCAAAAGGAGATCAGGAGGATATGATGACGTCATCATCATATTGGTGAATATCAGTAAATATGATGCTCCCTTGAAAGATCAGGATGATGATGATCATCAGGATATTGACATGCGCATGCAAATATGCAGATGGTGGATTTTCTAAGCAGGGTGATATTATAATATCAGCATGATATTATAATATCAGGTGATGTAAAAATATCATGATGCTCGTTGTTATGAAATATCGGGTTACACTCGAAACATGATGCTCACGATGCGCATAAGGTCATTTGACGGGTAAAGGGCACTATCACCTAAGATTGACGTCCGGATATTTCGACTGCATGATTTTTATCGGGTGATAGACCAAGATCATGATGACCTTGACAACATGACTGAGGATATAAAAATATGATGATCACTTGCGATTATCAGGTTTGACCAAAACTTTGACTGTGCATAACTTCCACATATGGACGAATTTTCAAGTGATGTAAAAGGGAAACCTACATGGAATTTCAAGCTCTTTCTAAATATGAGGTCATAGAAACAAAATATGAACTTTGACAAACTAACCTCATGATGATGATGCACCTGATCCTGACCTTCATGATGATGATGCACTTGACTCATTTTTACCAAACCACCAGAAAGTAGAAAAACACAAGGAGAAGCAAAAAGCAAAGTGACAGCAGGGGTCCTCGTTTTGCTAAGGGGCAAAATGGGGCGTGTTGTGAACATCACAATAGTATCCTTGTGGGATAGAGGCAAAAATCTAAATGATAATGATGATAAAGCACAATAAATGTCACCTTGATGATGAATCTCTCATGGAAAGAAGAGGCTCTTCAATTCCATGAGGAGAAGATGTAATCCAACCTGCAAAAACAAACACAATAACAATTCTATGCTCTGTAACACAATGCTATCACAAAAATCTCAAGTATATATAAAGTTCACAATTATCTTCTTGCCAAACATCTTCTAGTTTCTAAATGATAACCTAAACATGCTTATATATGTAACTCTTAAGATTCCCACCAAGAATTTTATATTTGAAATTTATGATGTTGGCCTGGAGACCAAATAATGGTCACAAACCCAACATTTGAATTTAGGGCAGACCCAAAATAGGGCTAGACTAGGGCACTAGTGCCCTTGTCCACCCCCCTGTCTTTGTTCAAGGATCATTAAAATAGCCCCCCTAGGTCCTATTTGTCACAAGACCCAAGGATTTTCTCATTGGGAGTCTGAATTATCATGCAAGATGCTCTAAATGCAATCTAAAGACTAGGAGCTAAACCTTAAAAGGAAAATGCCCCCAAGGATGCATTATTCTGACATAACAATACCTTTGAGATGTGAAGGTGAAGGATGGCTTACCACTTTCTCCTGACTGTGTGGCATTATTTCACTTTCAGTTTATGGAATTGGGTTCCCCATACCTTGAGTATATTGGGGACATCCTTAGTCAACTTGTGCTACCTAGAGTAGGACCTAATTGCCCACACCTACCTGACTAATCATAAGATTGTTGATGTGTCTTCAAGTGCTTTCTTAATCATCACATTCAAACATTTCAAAGTCAAACTTGCTTATGTGTCTTGCATGTGTGTGCATGTGTAATCATTTGTTTGCAAATTGCCAAATCAAGCTATAAACACCAAACACTTAAACACATCATTCTAAACATGCTTCCCAACACATTCAAATCCAATCACCTTCATCCTAATGAAAATCCTGATCAACCTTATCATTTTCATCCTAATCAATTTCAATCAATTTCATCACTTGTCCTATCCTAGTTAATCCTAATCATCGCACATCATCATCTTCATTCTGGTCCAATCAATTTCCTCCTAATCATATCAAAATCATTCCACATCATCATCTTAGTCCTAGTCAATACTTGCCAAAATGGTCTTGATTCTTAGCAAGCCTAATCCTAATCATAAGCCCAAACTCATACTTAGAGGAGGCCCTCCCTCTAATGCTAATGATGAGAACAATTCAAAGCCCAAGCTTATACTTTGAGGAGGCCCTTCCTCTAGTTCTAATAACAAGACAAATCCTAAGCCCAAAATCATACTTTGAGGAGGCCCTTCCTCTAGTTCTAATAATGAGACAAATCCTAAGCTCAAAATCATACTTCATGGGGCCCATCCTCCTACTTCCAATGATGACAAGAATCATGTGGCATACCTTGAAGAACAAGATGAAGTGCAAAGACTTAAACACATTTGCAACTCCACACCAACACTAGAAGACAAGGTCCTAACACCCCAACTACAAGACCTCATTCAAACAATTCACTAAATTACTCAACCCCTAGACCAATAAACCATACAATGATTCCAATCCATCATCCAACAATTTCAACAAATCCAATCACCTCAAATACAACACCTCCTAGCCCAAGCCCAAAAATTCATATCCACTTGTCAAATCTAACAACACAACCACAATATTCATGTCAATCCTATGTGTCACCTACATACCAACCAAATCCATCCACCTATCATGTCAATCCTACATCAACCTATAAATTCATTCCACAACAAGAATATGTGATCCTAAGTCACCCCTTGAAACAAGATCAAATGCCTTTGGGTCCTAATGCTACCTTTGACAAGCCAATCACTATTCTAGCTCATCCACCCTATAAGTACATTATATTGCCATGCAATCCACTTGCCAATCTATCAACTCCACGTCATAAGTTCAAACATTACAAAAGAAAATCCAAATCCACCAATCCATCCAATCCCTTTGACCTTCCACCTAATCAAGATCAAAATCCTAATCCTACAACACCCTCCATCCCTTTTATTCCTCCACCATGGGAACCTTCCATTCCACATAATCCTAATCATAATCCTACACCATCTTCCCTCATTATCCATCCATTATATTGTTCATCCACCCATACACCTACAAAGGATGTAATCCAAGGGCTACTAGCAAGGAGTCAACCATGTCACCAAAGTCCTATCCTTGAACCTACCAAGGAATCTTCCAACACAATGTCAATTCCTACAACCCCTTCATATAGTCCACAACCCCTTGAACCTATTGCAGAGTCTTCCACATTGAGTCCAAGTCAACCTCCATCATGCTCCTACACAATTGACCATCAAGAGCCTTCCACTTCCATTCAATAAAGTCAAGAGTTATGTCAAGATCCTAATCCTAAACATGTGGAAACATCAAGCCCTCATTCTAATCAAGATCAAATCATTTTCAGTCAACCTATCCATAACATGTATCATACATGATCAAGACATTATTCATGATGAAGAACCTATCCATGAACAACTTGATCCTATTCATACACCCACAACCATTCATGAACATGACACCCAAGATCCACATACTCCATCCAATAAAAATCTTGTTGATCAATTTAAGCATTCACACCATTTCATGGCCTTCCTTCAAAGAAAAGAAACTTCTCCTCCATCTAGCCCTATCAATGATTCCATAACATCCACTTGTCATTATGAGACACATGCCTCCCAAGCAAACATAGAAGATCAAACCAATACCTTGGATCTTAGTGAACATAATTATAATCAAGATCCTAATGATTCTTTGTCATCATCCACCATCGATCCCATTTCAAATCCATCATATCCCCTTGGTCTATCCACATTCATCCATGAATTTTCTTCCTTAGGACAACAACAACCTTTATCCACTTCACCTTCTCCATCCAATAATGAACTCAAGTCTAGTTCCCACAACACACCTAGTCCTATAGTCCATCGCATACTCCAAAACATGAACTATCAAGGTAAAGGCTTAGGCCATTATGAACAAGGTATTTTGGAGCCCATCCATGTCAACATTTCTCCAGGCTCATATTGTCTTGGATATACACCCCAATGACAACAATCTAAAGATGTTGGTACTTCCTCCATTCCTCCTAAATCCACCACTTTCCATCATAAACCCTATCATACTCCTAAATCATATGTTGCCACTCCACCTCCATTATCCTACAAGTGTCAAAAGCATGTGACCATACACCTTCCACCATCCACTTTACCTCCACTACTTCCAACTCCTAATATCCCTCCATCCACTTTACCACCACTTCTCCCAATGCCAAATCCATCCATTTAGACATTCCCTCAGATTCCTAATCATGGCCAATCAATGCACACATCATCTAAACAAGAAGCTTCCACCGAACCAATGGGATTCAAAAACAAACATTTAGATGCCTCCACTCATAAATCCAAAAATCCTAAGGATCCTCATACCTTAGGACATCAATTCAAAAAGACAAATCAAAATCCATCTAAAAAGCTATCCAAGCCCATACCTTCAAAAAAAGGGTCAAAAGCTAAAATGGTATGGGTCCCTAAGAAAAAAAGCAAGTCAAATGAAGCATCCACATCCTCTTCCATCCAAAAATCACATTCCATTAAAAAGGGTTGAATTCCTCCATCCCACACCAAAAACAAAAATCATAAAAATCATAAGTCTATGTGGGTACCTAAATCCCTAAATCAATCATCCACCAAGAAAACATCTCCATTACTTCCTACAACTCCTCCAAATCAAAAGCTTTGATGTTTATCATAGTGTGTGCAACCATTGGTCATAGTTTCCTTCCATTCCACAACATTCCCACATACCTCCATCTCCCCATCCTTCATCCACTATCCTACATATCTTCCCCATCGCCTTCCTATGGTCCATGCTTTTGCATAAGCCTTCTATCCATCTTTTTGCATAATCCATCCATAATCCACATCATAATTCACTATTCTTCCTTACGTAATCCACATCATAATCCACTATCTACCTAATTCATCTCCATTTCGCTTTCATACAATCCCTTACCAACATGAATGAGCATAATGACATTTGGCATGGTCCATGCGATGACATCCATCTCTAGTGGGACTATCACCTTTTATGGAACTAGACACTTGAGTCCCTCTTATTCATATCCACCTATCCCATTCCAAAAAATCAAAAAAGTTTAAAAAAAAAGAAGAGAAGAAAAAAATAAAAAAAAAGTAAAGAGAAATCCCTTCGTCCAATGGTGAAAACCACTCTTGGTGGCACCTTGGATAAGTACCATGATGGAAACCTGGCAAACAGGCGTCATGTGTAGGTTGATCATCTATGTCACTTACACTTGGGGGCACATTGTCTCATCTAAACAATCATTTCCATCCTATCATATCCTACCTTACAATTTCCATACCATCCTTATCCATTACACCCATATCCCTATCATATTAAATCCATTCATCCTCCCTTCATCCTTTTGAACTTGAAAAGATATGGGGGCAAAATGTTAACAAATTTTAGATATCTCTTGACATAACTCATTCCTTTCAAACCAAATCTTATCATTACTCTCTTGTCATTACCCATTGTCCATCCTATCCAATCAAATCCATCTTATCATACGCTTTGTCATGCAAAATCCTAAGTATTGTACCTAGAATGGGGCATGTTATTTCTATGCGACATAGCCTTTAGAGATCACATCCTAGCTCCTTTATGATGCCTACATCTGTTTCATCCACTTATCATGAGTCTATCATTCCATGGCCTATCCTTTTATCCATTCATCCTATTATGTCAGAAAATGTCCCCTTGGGGTCTTTTGTCTCTTAAGGTTTAGCTCTCGGGTCCTTAGAATGCGTTTAGAGCATCTTGCATGATAATTATGAATCCTAATGAGAAAACACTGAAGTCTTATGGCAAATAGGACCTAGGGGGTGCTATTTAATGATCCCTGAACAAAAATAGTAGGGTGGACTTGGGTACTAGCGCCTTAGTCCTGCACTATTTTGGGTCTACCCTAAATTTAAATATCAGTTTTAAATGACCATTATTTAGGTCCTATGCTGACATCTCAAGTTTGATTTACAAAATTCTTAGCGGGAATCTTTGTAGTTGCATATATAAGCATGTTTGGCTTTTCATTTGTAGACTACAAGATGATTGTAAACTTTAGGCATTTTTGTGATTTCAAGATATTCATTGTGGCAGAGCAGAGCATTGTTTTTGTGTTTGTGACTGCAGATTTGACTTCATCTTCTCATGTGATTAAAGAACCTTCATTATGTGACATCTACACTACAAGGTGATATCTATTATATTTTTGACCATTTGTCATTTGGATTTTGCTTCTATCCCATAGGGATATGCACTCTCATCTAACAGTGGTGTTCAGAAGACTTGAATGTCTCTCCAGAGATTGACCGAGGCAAGCCTCTAAACTCCACAACCCCCTCCCACACTCCTTTGTGATTGTAGGTTACAGGTACTGAGTTTCATAGAGTGAAGTTGTAGAAAGGAGGTTGCAGACAACATGGATTTGGGATCCAAAAGAAAGAGGACAGTGTTCAACATTTTAGGACAAGGGCACTAGTCCCTGTGTCCACCACATTTTTTGAGACTGAAATAGAAGATATAGTACAGATCAGTGTCAGAAGGAGATTCAAATTTTGTGACAAAAATTGTACCTTGGACTAGGGCGCTAGTCCCAGTGTCCCTAACTGTTCTGCTTTCTGAACTTCAAAAAATAGTGAGTTAACAATCTCTGTCCTTCATCTTAGTCTAAAATGATTTCTCGTAATCCATTGATTTGCTTATTGCTTCACATATTTAGGTTTTTAAGAGTAATTGAGCATCAGATTGAGATATTGTTTGATACATCTGAGCTTTCACAACATTCCAAGTGGTAGCTCAACCTAATAGGTGAATGCTCTCTCTTAGTGGAGATTTAACTCAGTTGATATGCCTTTGAATGTATGTATTGAAAGGAGGATTTAACCACACATTACATTGAATTGAAAACCCCCTCCTTTTTTTCTACATTACATTTTGGTGAACTCATGTTTTTGGAATTTTTGCACCTTTCTGAGTTATGTGGGATAAATTTGCATTCATTCATCTTATTGCATTCAAAAAAATTACAAAAAAATTGAAAAATTTGGCATCTTAGGCTTGCATTTTAGCATAATTTGAATTAATTGGCATTTAATTACATTTAATTTTTGTTATTTTCATTAGATTTGATTTAAATTATAGAAATTCATCACTTAGTATTCACTTGCATTGCATTTTCATGCTTAAATTGTCAAAAATTGCTTGAAATTGTGCATTTTTTCATAAAACCTAGTTTTGCATTAGCTAGGGTTTATAGTCAAAATCTTGTTTCAGATTTTACTACCCTTTTCAAACACTCATTAGGACTGATTTCTAATTGTAGTTATTTATGATGAAAATGAAGAGGGTTTGTTTAGGGTTGGTTTTAATGGTTTATGTTGATCCTCCTTTCACCACTAAACATTCAAGGACATTCATCCGAGTAGAGGAGTCTACTACAAGCTTCTTGTCACTTGGAACATAGGAGAAGATTGGAATTGTATGATTTTTTTTATTCAATTAAGCCTAATTGGTGCAGGAGCACCCAATCTACAGGAGCCTCCATGAGGCATTAGCTGTCTTAGAGTTTGTTGTTATGTTTTCAATGAAGTCCTAAATGGACATTTAATGTAATAAGGTCTGAATTGACTGTGCTTTGCTATTTTTAGGATAGTTTGTTAGACAGTTGTTAGTTGGTTAGGCGGTTACAACTCCTAGCCACTGGGAGTCATTTTCTGTACTACCCCATGAGGGGATAAATATGTAAGATCTGATCGATCTTAGGATAGTGTGATCGACAGGAGAATAGTAATAGATCTGAAATATTGTAATTCCATTCTGTGAAGGAATAAAAGAAGCTTGTGTTCTGGTGCAACCACAGTGGATATCATTTGGGGTCATTCCACTGGTGGATTTCTTTGAAATTAGTGGAATGACCTCCGTGTTGTTAGATTTCTTTCTGTTCAGTAGGGTTTTGTGATTTCTGTGTAGTGTGTTCAGTTACAGTTGGTGCAAAAGAGATTATCAGTACAAGGTTTATGTTGATATATTTTATGTATATCTCGCATTTGTATGTCACAGATATTTCGTGTGTATCCTGCAGTTGAATGTCAAAAGATTGTATTTGGAAATGTACATTCGTATGATGCAAAGAATGACTGACAGAAGCGGTAAAAAGAACCGGCTACAGCAAGTTCATTAATGTATGTCGACGGCATCGGAGTGATAAGAGCTGTCAGTGTGAGATTTATGGTGTCCTCCGATGGGTTAAGTCCCACCAATGATAGCATACACCAAAGGCATCGGTGTGAGGAGAGTATCAGCGGAGGATTTTTTTTGTTAGATCGACGAGGGAAGTCTGACCGACGGTGGAGCTAGTACTAAGAGCTTCGGTGTGACAATCGGCATCGGAGATGGGGTGGAAAGTTATGCCGATAGAGTGTGGTCTGGCCGACGAAGGCATTTGTAAGGTTCATCAGGAAGACAAAGGAGATCGACAATAGACTTAAAGTCTTCACCGATAGTGGAAGTCCCGCTGATAGGCAAAAAGTTGATTCTTCACCGGCAAGAGAATAGCGATCGGCAAAGGAAATAAAGGTGATGCCGATAGGAGGATGTGTTGCCGATGGAAGAGTGAATGCATGTTTAAGTGAGACATTAGAGGTATCTTGCCAATATAAATAGTAATATCTATTTTGTGGGTTTTAAAGGGTTTTTCACCTAGTTTGTGAGCTTCTACTGTGTGGCTCTGCATCAAATTGGTATCAGAGCTCAGAAGATTCTGAGTGTGTAGATAGAGCGCCGAAGGAGGCAATCTACACCAGGATTTTGGGATGAGCAATTGCAAGTTCACTCGCTACAGTAGACGGACAGGAAGGTTTGTCAAGAGGGCCAGAGGAGATGGTCCATTGGTTGTCACCAAAAGTCTTGGGGAGAGAGGCAAGAGAGGCCTCCCAGGTGAGGGACAGAAGTGTTGGTGTAGCAAAGAGAAGTGGACTTCAGATGATAGACATGCAATTTGGAAGCAGTCAGTCAAACTCCAGTGATAGGAGTCACAGTTGGAGGATAAAGAGGAACCAACAGAGTCATCACATCAAGGTTGAAGACAAAATGAAGTTGTTTGCAGTAGACCTCATAACTCTTGGGACAAGAGTTTTTTCAACTTGGGGAGTATGGTGCAGGAGCACCCAATCTACAGGAGCCTCCATGAGGCATTAGCTGTCTTAGAGTTTTTTTGTTATGTTTTCAATGAAGTCCTAAATAGACATTTAATGTAATAAGGTCTGAATTGACCATGCTTTGCTATTTTTAGGATAGTTTGTTAGACAGATGTTAGTTGGTTAGGCGGTTACAACTCCTAGCTGCTGGGAGTCATTTTCTATACTACCCCGTGAGGGGATAAATATGTAAGATCTGATCGATCTCAAGATAGTGTGATCGATAGGAGAATAGTAATAGATCTGAAATATTTTAATTCCATTTTGTGAAGGAATAAAAGAAGCTTGTGTTCTGGTGTAACCGCAGTGGATATCGTTTGGGGTCATTCCACTAGTGGATTTCTTTGAAATCAGTGGAATGACCTTCGTGTTGTTAGATTTCTTTCTGTTCAGTAGGGTTTTGTGATTTCTATGTAGTGTGTTCAGTTATAGTTGGTGTAAAAGAGATTATCAGTACAAGTTTTATGTTGATGTATTTTGTGTATATCTCACATTTGTATGTTAGATATTTCGTGTGTATCCTGCAGTTGAATGTTGAAAGATTATATTTGGAAATGTACATTCATATGATGCAAAGAATGACTGATAGAAGCAGTAAAAAGAACTAGCTACAACAAGTTCATTAATGTATGTCGACGACATTGGAGTGATAAGAGCTGTCGGTGTGAGATTTATGGTGTCCTCTGATGGGTTAAGTCCCACTGATGATAGCGTACACCAAAGGCATTGGTGTGAGGAGAGTATCGGTGGAGGAGTTTTTTGTCAGACTGACAAGGGAAGTCTGACTGATGGTGGAGCTAGTACTAAGAGCTTCGGTGTGACAATCGGCATCAAAGACAGGGTGGAAAGTTATGCCGATAGAGTGTGGTCTGGCCGACGAAGGTGTTTGTAAGGTTCATCGGGAAGACAAAGGAGATTGGCAAGAGACTTAAAGTCTTCGTCGATAGTGGAAGTCCCACCGATAGGCAAAAAGTTGATTCTTCATCGGCAAGAGGATAGCGATCGGCAGAGGAAATAAAGGTGATGCCGATGGGAGGATGTGTTGCCGATGGAAGAGTGAATGCATGTTTCGGTGAGACATTAGAGGTATCTTGCCGATATAAATAGTAATAGTTATTTTGTGGGTTTTAAAGGGTTTTTCACCTAGTTTGTGAGCTTCTACTGTGTGGCTCTGCATCACTAATTATGCTAAAACCATAATTACATGAATTTGTAAACAAACAGACAAATTATGGAAAATGATTGCACATAGAGATATCAAATGACAATCAAATGCGTACTAGATTTCAAAGTTCCAAAAATGGAAAAGTCAGGGACAAATGAACGGGCACCCTAGTCCAGTGCCACAGTTTTTGTCAAGATCTCGGAATATTGTCTGCAACTTGTTCCTGTTGTTCTGAAGATTTTTCAGTTGTGTGATCTAGAGGACTAATGAGCGAGCACCTGAGTCTAGGTCCCTATTTTCTTCTCTGATCTGCAATCTCGATACTCTGCACTGCTCTCTTGCAACTCCGCTTCTTCTACTTTCACAACCTCTAACCTGCAATCACAGAAAAATGTGTTGGGGGTTGTGGTGTTTAGAGGCTTGCCTTAGTCAAGCCTCAGAGAGACATTCAAGTCTTCTGAACACTATTGTTAGATAAAGAGTACATATCCCTACAGGATAGAGGCAAAATCCAAATGATAAATGATAGAAAACACAATTGATATCACCTTGTAGTGAAGATCTCATGGAAGGAAGATGTTCTTCATGCCATGAGGAGATGGATGCCAAATCTGCAAATGCAAACATAATAACAACACAAAATTTTGCTCTGCCACACAATGAATGCCTTGAATCACTTTCACATAAGCTCATGAATTAAAATTGCCATCTAATTTCCATCTCATTTACAAATGATAACCTAATCATGCTTAAATATGCAACTACAAACATTCCTACTAAGAATTTTGTAATTCAAACTTACCGTGTTGGCATAGGACCCAAATAACGGTCACAAACTGACACTTTGAAATTGGTCCTAACCTAAAATAGGGTAGGACTAGGGCACGGGCGCCCAAGTCCTCCCCCCTATTTTAGGCAGGATTTATGTTAAGTGCATCCCCTGAGTCCCATTTGCCATGAAACTTAGGGTTTTCTCATCGGGAGTCATCAAAATCATGCAAGATGCTCTAAATGCATTCTAAAGGACCCGAGAGCTAAACCTTAATAGGAAAAAGCACCCAAGGTTACTTTTTCTAACATAACATTTAGCCCCCACTTTAATGTATGTATAAATGCAAGGTCAATACATGCATTAAAGTATGGTCAACAAACACAGTAAACACACCAAGCACGGAGAAGACACGACAATCACTAAGAAGACAGTAACAAGCATGCAAAACATGAAGAAGATAGTATTGAAGACACGCAAAACATAGTGAAGATAGTGAATGCAGTGAATATAATGATGATTTTCTTTTTCTTTTTCTCATATATAAAATGCAGATGCAAGTACAAGGAAAGTAAAAACACCACCCATAATGTAGGAGGGACTCATCACCACCTATCTTTAAACTACATATGGGGCAACAGACACGCAATACAAATCAACCATGCCATACAAATCAAGCATGCCATATGAATTCCAAAGCATAGAAGGGACTCATCACCACCGGTCTTTAAACTATGCTTGGGAACAAACACACAATACACACACACTTGGAAGACACAAAGAAAACATGACAGACAAGCGATGGAGTGCTCCTATTTCTAGGTTCATCACCATATTAGGCACATTACAGGCACACACTGATGATTGGCCTTCACCACAATAATCTTTGAAGGCATGCTTAAGGGTTAAGTTAGTCACAGAATCGCTCCCTCCCTCCATAGAGGACTTTTAGAAAATGACATGATGTGCACTCTCCATGAGAAATACACCATTCTCGCCTCCATAGAGGGATTGAGATAAAAGGATATGTGCGATATCCCACCTCTACAGAGGGCTTAAATGATTGCAATAGATTTCAAACAAATCTCAGAGTGCAGGAGGGACTCATCGCCACCAGTCTTTAAGACTACACCTGAGAACAAACACTCTTTACTAGCATCTAAAATAGACAACTTACCTTATATATACCCCCACCTTAAGGTGGTTGATATCATGTACTGATATCAAGCATGTTAAGGTAGGTATAAAACACACAAGGGAACATGAGCTCTCGCAAAGCCCATGCCCACCAGAAGTAACATGTACTTTATGATCACCAAATGTTCCCACAAACACATTTTTGCAAGAAAAGTGTTAGCATCCATATAATCATGATAAACAACAATGCATATGATCAATCACATAAAGAATCAAGGAATGCAAGATTCAAGATAGACAAAGTGCATGGAGCAGCAATATTGTTATGTTTTGTAAGTGCGATAAGACAACATCAAGATCACATGAAGTGATTCTACTAGCCAAGCGTTAGATAATATATAACAACCCCATCGTCATGTATGGACTTGGTCCATTTTTTATTTCTCGCTAAAGGGCCACTAGGTCCACATCAGTATAATATATTTTTCATCATTCGCCTGCTAGATAGAAACACTAGAGGAATGGAAACAATAAATCAAGAGAGGATAAACAAGTGCCTTAGGGACAGTCACGTAGGAGGGTGCCCCCAAGTCACCAACCACAACGCTATGCCCATAAGACACAACACACAATAGTGAAAATAGAGGAGAAGAAATATAGAAGAATGATGATACAAATAGAAGAAGGTCATGATAGAGGCGGTCTCCTAGTATCCTGGACCTTACAAGAGAATCAAGGGTCATCTCAGGAGGCCTGAACAACACATAACACATCACGGGGGAAACACAACATAGAGGTAAAGGGTTAGAAATACTTACTTGTAAGGACAACCAAACTAAGGTTTGTCATTGAGTAAATCATCATCATCTTACCACTCCTAAATGTTAGAGGAAAGTGGGACATAAGGTACCATAGCCCAACTCTTATTCTTTTCTTTAAGTTGTCCATTCTTAAGATCTTCTTTGTTTGATTCAATGTTAGGTGAGATGTTTTCTTGTTGAGTTGCAATTCATTGGGCATAAGCTTGTCATCTCCTCCTTTATCTTGCTTGTCTATTTCTTTTTGTCTTACAACTTATCTCTTGTAAGATAGTGTTTTGTTCTTCCATAGGTTTTTGTGTTTTAGAGGAGGAAGCACTAGGATCAAATCTCATTTCTCTAGGTGGAATGTTTTGTTGTCGACGACTACCTCCCGATCTTTGTAAGGATGGTGGGGGAGGAATCTCAACATAGGATCCTTTTCCTTTTGATCTAAGATTCTCTTCAAATGTGGGTTGTTCATCTATTGTTGTTTCTTGCATAGAAGGACCGACCACTTGATGTAATAGTTTTGTTTTGTAGTTTCTATAGCTCAAGAAGTTAAAATCTATCCATGGCTCCAGTTCCACTTCAGATCTTTCCCAAAAATAATCAAGTGTAAAGTGTTGTCTTGTAACCAAAGGTTTATACTTATTGCGAGGAATAGTAAGCACTTGTTCATTCAAAGGAAATTTTACACAGTTATGAATTGTTGAAGGGATAACTTTCATAGCCTTTAACCATGGATATCCTAGTTTTATGTGAAAAAGGTCTAAAATGGGGACAACATCAAACAAATGTTCTACAGATTCTCAAATATAGTGACCGATAAAGATATCTTCCTGGAAGTGTTTATAAAGGTTCCCTTATGTGTCTTAATCATCATGTCCGAAGGGTCATAAAAGCCTTGCATCAATCCATGTGAATAGAGGAACTCTTCCATAGCTACATTAGTAATGCAATTAGGATCAATAAGGGTTACATCCATAGGATTTCCCATTATTTTCACAGTGATATAAAGAGGTCCTTCAGTGTCTCAAATTGTTCTATCATGAGGTGTAAACACAATTTCAGGTTTGGGGACCTTTCTTTTCATGTAAGGCCTAGGAGGGAACCTATTGTTATTGTTGTGATTAGAAAACAAGTGTATAAGTTTCTAAATCAATGTAAGATTAGATTTGAGAATCTTTTCAAAAGTTATGCAAAATACAAGTGCAAAACTATGTATGAAAATGACCTAAAATGCATGATTTTTTCAACTTTTTTCAATGTAAATAAGTAAAAGAAAAGGTGTTGTAAGGAAATTGATCAAAGGATGAAAATAATATGTTTGATATTAGTCAAATAAAGCAATAATATCCTTCACAAAACACTTTTGATGCAAACCTAGAGTGATGACAAGTCAAAACCTAGTGAAAATACACTAAAATATGCAATTTTTCACAAATTTTCAATGCAAAGACCCAATAAAAGGGGTATTGTAAAGAATTTTAGGAGGTGAAACAGATTATAAAAGTAATATAAGTCACCTAAATCCATAAAATTTTTCACAACACGCTTGGAGTGCAAATCTAAGTCCAACCCTAGGGAAAATATAGCCAAAATATGAAAATTTTCACCAAATTTCAATACAAAAAACCAATAGAAAGGGTGTTGTAAAGAATTTTAGGAAGGGTAGAAGATAATAACCATTATAAAAGCCAATTAGTGCATAAAAATTATTTACAACATGCCTATGATGCAAATCTAGAGAGATGATAAGGCCAAAATCTAGTGAAAAAGGTAAGGTTTTTAAACCCTAGGCATGAAATTTTTGTAAGAAAACCACTATGATGCAACACTATAGTTAGAAATCAGTCCTAATGAGTGTTTTAAAATTCTAGTAAAATCTGAAACAAGATTTTGACTACAAACCCTAGCTAATGCAAAACTAGGTTATATGGAAAAATGCACAATTTCAAGCAATTTTGATCAATTTAAGCATGAAAATGCAATCTAAATGAATGATAAATAAAAAATTTATTTATTTTAAATCAGATATGATGAAAATGACAGAAATTTATTGAAATTCAATGCCAACTAATTCAAATTATTTGAAAAAGCATGCTAAAAATGCCATTTTTTTCAAATTTTTCATTTTTTTTGTAATTTTCCAAATGCAATAAGATGAACAATGAGATGAATGAATGAGATGAATGTAAATATTAAGCACAAAACTTAGAAAGGTGCCAAAAATTCAAAATAACATGGGTTAACCAAAATGTTTAAGATGAAAATGAAGAGGGTTTGTTTAGGGTTGGTTTTAATGGTTTATGTTGATCCTCCTTTCACCACTAAACATTCAAGGACATTCAGCTGAGTAGAGGAGTCTACTACAGGATTCTTGTTACTTAGAACATAGGGGAAGATTGGAATTATATGATTTTTGTTATTCAATTAAGCCCAATTATGCTCAACACCCTAATTTCATGAATTCGTAAACAAACAAACAAATTATGGAAAATGATCGCACACAGAGATATCAAATGACAATCATATGCATACCAAATTTCAAAGTTTCAAAAATGGAATAGTTGGGGACTAATGAGTAGGCACCCTAGTCTAGTGCCATAGTTTTTGTTGAGATCTGGGAATCTTGTCTGCAACCTATTCCTGATGTTTTGAATATTTTTCAGTTGTAGGATCCGGAAGACTAATGAGTGGACACCTGAGTCCAGGTCCTTATTTTCTTCTCAGATTTGTAATCCTAATAGTCTACACTACTCTCTTGCAACTCCACTTCTACTTTCTCAACCTATAACCTATAATCACGGAAAAATGGGTTGGGGGTTGTGGTGTTTAGAGGCTTGCCTCAGTCAAGGCCCGGAGATAAATTCAAGTCTTCCAAACACTGTTATCAGATAAAGAGTGCATATCCCTACAAGATAGAGGCAAAATCCAAATGATAAATGATAGAAAACATAATTGATATCACCTTGTAGTGAAGGTCTCATGGAAGGAAGATGCTCTTCATGCCATGAGGAGATGGATGTCAAATCTACAAATGCAAACATAATAACAACACAAAATTCTACTCTGCCACACAATGAATTCCTTGAATCTCTTTCACATAAGCTCATGAATAAAAATTGTAATCTAATTTCCATCTTGTTTACAAATGATAACCTAATCATGCTTATATATGCAACTACAAACATTCCCACTAAGAATTTCATAATTCAAACTTACTATGTTAGCATAGGACCTAAATAACGGTCACAAATAGACATTTTGAAATTGGTCCTAACCTAAAATAGGGTGCAGGTGCCCAAGTCCTCCCCCCCTATTTTAGGCATGATTTATGTTAAGTGCATCCCTTGAGTCCCATTTGCCATGAAACTTCAGGGTTTTCTCATCGGGAGTCATCAAAATCATGCAAGATGGTCTAAATGCATTCTAAAGGACCTAGGAGCTAAACCTTAATAGGAAAAAGCCCCCAAGGTTACTTTTTTCGACATAATAGTAGTGTTACATCATAGTGGTTTCCTTGCAAAATTTCATGTCTAGGGTTTGAAAACCTTGCATTTTCACTAGATTTGGCCTTATCGTCTCTCTAGAAGTGCATTACAAGCATGTTGTGAGGGATTTTGCTACATTATTTGACTAATATCAGGGTTATTACCTAATACCCCTCCTTAAATTCCTTACAAAACCCTTTCTATTAGGCATTTACATAGAAAATTGGTGAAAATTTGCATATTTTAGGTGTATTTTCACTAGGTTTTGACTTGTCATTACTCTAGACTTGCATCAAAGGCATATTGTGAAGGATATTGTTGCATCATTGGGTTGTTCTTAGACATACTATTTTCTTTCTATCTTGAAATTCCTTACAACACCTCTTCTTTCACTCATTTGCATTGAAAAAAGTTGAGAAACCAAGCATTTTAGGTCATATTCATACATAGCTTTGCATTCATATACCATGGATTCTTCTCATCATTCATCTTTGGAAGATCTATTTGAGTACATAATGAATTTTGATAACTTTTTCAAATTCACTAATAATCATCCTCAAGTCTTGCACCAAATAGCATACATCTATGGCATTGACATGTTCGTAAGCACTACCTATGATACCCTTCGAACAATAGCCTATTTTGAAAGTTTTCTCACTATCGTGGGTGTTTTCCCTTCAATATTGAAAAATACCACTAATTTCAAATCTAAAAATAACATGGGGAAAGTAGTGGTGAAAATATCATTTCCTCTCTCCCTTCATTTCATGGTGACATAATGGACATTCTTTCTGAGACCTATGAGAATGATATAGCAATGGGTGACTCATCTAATAAAGAGACTTGTCCCAACATAACCCCACTTGGTGAGGATATTTTGGCACAACAAGAAGACATGATTGACACATTTCTTAACACTACTCTACCATTCCTTCCTACTCTCCCTGGCCAAGATGAAACATTGGATGATATAGATGCCCTTTGTGAACATTTACTTCAACCTGTTGAAATTGAAAATTTACCAACTGATGTTCAATCACTTCTTAACTACATCTTAAACAAAGAAACAAATCATGCACCTTTACATGAACCTACACATACCTTGGAAAACAATGAAAATTCACACAATATTGAAGAACAAACTATTCCTCACAACCAAGATATTCCAACACCCTATATATGGAGTGAAATGGGCACTTTTTGGGTTCCTCAACAACCTCAATCAACTGGAATGGGTATTATAAAACCTCCTCCATCACCCCATTTAACTAACATAGAAAACCATGAGATTCCCTTTCTACCATCATTAATAGATACCTTTCCTACAAGGATGCCCTCAAAAACCCATGAAAATGTGGAAGAGAGAAGAGATGAAGCTTTAACCATTAAAGTAAAAATCAAGATCCATGATGACCGCTAGCCCAGTTGTCCCTACAGATAAGTATTCATAACCCTTTACCTCCATGTTGTGTTTGCCCCATGATGTGTTATGTATTGTTTAGGCCTCCTAGGATGACCCTTGATACTCTTGTAAGGTCAAAGATACCGATAGACCAACTCTGTTAGGACCCTTCTTCTATTTGTATCATCATTCTTCTATATTGCCTCTCCTCTATTTTCATTTGTTGTGTGTTGTGTCTTATGGACATAGCATTGTGGTTGGTGACTTGGGGGCACCCTCCTACATGTCTATCCCTAAGGTACTTGTTTCTCCTCTCTTTATTTATTGTTTACCTTCTTCTAGTGGTTCTATCTAGTTGGCGGATAATGAAAAACATATTATATTGATACGGACCTAGTGTCCCTTCAGTGAGAAATCAAATAATGGACCTAGTCCATACATGACAATGGGGTTGATATATATTATCCAATGCTTGGCTAGTAGAATCACTCTATGTGCTATCTTGATGTTGTCTTATCACACTTACAAAACATAATAATACTGTTGCTCTGTGTACTTTATCTATCTTGGATCTTGTTTTCCTCGGCTCTCTATGTGAATGTTTACATGCATTGTTGCTTATCACAATTATATGGATGCTAACACCTTTTATTGCAGGAAATTATCTGTTTGTGGGAACATTTTACGATCGTAAAGTACATGTCACCTTTGGGGGCATGGGATTTGCGAGAGGTCATGTTCCCTTGTGTGTTTTCTCTCTACCTTAACGTGCTTGATATCGATTACATGATATCAATCACCTTAAGGTGGGGGCATATATAAGGTAAGTTGTCTGATAATTTTGGTACTAATAAAGCATGTTTGAAGTCCTCTGCAGAGGTGGGATGTCATATCTTTGAGTGAGTGTGCATCTTTCTTTTCTATATTGCAATCATTTAAGCCCTCTGCGGAGGTGGGGATGGTGTATTTTGTGAGGAGATTACACATCATGTCATTTTCTAAAAGTCCTCTGAGTAGGTAGGGAGCAGATCTGTGACTATCCTAAACCTTAAGTGTGTCTTCAACGATTATTGTCGCGAAGCCCAATCGTTGGTGTGTGCCTATAATGTGCCTAAGATGGCTATGAACCTAGCAATAGGTTTCTTCCATAAATTATTTGCCATTTTTTCTCCATGTCTTCCATGTGTGTGTGTATGGCATGTTTGTTCCCAAGCATAGTTTCAAGACCGGTGGCGATGAGCTCCTCCTATTCTTTGGGATTTGTATGACATGTTTGTTCTCAAGTGTAGTTTCAAGACTTGTGGCGATGAGCTCCTCCTACACTTTAAGATTTGTTTGGCATGTCTATTGCCCCTTATGCAGTTTCAAGACTGGTGGCGATGAGCTCCTCTTGCATTTGGGTTGTGTGTTTACTTTCCTTGTATTTGCATTTGCATTCATAAATGAGAAAATGAAAAAAAGAAATAATCACTGCATTCATTGTCTTTTGCGTGTCTTCAATGTTGTATTCTCCATGTTTTGTGTGACTGTAACTATCTTCTCCCTATTTTGCATGCCTGTTACTATCTTTAATATGTTTGGTGTGTCTTCACCATGCTTGGCATGTTTTCTATGTTTGTTGACCTTACTTTAATGCATGTATTGGCCTTGTGTTTATACATACATTAAAGTGGGGGCTAAATGTTATGTCAAAAAATGTCCCCTTGGGGGCTTTTCCCTCTTAAGGTTTACCTCCTGGGTCCTTAGAATGCATTTAAAGCATCTTGCATGATAATTATAAATCCTGATGAAAAAACTCTAAAGTCTTATGGAAAATAGGACCTAGGGGGTGATATTTTAATGATCCCCAAACAAAAATAGCAAGGCGGACTTGGGCACTAGTGCCTTAGTCGTACCCTATTTTGGGTCTGCCCTAAATTTGAATGTCAATTTTATGACAGTTATTTAGGTCATATGCCAACATCTCAAGTTTGATTTATGAAATTCTTAGTGGGAATCTTTGTAGTTGCATATATAAGCATGTTTAGATTTTCATTTGTAGACTAGAAGATGATTGCAAACTTTAGGCATTTTTGTGATTTCAGGATATTCATTGTGGCAAAGAAGAGCATTATTATTGTGTTTGTGATTACATATTTGACTTCATCTTCTCATGTGATTGAAGAGCCTTCATTATGTGAGATCTACACTACAAGGTGATATCTATTGTGTTTTTGATTATTTATCATTTGAATTTTGCCTCCATCCTGCAGGGATATGCACTATCATCTGACAATGGTGTTCAGAAGACTTGAATGTCTCTCTGAGGCTCGACCGAGGCAAGCCTCTAAACATGACAACCCCCTCCCACACTCCTTTATGATTGCAAGTTACAGGTGTTGAGTTTCACAGAGTGGAGTTGCAGAAAGGAGATTGAAGACAACAAGGATTTGGGATTTGAAAGAAAGAGGACAGTGTTCAACATTTTGGGACAAGGGTGCTAGTCCCTGTGTCCTCCATTTTTTCTAGGAATGAAATGGAAGATGCAGTGCAGATCAATGTCAGAAGGAGATTTAGATTCCATGATGAAAATTGTACCTTGGACTAGGGCGCTAGTCCCAATGTCCCTGACTGTTCCACCTTGCAAACTTTAAAAAATAGTGAGTTAACAATCTCTATCCTTCATCTTAGTCTGAAAGGATTTGTCGTAATTCATTGATTTGCTTATTGCTTCACATATTTAGGGTTTAAGAGTAATTGAGCATTAGATTGAGATATTGTCTAATACATTTGAGCTTTTGCATCATTCCAAGTGGCAACCCAACCTGATAGGTGAATGTTCTAACTTAGTGGAGATTCAACTCGGTTGATATGCCCTTGAATGTATGTAATGAAATGAGGATTTAACCACACATTACATTGAATTGAAAAACTCCCTCCACTTTTTCTACAATATATATCCAATCCATCATACCTCCTTACACCTAGACTTGGTCTTCCCTTGTCATTGCTATCTAGCATAAAGGCTATTCAAAATTGTCATCCAATGCCATCCCAAAACATTTCAAAAATACAAAAAAAATCAAAACACAATAAAAAACACAAAAAAAATCAAACATTCCCAAAACACAAAAAAAATCACAACATTTCAAAAATCCAAAAAAATCAAAACATGTCGAAATCCAAAAAAATCAAAACATTCCAAAAACACAAAAAAAAAAATCCAAGCAATAAAATCAATCCAATCTTCAATCCATCGAATCAATCCAATTCCATTCATCAATTCAATTCTTCCAATCAATTCTCCAAATCATTCTTCAAATCAAATCACTCTATCAAATCTAATCATCAATCCAACATCATCATCAATCAAAGCAATTCTTCCAATCAAATCATAAAATAAATCAAATAAAGTCAGTTCACTTCAAATCAATTCTTCCAATCAAATCAATTCCTCAAATCAATTCTTCCAATCAACCAATCAAAACCAATTCCTCAATTCAACCAATTCCTCAAATCAAATCATCAATTCCATTCTTCAATCAAATAATTAATTCAATTCTTCAAATCCATCAAGTCATCAAAGTCAAATCAATCAAATCAATTCATCATCATTATTCAATCTATCAAATCACATCAATTCATCAAGTCAAACCAATTCTTCAATCAATTCAATCACATCATCAAATCAATTCCAAGAAATAAACTCAAATGCAATTCAATCCTTAATCCATGCCAATCAAGTTAATCAATCTTGTCAAATTATCCAATTGCATTCAATGGTCTTGATTCTAATCTTGACATAAACCAAATCAATCAATCAACCAATCATTTAATCAAATCTTGGTGTTGATTCGCATTGCCAACAACACTAGTGTCAATTAATCCAACCAATTGTCTCATACAGGATGTTGTATTGTCAAAACTAGACCAGGTGTCTTATACGACATGTTTCATTTCTTGAAACCAGACACAATCATTCATCAACATCAATCAATCATTGGTTTACAGCTTGATAGGGGCAATACCTTGTTTGTTTTTGAATCATTTGTGCATGCTTGCTTGCTTGCTTGTGTATGTTATCATTTCATCTTGCATTTGTATCACATCCTTATTGTTACTAGAAATATTGTCAACGTATTAATCTCAATCAATAAACCAATAATCTCAATAGAAATTGCAAGTAACAAAGATCAAATAATAAAGAACAAAACCATGCCAACCTTGTTACTTCGCTGCTTCCATTGTTTGCCTAATCTCAATCAATCTTTTGTATGAATGAAGCCCTCAAAAAGCGTACGTCCTTTCTTTTTTTTTTCAAGATGATGATGGAGATATGGCTATGATACTTCTTGTAATGAAGATGAGCTTCAATACAATAAAAAGGGTAATCACAAGCAATGGAGGAACTTGGGTGCCAAAGGCGTGCTATTAATTCTACAGAGTAAGGGTACTAAAAGCTTGGATGATGGAAATGGAAGAAAAGGGTTCAATTTATAGACTCATGAGAGAGAAGATCAATGGTATAGAAAGAATAAGAAGATCAAAGGTATAGACGACTTGAGAGAGTGTGTGCGAATAGAAAGAAGACAAGTGTCACACAAAAAGTTGTTTTGTTTGAGTTAACTACTTTCTTTTATAAAGATAAGATTTAATTTCATAAATTAGAAAGCATTTTTCTAATTTAAGAGTTATTGATAAAAACAAGATTGATTTAAATCAATTAACTCAACTTGAGATTTTCTTTTGCATGATTTGAGAGAAATTAAATAATAAATTATTTAACTTTGTGTGCATGAAGAAGAAGACTTATTTTTAGAAGATTTTTGAGGAATTTGAAGACAAGAAAGCAAATTAAATAAATAAATTTATTTAATTGTTTGTGCATGATTTGGAAGAATAAATAAAATATTTGATTATATTTTATTTTTAGAGATTGGGAGAATTCAAATAAATTTGATTGATTTATTCAAATTTGGAAGAACAATTGACTTAATTAAATAATTAAGAATTATTTAATTGTAGATAAGAGGATTTGGAAGAATTTAATTAAATAAAAGATTTTATTTAATTATTGGAAGACATTAGAAGAGGTAATTAAATAATTTAATATTTAATTAATTTAGAAGATTATGAATCTAATAAATAAATTTGATTTATTTATTGATAGAGGAATTAGAAAGAAATAAATAAAGAATATTTATTTAGATAGAATCGTGTCATTTTTAGGTGTATACATTTTGCCCCTCTTTGATGCAATGTGTTTTATCATGTTGCTTCAAAGAATAAGATTTTTCTGATAATGATACATGCCCCAGTTCGCCCTTGGTATAAGTTTAATGACAGTAGGATGCCCCCTCAGGAGATTGGATGGAAAGACACCAAAAATGTTACTAGAAATATTGTCAAAGTATTAATCTCAATCAATAAACCAATAATCTCAATAGAAATTGCAAGTAAAAAAGATCAAATAATAAAGAACAAAACCGTGCAAACCTTGTTACTTCACTGCTTCCATTGTTCACCTAATCTCAATCGATCTTTTGTATGAATGAAGCCCTCAGAAAGCGTACTTCCTTGCTTTGTTTTTTAAGATGATGATGGAGAGATGGCTATGATACTTCTTGTAATGAAGATGAGCTTCAATACAATAAAAAGGGTGATCACAAGCAATGGAGGAACTTGGGTGCCAAAGGTGTGCTGTTAATTCTGCAGAGTAGGGGTATTAAAAGCTTGGATGATAGAAATGGAAGAATAGGGTTAAATTTCTAGACTCGTGAGAGAGAAGATCAACGGTATAGAAAGAATAAGAAGATCAATGGTATAGAAGACTTGAGAGAGTGTGCACGAATAGAAAGAAGACAAGTGTCACACAAAAAACTATTTTGTTTGAGTTAATTGCTTTCTTTTATAAAGATAAGATTTAATTTCATAAATTAGAAATTTTTTTCTAATTTAAGAGTTATTGATAAAAACAAGATTGATTTAAATCAATTAACTCAACTTGAGATTTGCTTTTGCATGATTTGAGAGAAATTAAATAATAAATTATTTAACTTTGTGTGCATGAAGAAGAAGACTTATTTTTAGAAGATTTTTGAGGAATTTGAAGATAAGAAAGCAAATTAAATAAATAAATTTATTTAATTGTTTGTGCATAATTTGGAAGAATAAATAAAATATTTGATTATATTTTATTTTTAGAGATTGGGAGAATTCAAATAAATTTGATTGATTTATTCAAATTTAGAAGAACAATTGACTTAATTAAATAATTAAGAATTATTTAATTGTAGATAAGAGGATTTGGAAGAATTTAATTAAATAAAGGATTTTATTTAATTATTGGAAGACATTAGAAGAGGTAATTAAATAATTTGATATTTAATTAATTTAGAAGAATATGAATCGAATAAATAAATTTGATTTATTTACTGATAGAGGAAATAGAATGAAATAAATATTAAGAATATTTATTTAGACATAGTCGTGTCATTTTTAGGTGTATACATTTATCATTTCTAGATAATATTCATATCTAGTGAATATTGGAATAACTTTTTTCATTAACCTTTGCATAGATAAGGTCATATCATACCTTTTCTGCATTAGGACTTTAATGCTATAAGTTTACTTCCTCATACATTAGACAAGGTTGTATTATGCTAGTACACAAGACACATCATTACCTCGGTCCTTATACCTTGGTGCATAACATCTAGTGCTATATCAAACTCCATGGTTGCTCACCTTTATTATAGCATAACATATCATTCCTTTCTTCTATCCATTCCCTTATCCTTCTTCCTTGACCAATCCCTTTCATTTCAAGAGCCTACCCATGTTTGTCCAACCCACCTATCCTCTCGAGGGGACATCATCACCCTATCCTTACATCATTATTCTTTTCCTCTATACATACCTTATCTTCTTTGAAATGATGTTACTCGACATAAATCTCATCATCTTCAACATCATCTCAAAGAGAGGCAAAATGTAGACACCTAAATTTGTCCATGTCTTGACCATTACCTAGTTGACACATTACTAGAGACATCATATGACATTTTGTCCTAATCCCACTCCTAATCCCATCCTAATCACTATTACCTAATTTCACTACTAGCTCAATCAAGTAAAACTTTTCAATTTTTTGAAGAAGAGAAAGGTACATTTTATTTTTTCTGCTACATTACATGCATGTGCATAAATAGAATCAAAAGGATTACATTACACTAGATTACATTTATGCAAGTGCGGATAACATAGAAAGGATTTCACAAATCTTTTCAGAAAGAGTAATCTTTATTGATAAAATAAATGTATAAGGTCTCACACAAGCCGTGAGACTAACTGTTTCATTGCAAATGAAAAGATAAACTATACATTTATAGAAAAACTAAAGAGATAATTATGCATATGAGGTAGGGTGACTCATCATTGCCTGAATGACAAGTCTTGGTCCTATTTATCATGTCTGTTGTCAGCCTGTGTTGTCCACTTGTCTGCTGCCCCTAGTTACCTGCATAAAATTTTGAAAACTGATGTTAGAGCAATTATGGGGCATCATACATCATATGTCATGTATCTACAAACATAAAATTTGACTTTTAGATGCAATAAACTAGTTAGTATCACATGGACCTTCAAGAAAATAATAGGATAATCAAGAACATCAATCACAAATCGTGTTTTTCCTAACATGTTTGTTTCATGTACAAATACAGGTGTCATTTAACACTCATTTCATTTTAGCATGTGGAGAAAATGTGTGTCCCACGAGGGTTGAGCCCAACATGCCTAATTGAGAAACATTAATGCTTTCAAACAATATAAAAGAAGAGATACAATTGCAGAAAATGAAGTGCAAAATCCATTCTATAGCTGTTCATGACAAACATAATCTACATATACAAGATTTGATAAGAACAACACGATTTATTGTAGAGACAGTCACAAGAACAGTCTAAAGATAACTAGAGGTTTACAAGAGTATTACAATCCCTGGTAGAGATCTAGACAAGATGAAAAGGAGATTAACTCTTTGAGGGATTACAAAGATTTGATTAAGACAAAGATCATGTCTCTAATAGCATAAGCATGATTGAGTTAATCTTGACAGACGAGAGTGACACATGCATTAGAGGGATAGGGACAGTCATCTCTATGACTGTGGCAGTCTCTACTACACCAGATAGTTCAAAATAATTAAGTGACTGTCAAAGATCAACCTTAATAGAATGATACAAAAGGACCAGTCTTTGATTGTTCTCTATTGGCAGATACAAAAGATCTAGGTGTCAAAGCCACATGTAGATTAATTATAAGGAGGCATTTCCTGTCACACTTCAATGATGAAAACCTAATTATCCCTAGGAGTATGAAAACTTTGGTGATTGAATGGCATGTGACAGACTCTGAGAATAAGGAAGCAACATTGTTCTACCCTTTTACTTGTCCACAATAAAGAGAAGATAGATGACAGAGAGAAGAGAGATGATGAGTGTGTTGCAGAATTAGAATACAGAGGAGGGTAAGGCATTGAATGCCTAATACTTGACAAATTCTTTAATGACTTCAAGTTGCACTCCAAAGCATCAAAAAGTAGTCAAGCCATGAAAGGGGTGATACAAGTCCAAGGATATCTGAGGCAATCATGAATATGCTCGAGTCTTAGTCTTATGGCATTGAAACCTAATAGTTGGAGAGGGTTCCAAAGTCTAAAGGACACATGCAGGTGAAAGGGGATCTCTTGGAAACTAAGCTATACATGAAATGATCAAGAACAAGAACAACAAATCATGACAAAAACATATATAACACTCTTTTTGTGTCAAAGGATATAAAGAACAGTCATGTACTAGTCATCAGTTGTCATAATAGAGGGACCAAGGTACCAAGAGTATTGTCAAGGATCTACAAATAGATAACTGTCATAAAGTCAAACTCACTAAGAAAATAGTCAAGTGGAGTAGAATGACTGTTATAGAGTAAAAAGAATAGTCAATGTGAATAGTCTTCAGTAGACAGTTTGTAGAGGACACAGAGAGAATGAAGAACAGCCATCCAGATCTTTGTGAGTAGTCACATAATGTAAGAAGAGGCCATATGATAAGGGATAGTCATTAGACATGTGAAACATCATTCATGAAGGTAGTATATAAGGATTATTTTGATAGTAGAGATAAAGGCTATATGTTACACTGCAAATATTGATTATAGTTCACACTGTATAGAAATCAGGATGAGGGATTTCAAGAGACTGTCATATGGTATGAAAGGTTATGTGAGAACAGTCACTGTTAAGATGACTATTATATTGTTGGCAAGAGACATTGTGTGGCTTCTTGATTGTTGTCATTGATGACAACAAAGTCTATTCCACACATCTGCAGCACATAGTATGTCTATACTGGAAGTCTGATTGAAGAGTGTTTTGGTCCGGTGAGAAAGAACAGAGCATGTAGCAAGGTCTGACAATCAGGTTTGGATCTCTCAGAGGATGTATCTTAGAAAAGTGTGGACTTGGGGAAGTCAAGAGGAGTACCATGAATGCCACATTCTAGAGTTTGAGCCTCTGGTGATGAAAGAGTGAAAAGATATGAGCAGCTAAGTGTTGGGTTCTTGACAGGTCGAGCAGACTGAGCAAGAACTAACTAGCAGATCATCAGACCTTAATCTAGATGAGAAATTGATGGTGATCAAGCTTCTTGAGGGATCATTCATGCTTGGATGACATGATTGATGACTTCTATAACTTTCTCTTTGATACGGATTACTTAGTATGCATGGATTCAGCCGACAGACCAAAGTTTGGGAAAATCTTGAGTATTCCAGATGTCGACTAGAATGATGTTGAAATCCTTGGTGCGGATATATATACCAGATGGATTTCAATGTGAAGGAGGAGTATGGTGTGATAGTGTGTGAAGAAAGGCAGAGACAAGTGGAAGCAGTAAAACAAGTCCAGTATGTGACAGAACAATAGCACTAAAGCAGAGGAAGAATGAAGTGTAGTAGATCAGTATATTGAGCCTAATCAGAACTGAACCTTAGCATATGTGGATGCCTCAAATCAGTTCAAACACCTAGTTACATTCTATATACCTTGTAGATAGTGAGTCTCTTGTAGGCAATGAGCCTCTTGTGAGCAGTGTGCTTGGGCAGTGAGCCCTAATTGGCAAGTGCCATTTTGTACTTCTATTCTTTTAATAGAGAATACAATCTTGGGTTAGTCACCCCATGGTTTTTCCCTTAACAAGGTTTTCCATGTCAAAATTATTGTGTTATGTGTATTGATTTTATTTCTGCTCTCATTGTTATGCATGCTTATATGCTTTGATGATGCACTAATTATTAAAGAAGAATAGAAAATAAATTGTTTAAGGTAACTGATTCTCCCCCCTCTCAGTTATTCACCTTGTTCCCAACAATTGGTATCAGAGCCAAGTTCCTCCAAATAGAGCCTAACAGCTTGAGGAAGATCTGGGAATCTCAATAGATATGTATGGTATGAGGGAACAACTTTAGTTTGCCCTAGATGATCTTGAGCAATCTCACTCTGAAGTCAATAACTTGAGGGAAAGACTCAAACAAGCTGATGACTTCTTAAATGAACTAAAAGAAAAATTGAGTATCTCTGTGAAAAAGAGAAAGGAACTTCTTCAACAATTAGCAAGTCAAAGTGAAGCCAATGATACTAATGAAGATCTAAATGAGAAAAACAAGTTATGTGAGAAGCTATCAAAAGAGGTCATTATGGTAAGACATGAAATGGAATCAGGGGTTATGAAATTCACCCAAGAAATTGAAGAGAAAAGAAAAATGGAAGATAATCTAAAACAATCTCTCAAGGAGAAATCAGAAGACTGCCACAAAATGGAGAGAATAATCAGACATCTAGAATCTGATCTTGAAGAAGCTAGAGATAATGAAGAACAACTTGAAAATCAGATAGACACTCTTAAAAAGGATCTTCAAATAGCAAATGAATACAAAGAAAAATTCAAGATAAGCTCTGCTCAACTTGAAGCTCTTCTTGAAAGCCAAAAGAGGGTAGATGACAAGCATGGCTTGGGATATGAGAAAGGTGAAAGCTCCAGATCCAGTCAGAAGAACTCTAGATTAGGAAATCCAAGGTACAGGCCTAGAAGACCTCCGGTAAGACAACCAAATACTCAAAGATATCCATCCTTCAATGGATACTGCTATAATTGCAATAACTTCAGGCATAAAGCAAATTAGTGCAGAAGAAGAATGAATCAAACTAATTCATCCTTCTCCGGACAGTGTTTTAACTACAAAATATATGGTCACAAATCTCATGAATGTAGAAGTATGCAAATAAACAATTCATTCAATGGTGGATGCTTTGCATGCAATAGAATGGAACATATGGCTAATCAATGTAGATCAAGAGGATATCAATCAAATATGCAAAGAAATATAGCTTGCTACAATTGCAATAGATCCGGTCACATTGTCAAATTCTGCAGAAGTAATAATCAAGGTAAAAGGGGTCCGGTGCATCATAATCAAAATCAAGACAAAGGAAAAAGAAAAGTGAATGTGGATGAAGTTCAAAGGGAGATGAACAAGATTTGGGTGAAGAGAAGTACAGAAAATGTTGGGAATAGATCCGCACCAGAATCTGGTGCTGATATTCCTTTCAGAAACTAAATAGATGAGCTCTGGTTCACAGGGAGTCACAAAGGAAAACAATTTCCCCTAGCCAGTCAATTGGTGCCTAAAATTGGCACATGAAGTATTGTGGATTGAAGAGTTCTCAAAGAGATATCTAAATAGTTCTTGGTAAAAATATAAAAGATCCACAAGGAGTTTTGAAGAGGTCAATCATCCAAGATTGATCTGGTTTAACAATCATCCAGTAAAAGCAGGATTTTCACAGTTAGATCCGATATGATTCAAAATTGAAATATCTTGATCTGTGGATAAATGGAATGACTGGAGAAAGGGAGAAATATTGTCAGTTATCATCAAGAATATTTCTAAGTGCATCTTAGTGATTTGGAAGGATCTCTCTCAGAACAAGGTCCGAACAAAAGAAGCGGAATGACTTAAAGTATGCATTTATTGCAATATGAATTTAGGGTTTGTACAAAAATATAAGAGTTCTTTTTGTTCATCATTTGCACATTTTCTTTCGAGAAGAAGAAAGAAAGAGCTCTGCAATAAGATTGCTTCAACCCTCTCAAAGATCAACCGCAGAATTTGATTCAATAGCGATCTTTTCGGCTCATACTGTGAACCCTAGAAGCGTAAAAAGGTATTTCCACTCTTGAACATCTCTCTCTAAATATTTTGGATGATGGCTACTCCAAATGTTGTTAAGATCACTAATAGGCCATGCCCTAAGTTCAAGAAACATCCTTACAAATCCCTAGAAGTTGATCCTTTAGGTGCATTCTCAAGCATTCTACATGGGGTTCTGTACGTAGAAGATGTTAGGGTATACATTCATGCCAACATTGAGGAATTTGGGGAATCCAAGCTGATGGATATCTATCACAAGGAATTAATAGATGAAACATTTGAACTTAAACCCCAATACAAGGCCATCTGGGATAAGCATTTTGGACATTGCATCCATTTCCCCTATTTTGCAGAAGATGAATGGGTCCGGTATGTTCTGAGCAGAATGCATGACAACTTCATATGGTTGATGAGGCCATTTAAGATCACAAAAGATGCCATTAGGGCAGTAACTGGATTACCCTCATCTAGTGGGTTGCATGCTCTCAAATCAGTCAAAAACCAAACTGTAGATGAGGCTACCAGATCAAAATTTAACAAAAGAGCAATGACAATAGAGGATATCATAGATCTGGATATCAAATTTGCTTCTATGATAATCAGTTATAAAATATCACTCCAGCAGGGAGAATTCTATATCTGGAACAACAATATACACTACTTATCAGATGCTAAGGGAAAATACTGATTATGATCTTTGTGAGCTTCTCCTGAATCAACTGTTAGAGAATTTATAGAAAATAAAGAAGGATAAGAAGAATTCATTTAAGTACGATGGCTTGATACTATGTCTATTCTTCTACTATATGAATGAGCTACCCTGAACTAGTGGCTGGATATGGCAAAATGATAGACCTGTGGCCATCCAAATCAGAGATTATATGTATGGGCTTGGTGATGCCAAGGCTCAAAGTACAGCTCTCTGGGGATATTTCAAGAATTTCCAAGGTATGATGCAGGCCAGAGAAAGAATTCCTCAGACATTAGTTGAAAAATATAAAGATACAATGTGTTTTATGGTAGACACTGATCAATGCCTAATGGAGGCAGTAGATCCTATAATAGTCTAGATTATGCCAATGGGCTATGAGGTGGATGAGAAAATTATGTAACTGCATGTCCAACACCTACTAAGTCAACCTAAGGACCCTAAGGCAAAAAGGTTTGGAACCTTTCAAGAATTGAGTGTGAAAATTCATGTTGAGCTAAGACAATCAGAGATGAAAAGAAAAGTGAGAAGAGAAGTAGAGGAAGTTGCCAAAAGACATGGCATTTCAAAAGAAGAAGTCGATGCAAATAGAGAGAAACTAGAAAGAGCAGAGAAAGAGAGACAAGATGCAGAAAAAGAAAGTGATCCGGTGCAAGCCCCCTCCCGGACTAGATCCTCAAAGAGTTCTGCACCTACCACCTCTACGAGCTCAAAATCCTCCAAACCGGAAGTAAAGACATCCAAAAAGGGAGAAAAGAGAACTAAAACCAAGGAAACAAGATCCTATATAAGTCAAAAGGATGATGAAGAGACAGAGATAGATGAGGAGGTTAAGAAAATGAAGAAGAAAAAGAAAACTTTTGTGGAATCATCTACGGGAAGAAACAAAGAAGAAGAAGCAGAAGAATTTGTTGAAAGACCTACACTCTCCATTGATGATGTCATCAAGGTAGTTACTGTGGATGGGAAACTGCAACCAATGATATAATTCTATGATGAGTATAGTGACATGGACAAAAGGATCTTGGAAGAAGCTATAGTTAAGTACTTAAACATATATAATAAAGCATTCATTGAAATCATCTCTCTAATCCCCAAGAGTTTAGAGAAAGTACTTGAACTCAGAAAAGACAATGCCAAGGAAAAGGATATGGAGATTTGGGAACATATAGCTATTCAGCTCTATCCTTGCATCACTCCAAAATAAATGAACATGATCTTCAAGGATTGCAAGGATGAGTTCCAGAGCAAAGCCAAAATGAACAAGCTTATGCTCAGAGAGACTGATCAGGTGGTAAAAGAGACTGAAGACATCCTCCGAAATGCATATAAAAGATTCAATCTTCCTATTATAGAGGACATAAGTGATGAACCTTCTGCCATAGATGTCGAAGGATTAAGTGCACCAAAGGAAGATTCTACTAAGAAAATTGCAGAAGAGTCAAAGGAGATAAGTGAGGAGAAGACTAAGGACTTGGATTCCTCTGTTCTGGAAGAGGAATTCCATGAAGAAGTAAACATCTCTCTTCCAGATCCCCCTACTGACTCTGGAACTGAAGGAGAAGAAAGAAAAGAAGAGAAAATTGGCCAAGAAGAAGAGGTAAAGGGAAGAGAAGAAGATCAAACAGAGAAGACTCTAGGTGACAGTTCTAAGGCTACAGAAAAAAAGAAGACTTTGTCTCCAGCAAGAGACACTGCAGAAGTAGTTAAAGACTTCCTGACAAAAGAAATGATGGAATTAGATGAACTGGAGCTGTTTCAAGGACCACTCAATTTTGACTCTCTCTCTCTTCGGTCCAGACAATGAAGGTAGCATCTTTTGCTCAAGCCAGAGAAAAACAAAAGCTTCTAAAGTCTCACATGGAAGACTATGAGCTGATAGAGATTGCATCCAGTGTGTTGGACAAGATCATGCCATCCTTCTAGAAGGATCTTTCATCCTCTTCATCCAGTAACTTGAAATCTCTTGTTAATTCTATTAGCACACATTTTGATTCTTTGGAGAAATTAGTAGAAGAGAAAGTCTGGAAAGAGTTTTTGGGAAAGAGATTCTCTGAAGTATAGGGACTTATAGAAAATGATAGGAGAAATCTAGATATTGGGATAAAGATCCTAGAAAATGCTCTTAAAGATGGCGGAGATTTATACAAATTTTGTCTATCTTGGTCCATAGTGACAATAGACATTGCCAAGAAGGTGGAAGAACAAGAGAGTAAACTATCAAGTTTATCTCAAAATTTTGATCCCCTCACCACATCTTTAATAAATCAAGAGTGCTAGGCCATCGCTATCATAAATGAAATAAAGAGGCTTGAAAAAGAGAGGAAGAACATGATAAGTAGGATGGGTGAACTAAGAGGAATAATTATCCCCAAGTTAGAGGCCATGCATGAGGCCTTAACTGATGCTCAAACCACAGCCTGGACCAATGATCCGGCAGATCTAAGAAGGGGAGAAGCTTTTGCATTTTTGTTAAGTGGCCACATATCAATTTTGGACAGGATGAAGCAGAGTTGGGTGACAGAAGTTGTACAGTTGAAGAATACCTTTGTAGATATCCTTAAGTATATGTAAGTACAACATGTATATATACTTATCTGATAATGTATAGGTTGTTTTTCTTTACAAATTTTGGTGTGCTGATTTCACACTTTGCCATTGATGTCAAAGGGGGAGTGAGGAATAGTGAAAAATGTGGAATTTAGAAAAGGGGGAGCTCCGATAAAAGTGTACATAAGATAGAGCATCAGCCAAGGGGGAGTGTGCTATGACACTTAGTCATTTTTCACTAAGTGTTGCCATCAATACCAAAGGGGGAGATTGTTGGCAAGAGACACTGTGTGGCTTCTTGGCTGTTGTCATTGATGGCAACAAAGTCTATTCCACACATCTGCAACACATAGTATGTCTATACCAGAAGTCTGATTGAAGAGTGTTTTGGTCCGGTGTGCAAAAATAGAGCATACAGCAAGGTCTGACAATCAGGTCCAGATCTCTCAAAGGATGTATCTCAAAAAAGTGTGAACTTAGGGAAGTCAAGAGGAGTACCATGACTGTCACATTCCAGAGATTGAGCCTCCGGTGATGAAAGAGTGAAAAGATATGAGCACCTAAGTGTTGGGTTCTTGACAGGAAGAGCAGAATGAGCAAGAACTAACTGGCAGATCATCAGACCTTAATCCGGATGAGAAATTGATGGTGATCAAGCTTCTTGAGGGATCATTCATGGTTGGCTGACATGATTAATGACTTCTATAACTTTTTCTTTGATACGCATCACTTAGTATGCATGGATTCAGCTGACAAACCAGAGTTTGGGAAAATCTTGAGTATCCCAGATGCCGACTAGAATGATGTTGAAATCCTTGGTGCAGATATATATACCAGATGTATTTCAATGTGAAGGAGGAGTATGGTGCGATAGTGTGTGACGAAAGGCATAGACAAGTGGAAGTAGTAAAACAAGTCCAGTATGTGACAGAACAACAACACTAAAGCAGAGGAAGAATGAAGTGCAGTAGATTAGTATATTGAGCCTAATTGGAACCGAACCTCAGCATATGTGGATGCCTCAGATTAGTTCAAACACCTAGTTACATTCTATATACCTTGTAGACAGTGAGTCTCTTGTAGGCAGTGAGCCTCTTGTGAGCAGTGTGCTCAGGTAGTGAGCCCTAATTGGCAAGTGCCATTTTGTACTTCTATTCTTTTAATAGAGAATACAATCTTGGGTTAGTCACCTCATGGTTTTTCCCTTAACAAGGTTTTCCACGTCAAAATCATTGTGTTATGTGTATTGCTTTTATTTCTACTCTCATGGTTATGCATGCTTATATGCTTTGATGATGCACTAATTATTAAAGAAGAACATAAAATAAATTGTTTAAGGTAACTGATTCACCTCCCCTCTCAGTTATTCACCTTGTTTCCAACATATATAATAGTAAAAAAAAAGATAATCATCAATACAGTCAGCATATGGAATAGTCAACGAGGAAGATTTCAATGGAGCAGTGGGGATAAGAGCATTGGATCTCAGTCAAAGTATTCATGGCACCATGGATCTCATACACAAGACACCTAGAAGGGGACAACCCATTGTGTACATTCTTATCTAAAGATAGAGGCATTCTTGGAACAATATTAAAGAGAAAGCATGAAGAGTAATGACAGAGGTCAAACATAAAGGAGGAAGATCTTGTCAAAATAGTGGACAATGGCTAAGACAAAAGGTAGAGTCATAAAGTGGACAACAGTGAAAAGGGAAAACTCTTAAACAGAGATGATGGATAGTCATGAAAGATAACGAACTCCCATTTAGGCATTGACAATGAATGTGTCAGGCCAAGGATACTAGTCAGTGGTACACAGTGATAAGTTCTAGAAAAGTAGATAGAGGTCATTATGAATTGGACAGCAAATCAAGGGCATACAGTATGAAGGAGTCTACAGAGATGCAGACACAATGCCAGATGGTGGTTGTGTGTAGTTTGAGGATGTCTATGCGCCATAAATTTTTTGAAGTCTTACAAATGTAAACCCACATGGGTAAAGGTAGAGACACATTAGTGAGTATACAGAAATGATGAAAAGGTACTAAACTCTGAGAAACCTTTGTTATATGTGATAATGACTATCAAAACAACGAGAAAGGGAGCAACTTTGTATCAAGCTTTAAACAATCAAGCATGACTTCACACAGTCAGGAGTAGTGATGGACAAAAGCCAGTCATTTAAAGAAAAAGCCATAGAGGAGTATCAAGTTCTGAAGGTAAAGCACAACACACAGTAAATATAGTCCATATCTCATTTTTGTTCATATTTTATCATAGAAACAAATGCATTTGTTGTTAATCTTAGCAAGTGATGAATGGAGGGTTTCAAAGAACCCTAGCCGTGCTTGGGAAACAACATATTAAACAAATGAACCCAAAAGCACTATACAAGTAATACTGAAAATGCAACAAGTACGCCAAGTCAACGGCTACAAAAGCAGATACATATCATATTAAGAGAAAGTGTCTCAAAAAAACATGAAAACTGAGATATTTGTTGTTATGTGCTCTGCAAAACCTACGGAAAGATAAAGAAAGGTTGTTACCTCAAATTGCCCAAGTACATCACGTGATAAGATGCAGAAAATATATGCATTTTCCAGTCCAAATCTCCATGAAAGCTTCAATCTAACCCTTGGTGGCTTGAGTTTAGAAACACAGTGAAGTGGAAAATGCAAATGAAGGTGAAAAGTGTATTGAGTCGTGGTTTTTGTGTTAGGGTTTCCAAAACCCTAAGTTGGCCATATAGAGGAAGGCATTTTTGCCTTTTCTTTTTATTTACAAAGTAAAATTAATACCTTGACCTTATGTTTCCTTTCCTTGCAATTAGGATGTGTGAACTCCTTAGAACTTCTAATTCATTTTCCTTGTATGTGCCTTTCCAACATGGCTGAGTCATTTTTCATTTGCATAAATGTAAACAAGCATTGAAATTTAAAACATTAAGTAAAGTGATGAAGTTATAAATCATTTTATTTAGTGTTATTTTATTGTGCAAAAGGAGAAAGGAGACGTTGGTTGTCAAGACTAAGTCAAATGGAGAAGGTATAGTTGGGTATTAATCAAATGCCAAGCATATAGGAAGAGGTTGAAGAAGTTGGCAAGCATGTGCCAAGAATATAGGAGAGGTTTGAATGAGTTTTAAATGCCTTAGAGAGCATCTAGGAGCATTTTTTGATGCTTTTATGATAGACTTAGTCAACATTGACTTTTTCAAGCATATTGGGGCTCTTTTGGGGGTATTTTAGTTGCTATATTTTTGGCCTTTTGGAGGCATCCGACCCCAATCAGTTTTCAGTTCCTTCTTTAGTAGGTTTTTGGAGGGAGTTGAGGGATATAGTCATTTTGGTTGACTCATTGTAACTAGTTCTGATTATGCAACTTTTGGAGACTTGTGATTTTAGAATCCTTACCTAGTTTTGACATATTTTTGTAACTCATTTTACTTGATATGAAATACAGTGGAGACCTTGAGTATATTTGATTGAAGATCTTGCCTACTTATCATTGTGCATCATTGTGCTTAGCAACTGATTGATGAAGTTAATTGTGAGGAAATTTTATTTCCTTTTAGTTTTGTCTTAGATTTTAGAGCCTTTGTGCAGAAAACATAATAATGCAGGTTACAAATTGTGTCAAAAAGGTGTGATTTGCTTTTTAACTTGTGAAGTTATCTTCCTCTTATACATTTTTTTGAACATTTGGACCTATTTTTGAAATACTTATGCAAAGTTATAATAGTGGTAATTCGTGCACCTAGTTTTTTTGTCATTATACCAAGTGTTTGACTTTGGTATTTTCATGTTCCTCATTCAGTTTGGTGTATCACCCATTAGAGTTTAGTTTCAGTTTTAGTGCATATTCTTCTCACTCTTTTCCTTGTCAAGACCATAGAGTAGTCAGTCTTATGTGATACAAAGTTTAGGAAGCCAGCCTTCTCTGAAGATTCACTCCAGTTTCTAGGTGACCCACAGCCATAGGAGTGTTTCCATGTTCCTCTAGAGTACCAATTTTCTGCAAATTGGTAGGGTGCAACTTTTAGAGATAACAATCACGTAGAAAATTAATTAAATAAATCCTATTTATTTAATTAATTCCCCTCTCACATGTCCCAACTAATTCAAATAAAATATTTGAATTAGGCCCTCACCTTTCATCACAATCAAACACATGTCACATACTACATTTTCCATTTAATACACTTCAAATGTCCAACTAATTTAAATAAAACATTATTTAAATTAGGTCTACCCTACACTTGTCACATGACTACAACTCCTCATGGAGTGGGAAACCCTATTCTATTCTAGTCATCTACATCATTAAAACCAACTTTCAATCATAGCCCTTCATTCAAATCAATCCTTTCCTATAAATCAACCCTCAACCAATCCATTTGAGAAATGAGTTTCAAGTATCTTTATACTGTCAAAATGACATTAGAGTCTCTCATCATTCATCCTCATGCCATTATTATGCTACTAAAATAGTGAGCACCCAACATTCAACCTTCAAAATCATGCATACCTATGCAAGATTGAGAAAAGTAATGGATATAAACCAAGCTTAGTGTGGAGATTTAGTTTGCATTTTCTTTGTCATTTGGATTTTCATGTATCTTGTACTTTAGTGTGCTTGTTAGGGTTTGATAATTTGTTGTTTATGATTCAAACCTAATTTTTTTACCCTAGCCATAGTTCACAATCACCCTAACCGGTACTCCAAATCTAGTAACAATATTACTCAAGATGAAATCAATAACCAGCTTGCTTGTTTCTTGCTTTGTGGGAATGGCTTCAATCCATTTAGTGAAATAATTAGTGGCCACTAGGATCCATTTGTATTCTCCACTTGATTTCTCTGTTATTTCACCAATAAAATCAATACCCAATTGATGGAAAGGGCCTTCAATATGCATGGGTTTAAGAGGCAGTGCTCCTAAATACTTAAGATTTCCTAAAAACCTTTGACAGGCTTCACATTTCCTTACTAGCTTCTATCTATCTGCAAATAAAGTAGGCCAGTAATAACCTACCTTGAGGACTTTGTGAGCAGTGGTTTTTTTAGTGAAATGCCCACCACACATTCCACCATGCATTTCATTTAAGATCTTTTGTGCTTGATTTTCATCCAAACATAATAAAAGGACTCCATCTCTATCTCTCCAATACAGATCTCCTTCTATGACTACATACTAATTGCCTGTAACTTCAAAGTTCTCTTCTAATTTTCAGTCAACTTTGTAGGACAATTCATGGATTTTAGATAATAGATGATGTTAGTGTACCATGGGGTCCTTTCTAAACTATATACCATGTCTCCCTCCACTTGGATGACATTCACTTGAGCTGCCTCAAAGTTTGTTTTGGCCATCAACTTTGTCAGACCCTGTCCTCTTACTAGTTTGGTAGTCTGGACATCAATGTTGAATTCTTGGATGTTGTTTATCCATTTTCATCTTCTCCCAGTCACCTCTTGTCTCCTAAAAATATCCTTAACCATTGCATGAGCTACATATGCCATTATAGCTACCCCCACCAAGTAGGGCCCATAGTTCTTCACAGCTTTCACCAAGGCATAAGCCTGTTTTTCCATAATATCATACTTTAGTTTTGTAGCCTACAAGGATTTTCTAAAAATGCAATTGGCTTCTCATATCTTTCATCATTCTTTTTGTAAGATCATTGCGGTAATAGTATGGAAAGATGCAAATGAAAACAATTGAAAGGGTTTAGAAAAGTCAGGTGACTTCAATACAGGTGCCCTCTTTATGTTGTCTTTAATACCTTGAAATGATTGCTTGGCTTCATCATCCCAAGAGACAATTTGCCCCTTCTTCAACATTTTAGAAATAGACTTCACAATTTTTGCAAAGTTAGTGACAAACCTCCTTACAAAGTTTATCTACCCAAAGAAATATTGAATTCCTTTGACATTTTTGGGAATTGGTATTCTATCAATGGATGCAACTCTTTCAAGGTCAATCCTAATCCCATCTTTGGACACAATATGGCCTAACAATTTTCCTTCTACTACCCCAAACACACACTTCTTGGGATTTAGGGATATGCCAAACTACATGCTTCTTTCAAAAATTTGTTCCAAATGGCAGTAGTGATCCCCTACCTTCTTTAAATAAGCAGTCATATAATCCTGATAAACCACCATTATGACACTAAAGAGATCAGAGAAGGCTACATACATAGCCCTTTGAAAAGTGGCTCCTACATTTGTTAATCAGAAAAGCATCCTGACATACACATAAGTACCCCATGGAGTACTTTATTGTACCTAGAAAATCCATCCATGATTGACAGGAGCTCACAACTAGTCACCCTCTATAACATGGCCTCCATGTTTGGCAAAGGATAGTTATCTTTCAATGATGCAATGTGCAGGTTTCTAAAATCTACACAAAGTCTGATGTCCCCATTCTTTTTCCTGACAAGAACTAAAATTGAATACCCAAGTTGAATTTGCCTGATAGGCTTGATAATCCCCCCTCACTCAACTTAGCCAATTCTTGCAGCATTTTAGGTCTTAAGGTAGGGTTTATGGGCCTTTGTTTCTGCCTAAAGGGTTTTGCATCTGGTTTCAATGGGATTTCATGTTGAAACAAATATTCCCTATATGCCTTTAGATCATAATAAGACCATGGAAAAACCTTTTTATATTTATTGAGCAAAGCAATCGGCATTTTCCTAATCTTGGGATTTAGTTACTCACCTATGTAGACATATTTTGGCTGAGCTTCAGTCCCAAGATTTACCTCCTCCAAATCATTCTAATGCACAGGTGGTGTTTTAGTAGTTTGTCTATCATTACCATCAAACATTCTCTCCAAAGCAACCAACCCTCTTGGAATCTTGTTTGTCTTTAACTAGATAATTTCATTTCCAAATATAGTCTCCTTCCTGTCCACTATTTCAACAAAATTCTGGAAATTAATTTCCTATTCTTGGTACTCATCAATATAGTTCATGAACTTGTACAAGGCTTGATCATCCCTAGAAACTTGCCAATGACACATATTATCCAAGACAAAAGGTCTAGTCAACACATCAACCTTTGATATTCCTACTAGGGTTAAATCCTCTTATCCGACTGCAATGTTAGCTAGAAAATCAGCCATTACATTTTTACTTCTCTCTACCCAATCAATGGAGAAAGCATCAAACTCTTCTATTGTGTCTCAGACAACATTTTTGTTTTTCTTGAGTGAAACAACCAATTCAGAATCCCCCTAGGACTTTGAGCTTCTTAACTCCATGTTTGATGGCCATTTTCAATCATAAGAGCAAATCTTCATACTCAACAATATTGTTAGTTCATTGAAAACTCAATTTAAAAGATGATCTGAATATTTTTTCAGAAGGGGAAACCAACACAACCCTAGCTCTGAAACCTTCTCTGGAATAGGCTCCATCAAATTGCATAGACCACATACCATCACTATCAGGGGCAGTCTGAATACTTTCATCTTTTTGCTCATCCTAATCAGTCTCAATTACCTTAATTCTAAAATTATCCATATCAACATCTAAGAAGCACACATGGTCATCACCCTCCTTAATGCTATCAATTATTTGAGGAGACTTCTTTTATTTATCAAGCATTGCTTCTTTACCATCCATTAGAATCAAGGCATAGGAAGAATCCATCTGAATACTACCTCCAATAGTAGAAGTCTATTTTCTAGCCAACAACATTCCATATTGAGGTGGAATATTCACCACTATGATATTCTTTTTATATTCCTTGTGTGGATGAGTTGCAATTCTGAAGCTTATATCTTTGATAACTCCAATGACAGGGACTTCCCTAGAGTCCATAGAAAAACACTTTCCATAAGCCTTAGTAACTTGTAAACCTAGTTTTTCCATTACTCCAAGTGGCATTATGTTAGTAGAATCCACTAAGTCAATCATACAATTCTTAGCAAACCTCCCCTTTATTATCAAAGTGACAAAGAAAGGGTCAACTTGGGATGGGCATTTATGTAAAGTATTTCCCAAATACACCTCTAATATTTTGGAACTCCACTTCTTAATTTCCTGTGATGTCTTTTCTTTCTCATCAAATTGTTTGTTGTTCTCATTATTTATTCCTGGCACATTGCGGACTACCTCCTCAATCACAGACAAGGCTCTAGCCTTATGCTATGGGATTATCAACATTTCTAGTAGAGGGACTATCACTCTAATCTGGATGAGCACATGAGCCATATCCAAAGGAATATACTTGGGCAAAGTACTGATATGAGCTGCATTAGTGTTTACAATGGGAGTCTGAGGTGCACTTCCCTTGTCCTTAGTATGATTACTTTCAATAGAGATCTTCTTAGCATTATCATTTTCAGTTAACACTTTAGCCTTAGGATGTGGATTATGATGTGTATTAGATTTCACCATATTTTCCTTTGGCTTACTTTGAATACCCACATCTTTCTTGGGATTAGGGGCATTCTATTTTTCCTTAATGAAAATGTTGCCTGTATTTCCCATGGTACTACTTTCCCCTTGAGTCCTTTTACTTCTCAAGTTGGAGTCACTCTTCACCTGAATGATCTTAGTAGAAGTCAAGGCCTTTATCTCCTCATCAGATGGTCTTCAATCAAACATTAGAATCCTTAAAATCAGATTGAAAAACATGTTCCTTATCCTCATTCTTACTAAGCAAAGGTTGTTGTTTACATGAACTCTCCAATTGTTCCGTATTTGCAACATTCTCATCCACAACACCTTCTTCATCAGAAATAACATATTCTTCACAAATAAAATTATGATCAAAATCCATGTTTATATTATAATCTTCATAATCCTCCATGTCATCACAAGGGTTAGTATGATCAATCACAGACATTGCCACAACACATGAGGTAGAAGAATGAGGAGCCTAGCATACTAAACACCATTGTCTAGCATCCATAGAGTGTACCCCCTTCCTTAGAGGGTCAAGAGTTTCTTCAGAAAAATTTGCTCTATTATTAGGTGGAATTAGCTTTCCATTTTGCCAATTTGCATTATATGGTCGATCTAACAGTCTAGGTATTCTTTCTTGTCTAATAAAAGGAGGCTTATCATTTCATGATCTTTTAACACTCCTGGCCATGGAAATCTTCATTTCCTTGACTTCCCTCCACAACTTCTCACACTCATTTACAATAAGGGTCCTACTGCCTTGTCTTCTGTCTTAAGGGGTGAGCTTCAAGTCACTCCTCTTATGAACTTTCCCTGAAGCCTTTCTATTATTTTCAATGTGTAAATACACCTTAAAAGAATCTATGAGGGTTTGTGGTTCACTATTTCTCAAACCATACCCCATTTTTGGGTCATAAGCATTCTGATAAATCAAAATATGCATATGCTCATTATGTCTCATGTAGGGTGGAATCTTATTATAGACCTCCGTAAACATATAATTGAAATCAGGAACAACTTCATTATATCCCTTATGAATATTTGTGAATTCATTAACAATAAACCATGGGTCAATGTTATCACCATATTGCTCCTTGAAGACTTTTAAATTTATTCCACTAGTCAATGCTTGCTTCTGGAAAGCTTCTGTACCAATTGTTGCACACATTGTGGTTGTGTGGTTGACATTGATGTCAACACTAATGAGCATTGCACATATGTTACCTAAGTTTGTCAATGATGTGGTTGTGTGGTTGTCTTTGATGTCAACACTATGCTTGGGTGCTTATGATGATGATATGCTATGTTGATGGTGTACTAGCAATGGTTGATGATGTTCATGTTTGGTTGCTAATGTTCATGGTTAGATCTCATGCCTTAATTATGTCAAGTAAAGTTGTATTGAGCATGTTTGTGGTCAGTAGAGATGATTTAATGATGATAAATTAAGATGGGAATTAGAAGCTATTTTGAGGTTGAGAAGATGTTGTTAATGACCTGCAACATGTTGTATGCTCTTTTCTAATGATCCTAAGGAAGTATGTGTTGATATAAGAAGGTTCTAGTCTCTCAAAGTTGGTGAAGGTTTCTATTGCAAGAAGTTGCCTAGAAGACTACCTAGTAAAATGCTTTACATTCCTCCGCATTTGAAGATATGATCATGCAATTTAGAATTTAAGTTTATTTTTCTATAAAGGTGCTAAATCCAAAGTTTCATATCATTTGCTCCTCCGTAGTGAAAATTATAAGTGACAGGGTTTCGGTCTATGCTATGGCAGAATGAGGTAATGATGAAGGATTGTTGGAATGCTCTGCATTCCTCTGTAGTGATAGATATGGCCATGTGGTTTTGAGGATATGTTCATAGTAGTGCATTGGTGCATCTATATGAGTTTCAAGTGTTTTGGTGGTCCACAAGTTCATCTTTTCAAGTGACAGTGAGCCACAAATAGTTTTGGATGCCTGATTGTTCCCAAATAACATGATTGAAGGTGTTTGGTATAAATTTATTATTGTGTGGAGTTTAAGGAGTTCTTAGAGATGATGTATAGGTCCTACCGACTCATCTGGAAGAAGAACAAGTATTGTTTAATCATTCATGAGTATCACTCAGTTGTTATGGCTGAAGTGATACAAGTTTCATGTTTTCTTTCTTAAGGGTGACCTATTTCAAATGAGCATGACGTGCAAATGTTATTATTTTAAGCATGATGTTGTGAAGGATGTTTAGGACTAGGTTAAGCATGTGTTGGGGTCTATAAGGCATGTTTCTCTTCCTGGAGTGGTGTGTAGTTCATGTTAGAGCTTCCCCTCTACATGTTTCATGTTGTGTGATCTCTGCCCCACTTGTAAATTGTAATATTCTTGTTCTATTGGATGACTTATGATTTAGTCAATGTAATATAATGTATGTATTGTAAACCTAGTTGATCTAGGTGAAGTATGATTACAAAGATGAATATGTGAAGAGTAGAATATGAATATGACATGCATTATGATGTGCGACTGAAGGAGAAAGAGCAGAAGTGTTAGATCCTATCCTGATTCATCTTGTAGACATTTTTTAGATACAAGGAAAGTGAAGAGTGTGCCTAACTGATTAAATCATCAAAGAGGAGTGAAGAGGTAGAAGTGCAATCATCAAAGGAGTAAGCTTCAATGTCAATTTTTAGACATTAGTAGGACTATCATGCTATAATCTTTTTTGAGTTCATTCTCTATTCAGGGAGTAGTTATTTCCTTGGGTAGCCCTAAAACAAAGTTAACGGGGAGTTGTAGCTTCCTTGAGAGTAACTCTAAAACCTTTCTTCAGGGAGTAGTATCTTCCTTGGGTTGTGTTTAGGGTAAAATTGGATTTATTGACCTTTTATGGTTTAGATTTTAAAATCCTCCTTTCACCCTAACATTGAAGGATCTAGGGTCAAGTGGTGAGCACTATCATACCCTAGGTCACTTGCAAATGAGGGGAAGCTTGGATTAGGGAATTAATTATCAATTTTTCCTTCTACTATGCTCAATTAACCATTAAAACCTTAATTATGCAAATATGACAACAAATTGACAAATAACAGAAAAAGCTCTTGCAGGCGGGAGTAAAATACCAAATTACAGAATACCTATTTTTGAGGTTCCAAAGCAGAATAGTCGGAGACATTGGTGCGGGCAGCCAAGTCCAAGGTACCTACTTTTTTAGCTAGACCTCCTTCCGACACTAATTAGTCTTGTCATTTTTGTTTCCCGAGATTTGTCTGTGGAGGACACTTTTGTGGGCACCCTAGTCCTGGAAGTGCTCCTTTGTCCGTCTTTTCTTCAGATCCTAAATCCCTGATGTCTTTCCAGCCTTCTTGTAACTCGACTTTTCCTGGATGTGACACCTATAACCTGCAATCACAAGACTTGGTTTGGGGGTTGTGGTGTTTATAGGTTTGCCTCAGTCAAACCCTGGAGGACACTTAAGTCTCCAAACACCATTATCAGATGAAGAGGGTGTGCCCTTGTGAGGTAGAGGCCAAAAACCAAAGGAATCAATGATAAAAACACAATGATATGTCACCTTGTAGTGAAGCTTTCATGGAGCCATGAAGGAATTGATGCTCAAATCTACAAATATCAAGGCACAAAACACACAAGTCTGATGTTGCAACACAATAGAAAGCCTTGAATCACCTTGATAATGGATAGAGTTCACAATAACAATCTAATTGAAATATAGTTTACAAATGAATTCCTACACATGCTTATATATGCACCTACAAGCATTCCCGCCAAGATATTAAAAATCAAACTTTTCCATGTTGGCAAAATAACCTCCTAATGGTCATAAACTGAAACCCAGAAATTGGGGCTGCCCCAAAATAGGGGAGGACTAGGGCGCGGGTGCCCAAGTCCTCCCCCCTATTTTAGGCAAGGTATAGCTCAAGGGGTTCACCTAGGTCCTATTTGCCATGGGACTTAGGTCTCATTCCATCGAGATGCTAAAATATGAATTAAAATGTCCTAAATGTACTCTAAAGACCTGGGAGCTAAACCTTATGAGGGAAACGCCCCCAAGGGGACATTTTCTGACGTTATATTTAGCCCCCACTTTAATGTATGTATGAACACAAGGCCCAAACATGCATTAAAGGTCACAAACACAATAAACACACCAATCATGGAGAAGACACATCGATCACATAAAAGACAGTAACAAGCACGCAAAACACAGAGAAGACGGTTACAGTCACGCAGAACATAGAGTAGACAGTCAATGCATAGAAGACACATTAATGCATGGAAGACATAAATGATATCTTTTCTTTTCTTTTTCTCATATATATGAAATGCAAATGCAAGTACTGGAAAGATAACAAACCTCCCAAAATACATGATGCAATCATCGCACAGGTCTTTGTATATATGGGCAACACACATGCAAGACACGCAAAACCTCCCAAAATGCATACTTCATATGGGGCAACAGACACGCCAAACAAAACAAGCACGCCAAAACACACACTTGAAGACACAAAGAAAACACGGCAGACAAGTGATGGTGTGTTCCCTATTTCTAGGCTCATGACCATCTCAGGGACATTACAGGCACACACTGATGATTGGGCTTCACCATAACAATTGCTGAAAACACACTTAAGGGTTGAATTAGTCACAGAATTACTCCCCACCACTGTAGAGGACTTTTGAAAATGCAACCCCACCCGCGTCACAAAGACGCCTTACAGTGAAAATGAAGCATGGCATACCACCCCACCGTCGTCACAAAGATGCCTTACAGTAAAAAGGAGGTATGAGCTCAAAAGTATACAACCCCACCCACATCATGGAGACACCTTATGGTGAAAAGGAGGTATACGCAATAGATTGATTGATTGATTGTAAACAAACTCAGGATGCAGGAAGTACTCATCGTACTAGCCTACACCTAAGGACAAGCACATTGCTAACATCTACAACAGACAGCTTACCTTACATGCCCCCACCTTAAGGTGGTTGATATCAGTTATTGATATCAAGTACGTTAATGTAGGAAGAAAACACACAAGGGAACACTGACTTTTGCAAAGCCCATGCCCCCCAGAGGTGACATGTACTTTACGATCGCCAAATCTTCCCACAAACACATCCCTGCAAGAAACATGTTAGTGTCTACAACATCATGATAAAAAACAACATAAATGTATATGATTAACCACACAAAGAGCCAAGGTTATACAATGAATTTAGAGTTTGAGGATAACTAGGGGTTATATCACGAAGCTCTCCGAATCGAGTACCACCAAGGCTAGATTCAAAGGCAAACAAAGGTGCACAGAGTAGCAGTATTGTTAAGGTTTATAAATGTGATAGAAACATCATGAAATTCACTATGTGGAAAGCATGAGTGCTTCCACTAGCCAAGTGTTGGATAAGATATAAAACCCCATCATCATATTAGGAACTAAGTCCATTTTTTGATTGCTCTCGAAAGGGACACTAGGTCCGCATCAGTGTAAATGTTTGTCATCATCCACCCGCTAGGTGGAAACACTGGAGGAAGGGAAACAATAAATAAGAGAGGAGAAAAAAATGTCTTAGGGACAATCACGTAGGAGGGTGCCCCCAAATTCATCAACCACGATGCTATGTCTGTAAGACACAACACATAACAATGAAATTAGAGAGAGCAATTTAGAAGAATGATGATACAAATAGAAGAAGGTCACAACAAAGGTCGTCTCTTGGTATCCCGAACCTTACGGGAGAATCTGAGGTCATTCCAAGAGGCCTAAACAACACATTACACATCACGGGGGAAACACATTACGATAGAAATAAAAGTTTATAGATACATACCTGTAGGACCCCTTTCAGGTTAGAAGTTGTCTATAAGTAAATCATCATCGTCGTCGTCCCATTCCCTAATGATAGAGGATAGTGGGACATATGGTACCATAACCAAATTCATATTTGTTCATCATGTTGTTCATCATTAGGATTGTCTTTGTTTGATTGAATGTTAGGATTGATGTTTTCTTGTTGAGAGGCAAGGTTTATAGCATATTCTTGTCTTCTTCTCCTTCTTTCTCTTGCTTTTCTATTTCGTTTTATTTTACCACTTATCTTTTGTAAGATAGGTCTATCCTCTTTCATAGGCTTGTACAAATTAGAAGATGAAGCACTAGGATCAAACCTCATTTGTCGCGATTGAACACTTTGTTGTTGACAATGACCTCCCGATCTTTGTAAGGATTTTGGGGGAGGAACCTCAACATAGGGACCTTGTCCTTTCGGTCTAAAGTTCTCTTCACATGCGGGTTGTTTCCCTTTTGTCATTTCTTGCGTAGGAGGACTAGGTACTTTAGTTTTATCCCAAAAGTAATTCAATTTGTAATGTTTTTCCTGAACCAAAGGTTTATACGTGTTTCAAGGGACAGTGATTATACGGCCATCCAGAGGGAATTTCAAATAATGATGTATTGTTGAAGGGATGGCTTTCATTTCTTTTAGCCAAGGATGTCCCAATTTAATGCGAAAGAGGTTAGAAATAGGGACAACATCAAACCATTGTTCGACATGCTTTCTAGATAATGTTACTAACAAAGATATCTTACCCAAAGGCTTGATAAAGGTTCCCTTATGCGTCTTAATCATCATATGCTTGAGAGGTCATAAGAACCTTGCATTAATTGATGTGAAAAGAGGAATTTTTTAGTGGAAACATTAGTCATGCAAGTAGGATCAATAAGAGTTCCATTCATGGGGTTTCCCATTATTTTCAAAGTGATGTAAAGAGGTCCTTCTTTTTCTCCAGTTGTTCTATCATGAGGAGTAAAGACAATTTCAGGTTCGGGAGCCTTTCTTTTTGCGTAAGGTCTAGGAGGGAACCTACTGTTTCTGTTATGATTAGAGGCCATGTTTACTGCTCAAACCAATGCAAAATCATATTTTTGAAAGTTTTTCAAAATCGGTGCAAACGATAAGAGCAAAAACAGCCCAGAATGCTTGATTTCTTGATACTTTTTCAAAGCCAATGAATGACGCAAAGGATGCTATGAGGATTTAAGTCAAGGGAAGAAAGTTATATGTCTGATATCAGTCCAAAATAACAATCTAATCACTCTCAACACACTCTTGATGCAAATCCCAGATAATGCCAAGTCAAAATATAGTGAAATTATGTCAAAATAGGCACTTTTTCACCAAAATTCAATGCAAAAGAGCATAACAAAGGATGTTGTGAGGAAAATGATGATGGAAAGCAAATAATATCAGTAATAATATCCACTTGATGTAAAATACTCAACTCAACATGAATGTAGTGCCACTTAGGACAAAACCCTAGTGAAAATATAGCAAAATATGTAATTTTTCACGGTTTTTTAAGTCCAAGACCTAGCAAAAGGGGTGTTGTAAGGAATTTTAGGAGGGACAGAGAATAATATCACTCATATCAGTCACCTCAATCCATTAAATTGATTACAACATGCTTGGAGTGCAAACTAAGCCAAACCCTAGGGCAAAAAAAGCTAAAATGTGTAGTTGTTTTGGCAAATTTTCACTACAAGATCCCGTAAAAAGGGTGTTGTGAAGATTTTTATGAGGGGAAGAAAATTAATACCCTGATAACAGAAAATTAATGCAAAAATATCTTTCACAACACTGCTATAGTGCAAATTGAGAGAGTCGATAAGGCCAAAATTAGTGAAAATTATCGTTTTTGAAGCCCTAGGTTTGAGATTTTGGAACAAAAGCTATGTGAATGATTTAATGTCTAATTTATGATGGGAATTAAATACTCTCAGATCTGAAAATGATTTTCAAGCTTAATCATGCAAAATTCCCATGTAAATTTAATGAAAATGCACCAAAATTGCTAGTTTTGTTAAAATTTTCAATGCAAAAATGCAAATAATTTAAATTTAAATGCAAATTCACACTAAAATGCATGAATAAATCCAAATGAAAATTTTAATTAGCCTCTAAAATCAGTAGAAAAATGTGATAAAAGATTTTGCCTACGAACCCTAGATTTTGGAATTACTAGGTTATCTAAAAATTATCAAAATTTCCACAAAACCCTAGCAATTAAATGATGAAAATGCAAAGCAACATTTTGAATTTTTGTATTTTTCTATATTTTATATTAGATCTGATGTAAAAATCATGAATTATGAAAAATTAGAAAGAATTGACACAATTTAGTAAGCCCAACAATGCAATTTTTTTGTATTTTTCCAATTTTCCAATTTTTAAAAATTTTCCTCAATGTAATAAATTAAATGACCAAATGAATGAATGAAATCACACCAAATCTACAGAAAAAAACTCAAAAAGTTTCAATTTATGTTCAAAGACACGAGTTCATCAAAATGTTTAGGGTAAAATTGGATTTATTGATCTTTTATGGTTTAGATGTTAAAATCCTCCTTTCACCATAACATTGAAGGATCTAGGGTCAAGTGGCGAGCACTATCATACCCTAGGTCACTTGCAAATGAGGGGAAGCTTGGATTAGGGAATTAATTATCAATTTTTCCTTCTACTATGCTCAATTAACCATTAAAACCCTAATTATGCAAATACGACAGCAAATTGATGAATAATGGAAAAAGTTCTTGTAGACAGGAGTAAAATACCAAATTACAGAATACCTATTTTTAGGGTTCCAAAGTAGAATAGTTGGGGACACTGGTGTAGATGCCCAAGTCCAAGGTACCTACTTTTTTGAGGAATCTAAACCTCCTTCCGACACTGATCAGCCATGTAACTTCTGTTTCCTGAGATTTATCTGTGGAGGACACTTTTGTGGGCACCCTAGTCCTAGAAGTGCTCCTTTATCCATCTTTTCTTCAGATCTTGAATCCTTGATGCCTTTCCATCCTTCTTGCAACTCCATTTTTCTTGGATGTGACACCTGTAACCTGTAATCACAAGACTTGGTTTGGTGGTTGTGTTTATAGGTTTGCCTCAGTCAAATCCCAGAGGACACTTAAGTCTCCAAACACCATTGTCATATGAAGAGGGCATGCCCTTATGAGGCAAAGGCCAAAAACCAAAGGAATCAATGATAAAAACACAATGATATGTCACCTTGTAGTGAAGCTTTCATGGAGGAAGATGCTCTTCATGCCATGAAGGAATTGATGCTCAAATCTACAAATATCAAGGCACAAAACACACAAGTCTGATCTTGCAACACAATAGAAAGCCTTGAATCACCTTGAGAATGCCTAGAGTTCACAATAACAATCTAATTGAAATCTAGTTTACAAATGAATGCCTACACATGCTTATATATGCACCTACAAGCATTCCCGCCAAGATATTAAAAATCAAACTTTTCTGTGTCGGCAAAATAACCTCCTAATGGTCATAAACCGACACCCAAAAATTGGGGCTACCCCAAAATAGGGCAAGACTAGGGCATGGGCACCCAAGTCCTACCCCCCTATTTTAGGCAGGGTACAACTCAAGGGGTCCACCTAGGTCCTATTTGCCATGGGACTTACGTCTCATTCCATCGAGATGCGAAAATATGAATTAAATTGTCCTAAATGCACTCTAAAGACCCATGAGCTAAACCTTATGAGGAAAAAGCCCCCAAGGGGACATTTTCTAACGTTATAGGTTGTAGCCCTAAAACAAAGTTAGCAGGGAGTAGTAGCTTCCTTGAGTTGTATCCCTAAGACAAAGTTGTAATTTTTGAGCTTCATATATTGTGAGTTAATCCTCATTGTGGTTTTTCCCCTTTTGGGGTTTTCCACATATATCTAGTATTATGTGTTATTATGCATTGTGTTGATCTTTCATGTTTATATTAATGTTGTAATGTTTAAGTTTTAATCTTCTCTGAAGGATTTGAAATTTTTGTGGATATTGATTCACCCCCCCTCTCAGTATCTGGGTGTGTTCAACAATTGGTATTAGAGCCAAGTTACTCAGAAGAAGCTTAACCACTTGAGGAAGGTCTGGGATGGCTCATAATGGATCTCACAAGGCACCTATGTTTGATGGAACAAATTATTCCTTCTAGAAGCTAAGGATGGAAAACTATTTATCTTCTTTAGGGTATGGTATTTGGCAATTTGTCAAGAAGGGTTACACTACTCCTACCAGTGATCCTATAGATGTAAATGAGATTAAGTTGTATGAGAACAATGCCAAGACAAAGAGTGCAATCATGAGTGGGCTAGTTGATTCAGAACTTGTGAATGTAATGGGTTGCAAATCTGCTCAAGATGTCTAGAATAGACTTAGCAACATTTATGAAGGAGATAGTCAAGTGAAGCAGGCCAAGATGCAAATCATCAAGAGCAAATTTGAGACCCTGAGGATGTTAGAAGAATAATACATTGCTAGTTACATACTCTAGGTAGATGAAATAGTTAATGGCATCAAAGGACTTGGTGGAGAAGTGAAGGAAAATGATATTGTGAAGAAGGTTCTAAGATCTCTCTCTAAATCATACAGTCGTAAGGTTTCTTCTATTAAGGAAAATCAAGATTTGGATAAATATATAGTAGATCAATTGTTTGGCTCTCTCACAGCCTTTGAAATGAGAGAATTTGACAAAGGTGCTCCAAAGAAGGAAGCAACATTCACAACAAGCAAGAAAGTAAAAGATGAAGCAGTTGATCAAGATGATGACCTTGGTGAGGTAGAGACAAAATTTTTAAGGAGATAAAAGAAAGGCACATGCAAATACAAAGGTAAGTTACCTTTCAAATGTTTCAATTGTGCCAAAATTAGTCATTTTTCTTCTAAATGTCCTTTTAAAGAATCAAAAGATAGTAACAAAAGAGAGAAGCCCAAAAGAAGTCTGTATTCCATGGAGAGCAATTGTTCTTCAAAAGATGAGGATCAGAATGATTCAAATGATGAAACTCTTTTCATGTCCTTGAATGTTAGTGACAAAAAAGATGATATTGGGAATTGTGAAAAGTCTAATACCTTGCAGGCTAACCAAGATAATGAAAAATCAATGGTAGTATGGACTTTCTTTCATGCAAAATAAGAAGCCAAGGCCTGGGTCTCTCTAACCACATGACTGGTGACAAGGAGAAGTTTATCAGCCTTAAGGAGTGGAAGGGTGGAGCTATTAAGTTTGGTGGTGATGAGTCAGCACAAATCTATGGAAAGGGTGCTATAACTATTTATGGGAAGAATAGGACTGAGGATGTCCTCTATGTCAAAGGGCTAAATCACAATCTTCTCAGTGTTAGTTAGATGTGCAGTAAAGGGTACAATCTTACCTTTCATGCCAAAGGTTGTGAAATTAGGAAGGTAGGGTCCAAAAAATTAGTTACAGAAGGTATTAAGATATATGGAGATATCTATCATCTAAATGAGGTAAATGGAAGAACCTGTTTATTGGCTCAATCTAGTGAGTTTTGGATGTGGCACAAGTGAATGGGACACATCAACTTTGACAATATGGTAAAGATTATACCTATTCATGTGGTGAGTGATATGCCTAAGATAACCAAGTCTGCAAACACATTATGCAAGGAATGTCAAATGAGAAAGCAGACAAAGATAAATTTCAAGAGCAAGGAGTATTCTTATATAATGCAATTGGAGCTAATTCACACTGACCTATGTGGCCCTACAAGAACAAAGGGTCAACAAGGTGAGAGGTATTTCATGTTTCTTATTGATGATTACTCTATAATGACTTGGGTTACTTTCTTAAGAGAAAAATTAGAAGCCTTTGATAAGTTTAAGGTTTTCAAAGGAATAGTTGAGAATGAAATGGATGCTAAGATCAAATGTTTAAGGTCTGATAGAGGAGGTGAATTTAATTCAAATGAATTTGAAAAATTTTGTGAAGATCATGGTATTAGGGGACATCTATTTTCTCCTAGGACCCCTTAGCAAAATGGGATAGTGGAAGGAAAGAATAGAATTGTGCAAGAGATGGCTAGAGCAATGTTGAAAGATGTAGATCTGCCTGATATGTATTGGAAGGAAACAATTCACACTGCTATCTATTTGATTGGTAGAGTACAACTAAGGGTTAATGGCACTAAGACCCCTTATGAGCTATAGTATGGAAAACCTCCCACTATCAAATACTTTAGGATCTTTGGCAGAAAATGCTATATCAGAAGAGATGAAGTAGACCTAGGAAAGTTTGATTCATGAAGTGATGAAGGGATCTTTCTTGGTTACTCAACTAGAAGCAAGGCCTATAGATGTTATAATAAGAGATTGGGGAAAATGATTGAAAGTACAAATGTTAAGGTAGATGAATACTTGTATCAAATCTAACAAGAACCATAGGATTGTGGATCTGATATACCTCTCTACATTGAGGAAGAAGGAGAAGAGGAGAAAGTAGAGAAGGAACAAGAATAAGAGCAAATCCCTAAGACTCCAGCAAAATATGTTTAGAGGAACCATTTTGTAGATCATATCATTGGAGATAAGAATGAAGGTGTGCAGACTAGGAGAAGGTTTGCAAAGGCAAGTGATCAAGTGAATTTGTGCTTACTATCAAAGGTAGAGCCCAAAACCTTTGTTGATGCTAGCAAAGATGATGGATGGTTGAAGGAAATAGAAGAAGAATTGGACCAGATAGAGAACAATTAGACATGGGAATCAGTTCTCAGACCAGCCAATAAGAATATAATAGGAACAAAGTGAGTGTTCCAGAACAAGTTGAATGAAGATGGTGAAGTTGTGAGGAACAAAGCAAGATTGGTGTGCAAGGGATATTCTCAAGTTTAAGAAATTGATTTTGAGGAGACATTTTCTCCAGTAGCTAGGATGGAGGCAATCAGAATGTTTCTTGCCCTTGCTATTCACAAGAACTTCAAGGTTTATCATATGGATGTGAAGTCAGCATTTTTGAATGGTGATCTATAGGAAGAGGTCTACATTGAGAAACCTTATGGTTTTTAGTTATCATAAGATCTGAGCATGGTGTGCAGACTCAAGAAAGCTTTGTATGGACTCAAGCAAGCTCCTAGAGCTTGGTATGCTAGTTTGGATAAGTACTTACTTTAGTAAGGTTTCAAGAAAGGTACCATAGATAGTAATCTTTACATTAAGGAAGAGGGAGAAATGATCTTGATAGTTGTAGTATATGTTGATGACATCATCTTTGGTGGAGATGATGATATGTGTAAGAGATTTGCAGAGGAGATACAGAAAGAGTTTGAGATGTCTATGATTGGTGAGATGTATTTCTTCCTTAGACTTCAAATTGTTCAGCTAGATGATGGTATCTTTGTTTCTTAGGCTAAGTATGTTAGAGAGATGTTGAAGAAATCTGGTATGGAGGATTCCAGACCAATAGGCACTCCTATGGTTATTGGTTGTCACTTGAGCAAGGTAGACGAGTCACTAGAGGTTGATCAGACTCTTTATAGATCTATGATTGGAGGATTATTGTACTTGACTACTTCTAGACCTAATATTATGCATGCAGTATGTGCGGTTGCTAGATATCAAGCTAATCCTAAGTAAAATAATGAGAAGGCAGTGAAAAGAATATTCAGATACTTGAAGGGAACTATGGATTATGGCTTATGGTATCCAAGAGGTAATGATTTTGATATGAGTGCTTACACTGATGTTGATTGGTGTAGTGTCCTCTTTTAGGATATTCTTGATTTCTTAACCTACACACAAGAATAACTACTAGAAAGGGACATTAGCACTATTAAAGATCAATTTAGTAGTGAAATCAATACATCATAATCTTAATCAATAACAATGAACAAGAATATAACATTATGGGAGAGAGCATATATTCAATTGTATTTCTTCATACTTTAATATACTTATACTTGATACATTTTTTGCCACATGATATACTTTGGGAAAGGTGATCATCGTGCCTGGTCATTTATCTAACCTAATCGTCAACCCTAGTAGAGAATAGGTATATACTCATTAAGGTGCTAGATAACAATTCTCCATTGCCATAGGCCCAAGGATTTCATGCTCGCCTAGCATACCTCGCCACTTGGCTCAAAAGGCTTCATGCTTGCTTGACATACTTCACCATTTGAGAGTCACCTACCGTGTAAGACTAATTAATAATAAATGGGTACTATTCTCCACTACCATAGGCCCAAGGGTTTCATGTTCACCCCACATATGTCACCACTTGGATCAAGTGCTTCATGCTCGCCTGGCATACTTCACCACTTGAGAGTCACCTAGTGCACGAGAATCAATTATTAATAAACTCGCCCTTCCTTAACTACTCAATCGTCGTCATAGGGCAATAGATAAGATTAATGATGCTGTAAGACATGCAATGTCCCTTGTATATCATGGGCAAGACTAAGTATCATTATATAAGAATAGATATATATAAGTTAGAAATATCACACTGATTTGTAGATTTTCTCTCCTTAGGGATGTACAAGTGATCTTGTGAATCACTAAGATGATGATTGCCTTGATTCCTCACAAGGTTGCTATCAAATCAGATTTCCTTATGCAAGGATGTTCCTTATAGGAACTATTGTAATTGAGAGTATTTCTACCACTTATGGATAGATATTCGTATGGCAATTTGCCTATATATATTAAATATGATATGTATATTAATTATGCCTTGTTGTTGTAATGGCTAATATACCATTTCAGTGCTAAATGTTGTGAGTAAATGTTCTTTAATGATTAAAGGAATAGATATGATTGAATGATGCTGGATTGATGAATTGAATGATTGATGATATGAGATGCCTCCTTGGATTGATTGATGGAATTTGAATTTATATTGTTTGCTTGATCATGAAGGGAAGCATCCCTTTAGAAAAGAGATGACCATCTAATTAGACATGACCTTTTTTTAAGAACCCTTTTATGCTTAATCGATGTCTTTCTTAATCACTTATTTACTTCTGTCGTTAGTGAACTTGATCATTGTCTTTATTAACAATCTTTGCATATAGTCATTGTATATGAAGCATGCTTCATAAGTGTTGCCTTACGGAATGGTATTCTTATCGCAATGTTATAATATAGCTGGTAAATCTAAGGTTATGGTATTAGTTTGTTCGTTGTCCTTAACACTAATTACCTCTTATTATAATTGTTGTCCCTTCAAATATTATCCATTGCATAAGTCTTCCTTTGTTCATGGCATTTTGATTAGTACATTTGTTGTTTCCTTTTAATCCTCCATGGCACATACTAGTTGTTGTCTTCACCAATAACCTTGTCTTATAATCATTTCCAGTCATATGATCGTAGCCTTAGTAAAGGCATATAAAGAATTATTACACATCTTTAGTGATTCTCTGCCCTTTCCTTAGACTTGATTCCTTTGGAATCTTTAATAAGATTTGTTTGTCTTTATAATTTATTTTTATATCTATGTTTTAGATATTATATTTAAATATAAATATTTTTATATTACCATTACTATTATATTATAATTATTATAGTTATAATAAAATCATTAATATTATATTTATATATATATTGATACTTATATTATTATATTATAATAATAATATATTATATTTATATTTAAATAATATTTGGTATATAATATAATATTTAATTTGATATTTTAGTATATTTAATATTTATTATTTAGCGTAAGAATATTTGATTTATTATATGAATAATTGATTCAATTGTAAATATAGGGACATGACAGGCCTCCCCACTCAAGATTGCTTGTTCTCAAGCAATCTCAGATTGGGATGATCAAGAATTTCAACCTTTTTCTCGTAGTGTCCTGACTTCTTCTCCCTTATGTAAAAAATGTACTTGGCTCTAGAATTAACTTTCCTTCATCCTTTTACTTGAAGTTTCTTTATTTCCCTCTCATATTTCTATATTGTTTGCTTGACTTCGTTTTTCACATCTATGCCCTGGTTTCCAATTCTCTTTACATCTGTAGCATAAGTTTTTTTCATCTAATTCCTTTCTATAACAAATGTGCCCATGTTTCCAGGGTTCTTTGCATTTGTAACAAGTTTTTCTCATCTAATTCCTTTCTATGACAAAGGTGTCCATGTTCCCAGGGTTCTTTACATTTCTAACATAAGTTTTTCTCCTTCATTTCATTTTTGGAAGAGAGGGATTCGTGGGATCTTTCTTTCTTGTGGGACAGTTTTGTGTAGTTGTTTGGAGTTTTGTTCTTTTCTAGTCTTAGCGCCATTTCGATGGTGTCTTCAAGGGTTGTTGGGTTAAGGGTGCCCACCAATCCTCATTATGAATCTTCCAATCCTTCAACAAATAGATATGTAAGTCTATCCTCTTCAATTCCGAGACTCTTATTGAAATTTTCTCGAATTCACTTATATAATCTTCCATGGATCCATGTTGTTTTAATTGTGTTAACTCCTTGAAATCTTGTTGAGGGTGTTTTCAATCAAACCTTTTGATAAATTTTTGTGTAAATTCTTCATAGAAGGTTATATCTTGATGTCCTTTAGTGTGGCATCCATGGTGCCACCATTCATAGGCCATCCCTTCTAAATGTAGAGTAGAAAATTGAATAGCATCCTCCTTGGTCATCAGACTAAGGGTGAGGTAGGTGTTCATCTTTTGTAGTCAACCATGGGCTATGATTTTATTTGATCCACCAAAATTCAGAAGATTTACCTTGTTCACTTTATGTTTTAGGTCTTTATTTGCTAGCCTCCTTTCCTTTCTAGGTACTTCCTTTCTCTTGGACTCGCTGAAATCTCTAATTGATACTACCCTCCTAATTCCAGGGTCTAAGCTTGCATATGTTGAAACAATATCTTCAGTGCCCATTAAGGGTGTATTATTCTCTTCTTCTTCTCTTGGTCTAGTTTTCTTGGATAGAAATGGAGCTTTGGATACTCCTAATGTGAATGATCCATGATTATCTCCTAAATGATTTGAGCTTGTGTCTCTTCCATTTGAGGGATTGACCTTAAGATCACTAATAGCTCAGAGGATTCTCTTGTTTTGGTCCATTAGTGTCTTTGTTGTCATCTCCATAAAAGCTTTCATATCATTTCCCATTTGTCCTTCCATATTGTTGTTGTTGTTCCTGTTGTTGTTGTTGTTGTTTTTGTTTCTCCTTGTATAAGTTTGCATTAACTACCTTCACAGGATGGCAGGATGACTGTCTGATACCACTTGTAATGTCCCCTTTTAGGATATTCTTGATTTCTTAACCTGCACACAAGAATAACTACTAGAAAGGGACATTAGCACTATTAAGATCAATTTAGTAGTGAAATAAATACATCATAATCATAATCTTGATAACAATGAACAAGAATATCACATTATGGGAGAGAGCATATATTCAATTGTATTTCTTCATACTTTAATATACTTATACTTGATACATTTTTTGGCACATGATATACTTTGGGAATGGTGATCGTCGTGCCCGGTCATTAATCTAACCTAATCATCAACCCTACTTGAGGATAGGTATATACTTGTTAGGGTGCTGGATAACAATGCTCCACTGCCATAGGCCCAAGGGTTTCATGCTTTCCCAGTATACCTCAAAACTTGGATCAAGAGGCTTCATGCTCACCCGACATACTTCACCATTTGAGGGTCACCTACCATGTAAGACTAATTAATAATAAATGGTTACTGTTCTCCACTGCCATAGGCCCAAGGGTTTCATGCTCGCCCGACATACTTCACCACTTGGCTCAAGGGCTTCATGCTCATCCGACATACTTCACCACTTGAGAGTCACCTACTATGCAAGAGTCAATTATTAATAAACTCTCCCTTCCTTAACTACTCAACCATCCTCATAGGGCAATAGATAAGATTAATGACATTGTAAGACATGCAACGTCCCTTGTATATCATGGGCAAGACTAAGTATCATTATATAAGCATAGATATATATAAGATAGAAATATCATAACGATTTGTAGATTTGCTCTCCTCAGGGATGTACAAGTGATCTTGTGGATCACTAAGATGATGATTACCTTGATTCCTCACAAGGCTGCTATCAAATTAGATTTCCTTAAATGCAAGGATGTTCCTTATAGGAACTATTGTAATTGAGAGTATTTCTACCACTTATGGATAGATATTCTTATGACAATTTGCCTATATATACTAAACCTGATATGTATATTAATTCGGCCTTGCTATTGTAATGGATAATATAGCATTTGAGTGTTGAATATTGTGAATAAATGTTCTTTGATGCTTAAAGGAATAGATATGATTGAATCATGTTGGATTGATGAATTGAATGATTAATGATATGAGATATCTCCTTGGATTGATTGATGGAATTTGAGTTTATATTGTTTGCTTGATCATGAAGGGAAGTATCCCTTTAGAAAAGAGATGACCATCTAATTAGACATGGCCTTTTGTTAAGAACCCTTTATGCTTAATCATTGTATTTCTTAATCACTTATTTATTTCTACCGTTAGTGAACTTGATCATTGTCTTTACTAACAATCTTTGCATATAGTCATTGTATATGAAGCATGCTTCATAAGCACTACCGTACAGAATGGTCTTCTACTCGTAACATTATAATATAGCTGGTATAATCTAAGGTTATAGTATTAGTTTGTTCATTGTCTTTAACACTAATTACCTCTTATTATAATTGTTGTCCCTTCAGTTATTATCCATTGCATAAGTCTTCCTTTGTTCACGGCATTTTGATTAGTATATTCATTGTTTCCTTTTAATCCTCTGTGGCACATTCTAGTCATTATCTTCACCAATAACCTTGTCTTATAATCGCTACCAGTTATATGATGGTAGTCTTAGTAAAGGCATATAAAGTATTATTACACATCTTTAGTGATTCGCTGCCCTTTCCTTAGACTTGATTCCTTTGGAATCTTTAATAAGATTCGTTTGTCCTTATAATTTATTTTTATATCTATATTTTAGATATTATATTTATACATAAATATTATTATATTATAATTACTATTATATAATAATTATTATAGTTATAATAAAATCATTAATATTATATTTATATATATATATATTGATGCTTATATTATTATATGAATAATTGATTCAATTGTAAATATAGGGACATGACAATTGGGCTGGTTGTGTTGATGATAGAAGAAGTACAAGTGGTGGTGCTTTCCTTTTAGGAAGCAGATTGGTTTCATGGTAGAGTAAGAAACAAGATTTAGTATCTCTATCAACTGCAAAGGCAGAGTCTATTGCAGCAACATCCTATTGCACATGAGTGTTGTGGGTGAAGAAAACATTGAAGGATATCAAGGTACAATTTGATGAGCCTATTCCTATTTTGTGTGATAATACTAGTGCTATCAATATTTCCAAGAATCTAGTGATGCATTCTAGAACCAAGCAAATATCAATCAAGTATCAATCAAGTTTGTTGTAAAGGTGGTAAATCCAAAGTTTCATATCATTTGCTCCTCCACAGTGAAAGTTATAAGTGACAAGGTTTTGGTATGTGCTCTGGCAAAATGAAGTAATGATGAAGGATAGTTGGAATGCTCTGCATTCCTCCGCAGTGATAGATATGGTTGTGTGGTATTGAGGATATGTTCATATAGTAGTGCATGAGTGCATCCATATGAGTTTCAAGTGTTTTGGTGGTCTGCAAGTTTAGCTTTTCAAGTCATAGTGAGCTAGAGATAGTTCCAGATGCCTGGTTGTTCCCAGAACACATGATTGAAGGTGTGCGACACAAAGTTATTGTTGTGTGGAGTTTAAGGAGTGCTTGGAGATGGTGTATAGATCCTGTTGACTCATCTGGAAGAATAACAAGTATTTTTTAATCATTCATGAGTACCACCAAGTTGTTATGGCTGAAGTGATACAAGTTTCATGTTTTCTTGCTTAAGGGTGACCTATTTCAAATGAGCATGATGTGCAGATGTTATTCTTTGAAGGATGATGTTCTGAAGGATGTTTAGGACTAGGTTAAGAATGTGTTGGGGTCCGCAAGGCATGTTTCTCTTCCTGGAGTGGTGTGTAGTTCATGTTAGGGCTTGCCCTCTACATGTTTCATGTTGTGTGATCTCTGGCCGACTTGTAAATTGTAATATTCTTGTTGTATTGGCCGAATTGTAATGTAATCAATGTAATATCATGTATATATTATAAACCTAGTTGATCTAGGTGAAGCATGGTTGTGAAGATGAATATGTGAAGAGAAGAATATGAATATGACATGCATTATGATGTGCAAATGAAGGAGTATTTAGTGTAAAAAGAGGAGAGTTGGTGATTGATAATTTTTTTGGTTTGTTTCAAGGTTTGTATTGATCCTCCTTTCACCACAAAACATTCAAGGACATTTGACTGAGTAGAGAACTCTACTACATATCTCCTATCACTTGGAACATAGGGGAAGATTTGAATTGTGTGAATTTGTTGTTCAATTAAGTCCAATTATGCTTAAAACCTTAATTTCATAAAATCATCAACAAACAGACAAATTACAAAAAATGATTGCACACAGAGATATCAAATGACAACCAAATACATACCAGATTTCAAAGTTTGGTGTGCGAAAAAGTCAGGGACTAATGAGCAAGTGCCCTAGTCTAATGTACCTTCTTTTGTTTGGATCTTTGAAGAATGTCTGCAACTTGATCTTGTTGTCATAGAGATTTCACTACTTCAGAATCTAGAGGACTAATAAGCGTGCCCCCTAGTCCAAGTCCTAATTTTATTCTTTGCTCTACACTTCTGATAGACTGTAATGCTTCCCTGTAACTCCAATTCTTTTTCTTCCAAAACATGTAACCTGCAATCATAGAAAAGTGGGTTAGGGGTTGTGGTGTTTAGAGGCTTGCCTCGGTCAAGCTCCAGAGAGACATGCAAGTCTTCCGAACACCGTTGTCAAATAAAGAGTGTGTATCCCTATAGGATAGAGGTAGAAATCCAAATGATAAATGATAGAAAACATAATAGATATCACCTTGTAGTGTAGATATCACATAAATGAAGGCTCTTCAATCACGTGAGAAGATGAACTCAAATTTGCAATCACAAACACAATAACAATGCTCTGCTCTACCACAATGAATATCTTGAAATCACAAATATGCCTAAAGTTCACAATCATCTTCTTGTTTACAAATGAAAACCTAAACATGCTTATATATGCAACTACAAACATTCCCGCTCAGAATTTTGTAATTCAAACTTGAGGTGTTGGCATAGGACCTAATAACGGTCATATAACTAACACATGAGAATAGGGCTTGACCCAAAATAGGGTAGGACTAGGGTGTGGGCGCCCAAGTCCTCCCCCCTATTTTAGGTAGGATTCATCATAAGTACATCACCTAGGTCCCATTTGTCATAAAACTCAGTGGTTTTCTCATCAAGAGTCATCATTAACATGCAAGATGATCTGAATGCATTCTAAAGGACCCAAGAGCTAAACCTTAAGAGGGAAAAGCCCCCAAGGGGACATTTTCTGACATAAAATTTAACCCAGACTTTAATTTAGGTATAAACGCAAGGCCAACACATGCATTAAAGTAAGGTCAACAAACATAGCAAACACGCCAAGCACGGTGAAGACATGCCAAACACATTGAAGACAGTAACAGGCACGTAAAACACAGAGAAGACAGTTACAGTCACACAAAACATGGAGAAGATAGCATTGAAGACATGCAAAACACAATGAATACAATGAATGTAATGATTATTTCTTTTTCATTTTCTCATATATATGAATGCAAATGCAAGTACAAGGAAAGTAAACACATAACCCAAATGCAAGAGGAGCTCATCGCCACCAGTCTTGAAACTACAAAAGGGGCAATAGACATGTAAAACAAATCAAAGTGTAGGAGGAGCTCATCACCATCAGTCTTGAAAGTACACTTGAGAACAAACACACCATACAAATCCCAAAGCATAGGAGGAGCTCGTCATCACCGGTCTTGAAACTATGCCTGGGAACAAACAAGTCATACACACACACATGGAACACATAGAGACAACATGACAAACAAGCAATGGAAGAAACCTATTGATAGGTTCGTAGCCATCTTAGGCACATTATAGGTACACACCGATGATTGGGCTTCACCACAATAATCACCGAAAACACACTTAAGGGTTAGGATAGTCTCAATTCTGCCCCCTTGCTCAAAGGACTTTTAGAAAATGGCAGGATGTACAATCTCCTCAAGAAATACACCATCCCCACCTTTGCATTGGGCTTAAGATAAAAAGGATATGCACGATATCCCACCTTTGCAGAGGGCTTAATGATTACAATATAGAAAATAAATATGTGTACTTGTTTAGAGATACAGCATCCCACCTTTGCAAAGGGCTTACAAACATGCTTCGTTAGTACTAAAATCATCAAATAGCTTACCTTATATATGCCCCCACATTAAGGTGGTTGATATCATGTATCAATATCAAGCACATTAAGGTAGAGAGAAAACACACAAGGGAACATGAGCTATTGCAAAGCCCATGCCCCCCAGAGGTGACATGTATTTTACGATTGCCAAATGTTCCCACAAACACACAATTTCCTGCAAGAAAAGGTGTTAGCATCCATATAATCATGATAAACAACAATGCATTTAATCATTCACATAGAGAGTCGAGGAAAGCAAGATCCAAGATAGACAAAGTAAATAGAGCAATAGTATTGTTATGTTTTGTAAGTGCAATAAGACAACATAAAGATATCACATGGAGTGATTCTACTAGCCAAGAGTTGGATAATATATATCAACCCCATCGTCATGTATGGACTAGGTCCATTTTTTGATTTCTCACTGAGGGGACACTAGGTCCATATCAGTATAATATATTTGTCATCATCCGCCAGCTAGGTAGTACCACTAGAAGAAGATAAACAATAAATCAAGAGAGGAGAAACAAGTGTCTTAGGGACAGTCACGTAGGAGGGTGCCCCCAAGTCACCTATCGCAATGCTATGTCCATAAGACACAACACACAATAATGAAAATAGAGGAGAAGTAATATAGAAGAATGATGATACAAATAGAAGAATGGTCACAATAGAGGTGGTCTCCTAGTATCCTTGACCTTACAAGAGTATCAAGGATCATCCTAGGAGGCCTAAACAACACATAACACAACACAAGAGGGGAGGTCACATAAATGATCCAATAATGCTACAACATAGGTGACCACCAAGGTTAGAAATACTTACATGTAGGGACAACCTAATCAAAGGTTGTCAATGATCAAATCATCATCTTCCCACTCCCGAATGTTAGGGGAAAGTGGGACATAAGGTGCCATAGCCCAACTTTTGTTTTTGTCTTCAAGTTGTCCATTCTTAAGGTCTTCTTGGTTTGATTCCATGTTAGGTGAGATGTTTTCTTATTGAGATGCATTTCGTTGGGCAAAATCTTGTCTTCTCTTCCTCCTTTCTCTTGCTTGTCTATTTCTTCTTGTCTTACTATTTATCTCCTTTAAAATAGTGTCTTGTTCTTCCATAGGTTTTTGTGTTTTAGAGGAGGAAGCATCATGGTCAAATCTCATTTGTCTCAGTGGAATGTTTTTCTCTCAATGACTACCCCCCAATCTGTGTAAGGATGGCGGGGGAGGGATCTTGGTATAGGGACCTTTTCCTTTTGGTCTAGGGTGCTCTTCAAATGCTGGTTGTTCGTCTCTTATTGTTTCTTGAATAGAAGGACTAGCCACTCGATGTAATAATTGTGTTTTGTAGTTACTATAGCTCAAGAAGTTAAAATCTATTTGTGGCTCCAGTTCGATTTTAGATTGTTCCCAAAAGTAATCAAGGCTAAAGTATTGTCTTGTAACCAAAGGTTTAAATCTATTGCGAGGAATAGTATGCACTTGTCCATTCAAAGGAAATTTTACACAGTTATAAATTGTTGAAGGGACAACTTTCATAGCCTTTAACCATGGGTGTCCTAATTTTATGCAAAAAAGGTCAAATATAGGGACAAGATCAAATAATTGTTCTATGGATTTGTCAAATACAATAACCAATAAAGATATCTTCCCAGAAGTGTTTATAAAGGTTCCCTTATGTGTCTTAATCACCATGCTCGAAGGGTTGTAGAAGCCTTGTATCAAACCATATGAATAAAGGAATCCTTCTATTGCCACATTAGTCATGCAATTAGGATTAATAAGGGTTCCATACATAGGATTTCCCATTATCTTCATAGTGATATAAAGAGGTCCTTCAGTTTCTCCAATTGTTCTATCATGTGGTGTAAACACAATTTCGAGTTTGGGGACCTTTCTTTTCATGTAAGGCCTAGGATGGAACCTAGTGTTATTATTGCAATTAGAAACCATGTGTATACTTTTTCAAATCAATGTGAAATAAGATTTTAAAAAGATTTTCAAAAGTTATGTAAGAGACAAGTGCAAAACTATATGTGAAAAGGACCTAAAATACTTGATTTTTCAACTTGTTTCAATGCAAATGAGTGAAAGCAGAGGTGTTGTAAGGAAATTGATGAGGGGAAGAAAATAATATGTCTAATATAAGTCCAATAAACCAACAATATCCTTCACAACACACCTTTAGTGCAGATCTAGAGTGATGACAAGTCAAAACCTAGTGAAAATACACCTAAAATATGCAATTTTTTTTCAATTTTCAATGCAAAGGCCCAATAGAAAGGGTGTTGTAAATAATTTGAGGAGGGGAAGAATTTTATAACCCTGATAACAGCCAATTAGTGCAGAAAAATCCTTCATAACATGCCTAGGATGCAATTCTAGGGAGATGATAAGGCCAAATCTAGTGAAAATGCAAGGTTTTCAAACCCTAGACATGAAATTTTGCAAGAAAGCCACTATGATGAAACACTAAAGTTAGAAATCATTCCTAATGAGTGTTTTGAAAGGGTAGTAAAATCTAAAACAAGATTTTGACTACAAACCCTAGCTAATGCAAAACTAGGTTATATGAAAAAATATACAATTTCAAGCAATTTTTAACAATTTAATCATGAAAATGCAATGTAAATAAATGATGAATGATGAATTTATATAATTTAAATCAGATATAATTAAAATAATAAAAATTTAATGAAATTAAATTCAAATTAATTCAAATTATGCTAAAATGCAAGCCTAAGATGCCAAATTTTTCATTTTTTTGTAATTTTTCAAATGCAATAAGTATGAAAATAAAATGAATTAATGAAAGTATGAAGTACAACACTCATGAAGGTACAAAATCCATTAAAAATAGAGGTTCACCAAATTTTTTAGTGTAAAAAGAAAAGGAGAGTTTGGTGATTGATAATGTTTTTGGTTTGTTTCAAGGGTTTGTATTGATCCTCCTTTCACCACTAAACATTCAAGGACATTCGACCGCATAGAGAAATCTACTATAGATCTCTTTCACTTGGATTATAGGGGAAGATTGGAATTGTGTGAATTTGTTTTTCAATTAAGTCCAATTATGCTCAAAACCCTAATTTCGTAAAATCATAAACAAACAGACAAATTACAGAAAATGATCGCACACAGAGATATCAAATGACAACCAAATACATACCAGATTTTGAAGTTTAGTGTGTGGAAAAATTAGGGACTAATGAGCAGGCACCCTAGTCCAATGTATCTACTTTTGTCAAGATCTCTAAAGAATGTCTGCAACCTGATCCTGTTGTCACAAAGATTTCACTGCTTCAGAATCAGGAGGACTAATGAGAGGGCACCCTAGTCCAAGCCCTAATTTTCTTCTTTGATCTACACTTTCGATAGTTTGTAATGCTTCCCTGCAACTCCACTTCTTCTACTTCCAAAACTGGTAACCTCCAATCATAAAAAAGTGGGTTAGGGGTTGTGGTGTTTAGAGGCTTGTCTTGGTCAAGCCCCAAAGAGACATTCAAGTCTTCCGAACACTGTTGTCAAATGAAGAGTGCATATCCCTGTAGGATAGAGGTAGAAATCCAAATGATAAATGATAGAAAACACAATAGATATCACCTTGTAGTGTAGATCTCACATAAATGAAGGCTCTTCAGTCACATGAGAAGATGAAGTCAAATCTGTAATCACAAACATAATAACAATGCTCTGCTCTACCACAATGAATATCTTAAAATCACAAATATGCCTAAAGTTTGTAATCATCTTCTTATTTATAAATGAAAACCTAAACATGCTTATACATGTGCAACTACAAACATTCCCGCTAAGAATTTCATAATTCAAACTTGAGGTGTCAGCATAGGACCTAATAACGGTCATATAACTGACACATGAAAATAGGGCCTGACCCAAAATAGGGCAGGACTAGGGTGAAAAGGGCCCAAGTCCTCCCCCTATTTTAGGTAGGAGTCATCATAAGTACATCCCCTAGATCCCATTTGTCATAAAAATTAGGGGTTTTCTCATCGAGAGTCGTCATTAACATGCAAGATGATCTAAATGCATTCTAAAGGACTCGAGAGCTAAACCTTAGGAGGGAAAATCCCCCAAGGGGACATTTACTGACATAACAAGGAGAAAGAGCAGAAGTGTTAGAGCCTTTCCTAATTCATCTTGTAGACATTTTTTAGACAAGAGGAAAGTGAAGAGTGTGCCTAACTAATTCAATCATCAAAGAGGAGTTAAGAGACAAAAGTGCAATCTTCAAAGGAGTGAGCTTCAATGTCAGTTTTCAAATAGTAGTAGGACTATCGTGTTGTAATTTTTTTTGAGTTCATTCTTAGTTCAGGGAGTAGTTGCTTTCTTGGGTTGTAGGCCTAAAAAAAAGTTAGCAAGGAGTTGTAGCTTCCTTGGGAGTGACCCTAAAACCTTTCTTCAGGGAGTAGTAGCTTCGTTGGGTTGTAGCCCTAAAACAAAGTTGTAATTTTTGAGCTTCATATATTGTAAGTTAATCCTCACTATGGTTTTTCCCCTTTTGGGGTTTTCCACGTATATCTAGTGTTATGTGTTATTGTGCACTGTGTTGATCTTTCATGTTTATATTAATGTTGTAATGTTTAAATTTTAATTTTCTCTGGAGGATTTGAAGTTTGTTTGGATACTGATTCACCGCCCCTCTTAGTATTTAGGTGTGTTCAACACCAGTCTATTGTATCTTTTGTTAATGACTGCATAAATAGCTTCATTACCACATCTTCAACTTCAACCTCAAAGTTATCAATAACATTCAGAAATGCCTTCAAGTGATCTTCACCAAACACAACATTGGTCCATACAAATTTAGGTATTGCATGCCTGACTTCATTCTCAATGGGATTTGGGTAGCCAGGTATGCCAGTGAAATCTAGTTTCCTATACCTCTCTACTTGCATTGGTCTTCTAGCAAAGGGGTTTACAACTAGTTTCCCACCTTGATTATTCTAGTTCACTTGAGGATTTTGTGGGATTTGCAAATGTTGTTGGTATGGTACATTTTGGTTTTAGGAAATTAGGCTATGCAACAAGATATTGGGCTACTTGGGGACCTCGGTACTGCACTCCTCCTTGACCAACATAAGGTTTGTAACCTACTTATTGGCAAGCTATTCTTGCATCTACATTTTGTGGGTATTGCTGCATCTAGGGCTAAGATATGGGTACTGACACAGTAGGAATATTCATAGTGACATACACAGTTGTAGCAATTGTGGAAAAGGTTTGTTGTTGTGGTGTAGATGATATAATTTGTACCAAGGGAACTTGTTGGATAGTGGGTAAAGGATGTGATGTGTGTTGCCTATTAGCAATAGATGTACTAGGGGTGCAATAACTACTAGTGGCATTAGAATTACTCATGGCTTGTATTCTCAATATCAAGTCTTATTTTCTTTTCAAAGCTTCCATCCTAGCTAACCTGTGACCTAAATCAGCCACTTCCCTTTCTAACTCTTCATCTTTTGGTGTTGTGTGTTGGAAGTAGATGCTATATTAGGTATAGAACACACATTTGCATCAGTAAATTTAGCTTTTCCATATGAAGGGGAACCTAACCTCTCATAAGGTGATGAGTTTTGAGTTTCAGGGACAAACTGAGTGGTAGGGATGGGTACCAATTGAGAAGGGCTTTGCAGGGGGGTGGTCAAACTTTGAGGACCAAAAAGAGTTTCAGAATAATACATTTCATCTCCTTCAAAATCAACCTCATAACCATGTACATTATGAGGAATAAAAGCACTAGCATGCTTACTTTGTTTTTCTTCTATCTTAGAATAATTTCTACTACCACTCAAAAGAGGTGTAGTCATAGTGATAAGATATTTAATAGGAGTAGACTCACCATATTCTTTAGCCATCCACTTCTGGTTTGTAGGCTCTTAACTTACAACCTTGTTGGGATGCCCCTGATGGATTGATCTTCTCTCATGCATCTTGCTAGTGTTGATGTATCTTTACTTTTCACTGGTTTGGAGATATGCAGATTCACCACCTAGAAATGGGAAATAGAAGATGATTGCAATAAATGGTACTTGTTATGAAGATAACAAGTGAAACTCTCAACTCTCATAGAATCTAGATATACTAGACAAGTTGAAATCTTGGAATGACTCAGAACTACTTATAGATAAGACACAAATTTTCCCCAATAGAGTCGCCAATATGTTGGTGTTTCCAACTAATTACCTAAAATCCTCTAAAGGTTTTCCATACACTTATGATGGAGGGCCCTAGGATAGTGGCCAACGAACAGGAGTCAATTAAATGACATTCCCCTGCACTTCTGGCTCTGTTAAACCAAAGGGGGTCACCCTATTTGTAATACTCAAAGTTCTCCATTAGTTTACAACTAAAGTATTATTTGATAGATGTGTTCTCTACTTAAGATCAAGAATTCATAAGATTCAAAACAACTTGCCAATGTTTCTTGATAATTATGGATTACATACCTAGAGAGCATCGATTATAAAAACTAGAGGATACATTAAAACAAACTTGGTATTCATGATAATGTTTTATAAAGGGTGGTTTGATTCTAGTAGGGCTATGGCTTCCTAATCAATGCCTATCTAGGGTACAGAGTCAATCTCAGATATCATATACATCCAACATATCAAAAATATTTAACCATAAGGCACACAATGTTGATGCTTTACATTAGACATTTCCAAATTTGAGTTCTAATCTAGATCATACTTAGAGATCCAGAATATTATATTCAAACCTCTGATCCTTGTTAACAACAATTTAATCTACCCCTTAAGTAGATTCTAAGAAACAAGTACCAGATAATGTCCTTGACACACAGATGAAATTAATAAGACTTTCCATTAATTCCAAATAGAGTTTCAATACAACATATGGAGACAAGATAAATTAGGATTCATGTATTAAATTTGTTCATTTTGATCAAAAATTTGATGCATACAATATTTCTTATACATAAAAATTTCTTGATTTCTTTGAAAAGACACTAAACAAATCAGTCTGCCAGACCTAATACTCAGAAACATTGAACAACCTCTATTTCAAACAAGCACATCCCTTTTATAACTGCAAGGGGTCTCTTACATCATGGAAAAACATGTAGAAGACAAGAAAAATTGTATTCTACTAAGGAAACCATCACTTGAAGAATCAAATCATTACTCATAATGGGAAGGCAAACAACCTCCATTTGTCCTATCTACAATAGCTTTGAGCATGGAGAATGAGAAATCATGTCGTTTGATCCTTTATTTTGACGGTTAGACACCTGTCACAGGTCTCTGAATTATTCTCCATTCAAACCACATACCTCTGAACCCATGATGATCAATTTTTTTCTTTACCAGACGAGAAAAAACCTTTAAAACCCTCAGCCTCTACATAAATTATTCAAATGAGTATCAATTTGACCAAGATGCCATGAAAGTTTACTCAGTGTAAACCTACACCATTAGATCAACCACCTGACGAAGTCAATGGTTAGCACATAGTACAAACTATTATGTAGGACCTTTTGTGTGAAGTGCATAATGCACGAGCCATTAGATCCACTTTGGAGGGAAATCAATAGTTAGCATTGACATGCAAACCATTATTTCAAATTCTTTTTGCTAAATACACAACACGCAAACCATCCGATCAATAGGAACAAACCACTATCGTTGATCAACCTTAGGGAGAAGATACATGTCTTCATGGCGCACCCACGCAGTCATGTTTTCATCATCACTTGAAAGCTTTGTCCTAAGAGCACACTATTGGATCATTTGAATAAAAAAGCATCATCGATCAACCATTGGGAGAGGACATGTGTCCTCACCATGCATCACGCATTCATGTTTCATATGTCACTTCAAAGGCTTATGCCAAGTGCACACCGTTGGATTTGCTTTAGTTAAAAAGATTAAGTTGCAGCAATTGGATCAGCTTAGTCAAGGGGATAGGTGGCACCATGGCACACTCACACGGTATTCAATTTCTATTGGTTAGAACCATTTACGCAATGCACTCACTCAAACCTAGGGCTAACAATGTCAAAGCACATGGTGTCCCCTAGAATATGCACCCACAAATGAATCTCCTCTACCGGCAAGATGTGACCATCTGTCAACATTAGATTGACTTATGAATCTTTGGGGCCGGGCACCTCCATAGAACATCAAATCTTACCACATGTCGCATTAGTGCAAATGTGGAAGAAAATAAAAGGGAGACCTCAGTGTAGATGTGCTACACGCTAGGCTACAAGGAACAGACACTTGGCATGCACTCATTTGCACAGGTTTTCAAAGGTAAAGCAAATAGGAGGGAAAATGGGAAACAAACAGTTTTCTAACAAGGGGCTAGTAATCCATGATGATGCAAGGGATAAACACAACTTAAAGGCCTCAGATAATTGGCCAAAGAAGTCACCGATGGATTAGAACATTAGGAATATTAAAAGAGCACACAAGGGTTTAGGGTTTTAGGAAATGATATTGAAACCTAGGCAAACCTATTAAAACCCTAAAATTTTATCAATGCTAACACTCTTAACTAAGTTTCAAAATATGTGATTATTCCTTTCTTTCCAAAGACTCCAGCCAATATGAGGGGGAATTTGATTCTAGAGCTCTTTGACCACCAGATGAAAGAAAGGAGAGTACCATCCATCAACAAAAGAGGTCAAATTTTCATTCATAATCTAGTTAACTCCCAACTTTTTCATGGTCATTTCACAAATTTCCCTAGAAAAATCACAATGAAAAACCAAATGGGGCACTGATTCCTCCTCTTTTAGGCATAAAACACACATATTAGGGATTTGGAATCCTCCCTTATTTAAGTTGTCTTGAGTGAGGATCTTATTGTGGGTAGCCGTCCACCAAAAAAGTTGACTTTAGGGATCAAACAATGATTCAAAATCTTTTTCCAGAAGCTATTCATAGTATCTAGGTCTAACAGAAAACAAACTATGACATTTAGGCATTACATTTGTATGATCTGGAAAGCTATTTTAAAAATTGAAGCTGAGAATGACTAAATTATGAGAGGGTTGCTTTCTTTTTCCTTTCCATGATATCTATAAGTTCTCATTGCTTGTAATTACAATTAAACAAATTTTTCCTTAGCAAAGGATTTTCTTGTGTGGAGAAGGTGTTATCAACTCATGCCACCACCTTTATTTGTAAGTTGTAGTAAAGTTTAAAGGAAAAACAAGTGCCTCATATGTGTCCTACAATAATTTAACCTACAAACATTGTAAAATTGGTTTAGTTTTTCCCAACAATGTCTTAAATGAAATTTTTTTTTTCCAAAAACTCTAGTCTTTATATGTGGAAAGGAGTAATTTAAAACATAACATTAAAAGTAGTTTAATTTTATTGTTCCCTGATTCCTAATTGGACATAGTTTTCACTAGTAAAATTATATTGGGCTAACCTTTTTTATATTTTGTGCATGCTATTTTTTCAATCAGTTTGTTTCTTTTAACCAACCATTGATAAATCTTTTCAGTCACTCGACAATCAATTCACACTTCTGAGAACCTAATCACTGAAGACAGAAAAGTCAAAAAAACATAAAAAAAATTAGGCACATTTTCTTTTATCAGGAAAGTCTCTACAAAAACTTGTTGATTTTGTGATGTGAAATCAGAAAGCCTCAACTAGAAACTTGTGAGTTTCTTGCATTGACTTGGCCACAAAAACTTGTTGAGTCTGTATTGTAAAATTAGAGAGCCTCACCAAGAAACTTGTGAGTTTCTTGCATTGACTTGGCCTAAGAGTCAGTAGCAAATTACTCAAGTTTTGCATATGTGTCATAAATCTTGGATTTAAATTTTTAATGGCTTGGTTCTCTGTAGTTAAAGGAAATTATCTTTGATGTTTTTTTTATAGATGATTCTTTCTTATGTTTTTTGTTAAGGGTCTTGGGTTTAGTAGCTTCAATTCTACCTAGATCTTTGATGTTAGCTTTGATATTTTTTTGTGGATGGTTCTCTCTATGAATGGTTAGTTTTTGGTCTATAGTTGGGGTGTGTTTCCTCTATTCTTTGGGAAATTTGGGTCAAGTGAGTTTAGTTTTATTCAGCTATTTGAAATTAGCTCTAACATATCATTGTTGAATTCGCTCAATTGATAGTAATTTCTTGTAGCAAAGTTAAAAGAACTTTTCTTGTATTTTTTTTGTGATTTAAGATTTGTTATTGTGTGTTCTAATGAGCTATACAAATCAAGCTTTGGTGGCTATTTGTAGAGAAATTTTCTTTCTATAGGTTCTACTCCTTGTTACCCTATTTTTGAACCTAGAAAATTTTAAAATTTTTCACCGATGGTCATTATTCAGTATTCGTGGGAACAATCAAATGCTGAAAGCTGGGTACTCTAGGCAGAATATGCTTGTGGAATGCTTCTTGGAACCAGTTCATATCATATGGCCAGTTTCTTTCTAGGTAAAAATCTTCTTCCTAGCCAAGTTATAAAGTCATTCACTTTTTGAGGTCTAAAGTCATGGAGTTTAAATTTTTCTTTCTAAATAATCTTCCTAATTTCAGATAATGAAAAGCAGAAAAAGTAAACTATTTGAAGGAAGTTTTATGCCTCAGTGCAAAAATTACAAAGGAAGTAAATGGATTTTATAAAGTTAAAAATATTAACTAGATGTTATATTTTAAATTTATAGTGGTAAAATATTATCATTGGCATATTTAAAAGGTTCATAAGTTTGGTGTTCCATTGATTAAATAATATAGTCAGGAGTTTAAAAAGTTTTGGAACCGTGTATATTCCTGATGTATTCATTATTAGACATCTATGAGGTTCAAGAACCTCAAAAACCCCAGACTCCATCATAATCGGCAATGCAGGAGGTTCAAGAACCTTACAATTGATCAACTCTTCTCCATTCACAAGTTCGGTAGTTCCAAAAATTGTCAATTTGTTGACAAATGATTTGTGGGTAGTGAGAGCAGTGAATCAGGATATGGAGAATGGAAAGGATGATCAATGAATGGTAGGGGTAGGTTTAAGTTTACTTTTGAATATATTATAAGTCAACAAGGAGCCATCTGATGAGACAGAAGAGGCATCATGCTCACTCCCATATAAGAGCATAGCACATGGAGCAGATGCGAGGGACACAAAAAAATTTGATTTTCTAGAAGATTTTGGATGGATGGACTTTGTGGATCCACTAGCACAATCTACAGATATGGCCTTTCGGGCATTTTGAATACATCAAAAATTATGGAAGTTCCAGCCTAAGAATGAACTTCAGTGAATGTCTCTGAAATGATGTCAACAAGACCATAAACCAGAATGTTGTGTTTGTTCACACAGAGATACCTAAGAAAAAAATGTCATCGAATGAAGGGGATTTTGGTACTAATGATGACCAGGATATTGATGTTGCATATGAAGTGTGAAATTTGCAGCTACAGCTGCATAGATCAACCAGAGAAGAAAAAAAATAGAGATTTGTAGATTATACAGAAAACAAAAAAAATAGAGCAGTAAGAGAAAAAATAGAGCAAGAACTTTCTAAATTCACTATTTCCAGAATGTCAAAGGTGTGTTAACAAAAATTGCAAAATCAAAACAACCGCTGGAAAGAGATGTGGTGAAAGAGGCAAAAAAAGTAGAGTTAAAATGTTGTTTCACCATTCCTTATTTGCATGAAGGAAGGCGGTGAAAAAGAGAGCAACTGATGCTCCAGTTAGCTCATTAGTTAGTTTATGTTAAAGAGAATAACTAATGCTAACACCCCCCCTTAAGTCTAACTAAGGAGACAAAAAAAAAGAGAAAAGAGGAAAAACCCCATGGGAACAAACCCCCCCCTCAAAAAGTACACTAATTGTGCATGTCAACTACTGTGTTGCAGTGTTCTTCACCCCAAGAAGGTCGCGTAGAAAATGAAACTTCTATTGGGTGAATGTTTTCATGAATATGTCAGCAGTCTGGTGAGACGTGGGACAATACTGCAAATCAATGACACCATCATGGATTAGATCTCGAATGAAGTGCATGTGGATCTCAATGTGCTTTGTCCGCTGTCATTGTACTAGATCTCTGCAAAAGTTTAATGTACTTTGATTGTCACACCAATAATGGCCGGTTGATGAAAATAGATGCCCAGCTTAGTAAGAAAATTTTGCAACCAAATAACTTGAATGGTAGCATTGACTGCACCTTTATATTCGGCCTCTGCAGATGATAGAGCAATGGAAGATTGCTTCTTACTTGACCAACAAATGGGACTAGATTCAAAATTGAGAACATATCCTGAAGTGGACTTGTGATCAATGCTATCACCAGCCCAATCAGAATTAGTATAGCCAATGATATCCAAAGTACATCCAGCTGAATAATGAATCCCATAGCTGATGGTCCCCTGAACATCGCTAAGTATATGCTTGGCAGCTTTCCAATGGAGCTCATGAGGCTCCTGCATGTATCGGGAAACAACACCCACTGCATATCATAGATCTAGATGAGAGTGAGTGAGATAAAGAAGACTTCCCACAAGCTGATGGTAGAGTGTGCAATCAACCAATGGTGTATCCTGGCCTTTCTCAAGCTTTACCCCCAACAGGAAAGGCATAATTGCTGGTTTACAGTCACTCATGTGAAATCAAGTCAAAAGATCCCTTGCATACTTGGACTGGGCAACGTGGACTCCTAATTCATTCTGGCTGATTTCAAGACTAAGGAAGAACTTGAGGAGACCCATGTCTGTCATGGAAAATCTATCATGCAAATCTGCTTTGGTTGCAACAATGGCTGTGACTGAATCACCTGTTATTAGTGAATCATCTACATAGAGTACTAATAGCAACAAAGAGTCAGATGTTTTAATCATTTAAATATTTGGATCAGATTTGCATTGCATGAAATTTTGAGACAGAAGGTAAGAATCCATTTTAGCATACCATGCTCTAGGTGCCTGCTTGAGGCCATAGAGTGACTTCTTGAGTTTGCATACCAATGAGGAATTTTGAACATACCCTTGTGGTTGTTCCATGTAGATCTCCTCCTCAAGATCACCATGAAGAAATGCATTCTTCACATCCATGTGATGAATCTCCCACCTTCTTGCTGCTGCAATGGCGAGAGCCAATCGAATGGAGTCCATTTTTGCCACAAGAGCAAAAGTCTCATCATAATCAATGCCATGAACTTGTTGAAAACCTTTGGCTACCAACCTTGCTTTGTATCTTCTCACTTGACCATCTACTAATTTCTTTGTTCTATAGATCCACTTACACCTTACAAGCTTGTGATTGGATGGAACGGGAACCAAGTCCCAAGTTTGATTCGCAATGAGAGAATTGTACTCCTCATCCATGGCTGCTGCTCAATGAGGATTCTCTGTAGCTTCTGCATAAGTTTGAGGATCAGATACTTGAATCACATAGGCATGCATTGGCATAATGATGGGATCGGTAGCTGACAATGCATGAGGGGCATCATAAATATCAACCAAGCTCCTTGTTCTTTGATTTCTCATAGGAGATATTGAATCATCATTGGAAGCACAATTGGGATTTGGATCTGGATCTGGATCAGCACATGCATATCTGATTCAGATTCAGATGACTCTAAAATTAGATTAGTGTGATTACATGCATCATCCTTGAAATTTGTAAGAGGGGGAAGCACAAAAGTGGTGACATATTGCTCCTGAGATGCTTGCATGGGACTTTCATCAAAATAGACACTTCTCTCAATGAAGAGTGTTTCTGTAGAAAGATCTAGCAATCTATAACCCTTCACACCATCTGGATATCCAACAAAGATGCATTCTTTGCTTTGAGTATCCAAAGCCTTCCTTTTATCTATAGGAATGTGAGCCCATGAACGGGATCCAAAAATACGAAAATGTGTGACTTCGAGTTGCATACCACTCCTTTCTTCAAAAGGAGTTTTTCCTGTAACAGATTTGTGAGGAGATCTATTTTGTATGTATGAAGCACAGTTGATTGTTTCAGCCCACAATTTTGAGGGAAGGGACCTAGCATGACATGCAACTGGCCATCTCTTTCAAAGATTAGTTCTTCCTCTCAACTACCCCATTCTGCTGTGGAGTGTAAGGAACTATGTTCTACAACTGTATTCCTGCTTCATCACAAAGATGTTGGACATCATTGTTGACATACTCCCCTCCATTATTTGTGTGAAGGATCTTGATCATTTTTCCAGACTGCTTCTCTGCATGGGCTTTGAAAATCATGAGATTCTCAAACACCTCAGATTTGAATTTGAGAAAATACACCCATGTGTATCTTGTGCAGTCATCAATGAATGTTAGCACATATCTAGCTTTGCTCATGGAAGGTTCAGGAAATGGACCCATAAGATCACTGTGAACAAGCTCTAGAGGACAAGAGGCTCTCCATGTAGTCCCCTTTAGAAACTTTTCTTGTGGATGCTTTCCAAGAGCACATCCTTCACAAATTCCATCAGAAAATTCTATGGCTGGCAAGCCTTTAACCATTCCCTGTTTGTTAAGTTGCTGCATATATCTAAAGTTTAAATGACCAAATCTTTCATGCCAAATTATACTTTCATCATTTGCATGTGTTAGAAGTAAAGTAGAATATGATTTAGCAACAAAATCAAAAAAAGTGTACAGATGAGATTGATGATTTGCCTTACCAACAATGATTTTGGAGTTGTCTTGCATGTCAAATATGGTCACCAAAACAGGGGTGAATTCAACTCTTCTACCGGTTCTAGTATGTGTCATTTGATACACATAAAGAAGATTAATAGAAAGCTTTGGAATATGTAAGACATTCTCAAAACTTCCAATTCCAACCTCTACCCTTCCTATTCCAGTTGCCTCTATAGGAGTACCATCTCCCATGAGAATAGAAGAACCAGAATATGGTTTCAAAGAAGAAAGAGCATCTTTTGTGACTGCCATGTGGTGTGAAGCTCCAGAGTCTATGATCCATACATCTAAAGAAGAATGAATAGCAATCAATGCATGAGCATTGTCTCTTGTTTCAGGTGCTTTTTCTTCCTGCTTCTTCTTGGCACTCTTAGGGATAAGGCTACCAAGATTATGCTATTGAAGTGTTTGAGCCATAAGATCAATGGTCTTCTTCATGCATAATGATTCTGGATGGTACCCACAGTTGCAATAGCTGCACTTTGATTGGCCCTTTTTGCTCTTCTTTTCTTTTGAGCCTGTAGATCCATCTGGAGGTTTGGGATTGCCTTCCTTTCTTGGATATGAATCCTTCTTCCCTTTGCCTTTGAATTGCTGGTTGGATTTGGAATTGTTCTTCCCATCTGCATGCATAACAAGTGCATGAGCTTTAGAATTCTTCAATGTGCCCATCTTTATTAGCTTATCCTGCTCATGTACTAGAGACTCAATGAAGGTATCCAGTGTGGGAATCTTCCAAGTTGCTCATGTTGTGAGCCTGTGTGGAAAGCAGAGACAAATACTGCATATTCTAGACCCAACTTTGATAGAATAGCAAGGATTAATTTACTTTCTTCCTTGGATTTATCAATACCACATCCTTTGAGCTGAAACAATAAAGCCTTGAACTTGTTATCACCCAGATTTGCATGTATGCCCCTGCCACGTGTCATCACCTGATTGGTCATTGAGTTGGTCTGAGAAGCATCATTGAAAACTGTGTCTGCTATCGGCCATCAGAAAGATCAAAAAATGAGTTGCCAATGCATACTATCAGAAATCCCTTATATGTTGGCCTTGTATATCCAATGATATATGCCAACATACAATCATTTCAACATGCAAACTACGGACTCAACGCTGAATATGCCAAATTTGATTTTCAATTCGGGTCTGCCTTGCATATCACCATTGTATCTAACCTTTGTATATCGCAATATACAATGCGAAGTATACAAGGGAAACTGTAGACTCACTTATATATTACAACACTTTACTTTGGCATATGCAAAATCCTTTGTATATCCGATTGTATATGAAAACATACAATCGCAAATATACATACAATGCGCGGACCTTAAAAGATCATTAACCATTTTGTAACTTTGCAATAGGTCCAGCTTGTATCCCTTCTCTTTGTATTTTGGCATATACAATGCATTTATACATACAACTCGTGGACCCCAAAAATGACCATCAGCTGTATTTGATTTCCCAGTTAGGTCCACCCTGTATGTTTTCCCTTTGTATATTTTCTGTTGTATATCGCAATATACAATGCACTTATATACAAGCCGCGGACTCAACGCTTGAATTTGCCAAATTTGATTTTCAAGTCGGGTCTGCCTTGCATATTGCCTTTGTATCTGACTTGTATATCGCAATATACAAGGCGAATATACAAGCAAAACATGCAAGCTGAGAACTTATATACTGCAAACACTTTACTTCGGCATATGCATCTAACCCTTTGTATGTCACATTGTATATGACCCTTTGTATGTTCATCTCACTTGTATATTTGCTGATATACATTCTCCTTTGTATGCCGCTCCTTGTATGTGCGGCCTTTGTATGTCGTACTAATGTACATCGGCGATGTACATTGCCCCTTGTACCCTTTTCTTTTGTATGTGCGATTGTACATTTGAATATACAATGCGAACATACATTCAAACCTGTGTTCCACCCCTTGGATATGCCCTTTGTACATTTTCTTGTATCTTGCCGATGTACATTTCCTTTGCATATGTGAACATACAAAGGCAAATGTAGATGCGAACATACATTCACAAATGCATATATAAATACTAAGTATGAATTTGAGATTTATCTATGATGGAAAGCACTTGAAGACAAAGGGTTTCTAGGTTTTTTTGGGTTTTCAACAAAGATTCTTAAGGTGAGATTTTTGGGATTTTTTTAACAAGGCATAGCATAAATATTTGAAGGATTTTAAGCCTGTAGGGTCATTTCTAAAGGATTTTCAAGAAAAATACAAGGTGAAACTATTTAACTCTGTACAGAGGAAAATAGGTCAACAGAACTTTGTGAAGAAATCTTGAATATTATCAAAACTTCTTGGATCTAATGAGTTGAGCTCTTTTTCAAGGATATGACCCCGCATTTCATCTTGCTTTCCAAAAAGAGTCTCCAATGTATTCCAAACTTGGTTTGGAGTTGTACATGCCTCAACATGAAAGAACAATTCTAGAGAGATGGATAAGCACATCAGACCAAATGCTTCGTCCATGCGGTTGAAGTATTCAGATTTTTCAACTATTGGATTGGGTTCAACCTTTGTATTCATAACTATCCGATAGAGGCCTCTACTTCTGAGCTAAAGTATAATCTTTGGCTTTCAATCAAAATAGTTGTATGGTGTGAGAATGGCAGAGGGTGAACATTCCATTTTTTAGCTCTGATCTTCTATATCTACAAAAACAATATTGTAATTCTTCTTTCTGGCACCTAGGCTTTGATACCATGTGAAATTTGTAGCTACAGCTGCATAGATCAACTAGAGAAGAAAAAAATAGAGATTTACAGATTATACAGAAAACAAAAAAAATAGAGCAGCAAGAGAAAAAATAGAGCAAGAACTTTCTAAATTCATTATTTCCATAATGTCAAAGGTGTGTTAACAAAAATTACAAAATCAAAACAACCGCTGGAAAGAGATGTGGTGAAAGAGGTAGAAAAAGTAGAGTTAAACTGTTGTTTCACCGTTCCTTATTTACATGAAGGAAGGCAGTGAAAAAGAGAGCAACTGATGCTTTAGTCAGTTCATTAGTTAGCTTATGTTAAAGAGAATAACTAACGCTAACATGAAGGGTCTAAAGCACTTGGATATTTTTAGAATTTATCTTTAGTAAACACAAATGAAACTTTAGACAAGCACTCAAGTGATACACCTTTATCTAGTATAAATCCTAATGCAATTGATGGTGATTTTGATGGGTTTGTAGAAATGTTTAATGACGAAGAGAAATCCTTCTTTAAAAAACTAGAAATGGAAGTTGGTGATAATTTTTAGTTAAATGAGAGTCTTATTAGAGAGATCAAGAACATGTTCAATGCAATGCCTAGAGAAAAAAGTGGTAAATTTTATGCAGAGAGTACTTTTGAGTGTCTTGTCATGGTGGACAAAGTTCAACGCCTTGCAATAGATCGACATTTCCAAAATGAAATAAAAGAATCCTTTGATTATGTTTACTAACATATTGAAGGAATGGTACCAATCCAACTTCCACAAACTTTGCCAGCATACTTTACCTATACCGATCATGTGGAGTTTCAAGCAATGTATGGACATCATCAAAGATTAGTGAACGAAGAGTTTATGTTATATTTTGTTGTTGGATAATATGCACAAATGGATTTCTTGAAGCGGCTCCCAAAAATTTCAAGTAAATACAAATGGCATGTGCAATGCCATATCCCTACAATCCCATAGCATTTCCTTCCCGTGCTTAAATTAGAAATTGGAGTTATAAAATGCCAAAACCTGCAAGTCTTGCTAACACAGTCCGATGCCAAGTAAGAACATTATGGATACCCATTAAAGCATAATGTTTAGTGATATTATAGTAAAGAAATATGGATACACATGCAAAGTGTCAAAGAATAAATGTAGCTCTACCATACAAACTAGAGCTCAAAATTAAAGGAGTTTTAATGCCTTTAAAAGGAAGCTAGTAGGTTCACTTAGAATTTATTAGATATTATAGATATTAATTCTCTGGTAGTATGTATGCTAAACATGAAAATATAGACAAGGGTTGTAGAAACATTTGCTAAGAGGCTACAAGCTCCATAGAGGTTGGCAAAATAAGTATCTAAGATGTTATTTGACGTCATAAGACCTTTAGGTATTGTAGTTGCTTTGGAGTGCTAGCATATGCAGTTTCTCGAAATCGGTAGAAATATTTATGAAGTAAATTCTGATAATCAGGAGATGCGTAGCTACTTTTGCTTTCCTGTATGTTTTGGTTCTAACCTTTTCAAAGATGAAAGTAGTAATACATGTTGGGGATGTCCAACCTGGTGACCACACTCTCATTATTGATAATTACCATAGAGGGGAACTATTTATAAAGGAAAATAGAAGACTTTGAGCTGCTATTCTATTTTAATATAGAACTATTGTTCCTATGTTCGCAGTATCTTGGAGATTGGTTTTTCCTATGTTAAATCAATTCTTCCCTTATTAGTTGTTCCTTTGAATAGTTCTCAATGTTCAGGTTTTGGGAGACTGTGTGCTCTGTTTCATTTCTTTTTCTTCTTTCTAGAGAGATTTAATTGTATTCTTATGTATGCAATTTAATTTCTCATCTCTCTCTCTTTCTTTCTTTTTGCCACCTTTTCTACTTTTTAGTTAAAAGCATATAGTGTTTTCAATCATTGCATATCATCAGAAGGTAGTTGCACCTTATAAAATAAGCAGTCATTGCAAATATCATTGCAATTGACTCAACTGTTGGTTCAGTTGTCATTTTTGTGGGCAACAGGATACAGAGTTAAAGTGACAAATCTGTATACCAACACTCCTAAATGTGATTTGTAGGTTTGCAATGACATATGATTTTGAAACTATGAGTTCTTGGTAGACATTAAGCACTCCATGATCTATCATTGGATTAAGAAACATAAACAATTTTGAAATGTTCATGCAAAATATAATATAGTTTATTTTAGAAGTAGTTTTAAGTAAGTGAAATTTTTTCTTCTTATAGATAAACTAAACCCTTTGGCATGATGTTAAATCCATAGAGGCAGGGCAGAAGTTAAACTAGGTAGTGTTGTGGGAAAGAATCGGCACTACAAGGAGGTCTTGATCAATCTGGATTTGCCTAGGTTTCCTCTGGCCTTTGAGCGAAGAAGGTTAACTAGAGCTAGGTCAGTTGGAGAAACTAAATTTTAAGAGCTCTAAAACCACTGAAAAATTAGGAGTGACCATGGTAAAAGGAGGTTAAACACTAGGTCTATTAGCGCTAGTAGATCTAAAAACCTAGAATCCTTCCCTGAAGAACCACCTCAAGTACCAATGGTTTCCTTCTTCAGAGTAGACCATTCACCCCTACAACTTGTAGGAGTGCTCCATGATATGCCTAAAAACCCTGAGAAATTCTACCCTAAATATATCTATGGAGAAAGTAGAAGCACAGAAGAGCATGTTCAAGCTTTCAAAGAAGTTGTTAGTAGAGCTGGTATTCCCCATCTAGATGTGGTGCTAAGACTCTTCCCCTATTCCTTGGGAGAGGTTTCTTATTTAAGGTATTTGAGTTTACCTTCAGGATCCATCATCACATGGGAACATTTGGAGACTACCTTCATGAACAATTTAGGGTATATACAGACCCTGGCACTATATACCAACAATTCGCCACTTGTAAGATACAACCAAATGAGCCTTTAACCATGTTTAACACCATATTTCACAAATTCTACAAGAGGCTTTCTCAACCCTATGTGGTCGATGAGGTGGCTGTCATTTAGACCTACCTTAGGTCAATTAACCCTTTCACAAAAGTATTACCTAGGACTTAACAAAACCCTACCTCCCTTGCAACTATTTATACCGAAGCCCTTAAATTGCATAGGGAGATGTACCTATCACTGGAGGGGCATTCAGAACTTTGCCTTCTATAGGCTTCTCAAGAATGCCAAATCAAATTCCTACCATAAACAATGCCCTTATGAACAATGCCCCCAGTTCCAAGTAGTAACCTACAAGGGGGACCTCAAATCAGTTATGCCCAACCATTGAATCAGATTGGCCCACACCCTATGTTGCATGACCTTGGACAAACTTATCCTAACCAAGCTACCCCTCAATATGCAAGCAATTCCTTTTTTGATCAGCGTGCAGTGAATCAAGCAAACATAGTCAACTCTCAATATACACATCAGGCCTATACACCTGTAGGGACCACACAACCCTATTCAGCTAAAACTTCACATCTAACCTCAAAATTACAAGTTGTAAAGAAGGCACTAGCCCAAGTCAACCCCACACATACTTATAACCATGGGGATTCTCACCAAAACCAAAACAACCAGCACCAATAGAATAATGGTCACAATAGAAATTTCAACTCTTAAAGACAAAATAGACCCTAGAATACAAGGCCAAACAATGGAGGAGTATTGTTTCTTCTATAACAAACAAACTCAGTAAATTGCACTAAGATAAAACCTTTACCACACTAGTGTAGATTTCATGACACTTCTGATCATTCTGAACTCAGTTGCCTTGAGATGTCCAAAATGATAGATCTTTCTAGTTGATTGACAAATACAACAAGAATAAAGTGACTCATGCCCTGGGGATGTAGGGACTACTATGCAATTTGACACCTTTGTATTCCCCTATGAAGAAGACAATGAGCCTAAGACTAAAGTTCAATCCTATCAACAAGTTAAGAGAAAATATTACCTGAGAAACAAAGGCAAGGACCCCCTCACTACATCCATTCCACTAAACTATAGTAGTGTTCCACCTAACCCTAATGCAGATAACAACCAAGCCCCCCAGTAGGGCTAGATCTGGATCATTTAGGGCCAACCATTACAAAGGGCAAAGTTTATCCAATCCCAAGTATGATCTGGTGGATGACATGAAGAAAACTAAAGCTAATATGTTTATGCTGGATGTAGTACAGGAGTTCCCTACTCAAAGAGAGGCATTACTCAAAGCCTTACAAGGGAAAGATCAGCCAAAACATGAAAGTACTAATATAAAGACTACGACTGAAGATGTTTTGATAGAATTGTACAAAGAAAAAATAGGTGCACCACCATTCTTGCTCAATGTTAGGATAGCTAGGAAGAATTTGCACAATTTCCTAGTTGATTCTGAGAATGTCATGCCCTATTCTATATGCTAGAAGCTCAACGTCACTCCCACTAAGACAAATAGAAAGGTAGTACAACTAGACAAAATGAAAGTGAAGGTTATAGGAGAGATCAAGGATATTCATATTTAGTTGGTATGAGATCCTCACATTGAAAGCCACATTGACATCTAGGTGGTGGAGATCCCTGAAGTATATGGTACTTTCTTGAGTAGAGATTGGACGAGCAGTTTAAATGGTTACTTTGCTATGGATTTCTCCCACATGTGGGTCCCTTGGAAAGGGAATTCTAATCAGATTTAGATCCTTAGTGAGCCTAGGTTAAAACATGTGATTACTAATCATAATGCTCCTAATGAAGTGATATTTACAGATGTGGACTTAGGTGTCTACAAGGAAATCATGATGGGGCTCACCATCGAGAAGACTGATAAGAGCTACTTGCAGGAATTCATACAAAAGCTATCCCATGACAAAGAGTTCTTAGGTCCACATACCCAAGCAACTGAGCTTCTACTTCCAAATTGGTGTAGAGTACATCAAGACTCTCATTCTAAATTGTCTTGTCCTGAATGCCTCACAACAATAATCATCATTGAAAAGGGGGTAGAGATGGATGATGAAACTAAAGGAGATGGGACTAAAAGTATAGAGATGTCTTTGGGATCCCCAAGGGAAACAATGATAGTCTTGCATAACGAAATTGAAAAGGTAACTGAACAAGTTCAAGAGATGCCTCCTCAAGTGAAGCTTGTCCAAAAAGCATACCCTTCCCATATTAGTGACTTATGGATCCTTAGATTTGATGGTTCAAAGTGTAAGCAAGGTTGTGGAGCTAGAGTCGAATTGGTGAATCCAAAGGGTGGGATATTTTTCACACTCTATAGGCTACAATTTCCTTATACTAACAACATGTCTGAGTATGAAGTATTGATAAGAGGATTATTGTTGGCTCATCAAAAGGGAGTGAAGTTGCTACAAGTACAAGGAGATTCCCAGTTGGTAACAAGACAAGTAAGGAGAAGATATGCTTGTCATGACAAAAGGTTAGTTGCTTACAGGAACAAAGTCTGGGACCTCATTAAGGATTTTGATGCTTTTGATATAAGGTCCATAACCAGAGGGAAGAATTAGACAATAAACTCACTGGCAATAGCAGCCAGCACCCTAGAATGCATGATAGTTTCAAAGTTGAAGAAATTTTCAGTGAAGTTGGTCCTGTGTCCAGCAGTCCTAGATAATGTCAAGCACTTTCAGGTATTTGAAGATGATAAACATATTCTTGATTCCATTACTAACATAGGTGTGTTTGAAGCACAAACCATTGATGAATGTGATTGAGACCCCTTTGAGGTTGATGAAAGTGAGATCATCAAACTGAAAACTAACATTTCCAAAGGACTAATAACACTAGAAAGATTGTCCAACATGGACCAGAAATCAAAGAAAAGAATGCAAGAGAATCTGGAAGGTGGTAAATGTGATACTATCAACCTTGGAGATGAACAACAAGTCAAAAACATTTTCATTAGAAAAGATTGCCATCCTGAAGAAAGAGAAGAAATCATTCAAGCACTAAAGGAATTCAGGGATGTTATAGCCTAGAGTTATGATGATTTGAAGACTTTTGACATATCCATATTTCAGCACGCTATCCCTTTAAAGCCTAATTCCAAGTTGTTTAGACAAAAATTCAGGCCTGTTAATGCCTTATTGGAACCGCTTATGTACAAGGAGGTACAGAAACTACTATCCGCTAGAATCATCTTCCCTGTAAGACACTCCACTTGGGTGGCCAATTTGGTTCCACTTAGAAAGAAGAATGGAGAGATAAGGATTTGTGTGGATTTATGAAACTTGAACAAAGCCTCAGAGAAAGATAATTATCCACTCCCTTCCCTCGATGAAGTCCTACATATTGTCAATGGCTCTCATATGACATTCTTCCTTGATGGATTTTTTAGGATACAATCAAGTCATGATTGAAGAGGAAGACCAATTGAAGACTACTTTCACCTGTAAATGGGGCAATTATGTCTACAGAAGGATGTCTTTTGGCTTGATCAATGTAGGTGCCACTTTCTAGAGAGATATGGATATGGCTTTTAAATGTTTGGTTGGCAAATGCATCATAATCTATATTGACGATATGACTTTCTTTTCTAAGAATCAAGCTGACCATGTAAATGATTTAAGGAAAATACTTCAAAAGTACAGGAAGTATGGGGTCTCCTTGAACCCTAAGAAGTGCATATTTCAAGTAATAGAAGGGAATTTGTTGGGACATATTATATCTGAAGAAGGAATCTCCATTGATCTTGAAAGAGTGGAAGTAATCTAGAAGAACCCCTTACCTGGAAGAAAAAAAGAACTCAAATCCTTGTTCGGTAAGATCAATTTTGTCAGGAAGTTCATTACAAGATTCGCTGAAATAGTTAAAATTAAATGATATGTTAAAGAACCATTGAAGCCAAACATGCCTTTTCGAAGATCAAAAGTTTTATTTCCCAAGCTCATATGTTGACTAGTGTTGATTATGCTCTTCCTTTTTACATCTATTCTTTTGCATCTGAAGTTTCTTGCGCAGTTGTCTTAACTCAGAAGAAAGGAGAGGGGGACAAAAGACCTATTGCATTCATGAGCTCCCCTTTCAAGGATGCAGAGGTTAGATATCCATACATGGAGAAGCAAGCATATGCCTTGATTAAAGCTATGAAAAAATTCAGGCATTACATATTGAGAAGCAAAGTTACGGCTATTGTCTCAAACCTAGTTGTAGACACCTAAAAGTGTCCTCAGATTGCAAAATGCCAATATCTTCCACATTCTACTATTTTTCCCTAATTTTCCTCTATGGTTAAATAATTAATTTTTATTGATTAATTATTTAATTATTCACTATCCCCTTTCCCCCTTTAATTTAAATAAATGAACATTTATTTAAATTATAGGCCTTGTTCTAGATTAAATCTCTCACATTATTCCCCTTCTCAAATAAATTAAATAAATGAACCTAATTTATTTAATTTAAAAACATCTTCCACCTCATCATTTCTCCCAATTTTAAATTATCCCTTGTCCTTTAGTGAAAGGGAACCCTAATCAATCACATCCCTTCATTTGGCTCCAAAGTCAACTCTTAATCCTAGCCCTCCATTCAAATAGGTTCCACTATAAATCACTTTTTCAGGTTCATTTTCATCTCTTCTTGGCTTAAGATTCTCAAATTGCTATATTCTCTCCAAGATCTTGTCGTCCATACACTTGAGCTTCTCTAGATTGTTGCAAAACCTAAGAACACTATGCAAGGTTAAGGAGGACAATGGAGATTAGTCAATAGCTAGCTTAGATTCTTACTTGTTTTTGTGTTTATTTGACTATTTTATAGGCTAGTTTGTACTCCATTGGAAGCTAGGGTTAGTTGTGGTTTCATTTCTGCATGTTTGATAGCTTTTCCCTTGACTTCATTTGGTGAACCTGATGTGAAACACTCACTAATTTTTCATTTCTATTGAGATTTGGTGATTGTCTCTTACAGGTGGCTTCCTAGGTCAAATCAGAACTCACCATTGAGTTCGGGAGGCCCAAAAACCCTAGGAAGAATATAAAATTTGTCATTTTTAGCTACTCAAAAAAATTTGAAATTTTTTAGGGTACAGTCCATACAGTCCGAATCCGTACGGGTCCATACCGTATGAACCCATTTTACTCATCTATGTGTTCTATGATTGTAGGTTTTATGCTCTTGTTATAGGTTCAATGTTTTGATTTTGGTTGCAGGTTTTAGTGTTCGTGGTTTATATTGTGTTGCAGGTTTGATTTTGTTGCAGGTACCCTGAATTGACCACCTAAAACCCTCTTGTCACCATCCATTTGTCTTCTAGCCACCATCACTCAACCACTAAAATACCGTGCTAAACTCCCACCACCATTCAAATCTCTACTCAGCTCTTTACCCACCATCTAAACCCTAGCAACCTCCGCTATTTCTAACAACCCTATCACCGCCTCCTAGCTTCCGCTGATCTCTGCTCCCAAAACCTACCACCACCACAGCCATCGACTCCTTTGTCGACCACTCATTTACCAATAGTCGACTCACAAAACTCTTGACCATTATCTAAGCTGCCGCCTACTGCCTACGACCATTCTTTAAAACCCTCAACCATCATCGACTTAAATCCCCTTCGACTTAGTCTGAGGCTGCAGCGTTTATATCGCCTGTGGGAGGATCACAATTCCATGGCATTCCCATGTGTTCCATCAATAATTTGTGGGGATTTGCATAAAAAGTTACCAGTGAAATTTGGTAGAGTCAACTGAGAGTCCTACCTGCTTCCTACCCAAAATCGTTGCCTCTAGTTTTTCCTGTCGACGGTTTCCTTAAACCGTCTGCTACAGTCAACAATAACCTAAAATAAACAAAATTAAACCACCTAACTGTTGCAAGTATGAGGTGAGCCAGTGTTGTCATTGATGTCAACATACTCATATTGCATTGACAAGAAGGATTTGATGAGCTGTGTGCTGAGGATATTGAGAAAATTAGCCTCAGTCAGGAACAGTGAAGAACAGTGATGAGAAGAAGGTAAATGTACTATATAGGATGAGAACCGGAGGATGCGGATTAAAGGGTTAGTAGATATGAGTCTTGAGATGCTACAGTTAAGATTTCAGAGGTCCGCATGAAGATTTGAAGGAGTTGTGGCTGCCGGTATAGAACCGGGTCCGGCAAGTATCCAGAGGTGACAGAGGATCACAAAAAGGTCCGGTGAGGTCCGGAATTGTATTATCCTAATCTGCGGATTGGAAGGAGTGTTTGGGATGTCCTTGTGATGTATCATCCTGATTTGTGTATGATTTGGAGGTCCGGAAGTACCTCTTGCATTATGACAGTGGCGACAGACTGTGTTCTTGAAGTTCCGGATGAGGAAGACAAGAGATCCCAGTAAGCAGAGGAAGTGCGGATGTATCCAGACATTCAGACAGGCTTGTGAAGGTTCTTGGATCATGTTTAGGTTGTGTTGTTGGTCCGCATTGATGGTAGAAGCCCGGAATTGAAGTTATTCTTCCGGATGAAGTTCTTGCTCTGTGTAGCCGACCGGATGAGTTGTTCATCCTGCGAATGTTCTTGTGATGGCCGACCGGATGTGTTATTCATCTTGCGGATACTCCTATGGTTGTTTGCCAACTTAGATGTTTGTTCCTAAGTCGATGTCTTGTATAAATAACGGTTTGTGAGTTCATTTCAGAGTGTGGTGTGAGGATGAGCATGGTATAGCGAATAAACGTACGAAAGGTAGAGCAGAGATTGTTGGGCTTAATTGGAACTGATCCGGACATGGTAGAGATGTCATTCTCCAGTTCAAGACTGTGATTTTCATCACTTTGTAGACAGTGTGTCTCCTTGTAGGCAGTGGGCCTCTTTGTGAGCAGTGTGCTCGGGCAGTGAGCCCTTATTGGCATGTGCCATTCATTTTTCTTTATTCTTCTAACAGAGAATAATTCTTGGGTTAATCACCCCGTGGTTTTTCCCTTAACCGGGTTTTCCACGTCAAAATCTTGGTGTTCAATGTGTTGATGTTTATCTGCTCTTGTGTTTATGTATTATGCTTCCATGGATGATTATTTGATATGCTGCTAACTAACAACAGTGAGTTAAGTGTTTGAATGAAAAGAAGTTTTATACAACTGATTCACCCCCCCCCTCTCAGTTGTATGCCCTAGATCCAACAATTGGTATCAGAGCCAAGTTCCTCTGACAAGAGCTTAACCGCTTGAGGAGATCCAGGATGTCATCATACAAGAAGGATAGTCCGAAGTTCGATGGAACCAACTTCACTCTCTGGAAAGGTCGCATGAAGTGTCACTTGGAATGCATGGGGAAAGCATACCTGGGTATGATTTCAAAACCATATGTACCTCCACAAGGTGGTCCGACAACTCTAAATGAAATCACAGAAGCTGAAAACAATCTGCGGACCAAGGAAGCTCTTCTAAGCGCATTGAACGACTCAGATCTCTCGAATGTCATTGACCTACCCACTGCATATGAGATCCTAACTAAACTGGAACTTTTGTATGAAGGAGATGAGTTTGTCAAAAGTGCAAGGTTGCAAAGTCTGAAAGGGAAATTTGAAAGATTGAAAATGAGAGATGATGAAAACATCACTACCTTTATGCCAAGAGTAAATGAGCTGGTATGTGGAATCAGAAATGCCGGTGGAACTTTAGATGAAAATGAGATTGTCTGCAAAATCCTAAGATCCCTTCCTGCTGCCTACAAAATCAAAGTTGCTGCCATTGATGAATTCAGAGCCCACACAACTGTCACAAGAGAACAACTGGCTGGCAAACTAGCTGCATTTGAAATGACCGAGTTTGGAGATGATCCTCCCAAGACTGAATCTGCTTTCAAAGCCAGTGCCTATGTAAAAGGCAAACAGAGATTTGATCCGGGTGAAAACTCATCAAAGAAAATGTCATGGTATGATCAAGCAAGAAGAGACATGGAAGAAGAAGAAGCAGAAACAGCTCAACTTGAAGCCCTCATTGCAAAGAGACTGCCAAGAGGATCCGGTAAGTATGAAGGAAAACTACCCTTTAAGTGTTTCAACTGCAATAAGATTGGTCATTTTGCCTCAAGATGTCCGGAGAGATCTGCAAGATCTAATACTCACAGACAAAGGTTTCAAAAGAATTGCTACTATGTTCATGAAGAAGATGACAATGAAGGAGTAACAGATGATGAATCAGAACCAGGAAGCAAATCCGGAAATGAGTGGGTGTTTATAGCCATCAAGGAAGAAGATTCCTTGCTCTCTGAATCTGTCAATCACAAAGTTGTTGAAAAAGCCTTGGCTGCTCAAGTAGAAGAAAAGGATGACTGGGTTATTGACAGTGGATGTTCTCACCATATGACTGGTGACAAGAATAAGTTCTTAGACTTGGAAAGATATGAAGGAGGAATGGTAAAGTTTGGTGACAATTCTGCTGGCAGAATCAGAGGTAGGGGAACTATTTCCTTTGATGGTAAGAGCAAAACAGGAAATGTACTGTATGTTGAAGGATTGAAGCACAATCTTCTCAGTGTTGGTCAGTTAGTGGACAAAGGCTATGATCTCCGGTTCAAGAATGGAAAATGCAGAATCTTTACAAGCTCCGGAACTGAAATTGCATCCGGTACTCAGACAAGAGGTAACATCTTTCATCTGGTTGGTTCAAATAAAAGTTGTTTGTTTGTTCAAATTGATCAGAGTTGGTTATGGCATAGAAGAATGTGTCATGTAAATTTTGATAACATCATCAAAATAAGCAATACTCAGGCTGTGAGAGATCTTCCAAAGTTGATAAAACCTACAAATAGTGTGTGTAAAGAATGTCAGTTAGGCAAACAAAGCAGAGTCTCTTTTAAAAGCAAAGATCAGTCTTCTACCGGATTGTTGGAATTAGTACATACTGATCTATGTGGTCCGACAAGAATCAAGAGCTTGCAAGGTGATAGATATTTCATGTTGTTAATAGATGATCATTCCCAGATGATGTGGGTCACCTTTCTAAAAGAAAAATCAGAAGCTTTTGAGAAGTTCAAAATCTTCAAAGCTATGGTGGAGAATCAAACCGGATTGAAACTAAAGTGTCTAAGGTCTGATAGAGGTGGTGAATTTACATCTGGTGAATTCATTGACTTTTGTGAGAAACAGGGTATAAGGAGACAGTTGTCTGCTCCTAAGACTCCACAGCAGAATGGAGTAGTTGAGAGAAAGAACCAGACCATCCAGGAAGCTGCTAGGACAATGATGTTGGAAGCAAATGTTCCTCAAATGTTTTGGAAAGAAGCTATCAGCACTGCAGTCTACACTCTCAATCGAGTTCAAATCAGAAACAACACCGGTAAGACCCCCTATGAACTCTGGTTTGGCATCATTCCTACTGTAAAATATTTCAGAGTATTTGGTAGCAAGTGTTATATTAAAAGAGATGAAGATCTAGGAAAGTTTGATGCTAGAAGTGATGAAGGAATTTTCTTGGGCTACTCCACTCAAAGCAAAGCATACCGGTGTTACAATAAGAGATTGAGGAAGATGATAGAAAGCACCAATGTAAAAGTTGATGAAGGAATTGAGAAGCCCTCAAGATTTTATGAGTTTGATGAAGATGACCAAGACAGTGTTCAAGGACCTCAATCCTCTCCGGTGAGACAGAGTCAGCCTGATCCGGTAAATCAGGAAGAAGAAATAGGTCTGAATGAGCCTGATCAAGAAACAGTAGTGCTGGATACTCCCAAAATTCCAAGGTATGTAAGATTGAATCACTCTGAAGATCAGATCATAGGTGACAGAAGCAAAGGTGTACAAACTAGAAGGAATATTGCTCAAGATCAGAATGAATGTTGTCTGATTTCAAAGATTGAACCTAAAACAATAAATGAAGCCTGCAATGATGAAAACTGGACCAAAGCAATGGAAGATGAACTGATGCAAATTGAGAAAAATCATACTTGGGATCTTGTTCCCAGACCTAGAGACAGGAATGTAATTGGAACCAAGTGGGTCTTCCGGAACAAACTAAATGAAGCTGGTGAAGTAATCAGAAACAAAGCTAGATTGGTCTGCAAGGGCTACTCACAAATAGAAGGAATTGACTTTGAAGAGACTTTTGCTCCGGTAGCAAGAATTGAAGCAGTCAGATTACTTCTTGCATTTGCTGCCTTCAAAGACTTCAAGGTATATCAGATGGATGTCAAGTCTGCCTTCCTAAATGGTGATCTGGAAGAAGAAGTCTACATTGAACAACCGGATGGATTTCAATTGTCTGATAATAATGATATGGTCTGCAAGTTGAAGAAAGCTTTGTATGGATTGAAGCAAGCCCCAAGAGCATGGTATGAAAGGTTGGATAAGCATCTTGTGCAGATTGGATTCAACAAAGGTACTGCTGATAGCAACTTATATTTCAAAATTGATCATGAAAACATTCTGATTGTTGAAGTGTTTGTGGATGATATCATTTTTGGAGGAAGAGATAGTATGTGCAAAACTTTTGCAATTCAGATGAAAAGTGAGTTTGAAATGTCTATGCTTGGTGAAATGAATTTCTTCTTGGGTCTGCAAATTACTCAAACAAAAGAAGGGATCTTCATTTCTCAGACCAAATATGTGAAAGAATTGTTAAAGAAATTTGGTATGGAAGACTCAAAGCCTATGAACACTCCTATGGCAACCGGATGTAAGTTAAGCAAAGATGATGATTCTCCAAAGGCAGATCAGACAAAGTATAGATCAATGATTGGTGGATTGTTGTATCTCACTCAAACTAGACCAGATATAATGCAGGCTGTTGGTCTTGTGGCAAGATTCCAGGCTGATCCTAGAGAATCTCATGTTATGGCAATCAAAAGAATTTTTAGATACTTGAAAGGAACAGTTGAGTATGGTCTATGGTATCCTAGAGATCCGGATTTCTCTCTTCATGCTTACACAGATGCAGATTGGGCAGGAGATGTGGATGACCGGAAGAGCACTAGCGGTGGAGCATTCTTTTTGGGGAAGAGATTGATTTCTTGGCTAAGCAAGAAACAAGATGCAATATCTCTGTCTACAACTGAAGCAGAATACATTGCAGCAGCAGGTAGTTGCACTCAAATCTTATGGATGAAGCAGATGCTAAGAAACATCAAAGTTGAATATGAGGAGCCTATCACAATCTTCTGTGATAATTCAAGTGCAATTAATATTTCCAAGAATCCGGTATTGCATTCTAAGACTAAGCACATATCTATCAAATTTCACTTTTTGAGAGAACAAGTAAACAAGGAAGAAGTCAGATTGGAGTATGTTCCCTCCAAGGATCAGATTGCAGATATCTTTACAAAACCCCTTCCCAAGGACTCTTTTGAATATCTCCGGGAGAAGTTAGGGGTCATGGCCCCTCCGGTGATGAACTAAGATGCACTGATGTGCATCAGTCCGGTGGCTATCACAGTCATATCTTGTGATCCGGACTAATGGGGAGCTGCAACTAAGGGGGAGCAGCTGGTATGATTCTGATGCATGAGAATTGCAAGTATGAGCCCTTTGCCATTGATGTCAAAGGGGGAGAGAAGACATGTGAAAAACAAGTGGTTGATGATCAAAGGGGGAGCAGTAAAGGAAGAGAAGACATATGAAAAGTTGAAGTTTTTGTCTTAATGGTTTTTCACATCATATGTTGCCATCAATGACAAAGGGGGAGATTGTTGCAAGTATGAGGTGAGCCAGTGTTGTCATTGATGTCAACATACTCATATTGCATTGACAAGAAGGATTTGATGAGCTGTGTGCTGAGGATATTGAGAAAATTAGCCTCAGTCAGGAACAGTGAAGAACAGTGATGAGAAGAAGGTAAATGTACTATATAGGATGAGAACCGGAGGATGCGGATTAAAGGGTTAGTAGATATGAGTCTTGAGATGCTACAGTTAAGATTTCAGAGGTCCGCATGAAGATCTGAAGGAGTTGTGGCTGCCGGTATAGAACCGGGTCCGGCAAGTATCCGGAGGTGACAGAGGATCACAAAAAGGTCCGGTGAGGTCCGGAATTGTATTATCCTAATCTGCGGATTGGAAGGAGTGTTTGGGATGTCCTTGTGATGTATCATCCTGATTTGTGTATGATTTGGAGGTCCGGAAGTACCTCTTGCATTATGACAGTGGCGACAGACTGTGTTCTTGAAGTTCCGGATGAGGAAGACAAGAGATCCCAGTAAGCAGAGGAAGTGCGGATGTATCCGGACATTCAGACAGGCTTGTGAAGGTTCTTGGATCATGTTTAGGTTGTGTTGTTGGTCCGCATTGATGGTAGAAGCCCGGAATTGAAGTTATTCTTCCGGATGAAGTTCTTGCTCTGTGTAGCCGACCGGATGAGTTGTTCATCTTGCGAATGTTCTTGTGATGGCCGACCGGATGTGTTATTCATCTTGCGGATACTCCTATGGTTGTTTGCCGACTTAGATGTTTGTTCCTAAGTCGATGTCTTGTATAAATAACGGTTTGTGAGTTCATTTCAGAGTGTGGTGTGAGGATGAGCATGGTATAGCGAATAAACGTACGAAAGGTAGAGCAGAGATTGTTGGGCTTAATTGGAACTGATCCGGACATGGTAGAGATGTCATTCTCCAGTTCAAGACTGTGATTTTCATCACTTTGTAGACAGTGTGTCTCCTTGTAGGCAGTGGGCCTCTTTGTGAGCAGTGTGCTCGGGCAGTGAGCCCTTATTGGCATGTGCCATTCATTTTTCTTTATTCTTCTAACAGAGAATAATTCTTGGGTTAATCACCCCGTGGTTTTTCCCTTAACCGGGTTTTCCACGTCAAAATCTTGGTGTTCAATGTGTTGATGCTTATCTGCTCTTGTGTTTATGTATTATGCTTCCATGGATGATTATTTGATATGCTGCTAACTAACAACAGTGAGTTAAGTGTTTGAATGAAAAGAAGTTTTATACAACTGATTCACCCCCCCCCTCTCAGTTGTATGCCCTAGATCCAACACTAACATCTAAACTGTCAGTCGAATTCAAATAAAACCACAACTTAAGTGGAATTAAGAGTCTTTTGAGTTATTTAGTGTTTTTCTTGACATTTGGCTGGCCAGTCTAGGCCCGTGGCCTCACCAAGTGACCAGGGGAGGGGGGCTGCATCCCTCAGCCCCCTTTTTATTTTTGGCTTTACTCATCCCTTGGTCATATGGGTGACTAGGAGCATAGCTAAAGCATAAACTGTTAGCCTTGATTGCTGGAGAAAACTGCCCGTGTGACCACAATAGAAGCAGACCGCTCACAGCTTACTGCAACAATTAGCCTACCCTTGCTCATCCACAAGCCCTAATAGGGCATTTGTTCTTATTTTTGTCATAACTTGGACATACAAAGTCAAAAATTAGCAAACAAGGGCTTGTCAGAAAGCTAACTCGACAAACTTCGCAATGATACAGGTTTCGTAAGGTATTAGTGTTTTTTTATTAGGTATTTTTGTAGTCAAAGTTAACGTTAGATTTGAGCTTCAAACACAAATATCTTTGGCATTTTTTATCAGATTTCAGTGAAAGTTTTTCTCAAATTGCTTAGAATCTCCTAAACTTTCTAATTCTTCTATTAGTTTTTCTGTAACTAATCAATCATTTTAGATATTTTCCAGATTGTATATTTCAAGCTTTTTGACTTGGTGGCTTGCAAAAGGGGGTGTCTACTTAATGATTCATGTTTTTCACACTTGATAAGAGATTTTATGCTACTAATGTCTAATTTGCAGCTTGTGGCTCTCACTAGGAAAATATTACAAATTGAAACTACTAACAAATTTTTTGTAGGGTTTCCTACTTTCATGTGCATGTGCTTGGTTATCATAGGAACACTTTGATTTTGGTGCATTAAAACAAACATTATCTTGTTGTTTTCACACTTATTTTGGGGCTTAAAAAGAATCAGTGTCTTCTTTGCTTGGTGATTTTGTTGTTGTTTTGAGGTGTGTATGCTTTTCCCTCACATGTTAAGTGATCTTGGGAATCAAAAGTAGCTCTCAACACTTTCATAATCACACCACACATTTAAATTTCTAAAGGTTAATAAATATTGTTTAGTGTGATCATACACATGTGTATGCTCTCTCCTTGCATCTTTATATGACCTTTGGTGTTTTGAGGTGTGTATGCTTTTCCCTCACATGTTAAGTGATCTTGGGAATCAAAAGCAGCTTTCAACACTTTCATAATCACACCACACATTTAAATTTCTAAAGGTTAATAAACATTGTTTAGTGTGATCATACACATGTGTATGCTCTCTCCTTGCATCTTCATATGACCTTGGAGATCAAAAACATGTGCTTGTACCACTTTTGTGCAAACCTTTAGAGGGCTTTCCTCCCGATTTGTGAGAGGGAACGACCCAAGCAGTACTTTCATTTCGGTCTGCTATATAAATAATTATGGTTGTGACGAAAGTCATCAATCACCTAGTGTCAATTTTCTATACCGACAGAAGTCTCCCTCAGTATCCATGTGATGTGTAAAAACCCTTTCTGAGGGTTGGGAGGCCTCTTAAATGAGTGAACCACTACATGTATAGACACTAGATTATCTTGAAACACTAACTAAGAACCATTTGTGCTAGAGGCCAAAAACCCTTTTACTTGCCGGTACAAGTGGTGGGACCTTCAAAGCTGCCCTACGTGTACTATTCATTATGGAGACAGAAACTCCCTCGATCCATAGGATGGAAGGGTAAGAGGTTTGGTGTGCCCGTGCCATGTAAGGGGGAGCCAGTGTCACTAAATTCTCTAGTTGTCCACTTTGTCTCAATATCTAGAGCAATCCGAGTAGGGACTCAACAAGTAGTATCCTTTATATGGCCTAGGATGGTGCATGTTTACAAGTGTTTTCAAACTTGTCAAGAGTCACTATAAATAGCAAATCTAATTGCCAAGTGTCTTCTATGATTGATGTGTTTGCTTGCTTAGTATCACCCTTAAAAATTCTTTCCAACCCATTCATTCCAAGTCATCATATCATCATCACATTCTTATCAGATCCTCATCATTCAACCTTTGTATCCTAATCACTCTCTTAAGCCAATCAATTTCATCCTAAACATTCTAATCATATCCTAATCACATTATCCTAATCATCTCCTAATCATATCATCCAACCATCCACATCTTGATCATCCTACTTGTCCTATCCTAATCGCATCCTTATCATAACATCATCATTCAATCACATCCTAATAATATCCTATTCATTATTCCCAATCATTACACTTCATCCTAATCATATCCTATTCATCATTCCTAATCATTACGCCTCATCCTAATCATATCCTATTCATCATTCCTAATCATTACACCTCATCTTAATCATATCCTAATCATTACACATCATCATCCTCATCCAATCAACATCATCCTAATCATTCTCCTAATCATATCCAAGTCATCCTTATCAAACCCTAATCACCTCTTTCATCTAATCACCATCATCTTAATCATCCTAGTCAAAACCCTAATCATCTTCATTCATAATCCAATCAACTTCTTCCTAATCAATCCAAAGTCATTTAATCTCATCACTACACATCATCATCTTCATTCTAATCTAACCAATCACATCCTAATCATATCCTAGTAATTCATTCATAATCCAATCAACTTCTTCCTATAACATTAGAAAATGTCCCCTTGGGGGCTTTTTCCTCATAAGGTTTAGCTCCCAGGTCTTTTATCTACATTTAGGACATCTTGCATCATATTTTGACATCTCGAAAAATGATCCCTAAGTTTCATGACAAATGGGACCTAGAGGGGTCCCTTAAACCTAACCCTAACCAAAATAGGGGGGAGGACTTGGGCACCCATGCCCTAGTCCTACCCTATTTTGGGTCAAACCCAAATTTTGAGTGTCGGCTTGTGACTGTTATTTGGGTCCTATGCCGACACGGTAAGTTTGAATTACGAAATTCATTGCGGGATTGCTTGTAGTTGCATATAAAAGCATGCTTAGGAATTAATTTGTAAACTAGAGTTGGACATTAGATACAATTGTGATTCTCTAGCTTTTGTGAAGGTGATTCAAGGCATTCATTTTGTGTTAGAGCAATATTTGTGTTGTCTATGTGTTTGTATTTACAGATTTGAGCAATCATCTCCTCATGGCATGAAGAGCTTCTTCCTCCCATGAGATCCTCACTACAAGGTGACATCATTTGTGTTTTTGAGCATTTATCATTTAGTTTTTGCCTCTGCCTCACAAGGGCACACACTCTCTATTTAACAACGGTGTTCGGAAGAATTGAAAGTCTCTCTGGGGCTTGACTGAGGCAAGCCTCTAAACACCACAACCCCCTCCCCACTTTTTTTTGATTGCAGGTTACAGGTTGAAGAAGTAGGAAAAGTGGAGTTGTAGGAGAGTGTTGTAGAGTGTCAGATTTGCAGATCAAATTTGAAAATAGCACCCTTGACTTAGGCACCTGCTCATTAGTCCTCTAGATTCCATGACGGGAAAATCTCTATGACAACAGGAACAAGTTATAGATCAAGCTTCCAGATCTTGACAAAAACCTAGGCATTGGACTTGGGTGCCCACTCCTTAGTCTCTGACTATTCTTCTTCTGAACCTCAAAAACAGGTGCACATTTATCTGTCACTTTACATCTTTCTATAGCAACATTTTTTGACATTCGTCTATTTGCTTCTGTATTTGTACAATTAGGGTTTTGATGTATAATTGAGCATAATTGACAAAAAAATCATACAAATCAAAGTTTCCCTACATTCCCAAGTGACCAAGGGTATGATAGTGCATTGCCACTCAACCCGAAGTCCTTGAATGAAAGGGTGAAAGGAGGATACACACACAAAACTATTAAAAACCAATCATCCAAATTTTACCCTTTAAATTTTGGTGAACCAGTGTTGTTGGACTTGTTTGCACCTTGCTAAGTGTTTTGCTTCAGATTTGTTTTGATTTCGTTCATTCACAGTATCATCCACCTTATTGCATTGGAAAACTTACAAAAAAAATTGAAAAATTGGAAAATTTTGAAAAAATTGCATTCTAGGGTTTCTATTTTGCAACAGTTAATGTGAATTTCATCAATTTATAATTTTTGCATTAGATATTAGTTAAATTGCACAAAATTACAAAAATTCAATATCTTGCATTGCATTTTCATCATAAAATTGCTAGGGTTTTATTGAAAATTGTGAATTTTTCGGATAACCTAGTAATTCCAAAATCTAGGGTTTGTAGGCAAAATCTTGTTTCATATTTTTCTACTGATCTTAGAAATTCATTCAAATTTCTATTTTTCTGTAGTGTTTCATTTTAGTGTAAACTTGCATTTAGATTTCAAAAATTTGCATTTTTACATAGAAAATTTCAACAAAAACTAGCATTTTCATTGATTTTTCACTAGATTTGCACTTGTATTTTGTATCTTAGGACTTGGAAATTATTTTAAGATCTGAGTACATTTAATTTTCATAATATATCAACTTTCAAAATATTCATATAGCATTTTACATTAAGATCTCACACCTAGGGCTTGAAAAACCTTGATTTTCACTAGATTTGGCCTTATCGACTCTCTAGATTTGCACTATAGGCATGTTGTAAAGAATATTTTTTCACTAATTGGTTGATATTAGGGTTATTATCTACTTCCCCTCATAAAATTATTTACAACACCTTGTTATTGGCCTCTTGTATTGAAAATTTGGCAAAAAATTACACATTTTTGCTATATTTGCCCTAGGGTTTGACCTAGTTTGCACCTCAAGCATGTTGTAAATGATTTTATGATTCTAGGTGACTCATATTAATTCTATTATTTTATTCACATCATAAAATTCCTTACAACACCCCTTTTTTCTAGGTTTTGGAGTTGAAAAATTGTTAAAAATTGCATATTTTTGCTATATTTTCACTAGGGTTTGATCTTCAGTAGCACTATAAGCATGTTGTGATGGATTTTTTGGAATTAGGTGGCTTTTATTACTGATATAATTTTATTTCCATCATAATTTTCCTCATAAAACCCTTTGTCATGCTCTTTTGCATTGAGATTTGGTGAAAAAATCACATATTTTAGTGTATTTTGACTAGATTCAAACTAGTCATCATCTTAGATTTGCATCAAGAGTGTGTTGTGAAGGATATTACTACTATATTGGACTGATATCAGGCATATTATTTTCTTCCCCTGATCAAAATCTTTACAACACCTTTTCTTTCATATATTTGCATTGAAAAAGTACAAAAAATCAAGCATTTTAGGTCACTTTTGCATATAGTTTTGCACTTGCCTTTTGCATATCTTTTGAAAAACTTTTAAAATCTGATTTGGCACTCTTGGCCTCATCCTCTTAGTGCTATTTGGAATCTTTACATGCATATATCACCAAATTTGAAGATCTTTACAAATTTCTTACTATGCATCCTCATGTCACTACCTATATACAAGCTATGTATCACAAGGATATATTTGTGTCATCTTCCTTTGAAATCCTTGAATATGTATCTGATCTTAACAACTTCATATCTCTCATCAATACATACCCTTGGGTAGTATAAGAATTGATAAAACACACTTTGAATGAAGGGCATGATACTTCTCATAATAGCTTGGAATTAATAGCTGAAACGTATGGAGATGATATTGACAATGATTATGAGAATGATACTGAATTCACAAGCTACCCTACTTCCCCTGTAACTAAACATTCAGACAACTCAAATAAGAAGACTAGGGATAGTTCTAGTAATTCCAATAATCCCCTTAGCCAAAGTAAAGCATTAATGGATGATATTATGACAACGCAAGACTAGTTTGACTATCTTGACCTATTTGGTGTGATCGATGTGGATAAGGAATAGTTTCATAACCCACCTATTTCACTAAGAGATGATATTTATGTTGAGGTCCATCCTTCATTATCCCTTCATGTATTGGGAAGTGATCAAAATACATTAGACAGACAAATGGAACAACCTGCACCTCTTTCTAGCATTCAGATTTGGGAGGATGATGACCTCCTCAATGATGGCCTCTAGCACGAAGATCCTATAGGTAATTATCTCTAACCCTTTATCTCTCTTGTGATGTGCTTCCCTGTGATGTGTTATGTGTTGTTTAGGCCTCCTGGGATGATCCCTAATTCTCTTGTAAGGTCTAGAATACCAAGAGACCACCTCTGTTGTGACCTTCTATTTGTATCATCATTCTTCTATATTGCCTCTCTGATTTCATTGTTGTGTGTTGTCTTACGAACATAGCATTGCAGTTGGTGACTTGGGGGCACCCTCCTATGTGACTGTCCTTAAGACACTTGTCTCTCCTCTCTTACTTATTGTTTCCCTTCTTCTAGTGTTTCTATCTAGCGGGTGGATGACAAAAAACATTTATACTAATGCAGACCTAGCATCCCTTTAGCAAGAAATAAAAAATTGGACTTAGTTCCTAATATGACGATGGGGTTGTATATTTTATCCAATGCTTGGCTAGTAGAAGCACTCCATGCTTTCTATGTAGTGATTTTGATGATGTTTTTATCTCACTTACAAACCTTAACAATACTATTGCTCTGTGCAGTTTGTTTGTCTTTGAATCTCACCTTGGTGACACTCGGTTCTGAGATTTTCATGATATAGCCCCATGGTTATCCTTGATCTCCAAATTTGTACTATAACCTTAGCTCTTTGTGTGATTAAGAATATGCACTGATGTGTTGTTTATCGTGATTATGTGGACACTAACATGTTTCTTGTAGGGATGTGTTTGTGGGAACATTTGGTGATCATAAAGTACATGTCACCTTTGGGGGCATGGGCTTTACAAAATTCTGTGTTCCCTTGTGTGTTTTCTTCCTACCTTAACGTGCTTGATATCAATGTGTGATATCAACCACCTTAAGGTGGGGGCATATATAAGGTAAGTTGTCTATCATAGATGTTAACAATGTGCTTCTCCTTAGGTGCAGTTTAAAGACTAGTGGCGATGAGTCCCTCCTGCACTCTGAGTTTGTTTACAATCAATCAATCAATCAATCATCTTAAGCCCTCTGTGGAGGTGGGGGTGGTGTATCTCTTGTCGAGAGTGCCCATCCTGTCATTTTCAAAAGTCCTTTGCAGAGGTGGGGAGTGGTTCTGTGACTAACTTAACTCTTAAGCATGTCTTTGGTGATTGTTGTGGCGAAGCCCAATCATCGGTGTGTGCCTGTAATGTGCCTAAGATGGTAATGAGCCTAGAAATAGGAACACTCCATCGCTTGTCTGCTATGTTTTCTCTGTGTCTTCAAAGTGTGTGTGTTTGGTGTGCTTGCTTTGTTTGGCATGTTTGTGGCCACATATGTAGTCTAAAGACTAGCGCGATGAGTGCTTCCTACATTTTGGGAGGTTTGGTGTGTCTTGTGTGTGTGCTACCCCATATATGCAGTCTAAAGACCATCGTGATGAGTGCTTCATGTATTATGGGAGGTGTGTTTACTTTCCTTGTACTTGCATCTGCATTTCATATATATGAGAAAATGAAAAGAAAATAAATCATTCTTGTCTTCCATGCATTAACTGTCTTCTATGCATATGATGTTTTCTCCATGTTTTGCATGACTATAACTGTCTTCTCCATGTTTTGCATGCCTGTCATTGTCTTCAATGTGTTTGATGTGTTTTCTCAATGCTTGGCATGTTTTCTATGTTTGTTGACCATACTTTAATGCATGTATTGGCCTTGCATTAGTACATACATTAGAGTGGGGGCTAAATGTAACATCAAAAAATGTCCCCTTGGGGGCCTTTCCCTCATAAGGTTTATCTCCTGGGTCTTTTATCTGCATTTAGGACATCTTGCATCATATTTTGACATCTTGATGAAATGATCCCTAAGTTTCATGACAAATGGGACCTAGGGGGATCCCTTGAACCTAACCCTGACCAAAATAGAGGGGGAGGACTTAGGTACCCGTGCCCTAGTCCTACCCTATTTTGGGTCAGTCCCAAATTTTGAGTGTCAGCTTGTGACCATTATTTGGGTCCTATGCCAACACGGTAAGTTTGAATTATGAAATTCTTTGTGGGAGTGTTTGTAGTTGCATATAAAAACATGCTTAGGCATTCATTTGTAAACTAGATATGGACATTAGATACAATTGTGATTCTCAAGCTTTTATGAAGATGATTCAAGGCGTTCATTGTGTGTTAGAGTAGTATTTGTGTTGTCTATGTGTTTGTATTTGTAGATTTGAGCAACCATCTCCTCATGGCATGAAGAGCTTCTTCCTCCCATGAGATCCTCACTACAAGGTGACATCATTTGTGTTTTTAAGAATTTATCATTTAATTTTTGCCTCTACCTCACAAGGGCATGCACTCTCTATCTGACAATGGTGTTTAGAAGACTTGAATGTCTCTCCAAGGATTGACTGAGGCAAGCCTCTAAACACCACAACCCCCTCCCCACTTTTCTATGATTACAGGTTACAGGTTGAAGAAGCAGGAAAAGTGGAGTTGTAGGAGAGTGTTGCAGAGTGTTAGATTCGCATATCAGAGTTGAAAATAGTACCCTGGACTTGGGCGCCCACTCATTAGTCCTCCGGATTGCGTGATGGGAAAATCTCTGCGACAGCAGGAACAGGTTGTAGACCAAGCTACTAGATCTTGACAAAAACCTAGGCATTGGACTTGGGTGCCCGATCCTTAGTCCCTGACTATTCCACTTCTAAACCACAAAAATAGGTGCACATTTATCTATCACTTTACATCTTTCTATAGCAGCATTTCCTGATATTCGTCTATTTGCTTCCATATTTGCACAATTAGGGTTTTGATGTATAAATGAGCATAATTGACAAACAAATCATACAAATCTAATTTTCCCTGTATTCCTAAGTGACCAAGGGTATGATAGTGCATTGCCACTCGACCCAAAGTCCTTGAATGAAAGGATGAAAGGAGGATACATGCGCAAAACTATCAAAAACTAATCATCCAAATTTTACCATTTACACTTCCTAATCCATCAAGTCCTCTAAACTCATTACTACACATCATTATCTTCATTCTAATTCAATCAATCACATCCTAATCATATCCTAACCATTCATTCCAATACAATCAATTTCATATTAATCACAATACACCACAACCATAGGGAAACCTTTGAGCATCTACCCTCCCTATCAAATATGAATGCAACTATGTCAAAACATTATAGACCTGTTGGTTCTATTCACCCACTACATATTCAATCTCATTTAGCCTTTGACATCTATAGAGGTTCCCAAAAATACTCTTCCTAAGGTTGAAACATAAGGAGAAACTATCAAAGCTTGACTGTATCATAAGTACAAATCTGGACCAAGAGACCTTGATATCTTTTTCAAATCAATCATAACTTGGGGTTAATACCACAATGTTAGTTTAATTCCATCCTTCCAAGTGAATTCTAAAACTCATGGGTTCACTTTAATCAATCATTTCTTCCACACCTCAAGGTCTTGATAAATCCAATTTATACTTTGACAAGGTCATTAGTAGAAAAGAGTACCCTCTTGGAGCTAGACTTTTTGAAGACTAATATCCATTAGCCTCTATCATAGTATGGGCCTCATCACCTTACATTGACATCCACATAGCATCCCACAATTCATAAGTCTCATTTGGTAGAGACATGGTTACAAAAAAGAAGAGAAAGGGAGTAAATCCTCCTAGTCATCCCTATAGTGAACACATAAACACATCATTCATGACATTCTCACCAACACATTTATTCTTGTCACTGTCATCCTAATAACAACCCTAACCATAACCTAATCATCCCTAGTCACCTATCTAATCATCCAATCAATCTCATACTCTATCACATTCCTAGTCATTCCACCTTATCATTACCCTAATCCTAGTCAAGCACTTGTCAACATGGTCCTAATCCTTGGTGATCCTATGTCCAAACCAAAGCCCAAAATTATACTTAGAGGTGGCCCTCTTAATCCTGATGATGAGACAAAACCAATACCTAAGTTTGTACAACAATGAGCCCCTCCTCTAATCCCAAGTTCATACTTCAAGGAGGCTATCTCTTTAATTACGAGGATGAGACAAGTCCAAAACCTAGTCCATCCACATGTCAAGTCAATGCCACAATAACATATCCATTCACACCCAAATAAGAACATGTGAGCTTAAGTCACCCCTTGAAACAAAATAAAGTGCCTTTGAATCCTAATGCCACCTTTGACAAGGGAGACATCAACCTAGTCCATGCAAGCCATTCACTATCATTACCATCCTCTAATCCCCCATTAACTCCATGCCCTAATTTTAAATATTACAAAAATAAACATGTGGAGTCATCCAAATCAACCACTTCATCCAATCCTTTGGATCCTTCATCCAACCAAAGTCCAAGCCCTAAGTCTAATCCATCCAATACCCCTCTTGTCCTTCCACTGTGGGACCTATCCATTAATAGTCCTAATCAACATAATCCTAAGCCCTCAACTTCCATTACCCATACACCTACAAAGGATGTGATCCAAGGTTAACTAGCAAGGAATAACCTATCTCCATGTCATCCAACACATATGATTGAGCCTACCAAAGAGTCTTCAAATACCATGTCCATCCCTTCAACCCAATCATGTGGTCCACAACATACCGACCCTATTGAGGAGCCTTCCATTTCCACTCAAAGTCAAGAGTACAATCCTAAGCATGAAGAAGCATTAGTCCCTAATTCCAATCAAGATCAAACCCCTTCCATTCCACCCATCCATAACACACTTTATCCTTTCCATGATCAAGCTCCCATATATGATCAAGATCCCCTCTATGATCAAGAAGACCATGATGATCCTCTTAGTCAACTTTATGCATTCCATGGTCAAGAGCTTGTCACCTCAGCCATCCATGATCCACAAACTTCCACTTGTCATGATGAGACACATGCCTCCCAAGAAAAAATAGAAGATCAAACAAATAACTTGGCTCTTACTGTGCATAAGGATACTCAAAATCCTAATGATCCTTCTTCATCCACCATCGATCCCATTTCAAGTCCACCATCATATGCACTTGGTCTTACCACCTTCATCCATGAGTTTTCTTCCTTAGGACAACAGCAACCATTGTCTTCTACTTCACATTCTCTATCAAATAAAGAGCTCAAGTCTAATGTCCAAAACATGCCTAGTCCTTTTGTCCATTGCATGCTCCAAAACATGAATTATCAAGGTAAAGGCTTAGGCCTTCAAGAACAAGATATTTTGGAGCCAATTCATGTCAAAATCCCTCCATGCTCATATGGCCTTGGATACATGCCCCAAGGTAATAAATCTAAAGATGTTGGTAGTTCCTCCATGCCTCTTGAGTCCACCACTTTCCACTGCAAATCCCATCACATTCATAAGACATATGTTGCCATTCCACCTCCATCATCCTACAAATGTCAAAAGCATGTGACCATACATCTTCCACCATCCACTTTACCTCCACTTCTTCCAAATCCTAACATCCCTCCATCCACTTTACCACCATTGCTTCCAACACCTAAGATCCCTATCATCCATAAATCTCCTAAAAGTCCTAATCATGACCAACAAATGCACACATCATCTAAATGTGAAGCTCCCACCCATTCCATGGGATTCAAAAGCAAACATTTGGATGCCTCTACCCATAAAGCCAAAAATCCTAAGGGTCCTAATGCCTTAGGGTACAAATGTAAAGAATCAAAGTCAAGTACATTAAAAAAGCTATCCAAGCCCATACCTCCATAAGCAAAGTCAAAAACTAAAATGGTATGGGTCCCTAAGCAAAAAGCAATCACATCAAAAGAGGCATCCACCTCTCAAAAATCCCAACCATTCTCATCCATTCAAAAATGCCATTCCATTAAAAAAAATCACATTCCATATACAAATCCCACAAGTCAAGAAAAAATCATAAAAATACTAAGTCTATGTGGGTCCCTAAACTCCTACATCACCCATCCACTAAGCAAACATCAACATTGCTTCCCACACCACCATCCAATTAAAAGCTTCTATGTTTATCACAGTGTGTACAATTGTTGGTCATGATTCCTTTCCATACCTCCATCACCCCATCATTCAACTATTATCCTACATATTTCACCCATCACCTCCCTATGGTCCATGCTTTTGCATAAGCCTTTCACCTATCCTTTTGCATAAGTCCTACATAATCCACATCATAATCCACTATCCTTCCATACATAATCCACATCATAATCCACTATCTCCCATTCATCTATGCATGAACCTTTCATAATCCACTATTTACCTAATCCATCTCCCTTTCATGCAATCCCTCACCAACATCTTGGGCATAATGACATTCAACATGGTCCATGCGACGACATCCATCTCTAGTGGGACTATCACTTTCATGGAACTAGAAACTTGAGTCCCTCTCATCCATATCCACCTATCACATTCAAAAATCCAAAAAATCAAAAAAGTAAAGAGAAATCCCTTTGTCCAATGGTGAAAACCACCCTTGGTGGCACCTTGGATAAGTACCATGATGAAAACTTGGCAAATAGGCGTCATGTGTAGATTGATCTTCTATGGCACTCACACTTGGGGGCACGTTGTCTCATCCTCCTATCATTTTCCATCCTATCATATCCTATCATTTCCATACTATTTCTATCAGGTGCCATCCTTATCCATTACATACACATACCTATCCATTGGAGTCCATTCACTCCTCCCTTCTTCTTTTTGATCTTGATGAAGATTGGGGACAAAATGTTGACACATGTTTTGGATATCTCTTAATATACCTCATCCTCTCCAAACCAACCCTATCATCATCCTTTTGTCATAAGCATTTTCATGAAAAATCCTAATCATTACACCTAGAATGGGGCATGTTATTCTTATGTGACATAGCCCTTGGAGATCACATCCTTGCTCTCTTATGCGTACATCCATTCCATCCGTTATCGCCCATCCATTCATCCATCCAATACCACATACCTCTTTACACCTAGACTTGGTTTCCCCTTGTCATTGGTATCTAGCACAAAAGGCTATTCAAATTGCAATCAAATGTCATTTCTCAAAACATCCAAAAATACAAAAATATCACAACATTTCAAAAATACAAAAAAATCAAAACATGTCAAAATCCAAAAAATCAAAACTTTTCCAAAAACACAAAAACATTCAAACATTCTCAAAAACACAAAAACATTCAAATATTCTAAAAAACACAAAAATAGTCAAATATTCTCAAAAACACAAAAACATTCAAATATTTTTAAAAAACACAAACATCATGTTAAGGGAAAATTGGATCTAAATGAATAATCAATATAATATATCAATGATACCCAAAACTCAATGAAATAATGAACGAAGAAGGTCAATTTAAACAAAGCACAATACAAAGAAAACCTCCTTTAATTCTTAGCTTCCATTGATCGCCTATCACAAATGATCTTGTCTATGAATATGGCCCTCAGAAGGTGCACTTCCTTGCTATGATTCCAAGATGTCAAATGGGAATGGCTATGATAGTTTTGCCATGAAGATGAGCTTCACAACAATGATGATAGTATGGTAACAAGTTGATCACAAGCAAAAGGAATGACGTAGGTGCCAAAGGCGCACTATAATTCCTATAGAGTAACAATACTAAAGGCTTGGATGATTGAAATGGAAGAAGAAGGTTCAATTTATAGACTTGGGAGAGAGAAGAGATCAACGGTATAGAATGGTTGAAGAACGTGCATGAATAAGAAGAAGACAAGTGTCTTTCTCTATTTTGCATGAGAGGAATTAATAAAATAGAAGAATGAGTTAACTAAAGAGATTAAATCAATTAAAAGAATAGATCAATCAGTTGAGAGAATAGAACTAGAGAATAGAACTAGAGAATAGAAATTGCATGAGGATGAGAAGATATTTTAACTCAATTAATATTTGGAATATGCAATTACATGTACACAAGGATTGAATTATATTTAGAGATAACTCAATTTAGAAGAAATAGACAACCTAAATAAATATTTGATTTATTTAAATTTAGAGAAGATATTATTAGAAGAAATAATTAAATAATTGATATTATTTAATTTAGAATGATTTTTAGAAGAATTAGAAGATAAAAAAGCAAATTAAATAAATAAATTTATTTAATTGTTTGTGCATGATTTGGAAGAATAAATAAAATATTTGATTATATTTTATTTTTAGAGATTGCGAGGATTTAAATAAATTTGATTGATTTATTTAAATTTGGAAGAATGATTTGACTTAATTAAATAATTAAGAATTATTTAATTGTTTTGGAAGAATTTAATTAAATAAAGGATTTTATTTAATTTTGACTTTAGAAGAGGTAATTAAATATTTTGATATTTAATTAACTTAGAGGAATATGAATCAAATAAATAAATTTGTTTATTTATCTATTGATAGAAGAATTAGAATGGAATAAATATTAAGAATATTTATTTAGACCGAGTCATGTCATTTTTAGGTGTATACATTTTGCCCCTCTTTGATGCAATGCAGTTTACGGCATTGCTTCAAAGAAATCAATTGTTGAATAATGATGCATGCCCCAGTTTGCCCTTGGTACAAGTTTAACAATGATAGGATGCCCCCTCGGGAGATTGGACGAGAAGAGGGTAGAAGGCGTGAGTCGGACAATCTCATGAAGACGAAGGGAAAATTGTTGCAAGTATGAGGTGAACCAGTGTTGTCATTGATGTCAACATACTCATATTGCATTGACAAGAAGGATTGGGTGAGCTGTGTGTTGAGGATATTGAGAAACTTAGTCTCAATCAGGAATAGTGAAGAACAATGGTGAGAAGAAGGCAAAAGTACTCAATAGGTTGAGATTCAGAGGATGCGGATTAAAGGGTTTGTAGATATGAGTCTTGAGATGATCCAGTTAAGATTTCAGAGGTCCGCATGAAGATGTGAAGAAGTTGTGATCGATCAGGTAGAACTGGTTCCGGGAGATGCTCCGGAGTGACAAAATGTTACAAAAAGGTCCGGTGAGATCTGGAAGTGCATTGTCCTATTCTGCGGATTGGACAGAGTGTTTGGGATGTCCTTGTGATGTGTCATCTCGATTTATTCATGGTTTGGAGGTCTGGAAGCACCTCTTGCAGTATGACAATGGCGGTAGACTATGTTCTTGAAGTTCTGGATGAGGAAGAGAAGGGATTCCAGTGAGTAGGGGAAGTGTGGATGTACCTGGTCATTCAGGCAAGCTTGTGAAGGTTCTTGGATCATGTTGAGGTTGTGTTGTTGGTCTGTATTGGTGGTAGAGCCCAGAATTGAAGATATTCTTCTAGATGAAGTTCTTGTTTAGACTAGCCGACCGGATAAGTTGTTCATCTTGCGAATGTTCTTGTGGTGGCCGACTGGATGTGTTATTCATCTTGCGAATGTTCTTGTAGTTGATTGCCAACTTAGATGATTGTTTCTAAGTCGATGCCTTGTATAAATAAAGGTTTGTGAGTTCATTTCAAAGTGTGGAGTGTGGAGCGGATGAGTGTGGTATAGTGAAAGAGTGAAAGGCAAAGCAGGTATGACTCAAGCTTAAATGGAACTGATCCAGACATGGTGAAGATGTCTTTCTCTAGTTCAAGTTTATGATACTTATGATCTTGTAGACAGTGTGTCTCTTTGTAGGCACTGTGCCTCCTTGTGAGTAGTGTGCTCGAGTAGTGAGCCCTAATTGGCATGTGCCATTCATTTTTCTTATTCTTCTAACAGAGAATAATCCTTGGGTTAATCACCCTGTGGTTTTCCCCTTAACCGGGTTTTCTACGTCAAAAATCTTGGTGTCCAATGTGTTGATGTTTATCTGCTCTGATGTTTATGCTTTCTGCTTTCATGAATGGTTAATTGATATGCTATTAACTAACAAAGAAGAATCAAGTGTTTGAAGTAGAAGCAAGTTTTTGTACAACTGATTCACCCCCCCTCTCAGTTGTGTGCCCTAGATCTAACAATTGGTATCAAAGCCAAGTTCCTCTAAAAGGAGCTTAACCGCTTGAGGAGATCCAGGATGTCGTCATACAAGAAGGATAGTCCAAAGTTTGATGGAACTAATTTCTTTCTCTGGAAAGGTCGCATGAAATGTCACTTGGAGTGCATGGGAAAAGCATACTTGTCGATGGTCTCAAAACCATATGTACCTCCACAGGGTGGTCTGACAACTCTGAATGAAATCATAGATGCTGAAAACAATTTATGGACCAAAGAAGCTCTTCTAAGCGCATTAAATGATTCAGAGCTCTCAAATGTTATTGACCTACCAACTGCATATGAGATCTGGGTTAAACTGGAACTCCTGCATGAAGGAGATGAGTGTTTGAAAGGAAAATTTGAAAGATTGAAGATGAGAGATGATGAAAATATCACTACCTTTATGCCAAGAGTGAATGAGCTGGTGGAGTTCTGGATGAAAATGAAATTGTTTACAAAATTCCTAGATCCCTTCCTGCTGCCTACAAAATCAAGGTTGCTGCCATTGATGAATTCAGAGCCCATACAACTGTCACAAGAGAGCAATTGGCTGGCAAACTGGCTGCATTTGAAATGACTGAGTTTGGAGATGATCACCCCAAGACTGAATCTGCATTCAAAGTGAGTGCCTATGTGAAAGGCAAACAAAGATTTGATCCAAGAGAGAACTCTTCAAGGAAGATGTCATGGTATGATCAAGCAAGGAAAGACATGGAAGAGGAAGAAGTAGAAATAGCTCAACTTGAAGCCCTCATTGCAAAGACACTGCCAAGAGGATCTGGTAAGTATGAAGGAAAACTACCCTTTAAGTGTTTCAACTGCAATAAGATTGGTCATTTTGCTTCAAGATGTCTGGAAAGATCTGCAAGGTCAAATGCTAACAGACAAAGGCTTCAAAAGAACTGCTATTATGTTCATGAAGAAGATGATAATGAAGGAGTAACAGATGATGAATCAGAAATAGGAAGCAAATCTGGAAATGAATGGGTGTTTATTGCCATCAAGGAAGAAGATTCAATATCCTCTAAATCTGTCAATCATAAGATTGTAGAAAGAGCTTTGGTTGCCCAAGTTGAGGAAAAGGATGATTGCGCTATTGACAGTGGATGCTCTCACCATATGACAGGTGACAAGAACAAGTTCTTAGATTTGGAAAGGTATGAAGGAGGAATGGTAAAGATTGGTGATAATTCTGCTGGCAAAATCAGAGGTAGAGGAACTATTTCTTTTGATGGAAAGAGCAAAACCGGTAATGTACTATATGTTGAAGGATTGAAACACAATCTTCTCAGTGTTGGTCAGTTGGTGGACAAAGGCTATGATCTCTGGTTCAAGAATGGAAGATGCAGGATCTTTGGAAGCTCTAGAACTGAGATTGCATCCGGTACTCAAACAAAAGGTAATATCTTCCATCTAGTTGGTTCTGACAAAAGTTGTTTGTTCGTTCAAGTAGATCAGAGTTGGTTATGGCATAGAAGGATGTGTCATGTGAATTTTGATAACATCATCAAGATAAGCAACACTCAGGCTGTAAGAGATCTTCCAAAATTGGTGAAACCTACAAATAGTTTGTGCAAAGAATGTCAGCTAGGTAAACAGTGTAGAGTCTCTTTCAAAAGCAAGGATCAATCCACTACCAGATTACTAGAATTAGTCCATACTGATCTATGTGGTCCGACAAGAATCAAGAGTATGCAAGGTGATAGATATTTCATGTTACTGATTGATGATCATTCCTGGATGATGTGGGTTACCTTCCTAAAGGAGAATTCAGAAGCCCTTGAGAAGTTCAAAATCTTCAAAGCTATGGTAGAGAATCAAACTGGATTGAAACTGAAATGTCTGAGGTCTGATAGAGGTGGTGAATTCACATTCGGTGAATTCATAGACTTTTGTGAGAAGCATGGCATAAGGAGATAGTTGTCTGCTCCTAAGACTCCACAGTAGAATGGAGTTGTTGAGAGAAAGAACCAGACCATTCAGGAAGCATCTAGGACAATGATGATGGAAGCAAATATTCCTCAGATGTTTTGGAGAGAAGTTGTCAGCACTGCAGTCTACACTCTCAACGGAGTTCAAATCAGAAGCAATACTGGTAAGACTCCTTATGAACTTTGGTTTGGTGTAACTCCTACTCTGATATATTTTAGAGTATTTGGTAGCAAGTGTTATATTAAAAAAGATGAAGATGTAGGAAAGTTTGATGCTAGAAGTGATGAAGGAATTTTCTTGGGTTACTCCACTCAAAGCAAAGCATATCGGTGTTACAATAAGAGATTGAGAAAGTTGATAGAAAGTACAAATGTGAAAGTTGATGAAGGAATTGAGAAGCCATCAAGGTTTTATGAATATGATGAAGATGATCAGAATGATTCTCTGGTGCAAGGAGCTCAATCCTCCTCTAAAATTTAGATATAGACTGATCCGGTAAATCAGGAAGAAGAGGTTTGTCTAAATGAGCCTAATCAAGAAACAGTAGTGCAAGAAACTCCCAAAGTTCCAAGGTATGTAACTCTAAATCATTTTGAAGATTAGATCATAGGTGACAAAAGAAAAGGGGTACAAACAAGGAGAAGAATTGCTCAAGATTCAAATGAATGTTGTCTGATTTCAAAGATTGAACCTAAGACAATTAATGAAGCTTGCAATGATGAAAACTGGACCAAAGCAATGGAGGAAGAGTTGATGCAAATTGAGAAAAATCATACTTGGGATCTTGTTCCCAGACCTAGAAACAAGAATGTGATTGGAACCAAATGGGTCTTCCGAAACAAACTAAATGAAGTTGGTGAAGTAATTAGAAACAAAGCTAGATTGGTCTACAAAGGCTACTCTCAAATAGAAGGAATTGATTTTGAAGAAACCTTTGCTTTGGTGGCAAGAATTGAAGCAGTCAGATTATTTCTTGCATTTGCTACTTTCAAAGACTTCAAGGTATATCAGATGGATGTCAAGTCTGCCTTCCTAAATGGTGGTTTGGAAGAAGAAGTATACATTGAACAACCGGATGGATTTCAATTGTCTGATCATGATGATATGGTCTGCAAGTTGAAGAAAGCACTGTATGGTTTGAAGCAAGCCCCAAGAACATGGTATGAAAGGTTGGATAAGCATATTGTGCAGATTGGTTTCAACAAAGGTACTGCTGATAGTAATCTATATTTCCAAATAGATAAGAAAAACATCTTGATTGTTGAAGTATTTGTTGATGATATCATCTTTGGAGGAAAAGATAGTATGTGTAAAACCTTTGCAAATCAAATGAAAGTGAGTTTAAAATGTCAATGTTTGGTGAAATGAATTTCTTCTTGGGTCTACAAATTACTCAGACAAAGAAATACATCTTTATCTCTCAGACCAAATATGTGAAAGAATTGTTGAGGAAATTCAGAATGGAAGATTCAAAGCCAATGAACACTCCTATGGCAACCGGATGTAAGTTGAGCAAAGATGATGACTCTCCTAAGACAGATTAGACCAAGTACAGATCAATGATTGGAGGACTATTGTATCTCACTCAGACTAGACCAGATATAATGCAGGCTATTGGTCTTGTGGCAAGATTTCAGGCTGATCCTAGAGAATCTCATGTTATGGCAATCAAGAGAATTTTTAGATATCTAAAGGGGACAGTTGAGTATGGTCTATGGTATCCTAGAGATCATGACTTCTCTCTTCATGTATATACAGATGCAGATTGGGCAGGAGATGTGGATGACCGAAAAAGTACATGTGGAGGAGCATTCTTTTTGGGAAAAAGGTTGGTTTCTTGGCTAAGCAAGAAACAAGAGGCAATATCTCTATCTACAACTGAAGCAGAATACATTGCTGCAGTAGGTAGTTGCACTCAAATCATATGGATGAAGCAGATGTTAAGAGACATTAAAGTAGAATATGAGGAGCCTATCACCATTTTCTGTGATAATTCAAGTGCAATAAATATTTCTAAGAATCCGGTGTTGCATTCTAAGACCAAGCACATATCTATCAAGTTCCACTTTCTGAGAGAGGAAGTGAACAAGGATGAAGTCAGATTGGAGTATGTACCCTCCAAGGATCAGATTGCAGATATTTTTACTAAACCTCTTCCCAAGGACTCTTTTGAGTATCTCTAGGAGAAGTTAGGGGTCATGGCCCCTCCGGTGATGAACTAGGATGCACTGATGTGCATCAGTCTAGTGGATATCACAGTCATATCTTGTGATCCAGATTTATGATGGGGAGCTGCTACTAAGGGGGAGTAGCTGGTATGAATCTGATGTGTTAAAATTGCAAGTATGAGCCCTTTGCCATTGATGTCAAAGGGGGAGAGAAGACATGTGAAAAACAAGTGGTTGATGATCAAAGGGGGAGTAGTAAAGGAAGAGAAGACATGTGAAGAGTTGTTGTTGACAGGGGGAGCTATGATAGAAAGGAGAAGTTCTTGTCTTGATGGTTTTTCACATCATATGTTGCCATCAATGACAAAGGGGGAGATTGTTGCAAGTATGAGGTGAACCAATGTTGTCATTGATGTCAACATACTCATATTGCATTGACAAGAAGGATTGGGTGAGCTGTGTGTTGAGGATATTGAGAAACTTAGTCTTAATCAGGAACAATGAAGAACAGTGGTGAGAAGAAGGCAAAAGTACTCAATAGGTTGAGATCCAGAGGATGCAGATTAAAGGGTTCGTAGATATGAGTCTTGAGATGATCCAGTTCAGATTTTAGAGGTCTGCATGAAGATGTGAAGAAGTTGTGATCGATCAGGTAGAACCGGTTCCGGGAGATGCTCCGGAGTGACAAAATGTTACAAAAAGGTCTTGTGAGATCCAGAAGTGCATTGTCCTATTCTGTGGATTGGACAGAGTGTTTGGGATGTCCTTGTGATGTGTCATCTTGATTTGTTCATGGTTTGGAGGTTCGGAAGCACCTCTTGCAGTATGACAGTGGTGGTAGACTGTGTTCTTGAAGTTCCAGATGAGGAAGAGAAGAGATTCCAGTGAGTAGGGGAAGTGCGGATGTACCTGGTCATTCAGGCAAGCTTGTGAAGGTTCTTGGATCATGTTGAGGTTGTGTTGTTGGTCCGCATTGGTGGTAGAGCCCAGAATTAAAGATATTCTTTTGGATGAAGTTCTTGTTCATACTAGCCGACCAGATGAGTTGTTCATCTTGTGAATGTTCTTGTGGTGGCCGACCGGATGTGTTATTCATCTTGCGAATGTTCTTGTGGTTGATTGTCGACTTAGATGATTGTTCCTAAGTTGATGCCTTGTAGAAATAAAGGTTTGTGAGTTCATTTCAAAGTGTGGAGTGTGGAGCGGATGAGTGTGGTATAGTGAAAGAGCAAAAGGCAGAGCAGGTATGACTTGGGCTTAAATGGAACTGATCCAGACATGGTGAAGATGTCTTTCTCCAGTTCAAGTTTGTGATACTTATGATCTTGTAGACAGTGTGTCTCTTTGTAGGTAGTGTGCCTCCTTGTGACCAGTGTGCTCGGGCAGTGAGCCCTAATTGGCAAGTGCCATTCATTTTTCTTATTCTTCTAATAGAGAATAATCCTTGGGTTAATCACCCCGTGGTTTTTCCCTTAACCGGGTTTTCCACGTCAAAAATCTTGGTGTCCAATGTGTTGATGTTTATCTGCTCTGATGTTTATACTTTCTACTTTCATGAATGGTTAATTGATATGCTGTTAACTAACAAAGAAGAATCAAGTGTTTCAAGTAGAGAAAGTTTTTGTACAACTGATTCACCCCCCCTCTCAGTTGTGTGCCCTAGATCTAACAAAAACTTCATTAGGGTTGAAGAAATTTGTTGAAGAAAGAACTGAATGATATGCGATGCAAGATAAAATGATGACACACAAGCAAACAAGCATGTATGCACAAATGATACAAGAACAAACAAGGTATTGCCCCTGTCAAGCGATAAACCAATGATATATTAATAATGATATATGACAGTGTTGTCATGGCGGGGAACGATGGATCCCTAGAGCAAACACCAAGGATAGTGTCTAGTTTTAGGAAATGAAGCATGTCATGTAAGACGCATGTGTTGGTATGATTTTGACAATGATACATCTTTTATAAGACAATTGATTGATTATAATTGATTGAGTTGGTTTACGACCAGACAAGGATCAAGACCACTAATTGTGATTGGATCATTTGACAAGATTGACTTGACTTGATGGGCATGGATTAAGGATGGACTTGCATTTGGATCATTTCTCGGATTGACAGTTAGAACTATTGACGAGAGATACAATGATAGATGGAAAGTTGATTTGACAAAAGAATGAATCGACAGAAGGACTCACAAGCTTTTATTTGTATTGATACTCTGCATTTTTGGATCTTCATTGCATGGGATATGGATACGAAATGCAACTGGATACGGTATGGGTATGGATATGGAATGCAAATGGATATGTTATGGATATGGATATTGCAAGTATTTTGAAGTGCCTATTTCATCATTGGGATTTTTTTTTGGTACTTTTTTGAAATGTTGTAAGTTAATACAAGCATCTAGGTATAATTGAACTGAGATGACCTGAGTATTTCTTGCATATCAATAGACAAGGATTGCCCCCTTTCATGTTAGACCTTTGATGTCCTTGATGATCTTTTGCCGATCATGTCTTTAGACAAGGCATCACATTACTAAAGATTAATCCACAAACAAAAAATAAAGAAAATAATCAATATAATATATCAATGATACCCAAAACTCAATGAAATAATGAACAAAGAAGGTCAATTAAACAAAGCACAATACAAAGTAAACCTTGACGATCTTTTGCCGATCATGTCATTAGACAAGACATCACATTACTAAAGTTTGATCCACAAACAACAAACAAATAAAAAGAATCATGCCCCCATCATAGCATCTCTAGCTTTTGGCATCCTTGAGTAGCATAGAAAGACATGATAAAAAAAAATGAAGACGTTGTAACCTAACCTGATCCCAAAAACATTCTTGCATTAGATGTGGTTTGTTGCCATAATTTAGGTAAAATCATTTAGAGTGCTTTAGTTACTTGCTTGCTTTTCTTTAGATAGGTTGATGTTTTTGCATCAAGATTTATGCGTTGGAAGTGGGCTTTTCTTTGCGCTTGCATGCCTGGTAAAACAGACCCTAAGGGACTGACCTAGTGCCTTGGGGGTGCATTGCTAAATGGCCTTGCCTATGTGACGATGCAGAGGCAATGTAGTTCGGGAAGAACCCTGATGGACCTAAGATATGGATTGGATGAGACACGATATGGAATAGATATGAATGAGATGATACTGATGACAAGGAAACACCATAGATAGATAGATGTATGGGTGATAAAGAATGGAATAGGTAGGTATGAGGATGGGTAATAGTAGACACAAATGTGTAGATAGAAGAAACTAAAGATATAATCTCCAAGGACTATGTCACATAGGAATAACATGCCCCATTGTAGGTAGAATGCTTAGGATTTTTCATGGCAAAGCTTACAACGATAGGAGGATAAGAGGATAATGAAGGATTTGCATGACTTGGAGGGATAAGGTATGTCAAGAGACATCTAAAGCATTTTCTAACATTGTGCCCCCAATCTTTATCAAGATCAAGAAAATAGAGGAATGGAAGATTTAAGATAGATAGACTGGACAGTATAGGTAGGTAATGGCTAGAAGGATAGGATAGGAAATGGTATGGAAAGAAACTAATAGGAGAAAGTGATATGCCGATGAGACACGGTGCCCCCAAGTGTAGGTGACATAGAAGATCAACTTACACATGATTCCTATTTACCAAGTTTTCATCATGGTACTTATCCAAGGTGCATGTTTGCTAGATTTTCACCATTGGACGAAGGGATTTTTCTTTTCTTCTTTTTTTTTTTTTTGAAATAGCTAGATGGGAGAAGGTGGATGGATGCTGTTGCATAGACTATGTCAAGTGTTCACATAGATGCTGGTAGGAGACTGCATGAAAGCAATATGGAGTAGGTAGACAGTGGATTAATGATGCAGAATATGGAGGGAAGGCTTATACAAAAGCATGGACCATAGGAATAGGATGGAGAAGATATGTAGGGTAATAGTGGAAGGAAGGGGAGATGGAGGTATATGAAAATATTTGTGGGATGGAAGGGACTCATGACCAATGGTTGCACATACCATGATAAACATTGAAGCTGGTGATGGGAAAGTAGTGTAGGAAGAAACAGAGACTTTTTCTTGTGGATGAAAGATTTAGGCATGTAGGGATCCACATAGACTGAGTATTTTTCTGATTTTTGCTTGCCATGCGCGATGGAAGAATTTGAGACTTTTGGATGGAATGGGGGAAAGTGGATGGTTGAGATTCTCGAGAGGTGGATGCCTCATTTGACTTGATAGCTTTTTACTTAGGTACCCAAGCCATTTTGATTTTAGATAGTACATGTGAAGGTATGGGATTGGGTGTATGTAGTTTTTATGTAGCTTCAGAGGTAACCATTTGTTGGATGTAGACCCACACCTTTTTCAGTTTGGCATATAGGTGTGTGGGTGTATGTAGCTCTTGAGAAGGATATTTATTTGATTCTTGGCTTTTGTATCCTAGGTCATGAGGACTCTTAGGATTTTTGACTTTATAGGTAGAGACATCCAGATTTTTATTGTTGAATTCCTGTGAGATGGTGGAAGTGGAGTTCGAGGAAGTTCGTTGTTTAGACAACATATGCATTTGTTGGCCATGATTGGGTTTGCTAGAAGATTCATAGATGGATGGATAAGGTATTGGAGAAAGTGGTGGTAAAATGTATAGAGGGATATTAGGAGTTGGAAGTAGTGGAGGTAGATTGGATGGTGGAAGGTGTATGGTCACATGCTTTTGACAATTGTAGGATGATGGAGGTGGAATGGTGACATATGTTTTGGGGATATGATAGGGTTTATGATGGAAAGTGGGGGATTTAGGAGGAGTGGAGGAAGTACCAACATCTTGAGATTGTTCACCTTGGGGTGTGTATCCAAGGTCATATGAAGGAAGAGGAACATTGACATGGACGGGCTCCAAAATTGCTTGTTCATGAAGGCCTAAGTCTATACCTTGATAGTTCATATGTTGGAGTATGTAGTGGACAATGGGATTATGTGTAGGTGGAAAACTAGACACGAGTTCCTTATTGGATGGAGAAGACGAGATAGAGGATAATGGTTGCTGGTGTTTTAAGGAGGAACACTCATGAATGAAAGCAGTAAGACCAAGGATATATGGTGGGGGATTTGTAGCATGGTCAATAATGGATGGTTGAGGATTATTATTGGTTTGATTTTCTATGCTTGCTTGGGAGGAAAGTGTCTCATCAAGGGAAGTGGAAGTTGTTGGATCTTGGATAGGACTAGTTGGGGTTATAAGCTCAGGACCATGGAATTCATAAAGTGGACTAAGAGGATCATCATGGTCTGCTTGATCATAGATAGGCTCTTCATCATAGATGGGATTTTGATCATAGATAGGATTTAGGATGATGGTATCAATGTGTTCGTGTATAGGTTCTTCATCAACGATAATATCTTGATCATAGAAAAGATATAGGTTATGGAGAGGTTAGAATTGGATCTCTAGCTCTTGTATAGGATCAAGTTGCTCATGGATAGCTTCATCAAAGTTAGTATCTTGATCATGGAAAAGATATAGGTTATGCATGGATGGAAATTGGATTTCTTGCTCATGTATAGGTATAGGATCATCGAAAAGATAGAGGTTATGTATGGGCCAGATGGGATTGTTTTGATCTTGATTTAGACAAGGGGTTAATGTTTCCACATGCTCTAAAGTGTGCTCTTGACATAATGCTTGGTGTTCTTGAATTGAAGTGGAGGTAGAGGCCTCTTCAATAGGACTTTGGTCAACACATGAAGGTATGATGGACCTTGACTTTAGTTCATGGTAAGAGGTTTTTCAATAAGCTCAAGGGGTTGCATATTGTTGATGATGATTGTTAGTCATAACAACATGCATAAAAATTTGCACATAAACCTTTAATATCTTGTAAAGTATGACCAGCTTAAGATAAGTTGATGACTCCAAGTCTCCATTGATGAGGTCATGGTTGTCTGACATTACTCAGAGGTTGATGTGACATGTTGTTTTCCATTTCAAGGGGTCTTACATTCATTCAGGTGATCGGTATTGTACTATATTCTGTAAATTCACTCCACATAAAGGTTAATTATACTCTATTCCCAAGGATTATTGTGATATTTGTAAGTTTGATCAATTCTTCTGATCATTAATCATTATGAACTTACACCTTCTTCTACACTGCATATTTATTTAAATGATGTGTCTAAAAGTGGTAATTTATGTGTATTTCATGGATATTTATCTAAATTTGCATGATATTTATCAATTTGACATGCTTTCACTCAAACTATGCTCTATATTTTCATTTGCCTACGAGATATCTACATATTTCATGTTTATCCACTTTGATTGCACGTTATTTGTAATTATGGAGATGATCTATAATGAAATTCAAAGAAATTTAAAAGAATACTTCTAGTTTTAGTGAACCTTGAGTTATTGAATCACATACACACAAGATACATTCATGGAGAGAAGGAATCAAACCATAAGTCACCAAGATGTTCCACAGCTAGGTACAGTTGATGCTAACTTCAAAGGAACAAGGAATGAAAACAATATACGCAGACTGAATAACACTCCAAAGGACACAGCTAATCAATGCATATATCCAAATTCCAATCATAGGTTACTCAAAATTTACAATGATTTGTAATCAAAATAGCTTCTCTTTCATTAAGTATGCAAAACATGTATATTCACAATAACTTTGAAATAAGTCCTAAATTCTTCAGCAATCAGATTCTAATTAAGTTTCAAATGACTAAAAGATTGCACCCCTACACCTTTTATAGAATAAGGTGAGGAGGCAGTTACAATTGACCAACAGTCAAGATTTATCAATTCAAATCAATGGTTGACAATCCTCCTATGAATTAGTCAACTTTCTCTCATGGCACAGGTTGCCAGCTGGCAACCATCTGTATGACTCACCATTCATAAGTACCTCATGCATATGCTCACATAGTTATGCATCCACATTCACTCTCTAGGTTCTTCTTCTTCATTTTGCTCTTGCTCATCATTCTCTTCATCTTCATCACTTTTATTATCACTATCACTCTAATATACATCCTCTTTCATGTGGACCTTTACGGCTGTCCTAATATGTTCATATGCTTACACTATTTTATCAACCTCTCCCCCGTCCTAGATTTTTTATTTTGCTATTGCATGTTTATGAGACTGGAACTTAGCCTTGAGAGCTTCCAGCTTACCTTTCTTGTTGTTTAATGTCTCATTGTATGTCTCTACTTTAACCTGTACTCTCATAATTCTATTCATTACCTCTTCTGTCATGTGGGTGAGAGGGTCATCTTCTACTGGCTTAAAATTATCATGCAGAGCCTTAATAGTTAAATTTGCATCTTGGTTCTCAATTTTACCATCTATTTTTCCTTCCAAGGCCTCCAAGATTTATGCCTCATATGCCATCATGCTATGTAGTTTAACACTAATACCCCAAAGTTTACCACTGCACTTCTTCAAGACATCACACTCAAACCTGACATCTTCATACTATATACTTGTCAGCAGGGCAATATTTTTATCTAGTACCTTATTACTTATCAAAACTTGTGAATCAATTCTCTTCATCTCACTCAGAGCAGTCAGGTCCTTTTCCAATTGAAATGACCATTTTCCTGTATCATTCTGCATTTTATCTACCTTCCTCTTTAGACTACTCAAAGAATTCCACCTCTATGGAGAGGTTCTCAATACATCTTCAGCCCCAGTGAGCGCTAAAAACATCAACCTTTCCATCACCATTGCCTCGTGTTTTATCAGGTCCAATTTGGTGACCTCCTCCTATGATATGACAATTAATGGGACTGCATGATCCACTGGTGTAGAACTAGGGTTAATTAACCCTTTTATGAAAGAGTGCAATTGAGCAATGTGCTCCTTATGTACTTTATTTTTCTCCTTTTCCTTCTTCACCTTTTGGGTTAAAGAATCAAAAATATCCTTCCCTTCTTGACCTTCCTGGTCTTCATTGGCAAAACCCAGATCAATATTCATGATTTGGAATTCTTCTAAGCTTATTTTGCCTTTGTCTTTCTCTACTATGGGAAGGGCTATCTATGCAATTCTTCTAGCTATGGTAGGATCTCTATTTATAGCAAATGTTAATCTAACCTTGCTCCTTGGTTTCATCATGTTCTCAGCAAACAAGGTGGAGACATCAAACTCTTGAACCTCTGACATTTGTTCTGTACATATTTCTTTCTCTAGCTAATGAGGTACATCACCTCCAGACTCTTGATGACCTTTGTTAATATCATGTGTGTTCATCTCTCAAGTGTCCATTTCTACCCTTGGTGGAGAAGGTACCTTCTTAATTTCAACCTCATCTAGCTTCTCATGAGGGGGATCTTGTTGGAGTTTTTCTTGTTGAGGGGTTGCCTTCTGTAAAGGAGGATCCTATGGAATTTCCACATTTTGATCCTGTGCTTCATCATGTACTCCCTCCTTTGGATTTTCAACCTCTTTATTATCCTTCTCATCCTGCAACATACTAACCTCTTGAGAGGCCTTTGTATTTTTCCCTTGAGGATCACCCTGATCATGGGTCACTTCCTGACTTCTAGCCAGTGCATTGATATCATGTGGCTTGGGGTCATCTTGACCTAACTTGTCCTCTATTCTTGGGACTTCTCTAAGTAGCACCTCTTGATCCTCTTTATCTAGAGGTAATGAGGAACCTCCCTGAGTCTGAGCAATAGCAACATCTGATATATCCTGATCACCCCCATTCTTATATTGGACTTCTAATATTTTTGGTTCGGTGGGTGCCTCATGTTGTTGTTGGCCCTAATCAAGAGCAGTGCCATCCTTCTTTGTATGTTCTGCCACTCCAATATTCTTAGGCTCTCCGGGTGCACCTTCTTCTTTACTTGGGCTTATATCACCCCTATATGTTAAATCTATGGCTACAGGACTAGTAACATGATCAACCAAATCGTCCATCCCTATCTATTCAGCTGCCCTTCTTGGGCTACCTTGTTTCGCTTCTTCTATTTGTTTCACCTCTTCCACCACCGCCATTTGAGTAAATGGTGTTCCATGAGGATTCATTTGGGTGTTGGAAATCAGAGTTTCCATTTGTTGAGCAGCCACATCTTGGACCACCTCATCATCAGATAAGTCCACTGTATCATCTAAAGAGAAAGGACCCCCCTTCCTCGTCCTGAGCGTTTCTCTAGTCTGCTCCTCTGCTTTTTTGGTTTTGAATTTAATTATGGTAGGAAGAGGAACATCATGCTATAGTTCCTTCCTGAAAACTTCACCACCTGCACCTCTCAACATGATGGGGACAACATGGATATCCCCCCTCATGGCCATTCTTTGTTTCTTAGGTGGTGACATCAGCAGCATCCCCCTCCTCTTCTTGCTAGCTACCTGCAAGTCATCATCCTCAGGCTCTTTATTCAACTGTTCTTCTTCTAAGGGGTCTCCCTCTTCCACCTCATGTTGCAGGGTTTGGCCTTCCTCCTCCTTTGTAATTTCAACAGAAGGCCTCAAAATTTTCTTAGTTTTCAATTTTTCTATTATAGGCTGTGTAGACGAGGTAGATGCCCGAGTTGATGTAGATGCACCTGCAGTTGTAGTGGCAATCCTCTCTATTATCACCTCCTTTGGTTCATCTTCACTTTTCTTACCCTTAGGGGGAATCCTCTTTTGTTTTTCTATAGGCAGTCTCTCCCCATTGGATTTTCTCTTTTCAGAGAGGAATTCATCATATTCCTCATCAGACACCTCCTGTCTCTTTTTCTTATTATCAACTGTAAGGGTAATTCCCCTTTACTTTAGTCTGGATATCTCTGTATCCACCCAAGCCTAGGTTACCTCTATCACCCCCCTCATCAACTGATCTAATGATATATCCTCTTGTTGTGTGAGATCCGAAGCCGATATGGTGTCATTATACACCTTTTTGTCCTCATATTCATTGGACATGATTTTCCCATCATCCTTACGTAGTTGTGCTAGCACCGGGATACAGTCAAAGGTTTTGATCAGATTCAAAGTTAATCTTTGATACTTCCTTCTCCTCACCTCAGCCTCGTCATCACAATCGGTCCAAAAGTCCTCTAGATGCTTTTGATGTATTGGATTTCCTAGTATCTTTCGCATCCTGCCATAAGGTCATATGATCTGACTAGAGGAAATGGTTGAAGATACATCAATTTCAATCCCCTGATGACATGCTTTATACTCTCTAAATTTGGGCACATGTAGCAGCCCATGGATACTAGAAACAATATTGGAGGTATCTTCTTCTATGCCTTATAGTCTTTGACTATGGTAGATACATGCCTGATGAATTCCATTAGAATGACCCAATCAGTGGGGTATCTTGGAAGCATAAGAGGCTGTCCCTCAAATCCCTCGATTCTAATATATGAGAAAGTGGTGAATTGGATAAACCACGCTCCATGCCAATAAACAATTTCTTGAGCCTGCATGCTCAACCTTTTAGTCCTATCCTCCTCCATAGTTCTGACCAGATGCATAGAGAATGCATCATTCACCAGTTTGTAGTCTAGGAGGTATGCCTTTCTTTGCAATTGGGGATAATGATCCCATATGTGTGCATCATCAGCATCACCACCAGCCTTACCCACTATCCTCAAAGTATCAAAAGTTCCTTTGTATGCACAAGAATTCATGACATATGAAGTCATGTAAAATAAACATGTTTGGCCTCCCAGGCTCCTCATTCCCTCATCCAATGAATCACTAATAATCTTTGCCCACAGGGGCTGGTTGTCTGCATATAAGACCATTTGGATGATCCCAAACATCTAATTCTCAAAATTTTCAGCATGAGGCCTGCTAGTCATCCTGCTGAGCAGGGCAATCATATATTGGTATTCATCATCAAAATCAAAATTGTACAATTGCATAGGCAGCTTGGCTGAGGTAGTGTATGTACTACTCTTTGATCTCCATTGATACATCTTCTTCCTCATATTCTTCTTATTATTGTTATACTCTATTTCTAGTTTATGCAGGTCCACACTCACTATCTTCTTCCCAACTGGAAAATTGAAAGTGGCAGTAATGCCCTTGACTGAGAAGTTGACGTTTATCCTGCCATGCTTCTCTACTCACTTGGTTTCAGGGTTATAATTTCTTATGCACTCCACTACCAACTCCGGAGCATCCATAGCATAAGGAAAACCACCTACATGCCACATTCCTGACACAAACACCCCATCTAGAATGGGATTATCCTTATCATGATCCAATTTGGTCGACCATACTGCCAGATTTCTATCCCCTTGGTGTGTATCACCAATGACTCCGTACTTGAACTGCACTCCCTCAGGCTGCACAAACATGGGCTTGAGGAACTCTACCTCAGACCTATTTCCCCTGAGATCTGCCATGGATTCCTGCAATAAACATGATATACTTTACCCTATGGTGTTCATATGCAGTCTTACAACATTATGTACTTCTATCATGTATACTCTGTATATTATTCTTCATTTTACCATTATACGTATTACAAAAAGCCATACCCCAGTAAAAGCAAACACTATAGCTAAATTTACAGAAAATGACAATGGGGGGTTTACAGTTACTTACCTTACAATGCTTTCTTTTGTATTAGATAAGTGATTATGGAGAAAGACTATAAATGCTTAAGATCACCCATTCTGTTACGTCGAAGAATCTAATCCGTTGACAAGTAGATGTTGAGGGTTTGACTTCAGAGCTCTGTAATTTCTTGATTTATCGCAAGGTGAATGAAAATGATCTTTGAATTTTACTTTTAAAAGAAATCAATAGGACAGATTAGGGTAAAAAGGTGTTGTCCTAATTAAATCTGTTGATCTCCTGTAGGGAATCCGTAGATGTCACCAAGTGTTCAATTTACATTTGTAATCGGCGAGAGTTCATCTACTGCATTTAATGTTAAAAGGGGGGTGATCTTAGAAAGATTAGGAGATATTCAAAATATGACCCCCCCTATGGATAATATGACCCCCTTGGCTTTTGCGCGGGATCACTAAGTGCAAAGAATCGGGTGATATGGTCAATGTCTAACCATGCGTATATCGGGTCACAAAATTAAGATCAAGGGATATTCAAAATATGACTCCCCAGATAAAATGGCCCCCTTGGAAAAGATTAGGGTGACATCATCATGTTGGTGATGTTGTTTAATTATTATGTTTTAATGATGTCATCGTCATATTAAAGAATATGACAGATATCGGATACATACCCCCTTCGTGGTTTAGACAGAATGATGATGTCATCATAAGGGTGATTTCCTTAATTCACTAGAATTAGATGACATCACCATCATATTGACATAGGGTGATATTTGTGATGAGGGTGATATTCATAAGATGACTGATGTTAGAAATATGACCCCTTGTGGGATAGGATAGGTCTTTTTGACAGGTAAGTATCAGCTCCTATTTAAATTTGACGTCTGTGCACCGCACACCTGGCAATTATCAGGTGGCGATCCTATATCTGGGTGGTCTTATCAAATATGACTAATGTTTAGAAATATGACCCCCCCTCACCTGTGATACTAGGCTTGACTAAACTTTGACCCAACATAACTTTCTTCCCTTAGACAATTTTGGGGTGATCTAAAAGACAAACCTGCCTGGAATTTTGTGCACTTTCCAACCATGAAGTTAATAATGGGAACTACCAAATTTGGAAACTGACCTCCTCATAGTAGAAAATCCATCTCCTTATAAGGTGACATGCATGATTGATTTTACCAAACTGCCCAAAGAAGAAAACAAGCAAGCCACAAGCAGCAAGAAATGTTGGGTCCTTGTTTTGTCAAGGCAAAATGGGGTGTGTTGTGTAACCACACAACAACTTGCCACCAAAGAAATAACCAAATTCCAATGATTCAAGTGATGTGATCACATTCTAACATAGCATTTTAACTCTCTTTAAGCATAAGTATTATGATCTTTCTGGATGATAGGATTTTCATCATGGCAACAATGCTAGCAAAGGATCAAGTGTGTGCAAATGATTAATTATCCTCATCTTGAAAGGAAGTTGAAAACATGAGTAACTGATGTTAAGCTACATATTTTGGGAGCATCCCTCATAGGCAACCTGGATAGAGCCTCGCTGCCAACAAGCGTCTGTAGCCCTGACAAGGTTATCTATACAATCCCCCTAAGTAGAGCCCCACTGCCAGCAGACGTCTATAGCCCAGGTAGAGTTACTTAGATGGCCTAATTTCATTCCTTTTGGATTTTCAATATTTATTCCTTTTGTTCATATGATGTCATCATGTAAGCTTAATGTGCAAGGTATGGTCACTTGCTGATTTAGGTTGGAGATTGCATTGGTAGCAAGGGAGTCCCTTTAGATTTTTGACTTAACACCTATACTTATGTGTTCCACAAACCCAAGGCTGTTAGGTGAGTCACTGTGAAGAATCACTTTGGTTAAGAAGAGGCACCATGATGAAAAGGATATCATAGACCTGATCACAAATACTCATCAAAATGAGTCATAACCTAAATAGGAATTTGTTCTCACCACTTGAATCCTAACAATTTGGTTATTTTCATAAGGTGATAAGTTGAATCATCTTGGCTAACCAAAACAAAAATCAACAAGAAAACCAACAGACAAAACAAGACTGTACAAACAACTATACAATATGCACATTATGATACATTAGATCTTCATTTAGGCTTGAAAATAATGTTTGAGGAACTGTCCATTAATTGGTAATGGGACATCCTCACCGGTTAAAGTCTTGAGCATGTAAGTATTGTCTTCTAAGATTTCTAAAATTTGAAAAGGACCTATCCAAAGTTTATCAAATTTACCATGATCCCCTTTCCTTTCATGTGCTTTATCCCACATAAGGACTAAATCTAAAATTCTGAAAGCCCTAACTCTGGCTGTTTTGTCAAACCAACGTTTGACAATAGCTTGATGCTTAGCAAATCTATCAATTGCTCTACTTCTTTTTTCTTCTAGGTGCATTAACTGAAGTAACCTGGCTTCTTGTTTATTGTCTATACCTAGATACTCTTGTGCAAATTGCAATGTGGGGATCTTTAGGTTAACAGGGAGGATGGGATCCACCCCATATACTAGGTGAAAAGGAGAATTTCCTAATGCAACCTTCATCCTAGTTCTATCTACCCACAATGCATATTTTAATAGGGTGTTCCACTCCCTTGGGTTTTTCTCTATCAATTTCTTTATGATGTTTAACAAGTTTTTATTTGTAGTGGTGCAGGAGCACCCCTACAAGACAGGATATTGTCCGCATGACAGGACATTAGTCTATTTTTAGTATGTTTGACTTCATAATGTAATAAGGTCCATTGGACCAATGCATATGTATTAGATCAGCCTAGGAGAGTGTGCAGGTAGTTAGAGCTCATGATCAGGTTGTCTGAGCTGTCCTTCTCCCAGCCGCTTGGAAGCTCCCAGCCGCTGGGAATCGAGTTGGTAGTACTCGTAGGTTATTGCTATAAATATCTCAGATCAGTTAGGGTTTGACATCAGATAGAGATATCATATCAATCAGGAGAGTAGTAGTTGTGTTATGGTGATTGAGTGAGATCCAGAGATCAGTCCAGACATTGTGAAACATTGTAGAAGCAGGACATTTGTGTTTCATCTGAATAAGATCTCATCAATTGCATTATCTGGTTTATCAGTTGTTTATGTTTTGATTTTTGTTCTAATATACAGGTTAATGGATACTTTCAACCCTTCCACCGGTTGATTCTGTGAATCAGTGGAATGGTCATGTATGATAGATTAGTTTGCATTTTAGTTTTCTGTTTATGCATTTCATTGTGTGGGAGATCGATTGGTAGCATGCTGTGAATCAACCTAGCATCCTCATGTGCTAGGATTTAGGAAGATAAACTGTTAAGTTTTGATCTGAAGGTGATCCAGCCCGATCATCATATTTTCTATGTGAAATTGTGCGGTTCTGTGAGTTTGCATGCAGCTGACGGATATACAGGGATCTGCATGTGTTTTTCCAGACGGAGTGAATCGTATCGTCATCTGTGAGTATATCGCTATCCGGATTGGGTTATGAAGCTGATGAAGATTGTATGTTTCAAGTGCATCAGGATGATATAGGTTGGATATATACTCAGTGTGTATATCGTCGTCAGGATCATCTTTCATGTGTATCCATCATCCGCATATCGCTATCGTATGCAGGAGTGAAAGTTCATTTTTTGGTTAAGGACCAGAAAGGTCATCATCAGGATATTAGAAGGATCACCGGATATTCATTATCATGTTGCGGAGGATATAAGTGTCTTATATCCTGTTGACATCATCATCAGGTGCATTGACATCATCATCAGGTGCATGTGACGTCATCGTCATCAGGATATTGCGAATATCACCCTATGCAAGTTTATCCTGCTGTCGCTAAGTGTTTTGGCATCAGCGTAAGTCATCGGCATAAAGTTGGGTTAACATCATCAGGATGTTTCAATATGACCGGATAAGTCATATCATGATGCTGTTGTTTGAGTAGTCGGATATCGGGGTGATGTAAGCATCGAGGGAAAGGTGCTTGAAGCTGTCGTCAGCAGGATATATCGGAGGAACCGGATATTTTATATCCTGCTGATGAAGGTGATGCTAAACATCATGATGATGAAGATAGAGTTTGGCGGTAAGATGAACAGTGAACATCAGGAGGATGTTTGCGATTGCCGAATATGATGATGCTGCTGACAGGCGAAAGGCAAAAGGCGATAAGGAAGTGAACAGTAGTCAGCAGGAGGATATTTCATGCCTCTTTGAAATATGATGATGCTGTCTGTGTTAGCAAGAAATATGATGATAAGCTGATAGGATTTTAACATGCTGGTTGTGTTAATGACTCCTCCTTCCCATTTGTAAGCTCCCGTTGCGTTTTACCTCTGCATCATGTAGACTCTACTAGTCCATTCCCTTGAGGATAGTAATTTGAAGAAAACTTCAAAATAATTCCATGTTCAAAAGCCCAACTTGATAATCTTATCGATGCGAAGGCAAATCCATTGTCACATACTAAAGCATAAGGAACTCCATACCTGGTTACTATGTTGCTTTCCAAGAACTTGATCACATCCTCAGCATTGCATGTCTTACTACTAATAGCTTCAATCCCCCTGGTGCAATAATCAGTAATAGTTAACATATACATGTGGCCTGAAGATGATGGAGGATTGATAGGTCCTATGAAATCCATGCCCCATTGAGCAAACAGGCGCATCTCCATCACTGATTGCAAGGGCTGAACAACATATCTTTCTCTATTTGCAGCAACCTGACACATGTGACAACATTTGATGTGTCCAATAGTATCTTTAAAAATAGTGGGCCAATAATACCCTACTCTGAGGATAGCATGAGTGGTAGCTAAGTATGATCCATGTGCGGTTCCAAACTTGTCATGTAATTCTGTTAACACTTTGTCTGCTTCTTGCCTTTCTAGGCACCTAAGATATATGCCTTCATAGTTCTTCTTGAAAATAACTCCTCCTTTTATCATGTACTTTTGTGATCTTATCTTCAAGGTTCTTCTTTGTGAAGCATGTAATTTTGAAGGACATCTTCCATTAATCAAGATATGCCTAATATCTGAATACCATTCTCTAGTTTCCTTTGTATCTATAATATATTGATGGCTCATGATGTCAGGATCAATTTCAGATATCATCTGGCTTAGGGCTTGTCCTCTTACTAATTTGCTGGGAGTTATGTCTATATCATATTCTTGGAGGATGATTATCCATTTAGCTCTCTTTTCACCTGGTTCACTTTGCATTAAAAGCATCTTTACTATTGCATCTGGTACTACGACAATCACCTTACTTCTCAAGATGTAATGTCTAAACTTCTTGACTGCTTGGACTAGAGCAAGTGCCTGTCTTTCAACATCCATATATCTAAGCTCTGCATCCCTGAAAGGACAACTCATGAAATCTATAGGCTTTTCTTCTTTAGCCTCATTTCTTTGTGTTAGTACTGCTACAGACGTATGCTCTGAAGCAAATGAGTATATGTAAAAATCTTTGGTATAATCTAGACTAATCAGAACAGGAGCATTAGATATAGCTTTCTTGATATCTTCAAAAGTTGGTCTAGCTTTAGGTGTCCACTTAATTTTAGCATCCTTTTTGAGCATTGCATTCAATGGTCTGACAATCTCTGCAAAACCAATAATGAATTTTCTAACAAAATTGATCTTACCAAAATAAGATTTGAGCTCCTTCTTACTCCTAGGAAGCTGTATCTTCATGATTGATTCTACTCTCATAGGGTCAATGATGATCCCATTCTCTATTATGAGGTGCCCTAATAAATTCCCTGTGGTTACCCCAAATATGCATGTCTTAGGGTTTAGGGATATTCCATAATGTTCAGACTTCTTTAATACTTTCCTACGGTCTTCTACATGATTCCCTCTTTCTTTAGAGAAAATTGTCAAGTCATCCATGTATATGACTATGCATTTACCAATTAACCCCCTGAAGGCTATATCCATTGCTCGTTGAAAGGTGGCCCCAACATTTATCAAACCAAAGGGCATGCACCTGTAGGCAAATAGTCCCCACTTAGTGGTGAATGTAGTTTTCAATCTGTCTATCTTGTCTACCATCACTTGGTTGTAACCTAAAAAACCATCTAAAAATGACATCATCTTTGCACCATTGACTATCTGCAAAACCTCATCCAATGAAGGCAAAGGATAATTATCCTTTTTAGAAGCTCTATTTAAATTCTTGAAATCTACACACAACCTAATGTCACCATTCTTCTTCCTTACAGGGACCAAGTTAGCCACCCATGTAGAATGTCTCACAGGGAATATGATTCTGGCATTAAGCAATTTCTTCACCTCTTCAAAGATGATGGGCTCTAATAAAGCATTAACAGGTCTCTATTTTTGTCTAAAGGGCTTGACATCTAGCTTTAAAGGTATAGTATGAGTGATGATTGAAGTATCATAAGTTTTCAACTCATCATATGTCTGGGTAATAACATGAATGTAATCTCTAAGTGCTTGGGTTATCCCTACCATTTCTTCCTTTGTACATACCTTTCCAATTAGGACATTCCTTTTCTCTACATCATGTCCTATGTTAACTAATGAATATTCCCCTCCATCTGCTTTAGGGAGATCTTTCTGTTTTAGCATGTTATCTAAATCAAATGCTCTTTTTAATTCTATCATTCCTTTTGGAATCTTGTTACTAGGCAGCTCCATGATCTCTTCTTCTTACGAGGTATGATCCTCCACATTTCTTTCATCTATGATTTGTGTATCAAACACGTCTCTATTGGATATGAAGTCTAAAATATGTTGGTCATCATCAAACACTTGAAGGTTAATGGCATTATCTAGTATAGAGGGTACTGACACTAATTCAACTAAAAATATCTTCAGACCAGATATGGATAGTGGTTCCAAAGTACTTGCAGCTTGGGCCAAGGCATCTTCCCTGTGATTTTGTTCTCTAGGCACATGGGTGATGTTAAATGCATCAAAATCTCCTATCAGATCCAATACCCTATGTCTATAATTAGACAACATTCTGTAATTACAAGAATATATGCCTCTCACTTGTCTTACCACCAATTCTAAGTCTCATAGACATGCAGGACCTTTACTTTCTTTCTGAGTGCAAACAATATCCCATGAATCAGAGCTTCATATTCTATCACATTATTTGTGCATGGGAATTGTAATCTATACACTGCCAGGTAGGATTTACTAACTGGATCAATAAGAACTATTCCTACTCTAGCCCCTTGTTTTGATTTGGATCCATCAAACCTAAGGATCCATGGCTTACCTTCAGTTAAAGGCTTGTCTGGACCTTCTCTTTTCTTTTTAGCTCTAGCAACTGCACCACTTGATATCCATCTTAATCTAGGTGTTTCAATCTTCTCAAACTTCACCTTATGTGACTGATGTGAAGCTGACATTCCCTTTCCTTCTTTATCATCAGAAGGACGACCTTCTGAACAAGGCACCATCTGCTTTTCTAGAATATGCAAACATAATGAGCAAGTAGTCTCTGAATGTGGTGCTTCATGTAACCTACACCATCCCTCGATTAGAACATCTTGTGGGGAAGCATGTTGCTGTATCATTTCCTAAATTCATTTTGACACACATTCCTCAAACTTGGTCAAATTACTATCTCTATCTTCATCAGATACCTCATAATTTGATTCAACCAAACAATCAGTCCCTGGGGTGATATTCGTATTACTCTTAGGATTACTCTCATTACACACCAATATCTCTTCCATCCTCTAAATGGGACTTTTATCATGATATGTACTTTCTTCTATTTCTTCAAATGACAAACAAGAATCAGTATCATTGTCACTATCTACAAAACTTCCTAGAGATGACGATGAAGCCCTCTCACTACATGCTTGTTCTAGTTCCATCATATCTAAGCAAGCATCATAGGTCTTTTCAGAATGTGCTTCATCATGTAACCTACACCATCCTTCAATCAAAACATCTTCAGCAGACATTTTCAACAATTGGCAACATCGCATCTTTTTGGACAAGTGCATTTCAAAGTTCTTAAAGCGATCTACTTCTATCTCATTTTCAAAACTACAATCAGATTCTATAATTGTTCTATCATCTTGAAGATTATCATTATGAACATGAACATCATACATAAGGATCTCCTCTATCTTGATGGTCTGGGGTCGGATGGAATAGACTCTGGGTTCAACATCTACATACATGATCTCATTGGTTTTATTGTATTCAGTGATCATATGTTTCATGCGAGGTTCAACATCTATCCTTATTTGGTTAGGTATTCCTTTCCAAGGTAACCACATGTGACTGAAATCAGTGGACATGTATCCATTGAGTGTTTTTGACTAGTCCCTACTGAGCAACATCCCATAGGTATCTGGTATATCTACTACCTAAATATCAATGTAGTATTGAATTCTTGGATCTGATGCTAGCTGCATATGGATATGAGTTAATTCTCCTATGACACTCACCTCTGTTTTATCTAACTGTGTTACTTTCTTCAATGACTTGGCAAGATGTAACCCTAAGGTGTTACATATGGATAGAGGCATTACATTAGTAGATGCACTTGAATCTACTAAGCAATTGTGCAAATTCTTACTAAACATCCTTATGGTAAGGAGAAAAGGAGATGATTCAGTTTTATCTCTATAAAGAGTCGTGTGAAGTTTCTGCAGATTGAATAGTGGATAGAACTTTGTGCTTAACACTAGTATCCTTAGTGGCATGATCCTTATTCATAGTCTGATTTGAGATATGATTATCCTCTTTTGGAGTAGGATAAGAATTTCATGAAGGCTTTTTTAATAGCTAGGGTTTTGAGCAGTTCTGACAATGACAAGCTGATTTTGATCTTTTGCATTTCATCTGCTAAGTATGTGACCAATTTATCAAATTCAGGGGACTGATTACCAGTTTCCGGTACTGCATTTTGTGATGCTAAGTACTGAGCATTAACTGTAGGAAATCCAGGCTTATTTCTTTCGTTAGGATCTGGAGGAGTGTTAAAATTATTTGGAGGAAAAGATGTAGTCAAAGGACCAGTAGGTTAGTTGGAGTTATTCCTTAGGTTGTAGTTATGTCTACCTTGATGCTGCTACTGATAAGCATGCACTTCTTCATGTTCACTTGATGGCTCATTTTCATCTTCAAATGGAAAAACATAATTGGTTTCAAAAGCCATAACTGATTCCTCACATGCTAAGGTGTAATTCTCATGAGGAGACATGGTCTGCTGATGAGGATGATTGATAAAACTTTCTAATACAAGAGCAGAATCATATCCACAGGGGACAATTTCATTTCCTTCAACATAAGGTGAATTACCTATAGTATTAGATACTTTAGCTTGGAATATAATGACACCTATCCTATACTGTGGACAATCCAGCTCTGCATGAGCATTGGTAGTGTGTATCCTACACCAGTTTGTAAGGGTTGATTATGCCAGGTTCACTTTAGTGGTCTGCTTAGGATCACTAGAAGGCTGATTATCTAGGGGTGATGGCAGAGAACCATTATTCGGCCTAGTGTTCCACACTCTAGGTTGTCTAGGGGGATTTTTGTTACTACTGTTGTTATTATTGTTGTTATTATATCCCCTATTAGGATAACCAAATCTGTCATTGACATATCCTCTATTCTAACTTGGTTGAGAATAGAAATTTTGACTCCTTAGATGAGTGATCTCAGTAGTGAGTTTCCTCAGTTGTGCTGATATCTCTTTAATTTATTCTTTTTCTTCCTGAACTTTGGCTACTACATTCTTAGTTTGGGGTTTGAAGAAAGAGGAACCAGTGTTATTGTTATTAGTCTATTCTACCGCCTGAGGTACCTGTGTATGTTCTGGATACTATACCATTTGACCATGTCCATTTGGAGGTGGCATGATACTAAGTGGAGGTACATGTAAAGGGCTTAGCATTACAGCTAGAGGTATCATAATTCCATTGGTTTGTTGTTGAGCAGGATATGTAGGATAAGCAGGAAGTGTAGGAAATGCAATATTAGGTGTGGGAGCAAGAATCAATTGTTGACTGACTTTGACGGCTTCCTTAAAAGCTCCTGCCAAGGTTGTGACACCAGGATGTGTTCTCCTGATAAACATGGAAGTCAGAGGATCTAATGCGGAGTAATATATACTTCTGGCAGCTTCATCTGCTACAATATAGGGAGCAACTAGCTTTGAGAGCATCTTTTGGAATCTTGCATTGAAATTGGCAATAGGTTCTCCCTCAAATCTCTTGATTGTGGTGAACAGATGATAATTCATTGAAGGATCTATAGGTATTTTGAATCTATCCTTAAAGGCTTTCTCCAGAGCAGCCCATGAACTGACTGAACCTTGACCAAGACTGATATACCAATTACATACCTCCTCCCCTAAGGAGAATGGATATAATATACATATCACATCCTGATGTTCAATCCTTGCTCTACAACAGGATTCCTTAAATGTTCTAATGTGATCATCAGCATCCTGATATGGATGATATTTAGGACAAATCTTGTTAGGATTTTTAGGTAAAGGATGATATGCAATGAAAGTCAGAGGTGACTCTGTAATAAAGAATGACATTGCGACTGGTGGAGGTCAGATCAAGGGCATGACAAGTGGTCCGATAGATATTTGCAACCTGATAGGAGTTGTTGGAGTGTGTTCTGGTGAAGATCTTGATGCACTAGAACCAAGAGAATGATGAATATCTATTGTTCTAGGTCTGAGTCCCCTGATAGGCAATTCCTCAAAGAGTCCACTAGAGCTGGACCTGGTATTCGGCCTAAGAGCCAGGATTTCTACAATTTTAAGAAAATTTGGCTTGTTTACCTTAAAGTTCAGCTAAAATACTTGTGCAAAGGATGTATTTATGACAAAATCTAAAACTGACTAGATATTTATGCAATATTTGCAGAAATGATGCAAATATGAGGTGATGTGAGACTTTTGGACACAGGCAACAAGATATCAGGTCTCTTAAGTGAATTACTTCAAAGCTTTTGCAAAAAGACCTGAAAGAGGACTTATCTTTCAAGGATCACAACAATCAACTATAAAGCCTAAAATATTTATGCTTAATTTTGAAAACTTTGTGATGGATAAGCATGAACAAACTCAAAACAACAAATCTTTTCATATAACTTGAAGTGCGAAGCTGTGTGAGTATTACCTTTTCTTCTGTGTCATCGAATCACCCTCAAATATTTATGAAGGTCCTCCTTCTAACACCAATTTATGTTGATGATGATTGTTAGTCATAACAACATATATAAAAATTTGAACACAAACCTTTATTATCTTGTAAAGTACGATCAGCTTAAGATAAGTTGATGACTCCAAGTCTCCGTTGATCAGGTCATGATCGTCTAATGTTAATCAGAGGTTGATGTGACATGTTGTTTTCCATTTCAAGGGGTCTTACATTCGTTTAGGTGATCGGTATTGTACTGTATTCTGTAAATTCATACCAAATAAAGGTTAAATCTACTCTACTCCCAAGGATTATTGTGATATTTGTAAGTTTGATCAATTCTTCTGATCATTAATCATTATGAACTTACACCTTCTTCTACACTACATATTTATTTAAATGATGTGTCTATAAGTGGATATTTATGTGTATTTCATGGATATTTATCTAAATTTGCATGATATTTATCAATTGACATGCTTTCACTCAACATATGCTCTATATTTTCATTTGCATATGGGATATCTACATATTTCATGTTTATCTACTTTTGATTGTACGTTATTTGTAATTGTGGAGATGATCTATAATGAAATTCAAATAAATTTAAAAGAATACTTCTAGTTTTAGTGAACCTTGAGTTATTGAATCACATACACACAAGATACATTCATGGAGAGAAGGAATCAAACCATAAGTCACCAGGATGTTCCACAGCTAGGTACGGTTGATGCTAACTTCAAAGGAACAAGGAATGAAAATAATATATGTAGACTCAAGAGCACTCCAAAGGACACAACTAATGAATGCATATATCTAGATTCCAATCACAGATTACTCAAAATTTACAATGATTTGTAATCAAAATAGCTTCTCTTTCATTAAGTATGCAAAACATGTATATTCACAATAAATTTGAAATAAGTCCTAAATTCTTCAACAATCAGATTTCAATTAAGTTTCAAATGACTAAAAGATTGCATCCCTGGACCTTTTATAGAATAAGGTGAGGAGGCAGTTACAATTGACCAACAGTCAAGATTTATCAATTCAGATCAACGGTTGACAATATTCCTATGACTTAGTCAACTTTCTCTTGTGGCACAAGTTGCGAGCTAGCAACCATCTATATGACTCACCATTCATAAGTACCTCATGTATATACTCACTTAGTGATGCACCCACATTCATTCTTTAGGTTCTTCTTCTTCATTTTGCTCTTGCTCATCGTTATCTTCATCTTCATCACTTTTATTTTCACTATCACTCTGATATACATCCTCTTTCATGTGGACCTTTACGGCTGTCCTGATATGTTCATATGCTTGCACTATTTTATCAACCTCTCTCCCGTCCTAGATTTTTACTTTTGCTATTACATGTTTATGAGACTGGAACTTAGCCTCAAGAGCTTCCAGCTAACCTTTCCTACTATTTAATGTCTCATTGTATGTCTCTACTTTAACCTTTATTCTCATAATTTTATTCATTACCTCTTCTGTCAAGTGGGTGAAAGGGTCATATGCTACTAGCTTAAAATTATCATGCAGAGCCTTAATAGCAAAATCTACATCTTGGTTCTCAATTTTACCTTCTATTTTTCCTTCCAAGGCCTCCAGGATTTCTGCCTCATATGCCATCATGCTATGTAGTTTAACACTAATATCCTAGAGGTTACCATTGCACTTCTTCAAGACATCACACTCAAATATGACATCTTGATACCATATACTTGTCAGCAGGGTAGTATTATTATCTAGTACCTTATTACTTATCAAAACTTGTGAATCAATTCTCTTCATCTCACTCAGAGCAGTCAGATCCTTTTCCAATTGAAATGACTATTTTCCTATATCATTCTACATTTTATCTACCTTCCTCTTTAGACTACTGAAAGAATTCCACCTCTATAGAGAGGTTCTCAATACATCTTCAACCCCAGTGAGCACTGAAAACATCCACATTTCCATCACCATTGCCTCCTGTTTCATTAGGTCCAATTTGGTGACCTCCTCCTATGATATGATAGTCAATGGGACTGCATGATCCACTGGTGTAGAACCAGGGTTAATTAACTCTTTTATGAAAAAATGCAATTTAGAAATGTGCTCCTTATGTACTTTATTTTTCTCCTTTTCCTTCTTCACCCTTTGGATTAAAGAATCAATAATATCCTTCCCTTCTTGAGCTTCATGATCTTCATAGGCAAAACCCAGATCAACATTCATGATTTGGAATTCTTCTAAGCTTATTTTGCCTTTCTCTTTCTCTACTGTGGGAAGGGCTATCTATGTGGTTCTTCTGCCTCTGGTAGGATATCTTTTTATGGCAGATGTTAATCTGGGCTTCCGCCTTGGTTTCATCATGTTCTCAACAAACAAGGCGGATACATCAAACTCTTGAACCTCTGACACTTGTTCTGTACATATTTCTTTCTCCAGCCAATGAGGTACATCACCTCTAGACTCTTGATGACCTTTCTTAATATCATGTGTGTCCATCTCTCGAGTGTCCATTTCTACCCTTGGTGGAGAAGGCACCTTTTTAATTTCATCCTCATCTAGCTTCTCATGAGGGGGATCTTGTTGGAGTTTTTCTTGTTGAGGGGTTGACTTCTGCAAAGGAGGATCCTATGGAATTTCCACATTTTTATCCTGTGCTTCATTCTATACTCCCTCCTTTGGATTTTCAACTTCTTTATTATCCTTCTCATCCTGCAGCATACTAACCTCTTGAGAGGCCTGTGTATTTTACCCTTGAGGATCACCCTGATCATGGGTCACTTCCTGACTTCCAGCCGGTGCATTGATATCATGTGGCTTGGGGTCATCTTGACCTAACTTGTCCTTTGTTCTTGGGACTTCTCTAAGTAGCACCTCCTGATCCTCTTTATTTGGAGGTAATGAGGAACCTCCCTGAGTCCGAGCAATAATAGCGTCTGATATATCCTGATCACCCCCATTCTTCTGTTGGACTTCTAATATTTTTGGTTTGGTGGGTGCCTCATGCTGTTGTTGACCTGATCAAGAGCAGTGCCATCCTTCTCTATATGTTCTACCACTCCAATCTTCTTAGACTCTCCCGGTGCACCTTCTTCTTTACTTGGGCTTATATCACCCCTATATGTTAAATCTATGGCTGCAGGACTAACAACCTGATCAACCAAATCAACCAGCCCTATCTGTTGGGCTGCCCTTTTTGGGCTACCTTGTTTCACTTCTTCTGTTTGTTTCACCTCTTCCACCACCACCATCTGAGCTAATGGGGTTCCATGGGGAGTCATTCAGGTGTTGGAAATCAGAGTTTCCATTTGTTGAGTGGCCACATCTTGGACCACCTCATCATTAGATAAGTCCACTGTATCATCTAAAGAGAAAGGAGCCCTCTTCTTCGTCCTGAGAGTTTCTCTAGTCTGCTCCTCTCCTTTTTTAATTTTGATTTTAATTATGATGGGAAGAGGAACATCATGCTACAGTTCCTTCCTGAAAACTTCACCACCTACACCTCTCAACATGATGGGGACAACATGGATATCCCCCCTCATGGTTGTTCTTTCTTTCTTAGGTGGTGACATCAGCAACATCCCCTTCCTCTTCTTGCTAGCTACCTACAAGTCATCATCCTTAGGCTCTTTATTCCACTATTCTTCTTCTAAGGGGTCTCCCTCTTCCACCTCATGTTGTAGGGTTTGGCCTTCCTCCTCTGTAATTTCAACAGTAGGCCTCAAAATTCTCTTAGTTTTTGGTTTTTCTGTTAGAGGCTGTGTAGATGAGGCAGATGCCTAAGTTGATGTAGATGCTCCTACAGTTGTAGTGGCAATCCTCTCTATTATCACCCCCTTTGGTTCATCTTCACTTTTCTTACCCTTAGGGGGAATCCACCTTTGTTTTTCTATAGGAAGTCTCTTCCCATTGGATTTTCTCTTTTTCAGAGAGGAAGTCATCATATTCCTCATCAAACACATCTTGTCTCTTTTTCTTATTATCAATCATAAGGGCAACACCCCTTTTCTTTAGTCTGGATATCTCTGTATCCACCCAAGCCTAGGTTAGGTGTATCACCCCCCTCATCAACTGATCTAAGGATATATCCTCATGTTGTGTGAGATCCAGGGCCGATATGGTGTCATTATACACCTTTACTCCTCATATTCATTGGACATGATTTTCCCATCATCCTTACGTAGCTGTGCTGGCACTGTGATATAGTCAAAGGTTTTGATCTGATTTAAAGTTAATCTTTGATACTTCCTTCTCCTCACCTCAGCCTCGTCATCACAATCAGTCCAAAAGTCCTCTAGATGCTTTTGATGTATTGGATTTCCTAGTATCTTCTACATCCTGCCATAAGGGTCATATGATCTGGCTAAAGGAAATGGTTGAAGATACATCAGTTCAATCCCCTGATGACATGCTTTATACTCTCTAAATCCAGGCACATGTACTAGCCCATGGATACTGGAAACAATACTGGAGGTATCTTCTTCTGTGCCTTATAGGCTTCGACTATGGTAGATATCTGCCTGATGAATTCCATCAGAACGTCCCAATCAGTGGGGTATCTTGGAAGCATAAGATGTTGTCCCTCAAATCCCTCAATTCTAATATATGAGAAAGTGGTGAATTGGATAAACCACGCTCCATGCCAATAAATAATTTCTTGAGCCTGCATGCTCAACCTTTTAGTCCTATCCTCCTCCATAGTTCTGACCAGATGCATAGAGAATGCATCATTCACCAGTTTGTAGTCCAGGAGGTATGCCTTTCTTTGCAATTGGGGATAATGATCCCATATGTGTGCATCATCAGCATTAGCACCAAACTTACCCACTGTCCTTAAAGCATTAAAAGTTCCTTTGCATGCACAAGAATACATGACATATGAAGTCATGTAAAATAAACATGTTTGTACTCCCAGGCTCCTCATTCCCTCATCCAATGAATCATTGATAATCTTTTCCCACAACATCCAATTCTCAAAATTTCTGGCATGAGGCCTGCGAGTCATCCTATTCAGCAGGGCAATCATATATTGTTATTCATCATCAAAATCGAACTTGCACAAATGCACAGGTAGCTTGGCTGAGGCAATGTATGTACTACTCTTTGATCTCCATTGATACATCTTCTTCCTCACATTCTTCTTGTTATTGTTATACTCTATTTCCAATTTACGTAGGTCCACACTCACTAGCTTCTTCCCAACAAGCAAATTGAAAGTGGCAGTAATGCCCTTGACTAAGAAGTCGGCGTATATCCTCCCATGCTTCTCTACCTGCCTGGTTTTAGGGTTATAATTTCTTGCGCACTCCACTACCAACTCCAGAGCATCCATAGTATAAGGAAAACCAGCTGCATACCACATTCCTGAGACAAACACCCCATCTAGAATGGGATTATCATTATCATGATCGAATTTGGTTAACCATACTACCAGATCTGTATCCCCTTGGTGTGTATCACCAATGACTCCGTACTTGAACTACACTCCCTTAGGCTGCACAAATATGGGCTTGAGGAACTTTTCCTTAGACCTATTTCCCCTGAGATTTACCATAGATTCATGTAATAAACATGATATACTTTACCCTACGGTGTTCATATGAACTCTTACAACATTATGTACTTCTATCACGTATACTCTGTATATTATTCTTCATTTTACCATTATATGTATATCACAAAGCCATACCCTAGTAAAAACAAACACTATACCTAAAATTATAGAAAATGACAATGGGGGGTTTACAGTTACTTACCTAACAATGGTTTCTTTTGTATTAGATAAGTGATTGTAGAGAAAGACTATGAACGCTTAAGATCACCTATGCCGTCACGTCGAAGAATCCAATCTGTTGATAGGTACCTATTGAGGGTTTGACTTCAAAGCTCTCTAATTTCTTGATTTATCACAAGGTGAATGAAAATGTTCTTTAAATTTTACTTTTTAAAAAAATCAATAGGACAGATTAGGGTAAAAATGTGTTGTCCTGATTAAATCCGTTGATCACCTGCAGGGAATCTGTAGATGTCGCCAAGTGTTCAATTTGTATTTGTAATCAGCGGGAGTTCATCTACTGCATTTAATTGCATTTAATGTTAAAAGAGGGGGGTGATCTTAGAAAAATTAGGGGATATTCAAAATATGACCCCCCTCCCCCCCGTGGATAATATGACCCCATTGGCTTTTGTGCAAGTTCACTAAGTGCAAAGAATCGGGTGATATGGTCAACGTCTGACCATGTGTATATCGGGTCACGAAATTAAGATCAGGGGAATATTCAAAATATGACCCCCTGAATAAAATGACCCCCTTGGAAAAGATCAAGGTGACATCATCATGTCAGTGACATTGTGTAATTATTATCTTTTAATGACGTCATCGTCATATTAAAGAATATGATGGATATCGGATACATACCCCCTTCATGGTTTAGACAGAATGATGATGTCATCATCAAGGTGATTTCCTTAATTCACTAGAATCAGATGACGTCACCATCATATTGACATAGGGTGATATTTGTGAAGAGGGTGATATTCATAAGATGACTGATGTTAGAAATATGACCCCCGGTAGGATAAGCGAAGTCTTTTCGATAGGTAGTTATTGGCTCCTATTTAAATTTGACGTATGTGCACCACACACCTAGTGATTATTAGGTGGCAATCCTATATCTGGATGATCTTATCAAATATGACTGATGTTTAGAAATATGACCCCCCCTCACCCATGATACTAGGCTTGACTAAACTTTGACTCAACATAACTTTCTTCCCTTAGACAATTTTGGGGTGATCTAAAAGACAAACCTGCCTAGAATTTTGTACACTTTCCAACCATGAAGTTAATAATGGGAACTACCAACTTTGACAACTAACCTCCTCGTAGTAGCAAATCCACCTCCTTACAAGGTGACATGCATGACTGATTTTACCAAACTGCCTAAAGCAAAAAACAAGCAAGTGACAAGCAGCAAGAAAAGTTGGGTCCCTATTTTGTCAAGGCAAAATGGGGCGTGTTGTGTAACCACACAACACAGACTACATGATGGGGTTGTAGGATTTTACATAGCATTGGACGAATCTTTGATAAGGTCAAGGACCAAAATTTGGGGACATGGTTGACTCTCTACTAGTAGCCCTTGGATCACATCATTGGTAGGTGTATGGGTAGAGGAGTGAGACAATAGAGGAGTGGATTTAGAGTTCTCCCTAGCTTTCTTTTGCTGTGTAAATCTAGAAAACATTTTTCCCAAAACTTATCGGAGGCTTCTTTGGTTGCCCATTTAGAGCTTGGGGAATTTGATGGCAGTATTAGTGTAAGACTGGTATGCTTTGGGATATGTGCCTTAGAAGATGGTGAAGGAGGACTAGTAGACAAAGTGGTATATGATTTTGCACTTGAGGTGATGCTTGCCTTGTCAAGAGTATCATTAAGATAGGAAGAGAACGTATGTTTTTGGGGCGAGGTGTGGCTAGTTGAGCAAAGTGTTGTTGTATGAATTGGAGTTCATGAGCAATTCCTATATGACCTTGGGGTGAGGTGTCTAAGGTTAATTGCAATTTTAGGTATTTGAGTTTTTGAGCAAGCTCTTCTAATTTGGTTGTCATATCTTTAGAAACTGACACAAGACTAAAGTGGGTACTCAAAAAGGTTAAAAAGTTTCTCTCAAAGTATGTGGAAATGCTCACTATCACACATGCAAAGGAACAGAAGCACAACAGAAAAGGATAAATATGTAAAAAGTTGACACAGATGCGTAGTACTCGTAAAGGTCAGATGCGCAGAAATAGGTGATAAAAGCGTGGCAAGTCAGTGTAAATGCATAGAAAGTCAGCACATATGCGCAGCTGAAAATGATAAAAGCGCAGCTCTAGTTTTTTCAATGTTTTTGTAAATTTTTGATAATTTTTCTAATGTTTTGGTCTCTTTGGTTGCAAAATGGTCTCCTTTGATTTGATTTGCTTTATTTATGGCAAGAAGACATAATAAACACAAAGAATGTTGTCATGGTTTTTTATTTTTTTGTGATTTTTTGACTCTTTTTGGACTAAAAAGGAAAAGCAAGCACAATCCTAGGTTTCAAATGGATTATAGGGGTTTTTTGCCACTAGAACAAAGGTCTTTAATGAAGGCAACCATTCTAGTGGTTATACATGCGACATCACTACTCTCTGTTGTGGAATCTCCCAGCCTACAAGGGTTGTGCCTTGGAGGGTTTTGGGGGAGGTTGACAATCGGTATAACACAACTACACTCATCATTTGAAGCTTTCACTCCAAACATAATTAATTTATAGTGGATTGGTAGGGCTTGGCATTTAGCCTATTACCACTTAGGGTCATTCCTACTTGGATGAACGGTATCCAAGAGCAGGCCCCTTTAAAGGAAAAACACATGTGAGAATGATATGTCTGCCATTTTGGTCACCCAAGATAGGGGAGAGCATAGGCCTGGTATCATTCCCAAAACATAGAAGATAGTAGTTCTTTTTCCCCTAGTTAAAAAGAAAAGACTAAATGAGCTATCTACTTGGGCAAGCACAAAAATTTGTTAACTTTGAAGTGATAACAAGATAGCAATGGTTCAATTTTACCTAGATAGCAATGATGTGTTCAATTTTACCCAGATAGCAATGATGTGTTCAATTTTACCTAGATAGCAGTGATTCAAGGATATGCAAGATAGCAATGGTTCAGTTACCACCTTCCTAGTTAAGACTACGTGAGATTTGCATGAGCATCCATTTACTTTCCTTTTAGAAATTGAAGTGTGAGTTAACAAGTGCAGCTATATGTGACTAAACCAGTGCCTAGCCTGCAAAATAGATCAAAGAGCTTTCCTGTGAAAAAGTGTTAAGCGTTAGTGAAACCACAAGAAAAATAAAAAAGTCAATGTCAGAATCAGATGCACAGGTACAAAGCTCATATGTGCAAAAGTAGAGGTTATATGCGTAGTTTTATAGATGCACAGAATCAGAGATCATATGTGCAGAAATAGAGCTCATATGCATAGATTGACAAATGCATTGATTTAGAGCTCATATGCGCAGAAATAGAGGTCATATGTACAGATTAACAGATGTGTTGAATCAGAGGATATATGCGCAGAAAGAATGATCGAATACGTAGAAACAATGTTCTAAAAATTCAATACAAAATAGATGCATAGCAGGATGGAACAGATGCGCTGCAAGATGGAACAAATGCATAAAATCAGCAAATGCGTTGTATCAGAGATTAGATGCACTGAAACAGAGACTGTATGCACTGAAAGATCAAATGTGCTGAAACAAACAGTAGATGCATGTTAGAATGGGATAAATGTGTAGATTCCTCCTATGTACAGTTTCCTAACACACAAGAACTCAGTTTTTGGGTTAAATCGAGGCAAGGCCCCACGGTGGGAACCAAAAAAAGTTAAGGGAAAATTGGATCTAAAAGAATAATCAATATAATATATCAGTGATACCCAAAAACTCAATGAAATAATGAACGAAGAAGGTCAATTTAAACAAAGCACAATACAAAGCAAACCTCCTTTAATTCTCAGCTTCCATTGATCACCTATCACAAATGATCTTGTCTATGAATATGGCCCTTAGAAGGTGCACTTCCTTGCTATGATTCCAAGATGTCAAATGGGAATGGCTATGATAGTTTTGCCATGAAGATGAGCTTCACAACAATGATGATAGTATGGTAACAAGTTGATCACAAGCAAAAGGAATGACATAGGTGCCAAAGGCGCGCTGTAATTCTTGCAGAGTAACAATACTAAAGGCTTGGATGATTGAAATGGAAGAAGAAGGTTCAATTTATAGACTTGGGAGAGAGAAGAGATCAATGGTATAGAGAGAATGAGAAGATCAACAGTATAGAACGGTTGAGGAATGTGCGTGAATAAGAAGAAGACAAGTGTCTTTCTCTATTTTGCATGAGAGGAATTAATAAATAGAAGAATGAGTTAACTAAAGAGATTAAATCAATTAAAAGAATAGATCAATTAGTTGAGAGAATAGAACTAGAGAATAGAAATTGCATGAGGATGAGAAGATATTTTAACTCAAATAATATTTGGAATATTCAATTGCATGTGCACAAGGATTGAATTATATTTAGAGATAACTCAATTTAAAAGAAATAGACAACTTAAATAAATATTTGATTTATTTAAATTTAGAGAAGATATTATTGGAAGAAACAATTAAATAATTGATATTATTTAATTTAGAATGATTTTTGGAAGAATTAGAAGATAAAAAAACAAATTAAATAAATAAATTTATTTAATTGTTTGTACATGATTTGGAAGAATACATAAAATATTTTATTATATTTTATTTATAGAGATTGAGAGGATTTAAATAAATTTGATTGATTTATTTAAATTTGGAAGAATGATTTGATTAAATAATTAAGAATTATTTAATTGTTTTGGAAGAATTTAATTAAATAAAGGATTTTATTTAATTTTGACTTTAGAAGAGGTAATTAAATATTTTGATATTTAATTAACTTAGAGGAATATGAATCGAATAAATAAATTTGTTTATTTATTTATTGATAGAAGAATTAGAATGGAATAAATATTAAGAATATTTATTTAGACCGAGTCGTGTAATTTTTAGGCGTATACACATCCAAATATTTTGAAAAATACAAAAATATCCAAATATTCCCAAAACTCCAAAAACATCGCAAAACGTAAAAAAAAACCACAAAAAAAATCAATTAGCCAGCCAAAAAAAACTTGAGCAATAAATAGTGTCAAACTAGTAAACTGAACTACGTCACCTCTAAGCTTTCACGTAGGCAAGGCCATCTTCGATGAGCCATTAAGGCATCCCCCTAGATTTTAGGTCACACAACCCACTTGGTCAAAATATGACGCCTCTGAGATTTCACATAGGCAAAGCCATCTTCGATGAGGCCTCGAGGCATTAGGTCAGTCCCTTAGGGTTTGTTGAGTCAACTGTCATAATAAGTCATCCCTTGGTGAAATGGACACTTTAATTAGACCAAAAACAATCAATTTTTCATATGAAAAATAATCCTAAAGAAACAACAAGACAAGCTATTCAAATCAACCAAACCGATGAATTACTATCCTTATCAACTATCACATACCCTACACGGAATGGGGCATCATCGAAACCAGGACTCTATGCCTTATACGAGATGCATCATTTATCAAACATCATCATTCATCACAAACTAGAATCATTTCACAACTTGCAACATTCTCTAAACTAGACAATATGTCTTATACGAGATGTCCCAATCCTATCATCGACCTTTAACATGTGGTTGCATTGTCAAAACCAGACCAGGCGTCTTATATGACATGCTTCCTATCCTGAAACAAGGCCTCCTTCATCAAATCATCATAATCAATCAAACACATATCACTTGGCAAAAGGTCTAAATGCTTGTTGGTCTAATCTATCTTATTTTACTAGATTATTTTTTAGTCTCATTCTTATGCTTCTCAAGGTAGTCCCTAAGTGATGAAGAGAAGCAAGGATAGAGCGAGACCTTTTTATTTGATTGTTGTTTGTGGTTTGTCTTCGCAAAATGACTGGGGCAACTTGGTGCCTTGCGTGTGATTAGGATTCCATTGGGTGTGAATCAAAGACATCCTATGCATTAGAAAGAGTAACTACTTCCTTGCATAAAGACTTGCACACCTCACAGTTATCTCATCGCATGTTTCGACAAGGTACCATAGTTACTAGTCTGAGTCAGGCATTCCTTGTCTGTCATGTGCCGATTTCTCAAGGGATCACATTTTCGCACTTTGGCCTCTGTCACACCATTGTGATTGTTGTCCCTTGACATAATAAGTTCTATGCTGATAAGCAGAAAAAATTTCAAGTGAGAAGCTCAAAAATCTATCAAAGCAAGATCTCATTTCCATTCTTCTAGCCAAATCTTTCATTCCTCCACCATCTCTCTCTCTCTCTTGCATCTTCATTCCTCCACCTTCATTGCAGCTTAATGTATCATTCATTTCTTCTATTCATTCCTCTATCTTTCTTCCTTGACCAATCCCTTTCATTTCGAGATCCTAATCGTGTTTGTCCAACCCGTCTATCCTTTCGAGGGCACATCATCATCCTATCTTTCCATCATCATCCTTTTCCTCTATCCATTTCCTTAGCTTCTTTGAAATGATGTTACTCAACATAAATCTTATCATCTTGAACATCATCTCAAAGAGGGGCAAAATGTAGACACCTAAAAGTGTCTTCAGATTGCAAAACACCAATCTCTTCCACATTCTACTATTTTTCCCTAATTTTTCTCTATGGTTAAATAATTAAGTTTAATTGATTAATTATTTAATTATTCACTATCCCCGTTTCCCCTTTAATTTAAATAAATGAATGTTTATTTAAATTATAGGCCTTGTTCTAAATTAATTCTCTCACATTATTCCCCTTCTCAAATAAATTAAATAAATGAACCTAATTTATTTAATTTAAAAACACCCTCCACCTCATCATTTCTCCCAATTTTAAATATTCCTTGTCCTTTAGTGAAAGAGAACCCTAATCAATCACAACCCTTCATTTGGCTCCAAAGTCAACTCTCAATCTTAGCCCTCCATTCAAACGGGTTCCTCTATAAAATCACTTTTTCGTGTTCATTTTCATCTCTTCTTGGCTTAAGATTCTCAAATATGCTATATTCTCTCCAAGATCTTGTCATCCATACACTTGAGCTTCTCTAGATTGTTGCAAAATCTGAGAACATTATGCAAGGTTAAGGAGGACAATGGAGATTAGTCAATAGTTAGCTTAGATTCTTACTTGTTTTTGTGTTTATTTGATTGTTTTCTAGGCTAGTTTGCACTCCATTGGGAGCTAGGGTTAGCTGTGGTTTTATTTCTACATGTTTGATAGTGGCACAAGTGTTGGGAATTAAAGTGTCTCAACCTTGGTAATTCTCTGCATTTATAATGTTTGTATTTATTATTCAATTGCCTATGTTGTAAATAATTGGAAATTCCACTTTGTCATATTATGGGATGTGGAACGGTGATGTGTCAATCCTACATGGATTATGACAACTTGTTATTTTGTCCTCACATGAGGAGATAGGCATCCCACTTAGTGGTAGGAATAGTCTGCCATGTGTCGGCATCTTCTATGTTGTGTAAGGAATGTTTGATTGAAACGGTTATGACGGATTCCTATGATGAATCTATGACATGTAAGAATCGAGAATAGAAGGTTGTAAGACAAGTAATGACATGTGTCATGAAGCATCTTTGAATGAGGCATATTTGGGTGCCCCAAGGTGGAACATGATGTATTGTAAGAGAATATGCTATTTATAGCATGTGTATGACAGATTCTCTTACAGCTGTAAGTTGTAACTGCTATGACAGATTCTATGACAGTCGTAAGTGTCGTAACAGCATCTGTCATAGCCCACTTTGGAAATAGTGACCTATTTGGGATGGGAGCTGTGGACAAGTGTTAGACACATTCTACAATGTTGACCAAGTGTCCCTAGGTGTGGGTTTTGGTCCAAGATGCCATATTGGATGCCCATTCCAAGAAAGGTCCAAAAATTGCCTTGTATGTTCTATTTAAACAGGTGCTTGGAGATGGAGTTTGTATCACAGGTTTACAGGTACTGTTATGCTGTCGGATTAACTCTAGACACGAGTGTCAAAGACCATTTAAGCTTGCATTGCAAGTGTGTTGTAAACATTCTTTCAGATTTGTTAATACATTGTGCAGGTTTCTGAGTGTGGGGTTTTTCACCTGATAAGGGTTTTGCCCATCGTAAATCTTTGTCTCTCTTCCTCTATCTTCTTTTTGGCTATTGTGTTTTGCTGCTATATCTCATGTTAATGGTTTAACATCGCTGTAATAGTTAAGATAAAATTGAATTTGCATAGCCCTCTCCTCAATAGATTAGTATAAGAAGCGTTTCTGCACACCTAGCTTCCTTTTAGTTGGTATCAGAGATTGATCACCTTTGGTCCTAGTTGTTGGGTAGGGGTTTTTTGAGCTAATCTTAGGTTGAGTGGGAGTCTGTGTAGAGCATCCTATATCTTATTGTAGCAAGGAAATGGTAAGCACATCAGGAAGGTTTGAAGTAGAGAAGTTCAATGGCAGTAATTTTGAGCTGTGGAAGCTCAAGATGGAAGACATGTTAGTTGACCGAGACCTTTGGGAAAGTGTGAATGGAACTAAACCAGCTACAATGACTCAAAATGAGTGGGATCTCAAGGATCGGAAGGATAAGGGTCTCATAAGACTTAGTCTTGTCGATTCCATGTTGTTAAATGTCCATGAGGAGGCTACTATAAAAATCCTTTGGAAGAAGTTGGGGGATGTGTATCAAGCCAAATCCCTAGTCAATAAACTTTTTCTAAGAAAGAAGTTGTATTCTCTTCAAATAGAGGATGGAGGATCCGTGGCTGAGCATATGAATGCCTTTAACATGCTGGTTGCACAATTGACATCTATTGGTGTAAAGATGGAGGAGGAGGATCAGTGTATGACCCTGCTTTGTTCTCTACCGGACTCATGGGATCACCTTGTCATGGCAATCGGAAGCACCACATCCACATTCAAAATGGAAGAGGTGGTTTCTTCGCTGTTATCTGAAGAGATGCGGAGAAAGTCTTCTGAGGTAGCTAAAGAAGCCCTTGTACTTCATGGAAGACCCAAGGAGAAAGGGAAGAAGGACAAGAAAGCTGAGAAGGGTAGATCCAAAACCTATGGGAGATCTGAATCTCCTAGAAAGTCCAAGGCTCTTTGTTGGAACTGTGGCAAGACCGAGCATTTCCGAAAGGAATGCAAAGAGGAGAAGAAGAAAAAGAAGAAAGCTCCTGATTTAGATTCTGACAAATCACAAGATGATGGTGATGCCTTCATCACAGCCTTGGCAACCCATGCATCTGATGATGTGTGGCTAATCGACTCTGGTGCATCATTCCACATGACCTTGCATCAAGACTGGTTCACTAAGTATGAGGAGTTTGATGGTGGAAAGGTGTATCTGGGTGACGACTCTCATCTGAAGATCATTGGTCATGAAAGAGTCTCTATCCGATTCCCTGATGGTCGAATATGATGTGTTATAAGAGAATATGCTATTTATAGTATGTGTATGACAGATTCTCTTATAGCTGTAAGTTGTAACCGCTATGACAGATTCTATGATAGTCGTAAGTGTCGTAAGAGCATCTGTCATAGCCCACTTTGGAAATAGGTGACCTCTTTGGGATGGGAGTTGTGGACAAGTGTCAAACACATTCTACAATGTTGACCAAGTATCCCTAGGCATGGGTTTTGGTCCAAGATGCCATATTGGACACCCATTCCAAGAAAGGTCCAAAAATTGCCTTGTATGTTCTATTTAAACAGGTGCTTGGAGATGGAGTTTGTATCACAGGTTTACAGGTACTATTATGCTGCTAGATTGACTCCAAACATGAGTGTTGAAGACCATTGAAGCTTGCATTGCAAGTGTGTTGTAAACATTCTTTCAGATTTGTTAATACATTGTGCAGGTTTCTGAGTGTGGGATTTTTCACCTGATAAGGATTTTCCACACCGTAAATCTTTGTCTCTCTTCTTCTGTCTTCTTTCTGGCTATTGTGTTTTGCTGCTATATCTCATGTTAATGGTTTAACATCATTGTAATAGTTAGGATAAAGTTGAATTTGCATAGCCCTCTCCTCAATAGATTAGTGTAGGAAGTGTTTCCGCACACCTAGCTTCCTTTCAACAAGTGGGTCAAAATGCATCTCAAAACTGCTAGATAGGTGCATGCATTGCACTACTAGCTCCATGCATCACACTACTTTGCACAAGTGTCGCATTTGCATGCATGCATCACCATTTGATGCATGCATTGCCCTAATTGGCCCAGGTGACGCACCCAGTGGATGCGTGATGCCTAAGCGCAAGCGATGTACTGGCTCATGTATGCGGTTCTAGAAACCATGTGTGTCATACTACATCACATGCATCGTGCTTTTAAGTGTGGGCATCGTACGTGATTGCACATGGGGCACACAAAAGTGCACCGCATGCGTACCCTTTTTTCAAGCCCTAAAATCTAGCAAAAAATGAAAAAATTGACAAGTCAGGGATAGATACATACTGCCATGCCTATCCCAGGTAACCAACCATATGTCTGGACCCTCAAACCATGGTGCCGATGAAGAGGTACAAGTGACATTTCGATAGGAGCTATGCGAGAAATCTAAAAATCACTACTTTGCTCTCTCTGAAATTTCTAAACTCAAGGTGCACAAATGAGGATTATGGCCCCCCCAAGGGTTATTTATAGGACCTTTTGACCTAGGTGGGCCCCCTTTTCACAAAATTGACCAAATGGTGGCTTCTTTTCACATGTCGAGCACCTTTTATGGCCAATTTCTCACTCCTAGACCACTTTGGAGCACCCCGCACAACTTTTCAAAAAAATTCCCAAATTTTTAAAAAAAATTTTAGAAAATTTGAAAAAATTCCTGAGGGGGCATAAAGCCATCATGCTTCATCTAGAATACACTAGGGCATGTTTAGAGCACATCTCTCAAATTTTCTTTGATACAACACCAGAATCAACATTGTATCAAAGAGGGGCAAAATGTAGATACTTAAAAATGTCTTGGGCCTACAAACGTCATTTTTGCGCATAATTCATCCCAATTTCATATTTTGCTATTAATTAAATCATTTTAATTAATTCATTCATTCATTTCCTCTCTTACGTTGTTAATTAAATAAATTATTTATTTAATTACTTAAGCTATTTTCTTCTAATTTCCTCTGTGATTAAATAATTTAATTATTATTTAATTATTCATTATTCCAATGTCCACATTCCCTCTTTAATTTAAATAAATACCTATTTATATAAATTATGAACCTTACCTTAATTAAATAAGTCCCCACTTATTTAATTAAAATCCCATTACATTACCCCTTCCTCAAATAAATTAAATAAATGCATACAATTTAGTTAATTTTAAAATCATCTCCCACCTCACCATTTCCTCTAATAAAAAATTACCTTTTGTCTTCTAGTGGTTGGGAACCCTAATCAATCTTAGCCCTTGATTTTGGCTCCAAAGTCAACTCTTGATCACAACCATTCATTCAAATTCCATATTCTATAAAACCACTCTCCCACTCTCATTTCACATCTTACTTTTGCAAGTATGGGCCTAACAGGTATTATCATTGATGTCAACATACCCCTATTGCATTGATAAAAAGGATTGGATGAGCTGAGTGCTAAGGATATTGAGAAAATTAGTCCCAATCAGGAACAGAGAAGAACAGTGAAGACAGTAAGGTAAAAGTCCAAGATAAGATGAGGATCAGAGGATATAGTTTAAAGGGTTTGTAGATATGTGTCTTAAGGTGATCCAGTAAAGATATAAGAGGTCTGCATGAAGATCTAAAGAAGTTGTGGCCATTCATGTAAAACCAGTTCCGACAGGTGCTCAGAGGTGACAGAGTGACACAGACAGGTCCGGTGAGATCTGGAAATGCATTATCATGTTCTACGGATTTGAGGGAATGTTGAGGAAGTCTTTTTGAAGTGTCAACTTGATTGGTTCATGGTTTGAAGGTCCGCAAGCATCTATCCCTTTGTGACAGTGATGACAGACTATGTTCTTGAGGTTCCAGATGAAGGAGAGAAGGATTTCAGTAAGCAATTGAAGTGTGGATGTTTTTAGTGATTCAGGCAATCTTGTGAAGGTCCTTGGATTGTGTCTAGCTCATTTTGGTGGTCCGCATTGGATTTGGAGCTCACACTTGAAGAATAACTTCCGGATGATGGTGTTCTTCCTGAGACTAGCCGACCAGATGTGTTACACATCCTGCAGATGTTCTTGTAGTTGTTTGCCAACTTAGATGATTATTCCTGAGTCGATGTCTTGTATAAATAAGGGATTGTAAAGTCATTTCAAAGTGTGGCTTGTGGAGATGTGAGGGTGTTAGTGAGGAGGAAAGCGGAAGGCAAAGCAGAAGTATTGGACTTAAATGGAATTGATTCAAGCATGGTGAAGATGCTATTCTCCAGTTCATGTATGTGATACTTATTATTTTGTAGACAATGTGTCTCTTGTAGGAAGTGAGCCTCTTGTGAGCAGTGTGCTCAAGCAGTGAGCCCTAATTGGCATGTGCCATTTTGTTCTTTCTATTCTTCTAATAGATAATACAATCTTGGGTTAATCACCCCATGGTTTTTCCCTTAACCGGGTTTTCCACGTCAAAATATTGGAGTCATGTGTGTTAATGTGTTTCTGCTCTTGATCTAATGCATTATGTTTACATGATTGATTTATCCTTATGCTGTTGAATTACAAAGTAGATTTAAGTGTTTCATTGGAAGAAAGTTTTGGACAACTGACTCACCCCCCCTCTCAGTTGTCTGCCCTGAATCTAACAATTGGTATCAGAGCTAAGTTTCTCTAAAAGAGCTTAACTACTTGAGGAGATCTAGGATGTCGTCCTACAAAAAGGATAGTCTGAAGTTTGATGGAACCAATTTTAATCTTTGGAAAAGTTGCATGAAATGTCACCTACAATGTATGGGAACGCAGTACTGGAACATGGCTTCAACGAAGTATACTCCTCCACAGGGTGACCCGAAAGCCCCAAATGAAATCATTGATGCTGAAAACAATCTGCGGACTATAGAAGCTCTTCTAAGCACATTATCTGATTCAAAGCTTTCAAATATTGTTGACCTACCAACTGCTTTTGAGATTTGGGAAAAACTGGAACTTCTGCATGAAGGAGACAAGTATGTTAAATGTGCAAGGCTTCAAAGTCTGAAAGGGAAATTTGAAAATCTAAAGACGAGAGAAGATGAAAATATCACTACTTTTATGCCAAGAGTAAATGAGCTTGTTTGTGTAATTAGATGTGCTATTGGAGTCTTGGATGAAGATGAGATTGTTGGCAAAATTCTCAGATCCCTTCCTGCTTCTTATAAAATCAAGGTTGCTGCCATTGAAGAATTCAAAGCCCATACAAATGACCAAGTTTGGAGATGCCCCTCAGACTGAATCTGCATTCAAAGCTAGTGCCTCTGTAAAATGTAAACAAAGGTTTGATCCGGGAGAGAACTCTTCAAGGAAACTATCATGGTATGAAAAAGCAAGAAAAGACCTGGAAGAAGAAGAAATAGAAACTGCTCATCTTGAAGCCCTTATTGCAAAAAGACTGCCAAGAGGATCTGGTAAGTATGAAGGGAAATTGCCTTTTAAGTGTTTTAATTGCAATAAGATTGGTCATTTTGCCTCAAGATGTCCAGAAAGATTTTTAAGGCAAAATCCTAACAAGCCAAGGTTCCAAAAGAACTATTACTATGTACATGAAGATGATGATAATGGAGTAACAGATAATGAATAAGAGAAAGGAAACAAATATGGAAATGAGTGGGTGTTCATTGCTATCAAGGAAGAAGATCCAATGTCCTCTGTATCTGTCAATCATAAGACTGTGGAAAGAGCTCTGGCTACCCAAGTTGAAGAGAAGGATGATTGGATAATTGACAGTGGATGCTCTCACCACATGACAAGTGACAAAAATAAGTTCATAGATTTGGAGAGGTAAAGTTTGGTGATAATTCTGCTGGTAGAATTAGAGGTAGAGGATCTATTTCTTTTGATGGAAGGAACAAAACTGGTAGTGTACTATATGTTGAAAGATTGAAGCACAATCTCCTCAGTGTTGGACAGTTGGTGGACAAAGGCTATGATCTCCTATTCAAGAATGGAAAATGCAAGATCTTTGAAAGTTTCAGAATAGAGATTGCATCTGGTACTCAAACTAAAGGTAATATCTTCATCTTGGTTGGTACTGATAAAAGTTGCTTATTTGTTCAAGTTGATCAGAGTTGGTTATGGCATATAAGGATGTGTCATGTGAATTTCGATAACATCATCAAGATAAGCAACACTTAGGCTGGTAAGAGATCTTCCAAAACTAGGGAAACCTACTAATAGCTTGTGCAAAGAATGTCAGTTGGGTAAGCTAAGCAGAGTCACATTCAAGAGTAAGGAACTATCCTCTACTAGATTACTGGACTTAATTCATACTGATTTATGTGGTCTGGTAAGAATCAAGAGTGTACAAGGTGATAGATACTTCATGCTACTAATTGATGACTATTCCCGGATGATGTGGGTAAATTTTCTGAAAGAGAAATTAGAAGCTCTTGAGAAATTCAAAATATTCAAGGCTATGGTAGAGAATGAAACTGGATTAAAATTAAAATGTTTGAGGTTTGATAGAGGTGGAGAATTCACATCCGGTAAGTTCATAGAATTCTATGAGAAACATGGAATAAAAAGACAGTTGTCTACTCCTAAGACTCCACAACAAAATGGAGTAGTGGAAAGAAAGAACCGGACAATCTAGGAAGCATCTAGGACCATGATGATGGAAGTAAATATTCCTTAGATCTATTGGAGAGAAGCTGTAAGCACTGTAGTCTATACTCTCAATCGAGTTCAAATCAAAAGCAATATCGATAAGACTCCTTATGAACTTTGGTTTGGCATCACTCCTACTGTGAGGTCTTTTAGAGTCTTTGGTAGCAAATGTTACATCAAAAGAGATGAAGATTTAGGCAAGTTTGATGCTAGAAGTGACAAAGGAATATTCTTGGGTTACTCTACTCAAAGCAGAGCATACCAGTGTTATAACAAGAGACTAAGAAAGATTATAGAAAGTACAAATGTGAAGGTTGATGAAAGAATTGAAAAACCCTCAAGGTTTTATGAATATGATGAAGATGATCAGAATGGTGCTCTAATTCAAGGAACCCAAGCCTCTTCTGAAATTTAGATTCAAACTAATCTGGTAAACTAGGAAGAAGAGATGAGCTTTAATGAGCCTAATCAAGAATCATAAGTGTAAGAAATTCCCAAAGTTCCCATGTATGTAAGAATGAATCACTCTGAAGATTAGATCATAGGTGATAAAAGCAAAGGTGTACAAACAAGAAGGAAAATTGCTCAAGATTCAGATGGGTATTGTCTGATTTCAAAGATTGAACCTAAGACAGTGAATGAAGCTTGTAATGATGAAAACTGGACTAAAGCAATGGAGGAAGAGCTGATGCAAATTGAGAAAAATCACACTTGGGATCTTGTTCCCAGACCTAGAAACAAGAATGTAATTGGAACAAAATGGGTTTTCTAGAACAAACTGAATGAAGTTAGTGAAGTAATCAGAAATAAAGCTAAATTGGTCTGCAAGGGTTACTCTCAAATAGAAGGAGTTGATTTTGAAGAAAATTTTGCTCCAGTGGCAAGAATTGAAGCAGTCAAATTATTTCTTGCTTTTGCTTTCTTCAAGGATTTCAAAGTATATCAGATGGATGTCAAGTCTGCCTTCCTGAATGGTGACTTGGAAGAAGTATACATTGAGCAACCGGATGGATTTCAATTGTTTGATCATGGTGATATGGTTTGCAAGTTGAAGAAAGCACTGTATGGACTAAAGCAAGCCCCAAGAGCCTGGTATGAAAGATTGGACAAGCATCTTTTGAAGATTGGTTTCAACAAAGGTATAGATGACAGTAATTTGTATTTCAAAACTGATCATGAAAATATCCTAATTGTTGAAGTATTTGTTGATGATATCATTTTTGGAGGAAGAGATAGTATGTGTAAAACTTTTGTAAATCAAATGAAAAGTGAATTTGAGATGTCCATGCTTGGGGAAATGAATTTCTTCTTGGGTCTACAAATCACTTAAACAAAGAAAGGAATCTTCATTTCTCAGACCAAATATGTGAAAGAATTGTTGAAGAAATTTGGTATGGAAGACTCAAAACCAATGAATACTCCCATGGCAATCAGATGTAAATTGGGCAAAGATGATGACTCTCCTAAGGCTAATCAGAAAAAGTACAGGTCAATGATTGGTGGATTGTTGTATCTCACTCAAACTAGACCAGACATTATGAATGTTGCGGGTCTTGTTGCTAGATTTCAAGCTAATCCTATAGAATCTCATGTCATGGCAATCAAGAGAATTTTTAGATATCTAAAAGGAATAGTTGAGTATGGATTGTGGTATCCCAGAGATCATGATTTCTCTCTTTATGCATATACAGATGCGGATTGGGTAGGAGATGTGGATGACCAGAAGAGTACCAGTGGTGGAGCATTCTTTTTGGGGAAGAGATTGGTTTCTTGGCTGAGCAAGAAACAAGAGGCAATATCTCTGTCCACTGCAGAAGCAGAATACATTGCAACAACAGGTAGTTGCACTCAAGTTTTATGGATGAAGCAAATGCTAAGAGACATAAGAGTAGAGTATGAGGAGCCTATCACAATCTTCTATGATAATTCAAGTGTAATAAATATATCTAAGAATCTGGTGTTGCATTCAAAGACTAAACATATATCCATCAAGTTTCACTTTTTGAGAGAACAAGTGAATACGAATGAAGTTAGATTAGAGTTTGTGCCTTCCAAGGATCAGATTGCAGACATCTTTACTAAACCTCTACCTAAGGACTCTTTTGAGTATCTTAGGGAGAAGTTAGGGGTTATTGCCCCTCCGGTGATGAACTAAGGTGCACTAATGTGCATCAGTCCAGTGGATATCACAGTCATATCTTGTGATCCAGATTGATGATGAAGAGCTGCTACTCAGGGGAAGCAGTTGATATGATTCTGAAATGGTGGAATTGTAAGTATGTGTCCTTTGTCATTGATGTCAAAGGGGGAGAGAAGACATGTGAAAAATAAGTGGTGGCTGATCAAAGGGGGAGTAGTAAAGGAAGAGAAGACAAGTGAATGGTTGTTGGTGATAGGCGGAGTTGTGTCAATAAAGAAAAGTTCTTGTCTTGATGATCAAAATAGTTTTTCACATCATATGTTGCCATCAATGACAAAGGGGGAGATTGTTGCAAGTATGGGCCTAACTGGTGTTGTCATTGATGTCAACATACCCCTGTTGCATCGATAAAATGGATTGGATGAGCTGAGTGCTGAGGATATTGAGAAAATTAGTCCCAATCAGGAACAGTGAAGACAGTAAGGTAAAAGTCCAAGATAAGATGAGGATTAGAGGATGCGGTTTAAAGGGTTTGTAGATATGTGTCTTAAGGTGATCCAGTAAAGATATAAGAGGTCCACCTGAAGATTTGAAGAAGTTGTGGTTGTTCAAGTAAAACCAGTTCTGGTAGGTGCTTAGAGGTGACAGAGTGACATAGAAAGGTCCAGTGAGATCCGAAAATGCATTATCCTGTTCTACGGATTTGAGGGAGTGTTGAGGAAGTCCTTTTGAAGTGTCAACTTGATTGGTTCATGGTTTGAAGGTCCACAAGCATCTATCCCTTTGTGACAGTGATGATAGACTGTGTTCTTGAGGTTCCAGATGAAGGAGAGAAGGATTTTAGTAAGCAATTGAAGTGTGGATGTTTTTGGTGATTCAAGCAATCTTGTGAAGGTCCTTGGATCATGTCTAACTCATTTTGGTGGTCTGCATTGGATTTGGAGCTTGCACTTGAAGAATAACTTCTAGATGATGGTGTTCTTCCTAAGACTGGCTGACCGGATGTGTTACACGTCCTGCAGATGTTCTTGTAGTTGTTTGCCGACTTAGATGATTATTCCTGAGTCGATGTCTTGTATAAATAAGGGATTGTAAAGTCATTTCAAAGTGTGGCTTGTGGAAATGTGAGGGTGTTAGCAAGGAGGAAAGCGAAAGGCAAAGTAGAAGTATTGGATTTAAATGGAACTGATTCAAGCATGGTGAAGATCTTATTATCCAGTTCATGTATGTGATACTTATTATTTTGTAGATAGTGTGTCTCTTGTAGGCAGTGAGCCTCTTGTGAGCAATGTGCTCAGGAAGTGAGCGCTAATTGGCATGTGCCATTTTGTTCTTTCTATTCTTCTAATAGATAATACAATCTTGGGTTAATCACCCCATGGTTTTTCCCTTGATCAGGTTTTCCACGTCAAAATCTTGGAGTCATGTGTGTTAATGTGTTTCTACTCTTGATCTAATGCATTATGTTTACATGATTGATTTATCCTTATGCTGCTGAATTACAAAGTAGATTTAAGTGTTTAATTGGAAGAAAGTTTTGGACAACTGATTCACCCCATCCCTCTCATTTGTCTGCTCTGAATCTAACACTTACCACTTGCATAATTTGACTTTTCCATTGTCAACCCTTGAGCTCCTCGTTGCATTTGTAGGTCTACAAATCTGAGAGTATTAGTGAAGCAAAGCTTGTTATAAACAATGGAGGATTTGCACTATTAGCCTAAGGTTTTATGTTTAATGCTTTATTTTCTTGATTCTAGGTTATTTAGGGCTCTATTGGGTAGTTAGGGCTTGGAAAATACTATTTGCAGGGTTTTTAGAATTTTTTCCCTGACTTCACTAGTCGTTAAGTCTATGTTGATGCAGAATGAACTGGGAGAAAGGAGAGGAAAATAGATGATGACCCTAGTGTAGACACCCTAAAATGACCAAGTTGTCGCACTACTTGTATTTCATCAAATCTATCTAATCACCTGCATTTCACACATTAATTAAATAATCTAATTATTTAATTAATTTTACCAAATTCTTCTAAATCACAAAATTACGACATTAATTAAATAAATCCTTGTTATTTAATTAATTAAATTAAATTCCTCTATTATTCTTCCATAATTAAATAATTTTAATTATTTAATTAGATCATTGTCACCTTCCAAAATTCACATCCACATTAATTAAATATATCCCATTATTTAATTAATTCATCACAAATTCCCTCTTATCCAAATAATTAAATAATTCCCAATTATTTAATTAAATCAAATCATTCTTCTAAATTTGAATAAATCAAATCAAATTTATTTAAATCCTTTTCAATCTCCAAAAATAAAATACAATCAAATATTTTATTTATTCTTCAAACTCATGCACAAACAATTAAATAAATTTATTTATTTAATTTGTCTTTTTATCTTCAGATTCTTCAAATATATTTCAAATCTTCTAAAAATAAGTCTTCTTCTCCATGCACACAAAAATTAAATAATTTATTATTTAATTTCCCTCAAATCATGCAAAAGCAAATCTTAAGTTGAATTATCTCTTCACTCAACCTTGTTTTTATCAATTTCTCTTAAATTAGAAAAAAGCTTTCTAATTTATGAAAAGCATGTCTTATCTTTAGAAAAGAAAGTGTTTAACTCAAATAAAACAACTTTTGTGTGACACTTGTCTTCTTCTTATTCGTTGCACGTTCCTCAACTTATCTCCTCCGTTGATTCTTTTGAATTATCTGGACCGTTGATCGATCTCTATTGAAACCTATATAAACCCCCCTCATCTCCTTCATTAAGCCTCTCTCTCTTCGATCTTATTCTCAGGCATACTTAACAATGCTTTGAGCATACCATGATTTGATTGAGCAACCTTACGATCTCTTAACATTGATCTCTTGAGCACACTACTTGCTTGTTGCAACTATGGTTTCGCAACTTCATTGAGCAATCCACACATCTCCAAAGGGAACAATACAGATTTTGGTAAGAGCTTTCATTTGTCTTTGATTTTATGATAATGGCTTTTACTTAGATTGGTTCGCTTTATGTGATTGGTTTTTAGTTTTATTAGTTTAGATTTAATCAATTTTTCCTCATACACATTCTGGTACGCTCGGTGGGACCCACTAATCCCTCTTTTTCTTTGAGAAATTGATTTTTTTGAAGTCACAGTACGATACAACGCAAAAGACATAGCAAAGCGCTTTTGGTAGTATCCTTAAGCACTCTTGGAGGCACAGTACAGCACCCTCGGGGGCACTACGGTGCTTCTGGTAGCACAGAGTGACGCTTTTGGTAACACATCATGGCGCTTCCAGTAGTATCATTAAGCGCTTTTGGCTAAATTACATTTTTTGAATTCGATTCATGTTTTTGTAGGGTTTTTCGTTACATATCTTTTGATTTGTCTAACAAGCTATTGTATTTGTCTTTCAAACCACTTTTGATACTTCCTAAGCTGACTTATTTAGGGGTATCTTCGGTATTTGAGTTAATCTATTGTGTTACTATACTTTCTAAGTTTTTTGGATTTCACGATTCAGATCTATCAGATATTACTTCTCAAAATAGTAGATCAGTCATGAAATCCCATTTGGATCTGGTTATTTTGACAAAAGCTAATCTATTTGTGATCTGAGACAGTGCAGCGCATTTGGTATAATAGTATCACGCTTTCGGATGCACAGTACAACATTTCTGGAAATTGTTCAGTGCTTCTGTATAGCGCTTCTAGATATTGTTCAGTGCTTCTGGTAGTATTTTGTGACGCTTCTGGTATACATTACATCACTTTTGGCATAACAGTATCATGCTTTTGGATGCACAGTACAGCGCTTCTGGATATTGTTTAGCGCTTCTGGTAGTATTATACGACGCTTCTGGTTTGTATTGCATCGCTTTTGGAAATACAGTAAAGCACTTTAGGTATAACAGTAACTCGCTTTTGGTCAAATTGATTTGTTTTGCTAACTTGTGAATCTTTGTGGAACTAACTGACTTGTTGCAGCTTCTTATTACTCACATAGAGTAAATAGGTGTTTTTAAGATGTTCATGCAGGACGAGCGTTGAAGAAATCTTGATTTATCTCACTAAGTCCTAGAAACACATTGCATGCTTAAAGGGATAATTGAACAAATCATTTTTTCTTGCAATCTAAGTCTTAGGAACATACTGCTTTTCTTAAGGGACAATGGACATGTATGCGCAAACACCTCAATTTTCTAAGGGACAATGGACATGAATGCCAAACACTACAATTTCATAAGGGACAATTGACAACTACAAACGTGTGTGTGCCTAGTTTAGTTGCACCTTATTTTTCTTATAACGGGACAATTGAACCTTTGTTTGACGTGCTTGCTCATACATTTCTATACTTCCTTTAGAAGGGCCTGCTTTTGGATTGTGCTTCATCCAAAAGGGACAACCCTAAGCGGAGTTTTCCTTTGAACCGCTATATAAGAGGGATAAGGCGAAAGCCAAGTCCTAACCAACGCCAGCCTTACCTTGTGGTGCCAAACTGAAAAGAGGTGTACTAGCTCTTTGTGGAAACAATTTTCACATTGAGTGAAGTGTTTGATACTCTTAGTAGGATTGGTTAAAGCTTTTAGTAGCTTGTCGCATTGCTGGTAAGGCGTTGGTCCCTCAAAGTTACTAAGAACCATTCTAGATAGAGACTACCCGACCTACCTCCGAACATTGCGGTAATCATCAGTGCAAGGAGAATCGATTTAAGCCCTTAAGATACTCACCATTGGCTCCCTTGAGAAGAGATAGTATTCCCTTGGCCATAAAGATCTTCTGACCTACTTGAGCTTTCCAAGGGGAGGGTGAGATATCCCTACCTATTGTCTCTCGCAAAGATATAAAATATCTGACACCTTTATGGAATGATATTTTTATCGACGGAGTATTAAGCTGTGAGCTGATCTACTGCAATGAAACCTTGTCTCTAGGGATAAAAAGTGCTTGTTATTGATTGCAATTGTCTTATACCTATGGAAACATTGGGCTTTTTTGTGAGCCTCGAACATACACTATCTGTTGTGTTAGTCCCTTGTTTTGCCAACATTGTTTGCTGTGTTTTCTCTTGCCAAAAAAACCAAATCCAATTAGAAACAGAAATTTTTTTTGCATCAGACACTACTTCAGCACCTTTGGTATTACAGCAGCTCACCTTTGGTAGTACAGTAGATCACCTTTGGTATAGCAATACCTCACCTCTGGCAAAAACTCTACTTCAGCGCCCTTGGTGGTACAGTAGCTCACTTTTGGTAACCTTGGCTCGCCTTTGGCATAACAGTAACTCACCTCTGGTAGCTCAATCCATCGCCTTTGGTATCACAGTAGCACACTTTTGGTTGCACAGTCCTGCGCCTCTAGTCAAATAGTATAGCACCTTTGGTCCAGTACATTATGCATCAAAGTTTGTCTTTTTCTCAAAGCACCTCACAGAATCCCAGCATTACCTTTTGTCCTAGTGTATTCCATGGTAACCACTAGGCTCTAGCAAACTATGAAGTCCAAGCAAGTTGGCCCTAGGAAGCACAAGTCGCCTCCTCACACACCGCAATCAAGTCATCTCAACATTACTCCCAAGGTTACTCCTAGTACACCCGCGGCAAAACCAATCAGCTCTTCGAACATGCCGCACATCGACCAACCAAGCAATCCTCATGAGGGTAGGGTCCCTTTGGTAAGTACACCCAATACACCACCGGCTTGCCTCCAGATTTTGTGCCACAAGGATATACTATTGAACAAATCCCATCTCAGGAGGAAAGGGTCCCTTTGGTAAGCATTCCTCACTATACTACAAGCTTGCCTCAGGATTTTGTGCCACAATGTTATACTGCAGATCTAGCCCCATCTCAAGAAGAGCGACACTTTGAAATAGGTCAATCCTCCCAAGAAGATGGGCAAGATCTTGATGAAATCATACAAGAGCCTAGAATCGTCGCGTCCTTTGATAAAATCCTTAGTGAGAACCAAGATCATTTCTTTTGCTTGCTTGTAGAGTAAGGTGCCAAGTTACCTCAAGATTTTGATTTATCCACTCTTAAGGAGAACAACAACACCCAAGACACCATACAAGCGGTGCAAACCATGTCAACTGTGACCACGCCCTTACCTAAACAAAGCTCACAGTATAGGAATCCCCTCTATCAAAACCCAATAGGAGAGAGGGTCATATCACCGCTTCTGACTCCTATGGAGATCTACAAAAACCAAAAAGAAACTCTCCAACGTCAAGCAGAGTTAGCTAAGCAAGCCACCTTAGCTCGATCGAATATGCAACCACCTCCTGAAGTGTCCACCCCAATCACAAGTGGAATCTTGGTTACCCCATCACGAATAGGTTTCCCACCAAATTACAATCTAGGGAACAACTATGTAGCCATGCAACAAGGGTCTCAACAACTACCACCTCCTATATCATCAAACCCTCATGTCTCTCAACCAATTAGAGTCATGCAATCCCAACCACAACATTCTTCTACACTTGTCATCAAGCCACCTCAACCGTTGCAAAACACTTCTACCTATGTCCCTCCTCCGCTACATTCATCCTTGCTAAAATTCTTTCACACATTGCCTAGCCACTCTCAACATTCCCAACATCAAGTCTCCCAAAGCTATGTGCTGCCATCACAACCAAATCAAACGCACTTTAGCTTTCCTCCACCCAATTCTTTTCTTCAACCATCACAGAGCCAACATTCTTACCTAGCGCCACCTCCATCTCTGACTAATCAAAACCTCCAATTCCAACCCAATCTAAACCAAACGTACAACCCATATGATCCCAACCAATCTTACGACCCTTATCATACCAATGCGCATGGCTTACAATACAATCTTTCGTATGGGCAACAACAGCCACTTCAAGGACAACAGGAGATGTTTCCCACCCCTCCCATGGTGATGGAGCTAAAGATCACAAAAGTTCAACAACAGCTATCTGATCTCACGTTTGGCCACACCAAGAAGACCTTCTCTTTAGAGAAAGTTTGTCCTTATCCTTTTGATCGGTCACTACCAATGATCCCTTTTCCTCAAAATTTCACTATTCCCAAGTTCGATAAATACAAGGGAAAAGGTGACCCAAAAGACCATCTTAGGGAATTCTATCTTGCTTGCTTCGAGGTCTCGCATAACGACACATATCTTATGCATCTCTTTCCTCGCAGTCTCAGAGGTCAAGCTATAGAATGGTTCTCACACTTACCCATGGGTATCAAGTCTTTCAACGAGCTAGCAGAGAAGTTTGCCACCCACTTTTCTTACAACGCAGAGCATGAGATTTCCATGACTGATCTATGCAACAACAAACAGAAAAATGGGGAAACTTTCATATCTTTCCTTCAATGATGGAGACAAATGGCTAGCAAATTCCCTTTCAGGATTCCTAAGAAACAACTTGTTAGCGTATTTGTGTAGAACCTCAACCAAGAGTTAGGTTTCCATTTGCAAATTCTTAGTGCTACAACCTTCGACGAAATCACATACAAGGGAATCAACATTGAAAAAGCCCTCATTGCTAAGGGTGTGGTCAAAATCTTCAAGGAAACAAAAGACAATGCTCCTCATCAACAGACAAATGATGAACCCAAATATTGGAACAAAAACAAAAACGTGGTCAACGATGGGGTGGTCAAGTCTAAACATGTCCAAATGTTGCAGACACCACTGCAGCTCTCCAAACCAAGTCAAGCTCCACCTCAACAATAGCAACAACAGCGGCAACCATATCAAAATCAACAACAACGACAACAGGAGCGACCTCAACAAGATTACTCGCCGTGACGTCAATTCACTCCCTTGGATTGCCTATAGAGTCGGTCCTACAACAACTATTGCACAAAGGGCTCATCACCTTACCGAATGCTCCCCCATATGGAGAACCTATTTACAAAACAGCATGTTACAGAGACAATGAATATTGTGAATTCCATAGGAGCAAGGGGCATAGAACTGCATCGTGCATGAAACTCAAGCACCTCATCCAATACCTCATCGATGGCAACCAAATCACTTTTGAGAATGAACCACCGGCGCAACACACGAACAAAGACCTCGACATGTACAAGGGACCTTTCCCTCCTCATGGTCCACCTCCTCCTTAGGATAGAGGTAAAGGTATCAATCATGCTTCCACTTCCTTTGATTCCATTGTAGGTTGTTTTGAAGAGAGTCAAGTGTCTACCCTCACAATCAAATCAAATCTATGGATTGCGCTATTACAACTCATCGTGGTCGTGTCACCATTCATGGTCCTACACCCAATCTTCCTACTCAATCTGATTATAATCTTGTTGAACATCTAGGGAAAATGCCAGCATAGATCTCTATCTTGGACCTTCTACGGTCATCACCTGCACATAGAGTGGTGCTAGAAAAAGCCCTCCAAGAGTCTTCGGTTCCTAACAACATAGTGGTCACAGATTTCCAAGCTATAATAGGTACCATTGCTTCGCCCTACAATGTGGTCTTCTCTGAGAAAGATCTCCCATCCCATGATCCTTGTCACAATGATGCCCTTCATATTGAAGTTCTCATCCACAAGTGCAAAATCAAACGCATACTCATAGATGGTGGTGCTAGTCTCAACATCTGTTCTTTAAAGTTACTAAAGCAATTGGGATACTCTAAGGATCATGTCAACATTGATCATAGTATTACAATCAAGGGGTATGATGATGTTGAACGCCGCTCAAAAGGTGTTATCCAGTTGCCTATACAACTGGGTCCTGTCATGCTTGAAACTCGGTGTCAAGTCCTTGATATTGAGCTGCCTTATAACCTTATCCTAGGCCGCCCATGGATCCACACAATGAAGGCTGTTCCCTCCATGTACCATCAGTCTCTCAAGTTCCCATTCAATGGTACGGAGATAACTATCCCAGGACACCCCAATCCTTTCGAATTCTATCGTGTCTCGCAAGGTAGCTATAAGAATTGCAACCAAGTGCCTAAAAATGACAAAGCCCTTGAATCCCCACTATATGTTGACCCTACAACGCTGACTCCAGCCTCTACAAGTGACCCCAATCCTCTGCCTGTAATCACAGCTCGCATCCAGGATATAGGCTTTGGCACTTATGATATCTCAAAATCTTGTTGTGTAGGGCATATTCCTTTATCTCCAAAATCTTATGGCCAACCACCCATCGCCAAAGTAACCAAAAAAGCAACTATTCCTCCCCTAGCATTCCTAACCCAATTCCAATAGGGATGCTTATTGGAAGAGGAAACTATTGAGGACATTTCTTCTTGGCTCTATAAGGAGAAAGAACCAGTCACAATACCAGTCAAGCAATATGGCAATGGCTTAAGGATAGTAAAAAACATGGGCTATAAAGGCAAAGGTGGCCTTGGGAAACAGAATCAAGGAACTATGGAACCCATTGTTGTGACAAAGAAGCTAGACAAGAAGGGATTAGGATTTGGTAAGAAGGTATCGCACGCCTTGGACATCAAGTATATCCTCGACGAGGTAGTTGACACTTTTCCCGCTGGTTTGACATCTATAGAGGATATCATCGATGACTCTTCCCTCCATATGACCAATCTATTCATAGAATCCTCCATTTTTACGCTCTCCTATGTATCCTTAACCTCCACCACCAGTACCCAGAACATCACACTTGTCTACCCTAAACTTATCGATTGGGACCAACAAGGGTCCCCCATTATAGATGTATTTCAGAATGACAAAGCCTTAGCTGAGTTCATGGGACTTCGAGAAGGTATCCCTCTTGGCGATCATAAAGCAGGTTTTGTAATGGAACTAGAGCCAACGGCTTATTTTGGTGAGAATGCCAAATCCTCCAGTCGCAAAAGTACAAATAAAGAAAGATCTCTAGGTGAAAACCACACTGTGGCACCTCCCGATCACAAAATAGTAAAAACAAAGGATGTATCCAAAGGTGAAAACCCAATTGTGGCACCTGAGGATGGAGGATTTGACCTTCCCCTACCATCTAAGTATCAAGAGAAGTCAGCTCTCCTAGTGGAAGATTCAACAAAGATAAACCTTGGTACAGAACAAAATCCAAAGACCACATTCCTAGTAGCATCATTATCGGAAACAGAGCACAGAAATCTTAACAACTTCTTCTTACAGAGAACCATCAACTTTGCATGGACCTATGCTGATATGCCAGGGCTAGACCCCAAGCTAGTTGTTCACTATCTCGCAGTTGATCCAAAAGTGAAACCAGTCAAACAGAAGTGGAGAAAGATCCACCCACAGATAGCTCTCTTGGTAAAGGTGGAAATACAAAAGTTGTTAGATGCAAAGTTCATACGACCTATTGACTATTCAGACTGGGTATCAAATATTGTACCTGTGTCTAAACCCAATGGGTGCATCCGCATGTGTAATGATTTTAGAGATCTCAACAAAGCATGTCCCAAAGATGACTTTCCACTACCAAACATCAACATTATAGTAGACTTGACAGCAGGTCATGAGATGCTTTCTCTCATGGATGGATTCTCAGGCTACAATCAGATAAGGATAGTAGAGGAAGATCAACATAAAACAACCTTCACTTGTCCGTGGGGTAACTATTGTTGGTGTGTCATGCCGTTTGGTCTGAAGAATGTAGGAGCAACCTATCAGAGAGCAATGATAGTGATATTCCACGATCTCCTTCATCACATCATGGAGGACTATGTGGATGATATACTGGCTAAATCTTCTAGGGCAGATCACATACAGGTTCTAGGATAGATCTTCGACAGGCTCAAAAAATACCAAGTAAGACTAAATCCAAAGAAGTGTGTCTTCAGTGTAACATCAGGAAAGCTGTTGGGATACATTGTATCTTGTAGAGGCATCGAAGTAGATCCAGCAAAAGTAAAAGCTATAGTGGAGATGCCTCCACCAAAGAACCTTAAAGCATTAAGGAGCCTTCAGGGAAGGTTGGAATCCATTAGGTGTTTCATCTCACAGCTAACAGATAAATGTCAACCATTTCAACACTTACTCCGAAAGGATGTTTCAATCCAATGGGATTATAAGTGTCAGGCACCATTTGATCAACTTAAAGAGTATCTAGCTACGCCTCTTGTATTGGTTCCACCAGTTGCAGACAAACCTTTGATATTATACATCTCCACTACAAATTCAGCCCTAGGGGCCCTTCTAGCACAAAATGATGAAACAGGAAAAGAGCATGCAATTTATTATATCAGTAGAACCTTGGTGGGATATGCACTCAGTTATTCACCGATGGAAAGAGCTTGTTTAGCAGTAGTGTTCACCTCCCAAAAGTTGTGGCATTACATGTTGAACCAACACACAAATCTGATAGCCAAAATTGATCCCTTGAAGTATCTACTAGCAAAAGCAGCTCTTACAGGCAGACTAGCTAAATGGGTCATGATCCTTAGTGAGTTTAACATTGAGTATACGGATCACAAAGCAATCAAAGGACAAGCCCTAGCAGATCAACTAGCAGAAGTACTTATGATAGATACACACCCTATGATAGCAGAATTTCCAGATGAGAATCTATTCACTCTTTCCAACTCCATAATGTGGAAGTTATACTTTGATGGTTCCTACACACAACATGGATCAGGGGCCAGCATCTTGTTCATCACACCTCAAAATGACTACATTCCAAAGTCATATCAGCTTGCATTCCCTTGCACCAACAACATAGCCGAGTATGAAGCACTCCTCATAGGTCTCAACACTGTAGTTCAATGGGACATCACAGAACTACAAGTATATGGAGACTCACAGCTAGTCATTCGCCAAGTCACAGATGAGTACCAAACAAAAGATGAAAAGTTGGTCCCCTACAAACAACTAGTGGATGCATACAAACCACACTTCTCTAGCATCACATTTGAGCAAATTCCAAGAGAGCATAACAAAGCTACAGATTCTATAGCTTCTGTAGGGTCACTTATTGACATGCCTGCAAATACTCATAAATGTGAATTCTTGATCAAGCAATTGTTGATACCAGCCGTCGAGGTTCCCGTTACTGAAATCATCTGTGAACTTGTTGGTCCCAATTCCCCATGGTATGAAGATATCTATGAATACCTTAAACACAATACCTTTCCCCCTAACCTATCATCCACCCAACGCAAAACCTTTATCCGTCGATCCTCCCGTTACATCATTCTCTGTGATACACTATACCGTTGGAGTCTCAATGGTATCCTCTTACGATGTCTTAACGTGGAAGAAGTCGAAGCTACCTTACGAGACATACACGAAGGTGTCTGTGGCACACATTCTACCGGTCCTAACCTCGCCAAGAAGATACTTAGAACAGGTTATTATTGGCCTACAATAGAGCAAGATGTTGCACAGTTTGCTAAGAAATGTCTACAATGCCGGCAACATGGAGATTTGATTCACACACCAGCTCATGAATTACAGCCTGTGACTACTCCATGGCCCTTTTCTCAATGGGGTCTTGACCTCATAAGACAAATCCACCCTTCCTCTTCCAATGGCCACAAGTTTATCATTACCGCCACTGAGTACTTTATGAAGTGGGTTGAAGCCATTCCCATGACCTATATCACCGGTAAGCAAATAGCCAAGTTTATCCTTAACTACCTCATTTGCCGGTATGGTATCCCCCAAGCCATTGTCACTGATAATGGGAGACCATTCAAGAATCAAGATGTCCGTGCCTTGTGCATACAATACAATATCCAACATCGCTTTTCAACTCCCTACTATCCGCAGAGTAATGGCCAAGCTGAGGCTTCCAATAAAACCATTCTCAAAATACTCAAGAAAACAGTCAATGAAGTTGGTCGTGATTGGCACTTGCAACTCAATCCCACCCTATGGGCCTACCGTACTAGTATCAAAACACCAACTGGTACCACACCATATGCCTTGGCCTTTGGCTCTGAAGCCATCCTACCTATAGAGGTCAAGATCCCATCCCTCAGAGTATCCATGCAGGACCTGATTGGTGGAGAAGAGTATCACACTTCCAAATTAGCTGAGCTTGAATTACTAGATGAGAGGCGCCTTGCTGCACTTAATCATCTCCATGTCTATCAAAATTGCATCTGGCGTAATTACAACAAAAAGATCAAAGAAAGATAGTTTCAAGTTGGTGATCTTGTACTAAAAGAAAATCAGAGAAATCAAGCAGATCGAGAGAAGAAGGGCAAGTTTGAGCCTAATTGGTTAGGTCCCTTTATTGTCACAACAACATATGGATCAGGAGCTTATACTTTAGCTACACCTGACGGCATTCCTTTGGATGAGCCACTTAACAATGTTCATCTCAAGAAGTTCTATGCTTGATCCTCAGAGTATTCTAAAAAAAAAAAAAACAAAAAAAAAAAAATCCATCCTCTCGTGAAAACCTGGTAAACAGGTGCCTTGGGTAAGTACCATAGTGAAAACCTGGCAAACAGGCGCTATGTGTAGAGTCAGCATCCATCGTCTATCGAGTCTTGTTCACTCCATGTCCAGTTCAACAACACGCTTCATCCATCCATCCATAATAAAACCATTGACTTTGTTTACATTTCCATCTCCCTATCTAGTATAGCTTGGAAATTTGTCAATGTCCCTCGTCGTCATCCCACATCTTGGTCTGTGTCAACAGTTTGCACTGTCTGGTCCTAGGTCACAACTTTCTAGGTCTTCTTCGTCAGTCATCCATACAAATTCCTCTACCGGAATGGGGGCAACTCTTTCCTTAACTTAGGTCTAGGATTAGTTCCTTGTTCGTGGTTCACAACGCGCTCTTCAATCTCATTTTCCTTTCTGCAGATAACACTCTTTAATGGACACATCGCTCCTATGATAAGACTATTATCTTCTCAAATGCTTTTCCCACATCATCACATCAACCAGAACTACATATCATCTCTTCTCAATCTTAAGGTACCTTGATCCCATGGATATGGGTATGTAGGTAGTCTGGAATACGAAGGAAGTTTTCAGTACTCAGGTACATAAGATCTCCACTTCACCACCTTGACCCATCTCATCACTCTACCCAGAACTACATATTATCATTTTTCATGTTTCCTCGTAGTGTGCCTTGATCCCGTGGATACAGGGTATGTAGGCAATCTGGAATACGAAGGATGTATCCAGTACTTAGGCACACATGATCCATCATTCTCCACTTGTCCCAATCCAATTGCACTTCATCCTTCTAGTCTTCCATTTGTCAAAATCCATTCGCCTTGACTTGACTAACTCAAGCAGCAAGCTAGTGCATCCTTTCAAAGCAAAAAGTTCTTAACAAGCCTGATGCAAAGTAGCTTTCTTCCAGAGTCATCTACTGTCCTGCATACCAATTGCCAACATCAGCTAAGTCCAGCTTAACCAAAGCACCAGATCCACAAGCTTGTCTTCTGTAGAATGTTCCATTGTCGAGACCAACACACGCGTCTCCTGCGACATGTGGCATTTCCTACAACAAGATATTGTCTTTTTAGGTCGATAGCCCCCTTTAACGGACACAGAGTTCCTACGATAAGGCTGTTATCTTTCCTATCCAATCTATCCTGAGCAACCTCTTTGGCAAGAGAATATGTTGGCTATATGTTTACTTTGAAGTCAGTCAATTTGCTTTTTTGGTTTATCTTTTGTTCCTTTTCCATTACCTGTTCAAGACTACCTTGATTTATCTATAATCTTGGTATGTTGCGATGCAGTACGGATTGGGGGCATAGTCATTGCTTTGTTTGTGTGCTGTGTTTGAGGAATAATCTTTAGTATCTTTCTTAGCATTCTATTTATCTTGTGTGTGTTATGACCTAGCATCTTACATATTAATATTCTTCTTGCATTTACATGTATTGAAGTTTATTTTATGTTCAAGACTATGGCTTATTCACATGTTCCAACAAGGTTATATTATGTCTAAGGGATCTAAGTTCAAACCGCTTGCTTGTAGAGTCAATGTCCACGCACTCAGATATTACTATACCTTGGTCTTTTATACCTTGGTGACGCACTATCCACGTGCTATATCAAAAATAAGGATTGCTCTTTATATACAAATGTGAAACCATTGCAACAAGCTCATTCATCCATTCCCACAACCTTTATATCATTTTCATTACAGTGATCGATCAACAGTCTCTGTCTCCCATCTCCTCCTGTTCTTCTCGCTAGTGTATATCTGCAAAACCCACATGTGAGATATTACTAGTCATCACATCTCTATCATCATACATCTATAAGCATCATATAAGCAACATATGTCATCACATGAATCCATAATCATACATACATATCATCACATCCATGACATCAAGGAATGCACACACAAAAGCATGAACAACAGTGAGCCGAATATATCATCATATATCTCATGTAAAGGTCATCATAATACAAAATGTCTGTGTCTACATCAATAATCCATATCTATGCATCAATATAGTACATCAAGGCTATCAAGAGCCCATAAAATATACATCAGGATGCACGTAGGCATCTGTCCAAAATGATACAAATGGTACAATGTACAAGTGTCCATCGTGATACAGGTATGATACAAATATGATACAATATACATATGCATGCCCTAGTAGGTAGAGCTTCCCTCCTGCTGTGGCCCCTGTCCCCCACCTGTGCTCGGTGCAGGTCCCCCTGCTGGTCCTCCTCCTCCCCCTGGTGGTAAAAATGGTCCTCTCACTGAAGACACTGACTACCCTATCCTCTGGGATCTGGATGCCCCTGACTTGCTCCTATCTCTGTAACTCGGTGCCTATTGAGCTATTGGCACCGCACCCACATACAGACCCCTGTAATACTCTGCCTCTCTACCAGCTGATACTAGCTCTCCCTGCACCTAGACGAGCTCACTATCTAGGGACCTCTGATCTGCACCCAGTGCATGGCATGCCTCATCTCTCTCCTGCCTCACTCTAAAGAGTGTGGCCTCTGCTGTCAACCGCAAATGTACCTCTGCGTCTCTCTCCCTTATCACCTGGGCTAGCTGCCCATCATCTGCTACTGGTGCAGCTGGGGGTGGCATCGACATCTGTGCCTGTGCCTGGACCTGTAGCTGTGCTTGTGCGTGTGCCAGGGCTGTCTCTACTGCTACTGCTGCCTGTGTCTGTGCTTGGGCTATGGCCTTAGCCTATCTCACCTCAGCCCTCGTTGCATCCCTGTCCCTCCTTAATCGTACCATCTGGAGCTCTAGTCGAGTCCTCTGGGCTGTCTCCTCCTGTAATAGCCGCTTGACCCTCTGTAAATTGGTCTCTACGACCGGGTCCTCTGCCTCCACCATCTCCACCTCTGCCTACTGGCCGCTACCCTCCCCAATTGCCTGTGCTACTGCCTGCTATCTGGCCGCTCTGGCCTGGCATCTGGCCGCTCTGCACCTGGGACTAATACCTCCCCCATAGCCCCTGCCACACCTGGTGTCGTCAATCTAACCGGCCTGTGTGTCTGCCAATACCTGTCATACTCTAGCAGTGTACCTGGATCTGCCAGTCCCGTGTCCCAATCCCATCTCACGAGGACAAGTCCCTATACCTCTGCTAAAGCTGTAGCCACTGGGATCTTTGCATCCCAGTCTCCAACCTCTCTCCGTGTCCAGGCATGTGTCGCCTCCCCCACTGGTAGTCCCTGTGGTAACCCAAACTGCCTGAGTACCTGCTCTGGCAAGTACCTCTCTATAGTGTCCGTCCATCTCCTAAACAGATATCGCGCCTGTCGGCAGTACATCAACTACTCATGCTCATCCTCCCACTCCTCGCAAAGTAGCCATGGCCTCCACACAAAAAGATCCATCTCGTTGATCTACCATCTCCAATGGCTAATAGATCCCAATCTCCGATGTGTAATCACTCCCTCATACAAAAATGTATAGGGCTCTCCCCTCCCCCGCTGGCGCTATGTCGTGGGTCTGATCATAGGGATATGCTCCCACACCGACACCTGTAGAAGTGCCACCCCTGCTGAGAGGCTCCTACCTCTCCTGTACATGCAGTGATGCATGTCTTGATATAACTATCCCAGCACACATGGTCCCCATGCGTATTGTCTACTATGTGTGAACATCCCAGATAATACTGTCCCCCATCCAACTGATAGTCCTCTAGATCTCCTGTCTAGACATAGGAAGTTGCCAATCAGTGACGCAACTATCCATCTAATCCTGTCACAGAGTCGTGGGACATCTGCCCACCAAATCTCCCCGTCCTCTATCCTTAGGTCATCTGTGCAGAAGACCTCTACCATGCCTGCCTCTCCTCGTGCTGGGTCGAAGTCCACTCTCTCTCCGTCTATCCGAATCCTCAGGATGTGATATACATCCTCCAGAGTCACCGTCGCCTCCCCTGTCAGAAAGTGAAACAAGCCTGTCTCACTGCGAAACCTCTCCACCACTGCTGTCACTAGGGCGAGATTCACCCTAATGTGTGTCAAGTGGGAAACATGCCACAATCCTGCGTGCTCCAAGAATGCATCCTCCTCCCATGTCCTCGTGGGCTATAGGGTGGTGTCACTCCCTCGACATTAGTGGCGGCATAATCCTCTGCATCCAAACAATCACTTGTCAATCAGTTTAACCTTTTCTATGTGCATTTATTCTTCTCTATAAAACCCCAGCCCAACTCTCTCCTTTCCTAAAGCTAGGGTAGTCAACCCTTCAGTCAACTGTACCTATCACTTTCTTCTATCCAAACCAAAGGCGCCTTGATTTCCACAAGGCGCTCCACTGTGTTACTAATAGTGCTCTAGTATTCCTACAAATGCGATGTGCTTTCTCTACCAAGTGTGCCTTGTTTTGCCAAGTGCGCCTCACTATGCTACCACCCGCGCCGTTCTATCCTACCAACCGTGAACTATTTTTTCGCTAAACCACCCACCTGCGCTACCCTATCCTACCAGATGCGCTGCACTGCGCTACCATATGTGCTGCGGCATCCTACCAAAAGTTCTACGGTGTTAATCCCCTAAACCAAACATGCTATGTTTTAGCCAGTAGCGCTGCACCCACCTGCCAACCGCACTGCGGCACACCAAAGGCGCCTTGACCGACTACCAAGCACGCTGAGCCACCCTAAAGCACTTTTGGCTGACTTGAAAACCCTCCCTAGACCTAGCCCTAATCTTCCCTAAAATGACAAATTAAACTATGGTTTTTGAACACTTACCGCTGTCGGCGCTCCTGCTAGCCTCCTGTATGTCTGCACTAACTCCGCCCGATGCCTATGCGCTAGAATCAGCATCTCTCCTCGCTGTCTACTCCTTCCACTCAACCTAGGTTTGGAGGCTCTACTCTCTCAATCTAGAATCTCTTAGGGTTGCAAATGAGGATTGTGGTCCCCATGGGTCCTATTTATAGCATCCCTCCCTCATTTTTTTTCTTCCCACCCATTCTGCTTTTTCCTTCTCACATTATCGTGCAATCTTCTAGTCGAGCGTCAATACAGTTCCTCTGTCGCTTCCCTGTCTTCCCGCTCGAGGGGGCATATGCTAGGGCAACTACTTACACTGGGGCATCAAAAATTGTATCATGTCTTCAACAATTAATTTCTTTGACGCAACGCTGTAAACTGCATCGCATCAAAGAGGGGCAAAATGTAGACACCCTAAAATGACCAAGTTGTCGCACTACTTGTATTTCATCAAATCTGTCTAATCACCTGCATTTCACACATTAATTAAATAATCTAATTATTTAATTAATTTCACCAAATTCTTCTAAATCACAAAATTACGACATTAATTAAATAAATCCTTGTTATTTAATTAATTAAATTAAATTCCTCTATTATTCTGCCATAACTAAATAATTTTAATTGTTTAATTAGATCATTGTCACCTTCCAAAATTCACATCCACATTAATTAAATATATCCCATTATTTAATTAATTCATCACAAATTCCCTCTTATCCAAATAATTAAATAATTCCCAATTATTTAATTAAATCAAATCATTCTTCCAAATTTGAATAAATCAAATCAAATTTATTTAAATCCTTTTCAATCTCCAAAAATAAAATACAATCAAATATTTTATTTATTCTTCAAACTCATGCACAAACAATTTATTTATTTATTTAATTTGCTTTTTTATCTTCAAATTCTTCAAATATATTTCAAATCTTCTAAAAACAAGTCTTCTTCTCCATGCACACAAAAATCAAATAATTTATTATTTAATTTCCCTCAAATCATGCAAAAGCAAATCTTAAGTTGAGTTATCTCTTCACTCAACCTTGTTTTTATCAATTTCTCTTAAATTAGAAAAAAGCTTTCTAATTTATGAAAAACATGTCTTATCTTTAGAAAAGAAAGTGTTTAACTCAAATAAAACAACTTTTGTGTGACACTTGTCTTCTTCTTATTCGTTGCACGTTCCTCAACTTATCTCCTCCATTGATTCTTCTGAATTATCTGGACCGATGATCGATCTCTATTGAAACCTATATAAACCCCCCTCATCTCCTTTATTAAGCCTCTCTCTCTCTTCGATCTTATTCTCAGGCATACTTAATAGCGCTTTGAGCATACCATGATTTGATTGAGCAACCTTACGATCTCTTAACATTGATCTCTCAAGCACACTACTTGCTTGTTGCAGCTATGGTTTCGCAACTTCATTGAGCAATCCACACATCTCCAAAGGGAACAATACAGATTTTGGTAAGAGCTTTCATTTGTCTTTGATTTTATGATAATGGCTTTTACTTAGATTGGTTCGCTTTATGTGATTGGTTTTTGGTTTTATTAGTTTAGATTTAATCATTTTTTTCTCATACACACCTAGAAGAGTTTGATTTGGAAATACATCCAATGAAACTGGTCAGAGGACAAGGATTATCCAAAACCCTAGTAGATCCAGACACACTTATTCATTGTCATCACTATTCAGTAGAAAGTGGCACTATAGATCCTTGGTATCAGGAAATAGTACAATATTTGTTGAGCAACAAATGTCTTGAACATATGAACTCCACTCAGAAGAAAGAATTGAGAATTAAAAGTCAAAAATACATGATCAACTACTATCTACTCTGCTTCTTGTTTGTTCAAGCATCTAAGAAATAGTACCACACAAAAGGAATTTTAAGGAAATGTATCTTAGATGCTTGAACAAATAAGAAGGGAAGTAGGTATTGACTGAATTTCATGATAAATTTGGAACTGGACATAGATCAGGAGATGCTATAGCACATCAGATACTCAAACCTAGATACTATTGGCCTCATGTCTTCAAGGATACTCATCAACATGTTAGAAGATACCATATTTTCCAAACATTAGCTTTAAGGGAGAGAAAGTCTGCTATGCCCCTACAGCCTGTGTATGAGGTAAGACCTTTTGCCCAATGAGGCCTAGATTTCATTGGTATGATCAACCCAAGTTCTTCTACAAGGCATAGATTCATCTTAACAGTAATAGACTACTGTACATGGTGGAGCAAGGTGTTGGATTGCAAGGACTACACTACCGACACAATCATCAGGGTTTTGGAAGAACACATCATTGCTAGGTTTGGTATGCCCTTTGCTCTAGTATGTGACAATGACCCTACCTTCTCATTTGCTAAGATATTGCAATGGACTATTGAGAATGAGGTAATTATTAAGTTTTCTTCCAATTATTATCCTCAAGGGAATATTCTTTTTTAATCCACAAACAAAATGTGATTGATGTCATTCAAAAGCTTTTGGAAAGAAACCCTAGGGACTGGCATACACAACTAAAATCTGCATTATGGGATGATAGAACCCAGGTAAAATCCTCATTAGGTAATTCTCCCTATTAGCTAGTCTATGGTTAGAACCTTATCTTCCCCATGAACTTGAAATTCCCCACTTTATAGTTTGCTAGGGATTGCTTGGGGGTAGAAGATAAGATAGAAGCTAGGTTACTAAACCTTTTGAACCTAGAAGAGAAAAAAGATGTTGCCCTATAACACTTTGTGAAACATCAAGGGATGGACAAAAGATGGTTTGATAGAAGGGCTACTATCAAAGCCTTTAGGATTAGTGATTTGGTTCTCATGTGGGACAAAGCCAAAGAAAAAAAAAGGGACCATTCAAAATTTGACAAACTATAGTTAGGATCCTATCAAACTAATGAGATCCTTGGGGAAAACACCTTTCACATCAGCTCTCTTTTTGGGGAACTTGTCCCATTGCTACTTACTGGGAGATATCTCAAGAATTACTTCCCAAATTAAGGGAGTCTGATGAAGAGACCCTTTGATCTCTTTTGTACATAGCTAGATTAGAGGTCTTGCTTTAAGTATGTTAGTTTTATTTTGTTTTCCTTTACATTGTTTGTTTTCCTTTTGTTATTTGATTGCATAGTCTTTTCAATTCCTCAGTCTGCTGGTGTCCTATCAGTCCTTTCCATTCTAATTTCTAAAAAATGAGTCTCAAGTTTGTTACTACAGGTCTTTACTTTGGATTTCCTCTGCTCATCAAGTGTTTGTTTTGATTGGAAAAAGGCTTTTTTGCATGGGTTTAACAGTGGAACCATTATTGGAGGAATATTTTTGATCATTTCTAGATCAAGAAAATCAATCTTTGTCTTAGAATTCTAGTTTTTCCATTCATGTCGACTTGTGGGTTTGCTAGTCCAACTAGGGGTTAGGATGATTTCTATGCTTGGGATGATGTTTTCTTCAAATCTTACATATAACTACACATTAATGCTTCCTTAAGCCTACTGGAATGAGCTGTTATAGCTAGGAATTGGGTGAAAATCTTATGATTTTGTCTTTCTAGGTCACCACCTTTGGTTTATTTAATCTAGGAGTGTTTTTCTCCTTATACGTTAGCCTTAACCCCCAACCCAGTAGCAAGCTTCATTGCTTATAGGTTGAGAAAGTTTCAAGAGAGAGAGAGAGAGAAGCAGAGAAGAAAATAAAAGAAAGAAGTGCTCAAAGAAAGTCAAAAGAAGAGAGGAAAACAATGATATATCAGGAGAGCTCAACTATCTGGGTGATTCAAGCAACCTCTACTATGGCTATGGACACCTAGCTGGCAATAGATCAAGGCATTGGGTGGGGTTAGTGACATCTTCATCGGGGCTATAGATGTTTGGCTGGCAGCAAAGCTATATCTAAGTGATCATGTGAAAGAAAAATCCACTTCACCTAACCCAATCTCAATCTCTAGTTTGTGATTGGAAAGTTCTTGCATGCTTAAAGAAGGGTAATGAATAACGTGCACACACTTGGATTTCTATTGCATCTGATCTTGTGCTTTGTCATTCTTTCTATTGGTGTGTCCTAGTATTCAAACTTCTATTGTGATTGATGAAATTGAGATTCTGGGTCTCTGATTGATTATCCCAACTTGAAATGCCCTAATACATTTTTTCTATTTTGGTTGGAAATTGTTGTGACCTTTTCCCACAACACACCCCATCACTAGTAGAAAAATAGAAATAAATGACTAAATAAACTACCAAAAATTGGTCATGTGACCAGTAGTTTGGTCACGTGATCATTGGTAGTTTATTGTCGGTCATTTATATCGCTACCAAATTTATGACCAAACAAATTTTAGTCATTAATTTAGTTATTAAGTTGGTAGTATATTTAGTCATTAATTTGGTAGTATATTTAGTCATCAATTTGGTAGTATATTTGGTAATTTGGTAGTATATTTAGTCATGAATTTGGTAGTATATTTAGTCATTAATTTAGTCATTGATTGTTGTTAACTGGTCATTTATTTAGTCATTGTAATCATTAATTTGGTAGTATATTTGGTCATTAATTTGGTAGTATATTTAGTCATGAATTTGGTAGTATATTTAATCATTAATTTAGTCATTGATTGTTGTTAACTGGTAATTTATTTAGTCATTGTAATCATTAATTTGGTAGTATATTTAGTCAACAATTTGGTAATATATTTAGTAATTAATTTAGTCATTGATTGTTGTTAACTGGTCATTTATTTAGTCATGGTAGTCATTTTTAGTCACTAGTTTCGATTAATTGGTAGTAAATTTAGTCATGATATGAATAATTTATTAAATACCATAAATTTTATAATGAAGAAAAAACATATTATTAAATTTGAATTAAAACATAAAAGCAAATAAAAAATTTACATATACGGACAAGCTACAACATGCTAGAATTAAAAGATTGATTCAACATCATGATAAAGAAAGGTAATCTGCAATAAAAAATATAATGCAAATATATATATCAAGTTATAAGATATCAAAATTGTCTAAGAGTATATATATAAATATAATTAAAAATGTCAAAGTTGTCTAAGAGTTTCCAACTCTTTCAAATACACCATGAAAATTAAGATCCCTAAACAACACATTCAAAATACTGCATAAAGCAGTGGGCCAAGATGTCTAACAACTCGTACATGATAAACATCAACTATGCCATTTTTTGCAAATATTCTAGTGGCCACCGTGTGAAGGTTCCTTCTTTCTCTTTTAGACGGACAGCTCCATCTATTTTGTTTTCATAAGCAAGGCGCATGTTACTTGTGACCTTTAAAATATTTCCATTTGCATCTCTTGTTCCTTTCAAGTTGACTCCATGTATAATAGATAGTGAGTGAATCCACCCAATGCCCACAAGTACACCATCAAATGGATCCAACACCCTAACTTTATCCCCTTCTTAGATTTTATCAATACATTTCTGCAAAAACAAAAAAAAAATACACATTATATTGAAATACATAATAATTATTACATAGGTAATGATTACCCTTATTTACATAATAAAACAACCATTACTTATGTTGGAACAAAATTTTAAAACCCTAAAATTTTGTTAATTCCCACCATTATTCCAAATAAACTATTCTCACAATGTTATATTAATTTTTCATTCGAAACAATAAATCTGATCGGCTTATATCCTAGCCTTAATAATCCCACGACATCCCACCGATACCCAAAAGGAATAAAATCATTAAAGTTAACCCAAAAAAATCCCTTAAATAAAAAGGCCATACAAAGGGATATCATTGGGAGAATGTTATGCCGAGAGGACTCAACATAGTGTCTCTTTGATAGCCCAAAGTAGTAAATAAACATCAACTTGCATGTAAAGCTGACATCAAAAAAATTAAAGAGAATAAAACATTTTGAGGAGACTAAAGGGTATCGGGATGACTCGATCACATATCTCTTCGATATCCTGATAATACCAAACATATCGATGGGACCAATGCATATCGGTGTGACACCTAAATGTGTCACACCGATACAGTAATATCTATCAATAAAAGCATATCGGAGGGATTCAAGGATATCGAAGTGACATAATTTTAGGTCCCACCGATACACCGATAATGCTTATTAAAGGGCATTTTGAAGGAAGTTAATAAATAAAAGGGATCATATAACACATAAAAGATATCAATGGGACATAATGATATCGGTGTAACACTATCCGAAGTCATCCCGATAGTTAGAAGAATGATGAAATAATGTCAAAGAAAGAAAAAGCGACCATCTCGATAAATCAGTGACATGACTATTTGACATGAATTAGACAGCTCATGTTTGAAAGAATTAATTATTTCTACATAAGATATTGAATTTTCCATGGATATGCCATCAATGAGCTAGAGCTAAAAGAAGTGATTTCTAAAAGATTTTTGAGCAGACGGAGAAAATTGAGGAGCTTAGAGATTGGAAACATCAAAGTTGCAGATTAGGGGAAGCTTGTTCAAGTAAGTATTCCAAGCCTAAATTTGAATTTACAGATAATTTTGGAAGTCATAAACACAAAAAACTATGGAAATTAAGAATGAAAACCCTAAGAAAAGGCAAAAAACCAAGGATAGAACTTTAAACCAAGACCTAATAGAACAATGCCTGGGATCTGGACAAAGGTCCAGAAGAAATACTCAACTAAATCCACATGCTGAGAAATTGGAAGATGCTAACAGACATGTAGGGGATTTGTAGACCCCTATAAGGGGATATGACTTGTTCATGTACCATTATAGGAAAATGCATAGACACAAACCAATCTCAAATCCTTGGAAGTTAAATTTGGGGAAATTAGTAGTACCCAATGTGTTTATGAATATAGAACTGCTTAAAATGTTGGCAGATCATTATAATCCACAAACTCGTATGATTGAGCTTAAAGATGGGTCTAGGTTTATTCCTATTACCCAGGATTATATATCAATGGTCTTTCAGTTAGATTCAATCTTTGATATGGTATTCAGGATTAAGGACTTATTGAATGAGTATCAAAATCTGAGTAACACTTATAAAAGGTGGAGGCTACCGTTTCACAAACCTAGGGATGAAAACAATCAGCTCAGAGTGTTCTCAAGGGTGGAGGACCCCCCTTATTCGGTTGATCTGTTTGAACCATATTTCAGATATACTTATTACTCAGTCTGTCAGGTATTACGTGTGGATGCCCCTAAATTTATGGATATAGTGTAATGCTCCGTCATGCAACCTAGAGTGCAAGACTAAAAGTGTAGCATTACAGAACTAATTTTTTTTTGAAGCAAGTACATGCAATAACAGTAACCAAAGATATCATAACATAAACAAAAATGCACTTCTAACTCCTCTAGGGAAACATAACTGCATTAGAGAATATAAAGTAAAAACCACATAAGAGGTAATCAATTACTACTGCTAGAGAAGATCAACTTATCATAGCAAGATAGTTTATTTACAAAGTTACAATACAAGATTACAAGACCGATCGTGTCGGTTTACAAGTAAGTACAAATGAAAGTATACAACATCATTGAAAGTGGAAAGCAATCAGGAACTGGAACCCCTCAGCACGGGACTCGAACTGAATCTCCAAAAAAAAAGCCAATGGATAGCTCTGCCTCCCAACCATGTGGAACCCTGAGGTCCACCCCTCCAAGCTAGGAGATAACGACGAGGATTCCACTAAGCCAAGAAACAACATCCTAAAGGTAAAAGAACGACAACTAACATGACACAACCGACCCTATCAACCAAACTGCACAAGACAAGACATCACTCTAGAGGCACTACCAAGAAAAAATAGAACTGTGTAAGGAGAGTGTCATCGCATGGTCCTAGCATGGGTTACCCAGGCTATCTATCACCAGAAGCCGGCCCCCATCTATGGTTACCCTGGTAGCCTCTCTCTAGGCACCGGCCCCATAGGGTGACACATGCAGAGCCGACAGGTCCTCTCATGGAGACAAGGAGGTCGACCTTGCCAACCAGGCCTTCTCATCCCATCCTTAGCCTATGAGAGCACTCAAGGCATGGGTGAGGTCTCTTACTTATCTTGTTAATTGTTTTAATACCCTAACCCTCTTGATTAAGTTATTAAGTTTTCCACATGCTACAACTTCCATGGGGTTACCCAGGTGACCTCTCACTAGGCACCGGCCCCACCATGAAAGCCACTCCCTTAGCATTCTCTGATCAATCATACATACCACAATATACAGGTATAAAAGTCACCATTCAGTTCTGACCCATAACTTACGCCATTCACTAGGCCACAACAATAAGTCCTTAGATTCCCTTCAAATTTTGAAGCAATACAATCTAGAAACCAAGTACAATATCCAAAAGTCTATTTCCCAATTCATAACAAGACACGAGAATCTAGTGAATCTATTACAATGACATGCCATAATTTGAACCAACCCAAGAACTACTCCTCTGGAGTTAGGTACACAGACACTAAAACACATAAGAGTCCCTCATTGACAACTTGACACTAGATTAGCAACATGTGACTCAAAAAATAAGAAATGAAATAGACCAATTGCATCACTCTTCCATGCATATACAACCAGGACCCCCCCTTCATAGACAAGAGACAGAAAATATGACATTAACTGAATTAAAACCATAATCATCATAGGCCTTGGAAAAAAATCAACTTGACTACTTGCCCAAATCCCATTATGACAAAATATTGACTTCACAAGGATATCCCAAATTGTAACTTAAAATCTCAAGGAGATAATGAAACAAAAGACAGAGAACCATAATATGAACATCACAATCACTTCCAAACGCACATCATAACCCAAGATCAATGACTCAATAACAAAACCACAAATTCAACATATGATCTGATGCACTAATAATTGCCTTAAAGAATGTAACATTAAATCCAACCATGGTCAACATAAAGTAAATCTATCTCAACAATGCAGAGCAATAATATTCTAACTATCAATGGCAGTTATGAATATGAAAAAATGATATAAATGACATAAGTAACAAAATTATGTCCAAAAGATTTCAAGACTTATTCAGTTGATCTAATTAAGGTGATTGAAACAACATGCAATTAACCCTAAGGACATGCTTACTATAACACATTAATCTAAAAAAAGAATGCAATTATTACCATCAGCCAAATTTATAACTGATTTATGTTTGACAATAAAATTTTATATAATTACTAATCCCAAAATGAGTCAATGATTGTTAAACGTTTTGCAATCAAAATCTAAATACATAGACTCACTCTATACACACTACAAAACCTAAGCATTAATCAATAACCAAGTTTTTACTAGACGCTTGACTTTCTCTTCTATATCAAGAAGGTAACATCACAGATGACTTCACACCCATTTTAATGATTGCATTAAGCACTATCCAGTAGTAGAGAATTCAAGAGACAAGTAAAACTGACCCTATTTCTTAACTTCCTAATAATAAAATTACTAACCTTAATTTTCATAATTTTACTCTAAATGATTTAAATTACACCTAATATCTAGTTTTTTACTATATTCAAACGAATTGACTAACTCAGCAATTTGCACTAATGAAATTATCCTAACTAAATTAAAGAAATGATACTTTTTAAGAGTAATACTTCATTAGCATTTTTAAAAGGGAAAATTCCCTTATTTATTACCATTATGAGAAAATTTCCTTCTCAAAAATTATAAAATAGAAAATAAATTTTATTCTTACTTTCCTTAAATCTAAAAATTCAAAACAGAAGTTATACTTAATATGATTATAAGAAGGAAATAATTTCTATTTAAGGAAGATTTTACTTTATAATTAAAAAGCTTTTAAGGAGAGGATACATGAGTTCCTCCTTATTTCTAACTAATACTAAGCTTGTGATTTTTTAAAAAAAAATAGAAACTCTTATGAAGAAAACGGAATATCCTATGAATTGCATAAAGTAATAAAAATCATTACTAATCAATGTACTCCTTTAGAAGGAAGGATTTCACAGAAATTCTATCCGTAGAGGTAAATCATAATGAAAGGAACACGGAAAGGAATTACAAAATTCAACTGGTGGTAATCTTCAACAAAGGAATACTAACTGAGACAAGGAGATAGAAGTATGCTATCTGAGAGCTTAATAAAAAAAGATTTAAAGGAGGTGATAGACAAGGTAAGCTCTAACAAATCTATGCTAGAGATGCCTGCAACAGTGGAGGTAATGTTAAGTAATCAAAAGGTTCAAACATGGATAGGCATGGAGGCTAGTACAACTCCATTCACACTTTAGCCGCACTTGCAAACATTGCACTTAAAATTACCATACAGGAAACTTTCTAATATGATACCACCGAAAAGGACACTTTCTAATTGACATTAGTAATAGAGATATTTACCTGATTTTCTTAGATTGACTACAGCTCAGCATAATACAATTTGCAGGATTCCATCAACGAATTTGGAAAAAGGAAACTTAAGATGTTTCTGCAACATTCAGCAATGGGTCTACCTATTCCTAGAGATGTCTAAATCATGAAGAAGAATGCAATGATTGTAGGTGATATGGATTTGATAGAAAGGCTAAAGATATTAATAATAATAATAAAACAGCAACATGCTTGACAGCTCGCCTTAAGGGAAAAAGACTAGAAATGATTACAGATTGATGGAAAGGCTTCGATGGATGACTCCCTCTAATCTCTGGAGATCTGCCTTGGTTAAACAATACAGCAAGTTTAAAAGCATTATCGATACGCTCCATAATCACAAATTCCCTGAAAAGGAAATGGTTTACATCATTGTTGCGGCTTGTTGCATTGAGCTCACACTAATTTTTATCATTAGAATGTCAATGCACTCGAGGTAAGCAGATTGGTTTTCTGGGCACCAGTATTTCATACATGAACATTGGCTTAAGATACTGACCGGGGCGCTGCCATTAAACTCGATTAAAGAGTGATTCCAGTGATGCTTCTTTCCCATTTGGATCCTAACGCATAAGCAGGTCTTACATTCATCTCCCGAATCATCTATGCAGAAGTGGGGCGGGTGCATGGAAGTTTTTAGAGGGTAATGGGAGGTGGAGCAAATAGAGACAGCAAGTGGGTTTTGGACCAGGGTAGATATTTGTATCACTAGGGTTTATATTCAAAGGACTCAGGGTCACAACCATAAGGTCCTTCGGTGCATTCAAATCTATAGTAGGAACCACAATATCGGCGCTCTAGAGAGAAGGTAAGGTCCACAATGCAATAGTAAGTTGAATTGATGATAAGCATATGAAATTACTAACTAGGTTATGATAGGAGAGAAGAACACCAGAGTGATTCAATCAAAAAGATTGTAATGTGTTTGGGAACACCAAAATCCTAGGCAGTTGTCAACCGCCCTAGGAGAGACTGAATAGCTGTGCTTGGCTTCGGTGAAACAAGTGAATCCGCTACAAGGAGTCGATGTCCCCCGGATACATAGATAGCACGGTCAACAATTAATTCTACCTTTCAAGGGAAGGCGTCCCAAAATCAATCTTGGCAGGCAAAAAACCAGAATAAGTAGTTGATGAAATGGCTTCAGAACCCACCACAGATTACTAAGGGTATTGTCACATATTCCGCCGAGCGCCATATGATGAAAGAAGCTAATGCTAGAAGAAACAACCATCTAGTTCAATAAATTAGGTAAGCAAATTATCGATGGTTACCAAGCTTAGTACGCATTCATCCTTTTCTAAAATAAATTTGAGACACATGGTTTATACAGACGACCCAGCTCGGCGGATATAAATATCCTTCTTCTATAGGAAGATAGTAAATTGATTACAAGAATTGCAGTGGGAGAGAAAATAGGTTGAAGTGACATAGGGCACGATCTGATAGCCTAGCGACCCCAACAAGGAGGGCGTCAATTCAGACATCGCATTTTGAAAGGGCGCCTAGGCGACTTACTATCAATCTAATAGGAACTCGATTGGCATAAGAGTAATCGCAGAAAGGGTCAAATATGGTGAGGTTAAAATGCTCGGGGAATCATCTCAGATTAAAAGATTATATATATAACATTTGAAAACAATTGGCGACAGGGGTTTCAAACATGATGAAAATAAATTTAAGGAAAATCCTGAAGCTATCATGCATGCAAGAATTGGATTCCAGACAAACAACAAGTTCACTCTCAGAGACACAATGATCTTAATAGTATTCATTCTTCTTATCATAATTTCAGAGGTCATGGATGAAGCAATGCAAGGCAATAGAGAACTTGACATTCCTAATGAGAGGTTGTATCAAGATTAGGAGGATTCAAGGTACCATGGCTGAGACATTTGATTGGGTAAACTAGTGCTTGAATCAACAGAAATGGATAGAGAATAGATCATACAGAACTTGGTAACATAACCGGATATTGATATTTATATATTACAGATTTGTGCTACGGGGATAATAAATTTCAATTAACAGAAGCATGCAAGTTTCAACGCACAGGACATGCTAGATCCATACACAGAATCATGCTAAAAGAAACATAACTTACAAGCTACAACAATTGCAAATTCTCAGATAGGGACATCCACATACCCCAGAATTCAAATCCACCTCCAAATTTTCTCAAACTCCTGCAACCGATTTTCCTGTTCTTCTTCTTTCTAACTCCCCCCAAACAAGATTTTTCTTCCCATACCAAAATGATTCCACTCCTAAAATAGATGCAAACATGCATCCATTACCCTACAACCCACTCCTCTGGAAAATTCAAAAAAATTTACTATAACAAGAGATTCCAAATCTAATTTCCAGAGTGACCACTCAAAGCATTTATTTCACAAATCCAAATTATTCTATACAAAAATATACACTAATAATTATCCACTATATGACGTAAATACTCTTGAGTGGCAGACAATTAATGCTAGATTATTATAAAATCCAACCAAGGTACAATCCAAGTTCTAAGTCCAACAAACATTATCAAATAACATAATAGGAGCAATTCTAAAAAAGAAGTCAATACATTATTAACCAACCACGCAAGAGCATATTAACACAACTCGACTATTCTCCAAAACACAGGTTACCCAACACATAGGGAAAGGACCAAGCAACACCACATGACCAAGAACACGAAACGACTCGAGACCACAATCGAAGACAAGGACCGACCTAGTGGAACAGACCTCACGTTATCTCCCATCACTGATACCCATTGGTGTAAGAACCCTCTCGAACCTGCTATATCAGGTGGAGTCGAGGTTCGGTACCTGCAGCCTGCAATCAAACAATTGGTTGTATACGAACAAGTAAATATATGCCTATACACAAAGAGTCAGAGAATCGCGGCACATCAGGGTACTCGAAACAAGTAATGCTACACCGTCCCTGCTCTTAAAATAGTACCATAACCTACTAATCAACTGTCTCAGAATTGAATCAATGCAATGAACAACTAACAACTACCTTCAATTGACAGAGAGCAATGCGGAACCACCGCTATCACAAGCCAACAACGAGGGGGCACTACATCCTCCCCCCCTAAAACTTGACTTACTCCTGGAAGTCACAGATCAGGGTAGAACATAATACATTAAAACAATCAGCTCATAGTGTTCTCAAGGGTGGAGGACCCCCCTTATTCGATTGATCTATTTGAACCATATTTCAGATATACTTATTACTCAGTCTGTCAGGTATTAGGTGTGGATGCCCCTAAATTTATGGATATAGCACCAATGGTTCTAGCTGCAGATATACAAATCCCTAATGCCAGAACATCTGATTATGTTGAATATCTCTTGAATGAACTTCACAATGATTTAAAGGCTATAAAGAATAACAAGAAAGGCTTTAGATTTATGCATTATTTCTTATTTATGCATCCAGTTTTATATGAAGGGAAAAACATGGGCCTATGGGATGAATCTCTCAAGGTTAGAGATCTATATAAAAATGGAGACATTAAGCCAATACAAATGTGGACTGCCATTTGGGATAGAAGGTGTGATAGGTCACATTATTTGTATTTTGAAGAGTATTTTGTAAAGCCTTTATACACTAAATTTGGTTATCCATGCAATTACAATTTGTCACCTGTGAGGCCAATTATTTTCCTTCCTTATTTTGATCATATTGCATTTCAGTTGGTGACATTATTAGACTTTTAGAGACTATGGTTTCATTATGCAGACTTGACTATATCTCCTGATTTTGATATGACATTGTTAGACATATGGTGATTCGATTTGATCATATTTGATGCTATTTTGTGATTCAACATACAAGATATATTAGATGATGTTTTGTGATGTGATTTCTAGTTATTTATGTGATGATGATTATTTGACATGTGATAGAAAAATGCAGTTTAATTCGGATTTATGCTATAGTGGATTATTGTTGTATTCGATGGCTTGAATTTAATTCCAGTTGCTCAGGCTATGATTATTCATGATATGATTGACACTTGATCGAGATGTGCAGGTTTTACATTCCCAAGCCATGGGAAATTGGAGGTAGAATTCACACCAATGTTATTCCTTGTGAAACTGATCCATTCCCAAGAGGGATAAGGATCACGTTTGAAATTGAATGTTAATTTAAGTGCTTGATTTAATTTTATCATTTTGGCTTAGTACCCCTTTGTTTAATTAATTAATATTAAGTGTTGTATAATTTTTATTGACTTACATCACTTGGTATTTGTTTTTATTTTGAGGCCATTTAAAGTGGATTTATGACCCCATAGGTGAACCTTAGTGTCCCAAAAGTTACCCTAGGTGGTTACCCATGGGTCTAGGGTCAATTTTGACTAACTAACCCTCGGATTAACTCACTTTTGGTCACTCTAAACTATGGTTTAGTCAAAGTGACGAAATTTGAAATTAGGGAAGGTGGGAGATGAGTCATGCTTTGGGAAAGACTCATCTCCCTTCCCAATATTTGGGAATCCCTTCTGAAGGAAGACTTGAGAGGTCTCCAAGACTCCCAAGTGTGTGGGATCTTCCTCCAAGACTCTCACACACGTGTGAGAGCATCTTGGAGGGAGATAGCTCTTTGAGAGAATAAGAGTATTCCATATGGCATCCCTTATCTTCTTGGAGGTTTGAGTGGGAATGCCACCTCACCACTTGTTCTCTCACACGTGTGAGAGCACAAGTGGATAAGGTGAGGATTGAGATGGAATTGGAGGATGACACTTGTCACCCTCACACTTCCTCTCCCTTTCAAGTGGCATCGAAGGAGGAAGGATAAGGTGACAAGTGTCACCTTCTCATTCCTCAAGGCCAAAATTGATGGCCTATATTATCTCCTCTTGTTGAGGAGTGTGGGGTTCTTGAATTTTTTGAGTTTCTTTCTATTTTTGGTACAATTTTGGGGAAGTTAGAGAAAGTCTTGAGGATTGGAAGGTTTGGGAAAGCTTGGAGCTCATCACCAAACGTACTTCCATTATAGGGCTTTGAAGGTAAGCCTCATGAACTATGTTTCTTCACCCTTGCTTATTTATTGTGTTGTGTTTGTGTTTTGTTGGTTGTTGTTTCATCTTTTTTTGTGTGGGATGGGAGTATGGTAAGAGCACCTCTATTTGGAGGTAAGGCTCAACTTGTTTGGGTAGGGGAAAGGAACCTCCTTGAGGTCACTCCCACATTGTGTTATTTATGCCTTGAGGTCTTTTACTTGTTAAGGAGATTATTTTAATGGCAAGAGTGTCATGGAGGTTATTTTGTGATTTTGTGGAGAGTGGTGGTTTTGGAGATTTTTGGCTTGAGGCCATGAAATTCGTATTTTAGTGTTTGGGTGGCCTTTGAAGTAGAGGGTCCATTCCCTACCCTCATCAAACTCATTTTCATGAGTTTAGTTATGTGTTATCCTTGGGGTTATTTTTGTGTTAATTGTTGTTTAATATTTGTTGTTGAGTGGTTGCACCCATGTGAATCCCTACCTCCCTAGCTCGGGGGTGATCCACTTGCGGGTCTACGGTAGGGAGGAGGGCATTTCGAAGTGGTTGGGTTGTTCTTCTTGTTGTGTTTTATTTGCAGGTGCATTTATGGAGAAATGGAGTTGTTGTGAAGCCCATTTTTGTGTGGCTTAGTAGTATTCTTTTGGCTATTTGAGCCATGGCCATTGTGGCCTTATTGTAAAATTTGTTTTGTTATCCTTGCCATGACTTTGGCTGAAATAAATGTTGTTTGGGAAACATTCCTTATAGTTTAAAGAAAAAAAAAAGGCTGTTTATTTTCTACGTTGTGAATTATGGTTGAGAAATGCATGAGAAATTTTATTTATGATGCAGGAGCATCTAGGGTGTAAGAGTAATCTTGCATCAACCAAAAAAAAAAATGTTGTTTCTTTTCAATAAGGGCTAAATTTGGTAGAGTTACTATTTTTAGTAAGTTTGCATTTGTGCACGGTTGGATACAAAATCTTACATAGACCTCTAGAATGGTGAATTGAAGCTAATGGTGAAGAAATCACTTTAATATCATTTGTCATTTGTGAGATATTAAAATTTCAAATTCTAAAAATCCTATTGAAATATTCAAAGTCAAATTTGAGGCACTTAGATGCTCCCGATGGGCCCAAAATTTGGTGGAAAACCCAAGTAGTCTACCTATTGGTACTACTTGCCACTCCATCGTCTTTTCGAGAGCTTTCCGAAAAGGTATTATAATTGAAAATCCAACGATCGGATTGAAAGTTATGGCCCCACGAAGTTGACCTATTTTTGGAGGGAGATGCAAATTTCGAAATTAAGCTAGTGGTCGCCAAAAAGGGCTATATATAACCATTTTTGGGAACCCTTAGGGTGGTAGAGTTAAGAGGGAAGGTGTAGAGTCAAGAAAGGCGGGAAATTAGAAACCCTAGTTGATTTGGGAATTACAGAAGGCTGAAGATTCCAAAGTTTTGAGAGAGGGAGCTGTAATATGTTACAGCCTGTAGGGGATTCATCCTCTGATTGTATTTGAGCTTCTGTAATGTAATGTTTTTCCCATATTAATAAAATATCATTCTATTTTCTGTGTGCAATTTCTGTTATTGTGTGCTTTATGATTTACCCCCTTCATCAATTTATATTTCTGTCATGTTTTCCTTACAAAAAAAATATCTATGAATATGTTAGGTAAATGTTAGTGAATGCAAAGGAAAGAAGAAAGAAATTTTAGTAAATGAATTTATGTTATATGGTATTGAAAGTTCATTTATTTAGATGCTGGTTTGGAAGTTGAACTGTTAAAAGAAAAACTTAGATGAAATGCATATTTTACCTTATTTTAATCTTTTAAAAAAAAAAGAAATATCTAAGAATATTTAATCTTTAAAAAAAAAATAGGAAGCTACTATTTTCATTTATGCTATAAAACTAAAAGTGAATATTTCTATCATTTAATTCATGGTGGAGAAAGTAATTTTGGGTTATGTATATGTATATGTATATGTATATGTATATGTATATACATATACATATACATATACATATACATATACATATATATATATATATATATATATATATATATATATATATATATATATAATTTCTTAGTTTACTCAACTTGCTGTTAATTATATTTGAATGTATATATATATATATGTGTGTGTGTGTATATATATGTATATGTGTGTGTATATATATATATATACACACACATATACATATATACACACACACACACACACAGATATATATATATATATATATATAATTTCTTAGTTTACTCAACTTGCTGTTAATTATGCACTAGTTATATTTCTATATAAAAAAATGAGGAAAACTATATCATTTATAAGCTCTGTATATATATTAAAGTATATACACATATATATATATAAATATATATATATGTGCATATATATAATTATATATACAGTAAAAGAAGTAGGAATTTTAACTATTTAAAAAAAAGGAAAACAATAAATATATATCCGAATATATATATATACACATATATAAATATATATGTGTATTTATATATATATATAGATATATATTTTATAGACAATAAACATTGAATATACAGTAGATAGAATTCAGAATAGAAGACAGAAATTTCAAACCCGTGGGCAAACTATGTATAGCAGTTTAAGTTGTTTAAAAAAAAAATATATACATTGGTGGGACTGTGGGCGGCCATGCCCACAACCCCACCCCCTTCATATAACAAATGGTGTGTGGATGAGGCTGTGCCTCCACCCACACCCACGGGTGTGGGTGGAGGCACAGCCTCCTCCCCACACCCCCTAACCCCGATAACCATCGCAGACCCTCCATTCCTGTTAGCGTGCTCCTCCCGTTGCCATTCCTCTCTGCGCCTCCCCTACACTCAGCACCCACAACTCTACCGTCCCTCCGCTCGCGGCCACTTACTCCCCTCCTCTGTTGTGCATCTCGGCGGCAGCGGCGGCCTCTTTCCAAAATAGCTCTGCAAGATATGTGTTATTCCCAACATTTTAGTATTTTATATATATATATATATGACTCTAAAACAAATGGCATTTGTTTTGACTGTGTATAGCTCCGTGAGTTGGAGCAGTAAGCTCCACTCATGGCCTCCACCTCTTGCTCAAACCCTAACCTAAAAACATGAGAAAGAAAACAAACAAAAGAAAATAAAGAGATATGGAATGTGAGAGAAGATTAGGGCAACATTGAAAATAGAAAACAAACATGGAATTAGGGCTTTTATTTTAGGAAACATTATTTTATTGAGAGTTGAGAGGATTTTTGCCTTGGTATTTTTTTTAAATTCCTTATTTTACTTTGCCCTCATTTCATTTTTGGTGGTCTCTTAAATTTGCCTTATTTTTTTATTTTTAAATGGGGTCTTTGTAATTGGTATTTTTACCTTGTGATTTAAATTTTAATTTTGGGAGGGATTAATTTTATTCAAATTGGGAAGAATTTTCCCCTTGTTTTAAATTCCTCTTGGTGGGGTTATTTATTTTATTCTTCCTTGGCGGAATTTTAACGCTTTAATTAATTATCTATTTTATTATTATTTTATGGGAATGAGTGTATTAGCCTCTTCCCTTCTCTATTTTTCTGAGTTTGATAATAAACATAATTGCCGAATTTATGTTTATTAACGGACTTGAATTTGAAATCCAACTTGGCATATTGTCATTAATTATTATTCTACTTTCAAATTTTTAACCTTTTTATGTAAGGTCGATTTATTCGACCTTGGCAGGATATTTATTTTATTATTTTATTTTAAATCATTTTGGATTGGTTCTTATGTTTTAATTTAATTTTTATTCTTAAATTTTATTTAATTCCTTATTGATGATTTATTTTAAATTTTACTTTGCGTTTATTGAAAATGCGTTATGCTGTCAAATTTTTCTTAGATTTCTAGGGTTTTAATTTTATGATATTTTATTAAGTTTCATTCCATCATTCCACTTTAATCATGCGACCATCAATTCCATTTTTTTCATAATCATTTTCTGATTTCATTTTTGACCGAAGTTAGAGATAGGTTTCGAAGCTGGCGGAATCATCTTCTCACCTAGGAAACTTAGGGTTAGGATTAAACCCATTCTAACCCCTAAAGCGACACACTCTGTGTCGCATACCCCCTAGATGGCTATTATCATACAGGGGACTGCGTGGGACAATGTACCTTCCTGAATTATGTTGACATGTTTACGCCTTATGCGTATTGCCACCGAGCATGCAGACGCATGCGAGGGGGTTCCTAGGGATAGGTAGAAAATTTTTTCGTAATTCATGTCATGACCACATTGCAAATGTGGACATGACACATGTGTTGTGTGTCGTGACCGCGTAGGAAATGCGGGCATGACATTTGGTATCAGAGCCTAAGTTTAAACACTGGGCTTGTTTAGGACACATTATTATTTCCACAACTTTGATTAATTTGTGGTAACCTCATTTTGTAGGATGCCTCCCCAACGAATTCGGTGAGCATAGTCTCATCACACTCCACCCCCTGAGGTGCACACTAACACTTTATCTGAGGGACAGGATCAACCAATCCTACAAGCATCGCAGGCACCACCAACCCTACCAGATATTGGGCCACAGTTATTACAGGCTTTCCAGACAGTTTTGGATAGGCTTCCACCGGCTGTAGTTGAGCCACACATAGAGCCACGTGTTGAGCCCCAGATCCACGTGATGAGCTATGCCTGGAGCCACGAGATGAGTCCCGTGTTGAGCCACGTGTGGAGCTTCGTGTTGAGTCACGAGGGGCACCATGTGTGGAGCCTTATGTTGAGGTGCCAGAGACGACGGCAGAGGAGGTTGGTTCAGCCGACAGGGACCGTAGCAGGAGCCCTCCACGTCATGATAGGTGTGATGAGGCAGTACGAGTAGAGCACATTGTTCACATACCTTATGATTATTATACAAATGAGCCTATCAGGAGGCACAGAGACAGAAGAGATCCCATTAGGGATTTGTTGAGGTTGAACCCTCCTACATTCGTCGAGACCACTGAGGGAGCTGAGGCAGAGGCCTAGCTCATCAGATTAAATAGATGCTTCGTTTTGTATCCTTACAAGGGCAGCATGAAGGCCCATGTGGCAGTACACCTATTATGAGATGCAATAGCTACTTAGTGGCGCACTAAGGGGTGCAAGCGTCACCTTTCATTAGACACTCTCATATGGGAGACCTTCATTGAGCATTTCAATGCGTGATACTTATTAGATCATTACAGGCAGTATCGCATAGATGACTTTCATGACCTTCAGCAGAGAGTACTTACAGTGGCACAATATGACGGTAGATTTACTAAGTTATCCTGTTATGCGGAGTATCTCCATGACGAGAAACTCCTGTGCATAAGTTTATCAGAGGACTAAACCACAATATAGCAGGGCCTATTCGTATGGTAGACCCCCAAACTTTGAGTGATGCTGTCGAGAAGGCATATATCGCTGAGGAGATTCAGGGACTAGGGCAAAGTTCATGCCCTCAGTTTCAAGATCGTGGATAGTAGCAGCATCACCAAAGTTTCTACAAACCATCACAGCCACCTCATAGGGGAGGATTTAGTTCCACACCCTTACCTCCTAGGCCCCCACAGCAGCAGCAGAGAGCTAGGACACAATAGAGGGCACATGGGGGACATAATAGAGGTTAGCAACAATAGGGCTGCACAGAGATCAGAGGCAACAGGGACCACTTTTGGGACCCGTGGCAGTCTTATAGGGGCTCACAAGGGTCTACTGGTAGATCACGACAGCAGCAGTCAAGTAGGACTCAGACTAGACAAGTACAGGCTAGGGGCCCATGTTATGTTTGTGGTGGAGCAGGACACCTAGCTAGAGAGTGTCCATAGGGTTTTACAGTAGGGGGATAGCCTTGTGTAGGAGGATCCAAGCAGACTGTTGGAGATGTGGGTAGATCCCACTGTATGTTCGCAGCGGTTGATAACTGCCAGGTTGATTTTCAGGCGTCAATGATTGAGACATCAATTATGATAGGGGGTATCCCCATTTCTATTCTCTTTGATTCTGGTGCTACTGACTCTTTCATATCTCCATCATTAGTGGAGCATTGCAGGCTGGTGGCCTCTAGGCAGGGTGATAGGTGGGTGGTTGAGTTGGCCTCAGGGGCCAAGATGACAGTAGATTCCTTAGTTCATGATTGTGAGATTGCTTTGGTACCATTTACCATAGTATGTGACCTTAGAGTCATGACATTAGGATCCTATGATGTGGTGTTGGGTATGGACTAGCTTGCGGCTCATCGAGCCAAGCTAGATTGTTACCGAAAGGTGATCAGCTGCTTAGATGATCACGGTACATTAGTTGAGATAGTGGGCATTCAGAAGCTCACAGTAGTGCGTATGATATCCGCTCGGTAGCTTAAGCGCTGCATGTGAAAAGAATGTCAGATGTTCACTTTGAAAGTGAGTGACAAATCAGATGATGATCCTGAGGCATCTTTGGATGATCATCCCATCCTTAGAGAGTTTGCCGATGTGTTTCTAGCAGAGTTACCGAGGATGCCACCCTGTCGTGAGGTAGACTTTCACATTGACTTAGTGTCGGGTGTCGAGCTAATGTACAAGATGACCACACATGAGCTCAGAGAGCTCAAGTTACAGTTGGAGGACTTACTTGAGAAAGGGCACATCTGACCAAGCGTTTCACCTTGGGGCACTCCTATCATCTTTGTGAAGAAGAAAGATGGGTCTCTTCATTTGTGCATGGACTACAGGCAGTTGAATAAGGTGACGGTGAAGAACCGTTATCCTCTACCCAAGATTGATGATCTTTTTGATTAGATGTAGGGAGCCAGGGTGTTCTCTAAGATTGATCTAAAGTCCAGTTATCATCAGCTACGCATCGCAGAGGCGGACATCCATAAGACCGCCTTCTGGACTTGATATGGCCACTATGAGTTCACTATGGTCCCCTTCAGCTTGATGAACGACCCTGTAGTGTTCATGAGTCTCATGAATGGGGTGTTTCGTACCTATTTGGATTAGTTCGTGATCATTTTCCTTGATGACATTTTGATCTATTCATGGACTGAGGAGGAGCATGAGGAGCACCTACGTCAGGTTCTACAGTGTTTGAGGGAGCAGAATCTTTATGGGAACTTGGTGAAGTGTGCATTTTTTAGGATAGAGGTTTAGTATCTGGGACATATCCTATTTGGCGATGGAATCTCAGTAGATCCATTGAAGATTAGGGCTATCAGGGATTGGCCAGCACCCACTAGTGTGATAGAGGTCAGGAGTTTTATGGGGTTAGCTGGTTATTACCGTCTCTTTGTTGAGGGTTTTCTCAGATAGCGCACCCCATCACTTCCCTTTAGTGGAAAGGGAAGAGCTTTCTATGGACTGAGCAGTGTGAGAGGGCCTTCTAGGTCCTCAAGGAGCATCTTACCAGTGCTCCCATTTTAGTAGTTCTTGATCCTACAACAGATTTTATGGTTTACATCAATGCATCACTTGAGGGATTGGGAGATGTACTTATGCAGGGTGGTAGAGAGATCGCGTATGAGTTGCGAAAGCTCAAGACCCATGAGCTGAACTACCCCACGCATGACTTGGAGTTAGCGGCTGTGGTTCATGCTCTAGTTCATTGGAGACATTTCTTATTGGGTCATCGCTTTGAGCTCCATTCAGATCACCACAGCCTTCAATATATCTTTACACAGTCGAATCTGAACTCTCATCAACGGCGTTGGATGGAGTTTCTTTGCGAGTATGAATTTGATGTCCACTACATCAAAAGGAAGGAGAACGTGGTTGATGACACATTGAGTCAGAGGCGCCATGAGCTCTTGACCTTGAGTTTGAGTGTGGACTTGAGAGGATGCATTATTCAGCATCTGCTAGAAGATGAGTGGTTTCTTGAGGTGCAGCAAGAGATCAGTTCATAGAGGGCCCTTGTGGGCAAGTTTGTAGAGTATTCACTTGAGGCAGATGGGTTACGTTGTCATTGACAGTGCATCTATGTACCTCGCGCAGGTGACCTATGTACTGTAGTGTTATCAGAGGCTCACAGAGCACCATATGCGGCACATCCGGGGGTGAAGAAGATGCATGCCAACCTATGACAATTGTACCATTAGGCGGGTATGAGACGAGATATAGTAGAGTTTGTTGCTCGATGCCTTAAGTGCCATAGGGTCAAGGCCGAGCATCAGCATCCAACGGGTCTTCTATACCCACATGAGATACCTAAGTGGAAATGGGAAACTATTTCCATGGATTTTATTGATGGTCTTCCTATGTCTTCACGTCGTCATGATGCCATCATGGTGACAGTTGAAAAGTTGACCAAGGTGGCGCATTTCTCACCTATACGCACGATGTACAATGTGCCAGCAGTGGCGAAAGTATTATTAGATGATATTGTGAGATTACATGGAGTACCTCGCCACATCATTTTTGATAGAGATCCATTTTTCACTTCAGCATTCTAGAGAGCCTTGTAGTAGGCATTGGGTACACAGCTCAATTTTAGCTCCGCTTATCATCCCAAGATAGATAGACAGACAGAGCGGGTGAATCAGGTGTTGGTGGACTTGCTTCAGATGTATGTTTGGACCATCAGTCTAGATGGGAGGAGTATCTGTATCTGGTTGAGTTTGCCTACAATAATGGGCATCACAGCTCGTTGGGTATGCCTCCCTTTTAGGATTTATACAGCAGACCATGCATCACACCATTGAGTTGGGATCAGATAGAGGACAAAGTTTCCACTGGTCTAGAGTTAGTTCAGGATATGGAGCAGCAGGTCACACTAATTAGGCAGAGACTACAGGAGGCACAGGATAGACAGAAGAAGTATGCCGATGCTAAGAGGACTGATTGAAGCTTCTTAGTGGGTGACAGGGTATTCCTTAGAGTGCGGCCACACAAGAGTCCAATCCGTTATGGAAAGGGCTCTAAGCTCACACCACGGTTTGTAGGACCCTTCGAGATCTTGGAGCGGATAGGACCAGTTGCCTATCATCTAGAGTTGCCACCTAGCTTGTCACGTATCCACGATGTCTTTCATATTTCTGTTTTGACATGATATATCTGATTTATCTCACATACTGGATATGAGTGCTCTACAGGTCGAGGCAGATGGGAACTTGGCTTTGCAGCCAATTCACATATTGGCTCATCGGACGCTGGGCCTTCGAGGTCCAAAGCTAGACCAGGTTAAGGTCTAGTGGGATCATTATGATGAGGTCACAGTGACTTGGGAGGATGCAGCTAGTTTGAGGGCACTCTATCCTCACCTTTTTTACGACTTCCAGGAGGAAGTTTAGTCTTAGGGGGGAGGATGTGAGGCCAATTATTTGCCTTCCGTATTTTGATCATATTGCATTTCAGTTGGTGACATTATCAGACTTTTAGAGACTATGGTTTTATTATGCAGACTTGACTATATCTCCTGATTTTGATATGAAATTATTAGACATATGATGATTCAATTTGATCATATTTGATGCTATTTTGTGATTCGACATACGAGATATATTAGATGATGTTTTGTGATGTGATTTCTGGTTATTTATGTGATGATGATTATTTGACATGTGATAGAAAAATGTAGTTTAATTTAGATTTATGTTATAGTGGATTATTGTTGTATTCAATGGCTTGAATTTAATTCCAGTTGCTTCAGCTATGATTATTCATGATATGATTGACACTTAATCGAGATGTGCAAGTTTTACATTCCCAAGCCACGGGAAATTGAAGGTAGAATTTACACCAATGTTATTCCCTGTGAAACTGATCCATTCCCAAGAGGGATAAGGATCATGTTTGAAATTGAATGTTGATTTAAGTGCTTGATTTAATTTTATCATTTTGGCCTAGTACCCCTTTGTTTAATTAATTAATATTAAGTGTTGTATAATTTTTATTGACTTACACCACTTGGTATTTGTTTTTATTTTGAGGCCATTTAAAGTAGATTTATGACCCCCTAGGTGAACCTTAGTGTCCCAAAAGTTACCCTAGGTGGTTACCCATGGGTCTAGGGTTAATTTTGACTAACTAACCCTTAGATTAACTCACTTTTGGTCACTCTAAACTACGGTTTAGTCAAAGTGACGAAATTTGAAATTAGGGAAGGTGGGAGATGATTCATGCTTTGGGAAAGACTCATCTCCCTTCCCAATATTTGGGAATCCCTTCCCAAGGAAGACTTGGTAGGTCTCCAAGACTCCCAAGTGTGTGGTATCTTCCTCCAAGACTCTCACACACGTGTGAAAGCATCTTGGAGGGAGATGGCTCTTTGAGAGAATAAGAGGATGCCATATGGCATCCTTTATCCTCTTAGAGGTTTGAGTGGGAATGCCACCTCACCACTTGTTCTCTCACACATGTGTGAGAGCACAAGTGGATAAGGTGAGGATTGAGATGGAATTGGAGGATGACACTTGTCACCCTCACATTTCATCTCCCTTGCAAGTTGCATTGGAGGAGGAAGGAGAAGGTCACAAGTGTCACCTTCTCATTCCTCAAGGCCAAAATTGATGGCCTATATTATCTCCTCTTGTTGAGGAGTGTGGGGTTCTTGAATTTTTTGAGTTTCTTTTTATTTTTGGTGCAATTTTGGGGAAGTTAGAGAAAGTCTTGAGGATTGGAAGGTTTGGAAAAGCTTGGAGATCGTCACCAAATGTGCTTCCATTATAGGGCTTTGAAGGTAAGCCTCATGAACTATGTTTCTTCACCCTTGCTTATTTATTGTGTTGTGTTTGTATTTTGTTGGTTGTTGTTTCATCTTTTTTTGTGTGGGATGGGAGTATAGTAAGAGGACCTCCATTTGGAGATAAGGCTCAACTTGTTTGGGTAGGGGAAAGGAACCTCATTGAGGTCACTCCCACATTGTGTTATTTATGCCTTGAAGGCTTTTACTTGTTGAGGAGATTATTTGAATAGCAAGAGTGCCATGGAGGTTATTTTGTGATTTTGTAGAGAGTGGTGGTTTTGGATATTTTTGGCTTGAGGCCATGAGATTGGTATTTTATTATTTGGGTGGCCTTTGAAGTAGAGGGGTCCATTCCCTACCCTCATCAAACTCATTTTCATGAGTTTAGTTATGTGTTATCCTTGGGGTTGTTTTTGTGTTGATTGTTGTTTAATACTTGTTGTTGAGTGGTTGCACCCATGTGAATCCCTTGCTCCCTAACTTGGGGGTGACCCACTTGTGGGTCTACGGTAGGGAGGAGGGCATTTCAAAGTGGCTGGGTTCTTCTTCTTGTTGTGTTTTATTTGCAGGTGCATTTATGGAGAAATAGACTTGTTGTGAAGCCCATTTTTGTGTGGCTTAGTAGTATTCTTTTGGTTGTTTAAGCCATGGCCACTGTGGCCTTATTGTAAAATTTGTTTTGTTATCCTTGCCATGAGTTTGGCTAAAATAAATGTTGTTTGGGAAACATTCCTTATAGTTTAAAGGAAAAAAAAGGCTGTTTATTTTCTATGTTGTGAGTTATGGTTGAGAAATGCATGAGAAATTTTATTTATATTTCTGTCATGTTTTCCTTACAAAAAAAATTTCTATGAATGCGTTAGGTAAATGTTAGTGAATCCAAAGGAAAGAAAGAAATTTTAGTAAATTAATGTCTGTTGTATGGTATTAAAAGTTCATTTATTTAGATGATGGTTTGGAAGTTGAACTGTTAAAAGAAAAACTTAGATGAAATGCATATTTTACCTTATTTTATTCTTAAAAAAAAAAAGAAATATCTAAGAATATCTAAGCTTTCAAAAAAAAATAGGAAGCTACTATTTTCATTTATGCTATAAAACTGAAAGTGAATATTTTTGCCATTTAATTCATGGTGGAGAAAGTAATTTTGAGTTGTTTCTATTTGAATGTGTATATATATATATAGTGAATTTCTTAGTTTACTCAACTTGCTGTTAATTATGCACTGGTTATATTTCTGTATAAAAAAAAAAGGGGGAAAACTATATCATTTATAAGCTCTCTATATATATTAAAGTATATACACACATATATATATAGATATATACATGTGCATATATATAATTATATATATAGTAAAAGAAGTAGGAATTTTAACTGTTTTAAAAAAAGGAAAACAATGAATATATATATACATATATATACACACACACACATATATATATATTATAGACAATAAACATTGAATATATAGCAGATAGAATTCAGAATAGAAGACAGAAATTTCAAACCTGTGGGCGGACTGTGTATAACAGTTTCAGTTGTTTTAAAAAAAAATATACATTGGTGGGACTGTGGGCGGCCATGCCCACAGCCCCACCCCCTTCATATAACAAATGGTGTGTAGAGGAGGCTATGCCTCCACCCACACCCATGGGTGTGGGTGGAGGCACAGCCTCCTCCCCACACCCCTAACCTCGATAACCATCGCAAACCCTCCGTTCCTGTCGGCGTCGTTCCTCCCGTTGTCATTCCTCTCCGCACCTCCCCTACACTCAGCACCCACAACTCTCCACCATCCCTCCGCCCATGGCCACTTACTCCCTTCCTCTGCTGTGCATCTCGATGGCAGCGACAGCCTCTTCCAAAATAACTCTGCAAGATGTGTTATTCCTAACATTTCAGTATTTTATTTTTATGATATATATATATATACATATATATATATATGACTCTAAAAGAAATGGCATTTGTTTTGACTATGTATACCTCAGTGAGTTGGAGCAGCGAGCTCCACTCATGGCCTCCACCTCTTGCTCAAACCCTCACCTAAAAACATGAGAAAGAAAACAAACAAAAGAAAACAAAGAGAGAAGGAACGTGAGAGAGGATTAGGGCAACATTGAAAATAGAAAACAAACATTGAATTAGGGCTTTTATTTTAGGAAACATTATTTTATTGAGATTTGAGAGGATTTTTGCCTTGGTATTTTTTTTAAATTCCTTATTTTACTTTGCCCTCATTTCATTTCTGGTGGTCTCTTAAATTTGCCTTATTTTTAAATAGGGTCTTTGTAATTGGTATTTTTGCCTTGTGATTTAAATTTTAATTTTGGGAGGGATTAATTTTATTCAAATTGGGAAGAATTTTTCCCTTGTTTTAAATTCCTCTTGGTGGGGTTATTTATTTTATTCTTCCTTGGCAGGATTTTAACGCTTTAATTAATTATCTATTTTATTATTATTTTACGGGAATGAGTGTCTTAGCCTCTTCCCTTCTCTATTTTTCTGAGTTTGATAATAAACATAATTGCCAAATTTATGTTTATTAATGGACTTGAATTTGAAATCCAACTTGGCATCTTGTCATTAATTATTATTCTACTTTCGAATTTTTAACCTTTTTATGCAAGGTCGATTTATTTGACCTTGGCAGGATATTTATTTTATTATTTTATTTTAAATCATTTTGGATTGGTTCTTATGTTTTAATTTAATTTTTATTCTTATATTTTATTTAATTCCTTATTGATGATTTATTTTAAATTTTAATTTGCGTTTATTGAAAACGCGTTATGCTGTCAAATTTTTCCTAGATTTCTAGGGCTTTAATTTTACGATATTTTATTAAGTTTCATTCCATCATTCCACTTTAATCATGTGACCATCAATTCCATCTTTTTCATAATCATTTTCTGATTTTATTTTTGACCGAAGTTAGAGATAGGTTTCGAAGCTGGCAGAATCATCTTCTCACCTAGGAAACTTAGGGTTAGGATTAAATCCGTTCTAACCCGTAAAGCAACACACTCCGTGTCGCATACCTCCTAGACGACTATCATCACTCAGGGGACTACGTGGGACAACGTACCTTCCTGAATTATGTTGACATGTTTACGCCTTATGTGTATTGCCACCAAGCATGCAGACACATGCGAGGGGGTTCTTGAGGATAGGTAGAAATTTTTTTCGTAATTCATGTCATGACCGCATGGCAAATGTGGACATGACATGTGTGTTGTGTGTCATGACCGCATGGGAAATGCGGGCATGACATTTGGTATCAGAGCCTAAGTTTAAACACTGGGATTGTTTAGGGCACATTATTATTTACTCAACTTTGATTAATTTGTGGTTACCTCATTTTGTAAGATGCCTCCTCGACAAGTTCAGCGAGCGTAGTCTCATCACACTCCACCCCCCGAGGTGCACACTGACTCTTCAGTTGAGGGACAGGATCAGCCAGTCCTATAGGCACCGCAAGCACCACCGACCCTACCAAATATTGGGCCATAGATATTACAGTCTTTATAGATAGTTTTGGATAGGCTTCCACCAACTGTAGTTGAGCCATGCATAGAGCCACGTATTGAACCCCGCGAGGATCTGTGAGAGGAGCCACACGTGGAGCCATGAGCTGAGTCCTATGTCGAGCCACCTGTGGAGCCTTGTGTTGAGTCACGAGGGGCAGCACATGTGGAGCCTTATGTTGAGGTGCCAGAGACAATGACAGATGAGGTTGGTTTGGCTGACAGGGCCCGTAGCAAGAGCCCTCCACGTCATGATAGGCATGATGAGGCAGTACGAGTAGAGCACATTGTTCACAGACCTTACGATTATTATACAGATGAGCCTATCAGGAGGCACAGAGACAGAAGAGATCACATTAGGGATTTGTTGAGGCTGAACCCTCCTAGATTCGTCGGGACCACCGAGGGAGCCGAGGCAGAGGCCTGGCTCATCAGCTTAGCTGGATGCTTCGTGTTGCATCCTTACGAGGGAAACATGAAGGCCCGTGTGGTAGTACAACTATTGCAAGATGCAACAGCTACCTGGTGGCGTACTGAGGAGTGCAAGCGTCACCTTTCATTAGACACTCTCACATGGGAGACCTTCATTAAGCGCTTCAATGTGCAATACTTATCAGATCATTACAAGCAGCGTCGCATAGACGACTTTCATGACCTTCAGTAGAGAGGACTTATAGTGGCACAATATGAGGGTAGATTTACCGAGTTATCCCATTATGCGGAGTATCTCCATGACGAGAAACACCTAATGCATATGGCAGACCCCTAGACTTTGAGTGATGCTATCGAGAAGGCATATATCGCTGAGGAGATTTAGGGATGAGGGCAGAGTTCATGCCTTCAATTTTAGGATCACGGACAACAGTAGCATCAGTAGAGTTTCTATAGACCATCACAGCCACCTCATAGGGGAGGATTTAGTTTCACACCCTTACCTCCTAGGCCCCCATAGCAGTAACAGCCACATTAGCAGCAGAGAGCTAGGACATAGCAGAGGGCACATGGGAGACATAATAGAGGTTGGCAGTAGTAGGGACCACCTGTGGGACCCGTGAGGTCGTAGTATTCTTATAGGGGCTCACAGGGGTCTATTGGTAGATCAGGACAACAGCAGTCGAGTAGGACTCAGACTAGACAGGTACAGGCTAGGGGCCAATGTTATGTTTGTGGTGGAGCAAGATACCTAGCTAGAGAGTGTCCACAAGGTTTTACAACAAGGGGATAGCCTTGTGCAGGAGGATCCGAGCAGACTGTTGGAGATGTGGGTAGATCCCACCATATGTTTGCAGCGGTTGATAATCGCAAGGCTGATTTTAAGGCTTCAATGATTGAGACGTCAGGTATGATAGGGGGTATCCCCATTTCTATTCTCTTTGATTCTGGTGCTACTAACTCATTCATATCTCCATCGTTAGTGGAGCGTTTCATGCTGTGGCCTCTAGGCTGGGTGATAGGTGGGTGGTTGAGTTGGCCTCAGGGGCCAAGATGACAGTAGATGCCTTAGTTCACGACTGTGAGATTGTTTTGGGACCCTTTTCCATAGTATGTGACCTTAGAGTCATGACATTAGGATCATATGATGTGGTGTTAGGTATGGACTGGCTTGCAGCTCATCGAGCCAAGCTAGATTGTCACCAAAAGGTGATCAGCTGCTTAGATTATCACGGTACATTAGTTGAGATAGTGGGCATTCAGAAGCCCACAATAGTGTGTATGATATCCACCCAATAGCTTAAGTGCTGCATGCGGAAAGGATGTCAGATGTTCACCATCACATTAAGTGACAGATCAGATGACAAGCCCGAGTCATCTTTGGATGATCATCCCATCCTTTGAGAGTTTGCCGATGTGTTTCTAGCAGAGTTACCGGGGATGCCACCCCGTCGTGAGGTAGACTTTCACATTGATTTAGTGCTAGGTGCCGAGCTAGTGTCTCGTGCACCCTACAGGATGACCACACATGAGCTCACAGAGCTCAAGTTATAGTTGGAGGACTTTCTCGAGAAGGGGCACATCTGACCGAGCGTTTCACCTTGGGACGCTCTTGTCATCTTCATGTAGAAGAAGGATGGGTCTCTTCATTTGTGCATGGACTACAGGTAGTTGAATAAGGTGACGGTTAAGAACCGTTATCCTTTGCCCAGGATTGACGATCTTTTTTATCAGATGCAGGAAGCCAGGGTGTTCTCTAAGATTGACCTGAAGTCTGGTTATCATCAGCTATGCATCACAGAGGTGGACATCCATAAGACCACCTTCCGGACATGATATGGCCACTACGAGTTCACTGTGGTCCCCTTCAGCTTGACGAACGCCCCTGCAATGTTCATGAGTCTCATGAACGGGGTATTCCGTACCTATTTGGATCGGTTCGTGATCATTTTCCTCAATGACATTTTGATCTATTCATGGACTGAGGAGGAGCATGAGGAGAACCTACTTTAGGTTCTACAGTGTTTGAGGGAGCAGAATCTTTATGGAAACATAGCGAAGTGTGCATTTTTTAGGAAAGAGGTTTAGTATTTGGGACATATCCTATCTAGTGATAGAATCTTAGTAGATCCATCAAAGATCAGGGCTATCAGGGATTAGCCAACACCCACTAGTGTGATAGAGGTCAGACGTTTTATAGGGTTAGCTGGTTATTACCGTCATTTTGTTGAGGGTTTTTCTCAGATAGTGCACCCCATCACTTCCCTTCAGTGGAAAGAGAAGAGTTTTCTATGGATTGAGTAGTGTGAGAGGGCCTTCGGGGTCCTCAAGGAGTGTCTTACCATCACCAGCAGTGGCGAGAGTATTCATAGATGATATCGTGAGATTGCATGTAGTACCTCGCCACATCATTTCTGATAGAGATCCAGTTTTCACTTCAGTATTCTAGAGAGCCTTGTAGCAGACGTTGGGCACACAGCTCAATTTTAGCTTCGCTTATCATCTCGAGATAGATGGACAGATAGAGCGGGTGAATTAGGTGTTGGAGAACATGCTTCAGATGTCTGTTATGGACCATCAGTCTAGATTGGAGGAGTATTTGTATCTGGTTGAGTTTGCCTATAATAATGGGCATCACAGCTCATTGGGTATGCCTCCCTTTCAGGCTTTATATAGAAGACCATGCATGACACCATTGAGTTGGGATCAGATAGAGGATAGAGTTGCCATTGGTCTAGAGTTAGTTTAGGATTTGGAGCAGCAAGTCACATTGATTAGGTAGAGACTACAGGAGGCACAGGATAGAAAGAAGAAGTATGCCAATGCTAAGAGGATTGGTCGAAGCTTCTCAGTGGGTGACAGGGTATTCCTTAGAGTGCGGCCACACAAGATTCCAATCCGTTATGGAAAGGGCTCCAAGCTCACACCATGGTTTGTAGGACCCTTCGAGATCTTGGAGTGGATAGGACCAGTTGCCTATCGTCTAGCGTTGCCACCTAGCCTGTCATGTATCCACGATGTCTTTCATATTTATGTTTTAAGGAGATATATATCTGATTTATCTCACGTACTAGACTGGAGTGCTCTATAGGTAGAGGTAGACAAGCAATTGGCTTTGGAGCCAATTTGCATATTGGCTCGTTAGACGCTGGGCCTTCGAGGTCGAGAGCTAGACTAGGTTAGGGTCTAGTGGGATCGTTATGATGAGGTCACAATGACTTGGGAGGATGCAGCTAGTTTGAGGGCACTCTAGCCTCAGCTTTTTTATGACTTCTAGGAGGAAGTTTAGTCTTGGGGGGAGGATGTGAGGCTGATTATTTTCCTTCCTTATTTTGATCATATTGCATTTCAGTTGGTGACATTATCAGACTTTTAGAGACTATGGTTTTATTATGCAGACTTGACTATATCTCCTGATTTTGATATGACATTGTTAGACATATGGTGATTCGATTTGATCATATTTGATGCTATTTTGTGATTCAACATACGAGATATATTAGATGATTTTTGTGATGTGATTTCTAGATATTTATGTGATGATGATTATTTGACATGTGATAGAAAAATGCAGTTTAATTTGGATTTATGTTATAGTGGATTATTGTTATATTCGATAGCGTGAAAATAATTCCAGTTGCTTTAATGATTATTCATGATATGATTGACACTTGATCAAGATGTGCAGGTTTTACATTCCCAAGCCACGAGAAATTGGAGATAGAATTCACACCAATATTATTCCCTGTGAAACCAATCCATTCCCAAGAGGGATAAGGATCACGTTTGAAATTGAATGTTGATTTAAGTGCTTGATTTAATTTTATCATTTTGGCCTAGTACCCCTTTGTTTAATTAATTAATATTAAGTGTTGTATAATTTTTATTGACATACACCACTTGGCATTTGTTTTTATTTTGAGGCCATTTAAAGTGGATTTATGACCCCATAGGTGAACCTTAGTGTCCCAAAAGTTACCCTAGGTGGTTACCCATGGGTCTAGGGTCAATTTTGACTAACTAACCCTTGGATTAACTCACTTTTGGTCACTCTAAACTATGGTTTAGTCAAAGTGACGAAATTTGAAGTTAGGGAAGGTGGGAGATGAGTCATGCTTTGGAAAAGACTCATCTCCCTTCCCAAGGAAGACTTGGGAGGTCTCCAAGACTCCCAAGTGTGTGGGATTTTCCTCCAAGACTCTCATACACGTGTGAGAGCATCTTGGAGGGAGATGGCTCTTTGAGAGAATAAGAGGATGCCATATGGCATTCCTTATCCTCTTGGAGGTTTGAGTGGGAATGCCACCTCACCACTTGTTCTCTCACACATGTGTGAGACCACAAGTGGATAAGGTGAGGATTGGGATGGAATTGGAGGATGACATTTGTCACCCTCACATTTCCTCTTCCTTTCACGTGGCATTGGAGGAGGAAGGAGAAGGTGACAAGTGTCACCATCTCATTACTCAAGGCCAAAATTGATGGCCTATATTATCTCCTCTTGTTGAGGAGTGTGGGGTTCTTGAATTTTTCGAGTTTCTTTCTATTTTTGGTGCAATTTTGGGGAAATTAGAGAAAGTCTTGAGGATTGGAAGGTTTGGGAAAGCGTGGAGCTCATCACCAAATGTGCTTCCACTATAGGGCTTTGAAGGTAAGCCTCATGAACTATGTTTCTTCACCCTTGCTTATTTATTGTGTTGTGTTTGTGTTTTGTTGGTTGTTGTTTCATCTTATTTTGTGTGGGATGGGAGTATGGTAAGAGCACCTCCATTTGGAGGTAAGAATCAACTTGTTTGGGTAGGGGAAAGGAACCTCCTTGAGGTCACTCCCACATTATGTTATTTATGCCTTGAAGGCTTTTACTTGTTGAGGAGATTATTTGAATGGCAAGAGTGCCATGGAGGTTATTTTGTGATTTTGTGGAGAGTGGTGGTTTTAGATATTTTTGGCTTGAGGCCATGAGATTGGTATTTTAGTATTTGGGTGGCCTTTGAAGTGGAGGGGTCCATTCCCTACCCTCATCAAACTCATTTTCATGAGTTTACTTATGTGTTATCCTTGGGGTTATTTTTGTGTTGATTATTTTTTAATATTTGTTGTTGAGTGGTTGCACCCATGTGAATCCCTACCTCCCTAGCTCGCGGGTGACCCACTTGCAGGTCTACGGTAGGGAGGAGGGCATTTCATAGTGGCTAGGTTGTTCTTCTTGTTGTGTTTTATTTGTAGGTGGATTTATGGAGAAATAGATTTGTTGTGAAGCCCATTTTTGTGTGGCTTAGTAGTATTCTTTTGGCTATTTGAGCCATGGACATTGTGGCCTTATTGTAAAATTTGTTTTGTTATCCTTGCCATGAGTTTGGCTGAAATAAATGTTGTTTGGGAAACATTCCTTATAGTTTAAAGAAAAAAAAAAGGGGTGTTTATTTTCTATGTTGTGAGTTATGGTTGAGAAATGCATGAGAAAATTTATTTATATTTCTATCATGTTTTCCTTACAAAAAAAATATCTATGAATGTGTTAGGTAAATGTTAGTGAATGCAAAGGAAAGAAGAAAGAAATTTTAGTAAATTAATTTATGTTATATGGTATTGAAAGTTCATTTATTTAGATGTTGGTTTGGAAGTTGAACTGTTAAAAGAAAAACTTAGATGAAATGCATATTTTACCTTATTTTATTTTTTTTAAAAAAGAAGAAATATCTAAGAATTTTTAAGCTTTCAAAAAAAAATAGGAAGCTACTGTTTTCATTTATGCCATAAAATTGAAAGTGAATATTTCTGCCATTTAATTCATGGTGGAGAAAGTAATTTTGGGTTGTTTTTATTTGAATATATATATATATACTTTCTTTTTAATGCGCCTGGTAAACTTTTTAACGTGACCACTGCCGCTGGTGCGACACGCCCTCCAGCTCCACACTAACTCTTTTTCCCAGAGTAATGAACTGGTGAGGCCACAATATAGGGGACCTCATCCCCAAGAAGGAACATTTCAAACCTACGAGCTCGTCAGCCTAGCGAAGGTGTAAAGCCTGCGAACTCGTTGGCCCAGCGGGGGTTTGAACTCTGGTGGCCGCCACTACAACCAAGCAACTTAACCACCAAACCACACCCTTAATGGCATATATATATATATATATATATATATATATATATATATATATATATATATATATATATATATATATATATATATATATATATATATATATATATATATATATACTGGAGTATATGTATATATATAGATATATATTTAATTTCTTAGTTTACTCAACTTTCTGTTAATTATGCACTAGTTATATTTCTGTATTAAAAAAAAAGGGGGGAAAACTATATCATTTATAAGCTCTGTATATATATATATATTAAAGTATATACACACATATATATAGATATATATATGTATGTATATGTGCATATATATAATTATATATACATTAAAAGAAGTAGGAATTTTAACTGTTTTTTAAAAAAAAAGAAAATAGTGAATATATATCTGAATATATATATACACATATATATATACAGATATATACATATATATGTGTATATATATAGACAATAAACATTGAATATACAGCAGATAGAATTCAGAATAGAAGACAGAAATTCCAAACCCGTGGGCAGATTGTGTATAGCAGTTTAAGTTGTTTTAAAAAAAATATATACATTGGTGGGACTGTGGGCGGCCATGCCCACAGCCACACCCCCTTCATATAACAAATGGTGTGGGGAGGAGGTCGTGTCTCCACCCACATCCCCTAACCCCGATAACTATCGCAAACCCTCCGTTCCTATCGGCGCCGCTCCTCCCGTTGCCATTCCTCACTACACCTCCCTTACACTCAGTGCCCACAACTCTACACCGTCCCTCCGCCCGTAGCCACTTAGTCCCCTCCTCTATTGTGCATCTCAGCGGCCCCTTTCCAAAACAGCTCTGCAAGATATGTGTTATTCCCAATATTTCAGTATTTTATTTTTATGATATATATGACTAAAAGAAATGACATTTGTTTTGACTGTGTATACCTTTGTGAATTGGAGCAGCAAGCTCCACTCATGGCCTCCACCTCTTGCTCAAACCCTAACCTAAAAACATGAGAAAGAAAACAAACAAAAGAAAACAAAGAGAGAACGAATGTGAGAGAGGATTAGGGCAACATTGAAAATAGAAAACAAACATGGAATTAGGGCTTTTATTTTAGGACACATTATTTTATTGAGAGTTGAGAGGATGTTTGCCTTGGTATTTTTTTTAAATTCCTTATTTTACTTTGCCCTCATTTCATTTCTGGTGGTCTCTTAAATTTGCCTTATTTTTAAATGGGGTCTTTGTAATTGGTATTTTTGCCTTGTGATTTAAATTTTAATTTTGGGAGGGATTAATTTTATTCAAATTGGGAAGAATTTTCCCCTTGTTTTAAATTCCTCTTGGTGGGGTTATTTATTTTATTCTTCCTTGGCGGGATTTTAACGCTTTAATTAATTATCTATTTTATTATTATTTTACGGGAATGAGTGTCTTAGCCTCTTCCCTTCTCTATTTTTCTGAGTTTCATAATAAACATAATTGTTGAATTTATGTTTATTAACGGACTCAAATTTGAAATCCAACTTGGCGTCTTCTCATTAATTATTATTCTAGTTTCGAATTTTTAACCTTTTTATGCAAGGTCGATTTATTCGACCTTGGCAGGATATTTATTTTATTATTTTATTTTAAATCATTTTGGATTGGTTCTTATGTTTTAATTTAATTTTTATTCTTAAATTTTATTTAATTCCTTATTGATGATTTATTTTAAATTTTACTTTGCGTTTATTGAAAACGCGTTATGCTATCAAATTTTTCCTAGATTTCTAGGGTTTTAATTTTATGATATTTTATTAAGTTTCATTCCATCATTCCACTTTAATCATGTGACCATCAATTCCATCTTTTTCATAATCATTTTCTGATTTCATTTTTGACCGAAGTTAGAGATAGGTTTTGAAGCTGGTGGAATCATCTTCTCACCTAGGAAACTTAGGGTTAGGATTAAACCCATTCTAACCCCTAAAGTGAAACACTCAGTGTCACATACCCCCTAGATGGCTATCTTCACTCAGGGGACTGCGTGGGACAACGCACCTTCCTAAATTATGTTGACATGTTTACGCCTTATGCTTATTGCCACTGAGCACGCAGACGCGTGCGAGGGGGTTCCTAGGGATAGGTAGAATAGTTTTTCATAATTCATGTCATGACCACATTGCAAATGTGGACATGACATGTGTGTTGTGCGTCGTGGCTGTGTAGGAAATTCGAACATGACATCACCCAATATAAAAAGATTTCGTAAGCCAAATGATATGGATAAGAACAAAATGATGAATCACAATTGGGGTGATTGGTACGTATACAGGGACTACACAAAGATTAGAGTTTTTGGGTATGAAGGAGCACCATTTATACTCCTAAAGACTTTCCCTGATAGAATTGCATATCTAGAAATTGTTAGGCAATTAGCTTCATCCAATTTCATGTATTTGAAGACACAATAAGTAATCCTTTATGCCAGGCACCCTATGTTTTAGAGATTTTACTACTTTTTTTTAGAAAGGATATGAAGAAATTGAAAAGAGATTAGATTACTTTGGGATGCCTAAAGGAAATGCTAGGGAAAATTTTGACCCTAAGCATTTCATCAATCATGTTAGTACAAGTCAAAAGTTGAAAAGGTATCCACATGAACTATTCATGGATGAGAATTTAATTAGAAATGTTGATGAAGCTTGTGCCATTGAGAGGAGAGAATTGTATCATAAAGTAATGTTATCTGAGGCTTGGAGGGTATCCCAAAACCCCAACTATAAGGAAGCTTTTCCAAAAATTATTGATCCCATAGATAGATTGAACATGTTAGTTTCAAAGTCACCAGAATTGATTATGGATGTCCCACCTAAGATCTTTGAAAGAAGAGGCATAAATATCATGGAAACACAACCTAGATATGAGGCTCCTCTGAGTCGTCTTTCTCCTCAACCAACACCTAATATCTATTTTTCTATGGATAGTAGCATTGTAGATGATGAGGAACTGGGGGGTGAGGATGAAAATGTACAAGGTTTTGAACCTTTGATTGATAGCTATGAGCCACCTATGGACAGAGAAGCAATCGATATAGAATCCCCTTATAAACTATCAGAAGATATGAGACACCTAGCTAGCAAAAAGTTTATCTCAGATAAAGACTTTATAAAAACCCCTGAGTTTAAAGCATTTCTTTATGAATTCAAAGGAAGACAAGCCAGGGAGAAGATGAAAGATATTTCCTCTAAGATACAAGCTGAGGTATTACATCAACTTCAAATTGAAATTGATAAAGCAATGAATGACATGACCTTGGCCAAAAAAGGGAAGAAATATTCTAGAAGAAGTAGGGGTGATAATAGTCCTAGGTCAGGATATGACCTCAACCATTGTTTTTCATATCTTCAAAAGAAATTAGGATAAGAAGATGCAGTTAAGTATTGAAGATTTGGATAAAATTTGGAAAGGTTCTGCATATGACCTGATAAGGCAACTCTGCTGATATGGGCACTTTACCCCCCACATCAGTGGCCTCAAATTGTTGATGATCCAAACAAAGCATTTGGCTATCTCGTAATACAGGGTTGAAGATACTGACCCACTGGATACTGCTTACCTGAATATCAATGTTGCCAAATTTACAAAAGCCCAGATAGAGAAACTGGTCAGGAATAACAATGCATATATAACATAAAATTCAAAATTAAAATAAGAGATTGCTATGTATAAGGATAAAATATCATCATCCAGTAATTGACTATCTTATCAAGAACCGGATAAAGAGGTGATAGAAGCCATAGCAAATAAAAATTATTGGAAAGTTAAAGCAGAGAAATTTCAAAAGAAAAGTGATAAATTGGAAAGTGACATAAAAGTTGTTAAGTATCAAATGGCTTCTGAATTGATAAAAAGAAGATTTGAGGAGATGATGAAACACAGTGATCAAGTATGGGACTTACATAAAAGAACCCATAATGCTTATTAGGAACATAGAAGAGTGCATCTCAGATTGCTTGAGAAGAAAGAAGAACTCAAAGCCAAAGAGCAAGAACTCAAGGAATGCAGTGGACTGATCATTGAACATGAAAGGTTTAATACAATATTGTCAGATGACATTGGTGATTTTGATCTACATGGGGATCTGGCATTTCCCAATTTCTTCAATAATGAGGGTAATATACAGGATAAAGATCTATGGAAAGATGAGTTGGTGTCGTTATTACCCATAGCTTTGGAGAAAGCCAACGATGAAGACAAAGTGATAGAGAGTGTTCATAAATAGATGGATAAATTCTTCAGGCTAGAATTTGTCATGGAAGAAATAATTTCCAATGATACTTGTATATCTCAGGAATACATCGATCACATTGCCAAGGTAAACCTGTTTATTTCCAGAATAGTGTGAAAAGAAGCATGGAAGATTGAATAAAGTTTTGATAATTTTGGTAATATATAAATCGATGTATTGGTTTAGCAATAAGGATGGGAAGAGCACATCTGATAGATATTGCAACATGGAGAGGAACACCTTGCTAGGCCTATGGTCGTGGGTGTTCTACATTGATTAATGGAGCCAAATCTTAGTCAAATTGCTAAGCCCATGCTTTATGTTTCTTAATTATGTTTTATAATTATCTATCCAAGGCTTAGCCAATCATCATCTTTCAGCAAGACAATTTATATATTCCAATATTATCTACCAATCATATTTCAGATTCAAGACATTACATTTCTATGATAATTTAATATTATAATGGGAAAGGATGGTTAAATTTGTGGATATGTATGATGTTCTGATTTTTTGTTAATATTCAAGTTCATAAGCTGTTTGATTGTCTCCATAAGTTGTTTGATTATCTCCATTCTGACCTAACAACTTACTTGAATAGTACTTACTTGCATGTGTCTGTTAAAACAACAATGACTACCATGAAAGACATAAAAACAATAAATAGCACTCACCTCAATTATAGCACTAGTACTACTACTCTGAATATCATGCAAATTCTCGTGAAGACGTTCAACATAATCACTATCATCATTGTCCTCAAGTTGTGCAGCTTTGTAGAGAGCTCTATTGACAAGGCCTTTTTCTTTTTGTTCTACTTTCATATAATTTCTCTGCATGTGGTTTAATCATCATGCAAAAATTAATATAAGTCAAGTAAAGAATGCAAAAACTATAATTTTTTGTTCAAAATAACATTTTTCTTCCACTCTTAAATGACTAAGTCAAGGTATGTTGTGAGATTCTGCCACCTCAACTTTAGCACAACTATGACTGTGCTGCACATTCTTGTCCACTAGTTCATCATGATCAATATCAATCTCAACATCTCTGTTGACATCAAGGCATTTTCATTTTCATGATGCTTTGATAAAATTGCTCTGCATGTGGTTTAACTATTAGTAGGATCAACCATCATTGTAGTGAAAGAGCAATATTTATATAATAAAATAGAGAGACTATCATCATATATTTTCTTTTGTTGATTAATCACAATTGAGTTGATTAAGCACAATCACTTTTGTTCCCTCTTTCTTGTCTTTTCTTGTCTTGTGTACATACTTGCATATAATATTTTCAAATATTGTATATGTTGTATTTTCAATAGAAACTTGGCAAATAAATAGTCATAATATTTTGATGGGGATAATTCAAAAGTTTTGAATGTGAACTATCTAAAGCTTGTTGCTTCCTTCATTTTCTATGAGAAGGAAACCAAGACCATGGGGAAGGGGTAATGTAAGGTTAAATAGTGATATTTTGATATTCGAACTCTAGGAGAAAGAATAACTTTGTGAAGCTTTTTCTAAAACAATCAATGGAAACAAAGCTTTGAGTTTGGCACCCAATTTTCTGATTATTCAATTATTGTGATTAATGTGAATGTTTATAATTTGCTCAGGTTATCTCCAACTTGGAATATCTTCATTATTCAAATTGGTTTTATGTTTCTAATTTATCAGAGTAATTTCTTTACTTTGTGTGGTTGATTAATTGGGTCTTCTTGGGAAGATTAAAATTTCCCTCTTAAAAGATCACAGTAATAAAGAGGTTTCTTTTGGATGTTTGAAGTAGAACCTGGTAAATTACAGTATTGCACGTTTCTTTTCATTTTGTAAGTAGAACAGTGAGACAATTCGTGATAACACATTTATGTAAAGCATCAATGCTAAGGTTATAATGGCTAGAATTGCAGTATTGCACATTGAGGGTAGGTTCATTTTTTTTTACATTATACAAGAGCTATGATAACTATTGAAGTACCCAAAAAATGCAATCACAAGGAAGTGTAACAAAAATATGGTACAAGTTTACCCAATAACAAGCACACAAAATGAAAGGATAGTGTAATAGAGATTCTTACCTCATCTGCATCCATAATATTATAGTCATTCCATGCAGAAACTATAGGCTTAACAGAGGAAGCCAACTGCAACACTTTCTCAGTGAGACCGTGTAAGCAACTCATTATATCTTTGTACCCTTCATTTGAGTTGACATCATCTGCAAAGGCTCTTACTAGGCATCTAACAGATGGCTATGAAATCTCTGCTGACGAACTAGATTTCCACTTCATAGTACTATTAGATTTACTAGGATCTAGTGCTGCCATATAATCAACAATAACTCCCACACCTGCTTCTATATTACTATTTTCCACCTAAAATACAATGTCAATATCAACATATAGTCAGTTCAATAAATAATTGAAATAAATAACCAACGTAAATTGAACCAAAAAGCCATACACTTACTCCAAGTTTGTCCATTTTAGCCTGCAACCGGCCTCAGCCAAATGTACATCCAGCTATCACATTATCTCTTGCCCTCTTTCCCTTATAACACTTTGTCAAATATTCTTTAGAATGCATATTTTCTTTCAATGTCTCCCACTATTTGGGAGATAGAGAGGATTCTAACCTATCTTTCCCCTCAAGGATTGTTTTTCTACAATTGTATCTAAAATTGTTCATCAAAAGTCTCATCTTTAGCTTGTAATATCTTTTGCTTGTAATAAAGTCTCAAAAGCATTTTCCATTTTTTGTATAACATTTTCCACACTTCATGGATCTTGATCTACAAAATTTGATTTACAAATATCCAAATGGGCCCTACATCTTACACCCAACTCAGAGGCCCACCTTGCAGCATTTTTTCCAATGGGCTTACCATCTCTCGATACCTCAACCAAGAATGGCTTCTTTCCTTCTAATTTTCTTTCTTTTGCATTCCTCTATAGATCTATATAAATCTTGACTCAATATTTTTCTTTTGACAAAAGCAGGCACATCTTCTATTAAACCACTACCAATATTTTTGGCTAATCCACTAGTTCCATCAAAAGTTATAGCAAGCACATCAGATGCAAGTGGTCTCTCTTCATGACTTTCATTAACTAAAACTTCATCATCCTTGGCCACATCAAGTATGTCATGAGTAGGTAGATCAATAGCAGTCTTTGTAGATTTCACTTCAAACAAATCCTTTAATCTTGAATAAATCATCTACAGACTTACTGTTCCTTTGCTCTCATTGTTTTCAATAATCTCTCTTAGACTCTGTGCTAAGAGATCATCACGACATTGCACATCACCATGTGCTATATTAGGTTGCACATCACCATGTGCTATATCAGGTTGCACATCACCATGTGCTATATCAGGTTGCACATCACTATGTGTTATATCAGGCTGCACATCATCACAACTATTCTTTTCACCAACTGCATTTGTACTTGAATCCCAAATGTGTTGGCTTCTATGAGTTGGCGGCACTGTATCTTTACTTTCCTTTTGTTTTCTCTCTACATTTTCTTTGTGCTCTTTTTCTTTCCTATAAAACAAAAAAATATCATATTATGTCTTATATACATAAACCCCTTGCCTATAAAATTTCATAAACACAATTAAACAAAAAATATACTACTTAGTGGATTTACAACTTGCTTATTTGTCAAACCAAGATGTGATAAATATTCACTATTCTTTGCCACATGTTCTCTACAAAAGCACTCATAATCTATCAGTGGAACTTCAACAATATGATCACTATCATCTAAATTGTGCCTCAAAGTCTTTTTCCTCATTTCCTAAAGTTGAAATAAACAATAATATATAAATCAACAACTTGAATTAGTAGAACAAGAGTGGAATATAAACAAAGCCATTATTTTTAGTCAACTAGAGCATATAAACAAATGCAATCATAGTATATAAGGATTTCATTTCCATTTGAATGATACAGTATATAAGGATAGTCCCCATATGAAATACATTCACAGAGCATATAAGATGCATTCTTAGAAATTAGAGGAGATAGTTTATGACAAGTGACATGACATAGGATGATAGCATATAAGATGCATTATATGGAGGAGAAAAAATTCAGTAAGTAAATGTGGCACACAGATTGAAACCCAAAGGAAACTCTATTTGTTTATCCTTCTTTTTGAGAAGAGACTAATTTCCTTTTTTGATAATGTGAATCATCATTATTTCTAGTTATATAATCCTCATTATTTCTACTTATAAAATCCTCATTATTTCTACTTATAAAATCCTCATTATTTCTACTTATATAATTTTGTAAAAATTCTGAACACACAAATGAAAGTAAACAAAAATAGTCAATATGTGCTTTAAAAATGAGTAATTTATTTTTGGAACAAATATAGCTAGTTATATGCATGACATGTAACAAGACAAGAACTAGAAAAACAACAAAAAGTAGAGATCAACACAAGAGATTACCCTGAAACCAAAGTGGAAGAAATTCATGTACACTAATGTCCCTTCTTATCTTGCTGCTTCTCTACTACATTTTACAAGCTCACTATTTTCTTGATGCCTTTAATGACATGAAACAACATAACAGTAGTACCATAATATTTGCAGTGTTTAATTGTTAAAAAGTAGTTCTGCATTGCTAGTAAGATCAGAATCCTCATCACTAATCATCTGCATTGCCAGCAAGATCAGAATCCTGATCACATGGGGCTCATCACTAATCATCTGCATTGCCAGCAAGATCAAAATCTTGATCACTCATGTCTGCATCTGCTTGATTTTCTTCCTCATCCTCATCTGTGTCATGCAATACATTCTCTCTCCCAATCTCTTCATTGGTAATAAAAATATCTTCTCTAAACACTCCATCATCATCTTCATCCACTTCTTTGAATGTTTCTTGTAAATTAACATATTGCCCATTAGGCATTTTATCAACAACTTCCATGAATTTTTGTTCCAAACGAGACTCTATTTGAATGACATACAACTGTCCTGGGCTTCTTACATCATCAATTAGAAATGATTGGTTAATTTGAAAATAGAAAAAATAGGGCTCATCCCTCTCTGATAAAAAATGCCCTGTATTTGCACGTACAAATCCATACTCATCAAAATGTACTACAAATGGTTGGATCCACTTACATTTTAATAATATAGTATTGTTTTCACTAAAATCCACATGAATAATTTATTAGATGAATCCAGCACATAATTTCTTCTCAGTTTCGTGAAGAAATTCAGCACTTACAACACAATCACAATTTGTCTTTCTTTTGTCTTTTTCCTTCACTCTTAAATGGCTACCATAGGCCCACATTCCACTAAAATACATAGCCCATAAATGTGGAGGTTGTGAAAGCTCACTTTCCTCTGTTGTTATATCTTGACCTTCTTCTTTTGCTTCACTAAATGCATTAGCGATCCATTCTTCAAATTTTGGAAAAGAATCACCTCCAACTAAATCATGACATCTGCGCGTTTGAGGTCGATGTTGCATCCAATTTTGATTCTCTTCTTCATATTTTCTACATAGAATATTAATGTGCAAATAGTAAGATTAATAATATAAATGTGTAAATGCAATTGAGTAAGATTAATAATATAAATGTGTAAATAAATAATTGTGTAAATTTTTTTAACCTGTGCCACTTATCAAACGAAGATGTGTTTTGAAGAATAAATGCATGTATCACACTTCTTTCTTGATGTGATAGCTTGAAGCGACCTCCATTGCCTTCTAATACTTCACCTACAACTCTCTCATCTTCATCATCATTCCATACACATTGATTGACATTTTTAAAATCCTTCATATATTTTGTGCAAAATCCAATGGCCTCTTGCATTGAATATCCCTCAGACATGTTGCCTTCTGGTTTTTCCCTAGTATGAACAATTTTTTTCAAAACCTTCATATATCGTTCTATAGGATATATCCATCTCGTTCTTACTGGACCACAATGCTCTAGTTCATATTCTAGATGTATCAAAATATGCATAGAAATGTTAAAGATTGTTGTTGTAAATTCTCATTCTAATAGACAAAGGACTTCAACAACCTCCTCCCTCAAACTATCAAAGTTCGAAGGATCTAATACATGTGAACTCATTCTCTTTAATACTAGGCCCAAACTTATAATTGCCAATCTTGGCCCTTTGCCAAACCTGATATATTTACCACAATAGGTAAAATATTCTTGATTATAACATGATAGTCATGGGTCTTTAGGCCTCTTAAGCTATTAATGTCAGTTTGGCTTTTGATAGTACTACTTACATATCTGGTGGGAAAGAGTCTAAGACATCAACTGTAAGAATTGTGCACGTTGTTCCTTTGTCCAGACATAAGGAGCACTAGGTTTTCTATATTTTATATCATCATATTTTTCAACCCAAAGATTTTGACGAATCTTTAGTTCTCGAAAGTCTTCACATGATGAAATAGTATCAAAAGCACCAAAAAGAGTTTCTATAATAGCATAGGCTATATTTTTCTCAATATGCATAAAGTCAACAATATGCCTAATGGATATATCCTTAAAGTATGGCAACTTATAGAATATACGCAACCGTTTTACACCACTTTCATTACATGGATCATATATACTACTAGCAATCCCACCATTTTCAATAAATGACATTCTTTTTTGTCCATTCTCAATAATGTAATCACCTATTATTAGCAAAGGTGCTTCACGATTCTCTTCTTGACCATTGAAACATGTTTTTTGTTGATGCTATGGATGACCCACTTTAAGGTAAGCATGATGTCCACAATAAATACACTTACGCAAACTTCTTGAGTGCCTCACAAAATCCTTAAAGTTGCAAGCAGGACAGCCATGGTATCCATGAACAATGAGACCAAACAATGTACCATATGCAGGAAGATCATGAATCGTAACCAATAAGGAAGCTCTTAAAGTGAATTTGATTGAATGACCATCACTTAAAGATTAAATTGCTTCAATTCCTTTCCATAATTCCATTAGCTTATCATATAATGGCTCTAGATAGGCATCTATTGTATTTGAAGTCACACTTTTCTTTCCTCGTATAATCAATGATAGCATTAAGAAAAATGGTTTAGTTGCTAACCATGGAGGCAAGTTATAATTTATTAAAAACACTGGCCAAGTTGACCATTTAGTACTTTGATCTGAGAATGGGTTCACCCCATCTAGAGCCAAACCCAACCTTATATTATGAGGATCTTGAGAAAAATCAGGCCATTTGTTATTAAATTCCATCCACATCTTAGAATTAGGCACATGTCATTATTTTCCATCAATGCTCTTATTTTGGGCATGCCACTGCATAAATTCAGCAATGTCTCTGCACCTATACATTCAAAGTAATCTTGGGATTATCAGAAAGTGGTGAAGAACCTTTCTAGGAACTACAGCGGATCTCAACCCTTGTCTATACCTTGCTTCATGACATTTCAGACAGTCACTCTCACTTGCAAGATTTTTTGTGAAATAATACACAACCATTAACACATGTGTGGATGTCTTCATACCCCAAGCCAAGCTTATTGATCTACTTTTTACATTGACTTCGTTTTGTTGGCAATGTGGAGTCAGTTGGTAACAATGAACTTAATAATGCCAATAACTAATCTACACTCTCATTTGTCCAACCATGCACCACTTGCAAGTTAAGAATTTGAAGGATTGTTGTCAAATGACTTAACTTGCAATTAGCATACACAAGCTTTAAAGCATCCTCCATTGACTTAGCCCAATCATCATTTAGACCCTCATTTAACATTCTTTCAACTTCAAACCCTTCATCTAACATTTCCACCTCTTCATCCATGTTTGGTGCCACTTCAGCTATGTTTGTTGCCTCTACATCTCTCACAGTCTGCAATTTTGTCATATCTTCATAATAATTGTAAGCCCAAGGGCTTATATCACTATGCCCATATCTTATCATATGTCGATAAATCACATTTCTTTTTCTCACCTTTCCACCAAGACAGTCATTACATGGACATGGATATTTTTCCATTTCCCTCTCATTGGCTACTCTCTCATCATATGCATGATATTGATTTGTAGTCAACCTTCGACATTGATCCATCTGTAATATTATGCATTCTAGTATTAATTTGGTATAATAAGCTATCATATGCCTAGAAGGCCTTTAAATATAAAATATTAAAAGGTAACTTCAATCATGCATATGGTCAAGCTAGGATAACCTTTCCTTCAGTTTGGGCTAGTCATCATGCAGGGAGATCATGCAGAGTAGAGGTGTAGTTTTATTTGAGTTTAAGGATCAGTTAAAGATCAACTTCACAAATACTAAAGATAACATTTTCTTTTGAGTTTTCAAGCTTCAATTATGAAAAAATATCAGTTCACTTTTGGCAATGAGGGTTTTGAATTATCTTTGAATTTGCTGCAGAGTGCATCCCCAAATTCAACTTTGCTGCAGAGGGCCTCGCCGACTTCAAATTTGTTACAACAAACTCTAAATTCCTTGCCAGCCTTTTCAAAAGTCTCCAAGTCCTCTCCAAACAAGATTTATCACCCATGCAAGTAGCTGCTACACTTATATGCACCTAGAACATTTTTTCAGGTACATGCATCAGATAGAGTAAGTGCCTCAATATGTGTCCATGAGAATAACAAATATCAACAGCAATTCAAATTCATTCCCATGCTGACAATTATACATTTTACAAGTTGTTTGACTTAGAAATATAGACAAGCTATTTAAACCAATAGATAAATAGCATTTAGAAGAAATACTAAACAATTTATCAGGATTATACTTTAAAACCCCAATTAAATAACTATTGTGATGAAGTATTCATAGCAGCAAATCACTTGCCAAAATCATAGGCAAAGTCACCAAATAAAGGACTCAATATGTCAACCATTTCAAATGACAATCATGACAATAGGAAAAACAACATAGAGAATACAGTCATGCATTTGATTACAAACGAGGGGGTAGATATTATAGTCTGTAGTAGCATTGAAAAGATGAAAATACAAAATCCATGAAGCCAAACACTTTTGTCAAAATACAAACCCTTACCTAATTAGTTAACTGATCCTTGAAGATTTTATCAAGCAAAGATAGTCATTATATAGAGGCTAAACAATGACACAAGTGCCTTTGAAAGTGATGACAGTCGTGTCATCAAACTGATAGTCATCAAAAAGAGTAATGCACAACACCACAGAAGAAAAGAGGATATCACTATCCATTCAAAGAGATGCCCTAATCACAGTCATCAAAGTGGTCTACAACAGCAGAGAAAAGACAGTGGAATATTGACAGTCTTTTTGCATCTAAATGTGAATTATGTGAAAACTATGTCATATATCAATAACAAAAGTAATAGAGAGGATTTTTTATAGTCAAAAGTCTATGAATAGAATCTTCAAGTTTATCAAAATCAAGCTAATAAGCTATATGATAGTCATAGTAGTAGATGGACAAAGGGAATGTGATTGTGACAAATTTTTGCATACAAAGGATAGTCATCATCAATGATATCTTTGTATTAAGGAATTTGTAGGCAAGTTTGTGATAGGACAACAAAGATCAGTTCATGTATGGAGAAATGAACAAGGTTTTCATGACAAAGGTTACTGTCAAGATAGTAGTAAGAGACAGTAAAGATAGTGAAGAGTAGATTTAATGAATGAAACAAATCATGGAATAGTCTTGCATTCTCAACAACAAGCTTTCATTCTTTGTTTTGTGATAGTCATTTTGAAAATACAATCATCTTTCAAAGGTTGAATCACACACACAGGGGCAGTGTCTAAGTCACAGGTTGAAGACCATCAAATTCCTTCATGCCAAGGTATTCTAAATATAAATCATGAATGGAAAAAGTAGAAATTTATCAATAAAGAACCATGAGACCTCTTCATACAGTCATTGAAAGAGATAGAACAGTGACTAATGACAGAGCACCAAGATTTGAAATATACAAAACTTTAGAGTAGGCTAAGAGAAGAATAGAAGTACGTGGAAAACCCTACCTCTGCTTTATAAAACCACTTGTTATCTCATTATTATTGTTGCTCCTTTGATCTATTGTCTATAGCTGGAAATCCCTTTCATCATTCACACGATGATCTCAAAACTATTTCAACTAACTGTAGCCATGAACAATCTCACACGATGATCTCAAAGAACTATGGCCATGAACAATCTCACACGATGATCTCAAAGAACTGCAGCCATGAACAATCTTCTCCTTTTTAACTACTCATACCCTATTCTTGGCGACCATGAACAATCTTCTCCTGCTAGACCCGTGATTTGCTTCTTTACAGGTTTCACTTTTTGTTCAAAACACATAAACGCACATTCCCTCCATTATTTCCCTCCATTACTAAAGTGAACTAAACTCATGCACCACAAGGCAAAAACTTATATTATAATTTTAATTATAAAATAAATTTTTAATTAGAATGCATACATGTGTTTAAATCCCTCTTCTTGTGGTGTTGGAATTTAAAACAAATTGTAGCTGTAGAAATCAGAATAAATCAATCATGAAACATTGAAGAATGACTAACCACAACAAAATTGACATGAGAACCTTTAAGTTGGGAGCCCCGGTGTGGGGAAAACCAGTTGCCCCTTCTTATCTTGGCCAAAAAAATTACAAAGAGCTATATTTTTTCCTTTCAAATATTCATATATATTTAAACTATTTATTGTCATTAAAAAATATCTATTTATTCTAATTTCATATATTATTTTGATTAAAATTATTAAAGTATACAATTATTACAATTTTAACTTAAAATAATTTAATTAAATGACGCATTGGATCCATCTCGGCGTACTTTAGATATATATATTTTTTAAATATAGCTATTCTACTTTTAATTATAAAATAATGAAATTATATTACAATATAATTATTTGGTCTAAGTGGACATTTATTGCCTTGCCTTATATTGTCTTTGAATTCATGGATTATGATCAAATTGGAAATAAAAATGAATAGAGGAATATTAGTCATTTATTTAGTCATTTTTATTTGTCTGACCAATTATTAGTTGTGTTTTTTGCCCGATGACCAAATTAGTCATTTATTTCATCATTTATTTAGTCATTTCAACTGATGACCAAATTAGTCATTTATTTAGTAGCTATGTTGCAAAAAAATTTGGTCACGTGACTAAAAGTTTTAGTCACCTAGTCATTTATTTGCCATATTTCTACTAGTGCATTTAGGCATGGCAAATAGGGACCCCCCTTTTTCTTCTTTCTGATTCAGTTTTCTAGTTTCTACTGGCTTCTCACTTGATGAATTGATTTCATTTTACTATTGTGATATGCTCACCTGTCGGGCCTATGGGGTTTGTCATTCTAGAACGACATTAGAAGCATCCATGACACCTCGATAGTCCTTCTAAGTGGAACTAACTAGTCTATTGGGTTAGTCATGCTGGCATGACTGCAAAAGATATCCTAACTCCACGCTCTAAGGGACAATAGGTTTAGTATTGTGTGTCACTTATGTTGGGGCTTTGATGTTTATCCTCCTGACATGATCGGGGGTGTAGCTCTGAGGGTTATCCATGACAAAGGATATGACTAGTACCCTACCTACCCATGGCAGCACATTTATGACTAGTTTCCTGCATGGTGAATGGGGGTTTTATTATGCTTTGCTGATCATTTTCTCATTTTCATCTTTGCATTTTGTAATCTAAGCTCCATTGAAAACCCTTTCTTTGAAGTTTGAGCTCCCATTCATAATTTTACCAAAGAATTTTGGTTGATAGGAGAGTATTGGGCGTGTTGGGCTTTGTTAGGAAGAGATATCTCTAACTGTTGCACTTAGCTTGCTACTTCTTCAAATCAGGTAGGGGTTTCATTTTTGTTTTTAGTTGATTATGCATAAATGTAGTTAGAATGTGGTCCTTTCATTACATTTGAATTGGGTATTTTTCCCTTGTCTAAGTTCTTGATGCATCCCTGGGTGTTTTCCTCGCTCTCTTGCAGTCCTAGGGTTTACATTCAAAAGAGTGATTCCTGTAGTAATCCTATGGTGTGTTTTACATTCTCCCATAGGTAACTTATAATTTAGTAGTGAGTTGGAAACCCTTTGATAATTCTTGGTCTTGATGGTGATTTGCCTTGTTTTTAATAAGGGTGATTCCCTAGTCATCAATACTATCGAAGCCTTGGTCTCTAATGCCCATTTATCCTTGTCTTTGCCTTTGTCAAGATTGGTGTCACAGAAATTCCCTTAACGAGTTGCATTCCCTAGAGTCATAAGATAGAAATTATCCCCGACTTTTGATCCCTAACATTTTACCTTTGTATAACTCTATTAGGATTGGGTTCACGGGTCTTTCCTTCATCTTCTATGAGTTGGGAGTTATGAGAACCAATTTATCCCCAGCCTCTAATCCCTGGCATTTACCGTTGTATAACTCTATTAGGACTGGGCTTGTGGGTTTTTCACTTAACCTTTATGTTGCAAGTATGTGCCTAATTGGTGTTGTCATTGATGTCAACATATCGGTGTTGTCATTGATGTCAACTATGCTCCTATCTTGTTGCTTTCTTGTAATGAGTAAGATGCTTTGTATTTATTTATGTAAGTAATCTTGATGTTGAGGATATTGAGAAAATTAGCTCCTCGGGTAGAAACGGTGACTTGCAGTGGAAACAGTGTATTGCATACAAAAAAAATAGTCCAAGAGATTGCTCTACATTTCCTGCTAGATGAATATCCTTGTCTGTAGATTGGAAGTTATTTAGAAGTTTGTTTGAAGATTTTATATTCCAATTTTGAGCCTCCGGTATGAAGATTTGAGTCAATTATGTTCACCAGAGTGAAAAATGCTTTTCTTGTATGTTTGGTAATGACATGGAGAAAGTATTATGCTTCACATCCCTCCGCATTGAAGTATTTTGATCTGCGATTCTAGAGTTAAGTTTGAGATGATGTTATGTGCCTTCAACTCCAATGGTTCATGATTTTGTGGTTCACAAGAGATCTTTTCATTATGACAGTGGCTAGTAGTGTTGGCTATGTGTTCTGGTTTAAAGAATCTTCTCTACAGAGTGGTTAAAGTTCTTGATGATTACAATGTGCTTGTGGATGTCTCTTGATCATGTTCCTACCTTTGGATTGGTCTACAAAGAATAATTTGGATCATGGATGAAGTCTGTTCCTTGAAGACCTAGTGTTCTCACCAGTCTTGGCTGACTTGGTTGATTTTACTAATTGCAGAGATGCTTTGAAGATTGTGGAAGCATGTTGTGGCATGGAGAATTGCATTTGAGTCCTAGCTAAGGCATAATGTGATCCACATACATCTTTACCTTAGCAAATTTTGTTTAGGTCTAGACCTATTTCTTTGTATTATTGTAATGCCGCCCTTAGAGAATGTTCCAATGGTTGATGAATATAATGTCGAGCTTGATGTATATTCCAATGTTGATGAATTGTATAAAAGCATGTAATAGAGTTGTGAATAAGTAATAAGTGTGCGTCGAATATGAAGAGTTAAGTGCAAAGTTGTGAAAGAGCATAGCAGGGAAGTTTTATTGTGCTTCAATGGAACTAAACTCAGGCATGGAGTAGATGCTATTTAATTAGTTTACCATATTTGGAAGTGAGCCATTTAGGTAGTGAGCCTCTATTTTTTGGTATTGTTATAACTCATGTATTTTTATGGGCTAACACCCACCGTGGTTGTTCCCTTTTAGGTTTTTCCATGTCAAAATTTGGTGTCTACTATGTTGGATGTGTGATTGCGATTAAGTCTATGGTTTCAATCTTTCATGGTTAAATCGGATTATCAGTAGTTAAGTTGTTAATGGTTTGATATTCATATGAAGCTAATTTTTTGTGACAACTGATTCACCCCCCCAGTTGTTTTGTGTATTTAAACAATTGGTATCAAAGCAAGGTTCCTCGATGGTAAGCCTAACAACTTGAGGTATATCCAGGATGTCTTACAAGAAGGAGGCTCCACAGTTTGATGGGATAAATTATGCAACTTGGAAGATTTGCATGAAAATCCATCTACATTGTATTGGTTATAAAGTATGGCAAGTGACATACCATGCCAGAGAATGGTCTAACAACTAAAGATGAAATCAAAGAATATGAGGTAAATATAAAAGCCAGAGATGCTCTGTTGAGTGCATTAACGGACTCTAATTTAATAAAGGTCATGGATTATGAGTATTCTAAAGAAGTCTGGGATAAGCTGAGTAATCTGTATGAAGGAGACGAATCTGTAAAGAGTGCCAAATTATAGGGACTGAAAGCCAAATATGAAGGTCTTAAGATGGGAGAATATCAAAACAAAACATCCTTCATGCAAAAAGTTGATGAACATGTTACTGGAATCAAAGGTATGGGAGGAACTGTTGATGAACCTAAATTTGTGATGAAAATTCTTAGGTCTTTATGTAAATCCTATGCTCACAAGGTAGTTGCAATTGAAGAAATAATGATTGTGACAAAGATTAATAAGGATCAGTTTGTAACATCCATGTTCCAAAAACATAGTAAAACCAGAAATTTACCATAGAGTAATTCAACAAGGTAAAAATGTGATAAATAATTTTTTTCTTTTATTTAACATATAATCAAGTAACTACAATTACAAGATTTCTCTTTACAAACATACAATACATCATAATGTCTTTCTCAATTACAATGTTTACAAATGTAAATCAATTGCATAAACAAATTTGGAATAATTACTACTTCTAAATATTTGACATCTTTATCACAAGCCCTAGCATGTTTCCTGCTTTGGAGATAGAGTATCTTTCCAATGATTTACCTCCATCCACAGACCAGTGGTCTCCCACACATCTTCCACATAGGAAGTGGCCCTACCCTTCATGAGGAATATAGACCTTAGGAGACTAGTGATAATTTGCCTTTCCCAAGTACATATTGTTGTATCCTACACAACTCTATCAACCATACAACCCTAGATACCCTCTAGCTAAGTATGATTTCTGATAGGTTGTGCAATCCAGATATAGTGAACCGACAATGCATGTAGAAAACGAATGCATTACTTTGGCCAAAGTTTCAATATAAATAGACATTCGCAATGAATGTAGTCATAATGTTCACCCACCCCAACTTGACTTGGATACTGTTGTATTCTTGCATTTCATCCTCACCAACTATGTTTAACTATATAGTCTTGACAACTTCAGTATTTTAGTCTTCCCGACCTAGACAAATTTACAAACACTGTCTATATTCCATGGACTTTATCGATTACCTTTCTTTATGAGGATTCTCATTGCATCATTGCAATACCCAAGATCCAAAACTTATCGATCCTTAAAGATTTTAAGTCGATTCATTAACAACTAAGATGGTTACCTTTCCCAAATTAAGCATCATACTCTAGGAAATTATTTCCTTTCTTACAAATAAGAATAAATAAACATAGTTAGGGTACTTGCCCTTACATTCATATTCTATGTGATGATCATAATAATTTAATATAAATAATTACCTTATCTGGGTAAAGTTAAGGTTTAACTAAAGAGTTTTATCTAACTCCAATCTAGTTTTTTTGACTTACGTGGATTCACAAGGCACTTTCATTGCTCCAAAGACCTTATGGAATAACTATCTATTCTTTGGTATCTCTTTGCATCTTTGCAACATTTGAGATTCATCACTTATCAACAAGTAATAGCTAAGAGAAGTTGTGACCAAAAAAACATAATAAACTTTATGTTTGACTAACCATTTAATAGTACCTCTTGCATGCTTACAAAACCCAAGGCTTATGACTTATACCTCAAGTCAACTTGTAAACAACCAAATAGGTTTCTCTACCTAAGGTTAATAATTATTGACTAACTACAAATCTCTTTTCAATAAGATAAAAGAAACATTTATTATTTAGGGTTCTTGACCCTTTAATGTCTACCCATAAAACAACTACAACAAGTTATAACCATAAAGTTATCATCAAATAATCTTTAACCCTTCTAGGTTAACTAGGGTTTTATTTAACCCTTGAATAATCTATTCTATCAAAACAACCCTATCTCATAACTTCAAGACTAAGGTTTATAAATGACCCATGGTTTAACTATAACAAGATTAAACATAATATGGTTCTGTAATAGATAATAACCTCTACACGAAGAGTATGATTACTTTCAACTTACCTATACGTGATGTCATTAACCATCACTACTCATATATGATTCTATAAAAAGTTATTTCTAGATAGACTTAGTCTATTCCATCACAATGGTTTACTATAACTCTATACTCATCAAGAATATTAGAATAGACATTAAAGATGGTCCTACAACATTTATCGCATTTTCCAAACTATCCCTAGATAAGGAAACTTTTTTGACAAATGTATAGAAATTAAACCAAGAATTGTTTCAAATTGATAATATCTCCATTTAATACTATGAACCATATTACTCACAGCTATGAAGTTTTCCTATTAAAATAATCGACTTGTTTCATAATGATACCTATTTCAATAGAGGGAGTGGTTTTCTAAGCTCTAGAAAACTATGATACCCTCTTTCAGATGATTTGGTCTATTTATTATTTTAAAGACAATAAGTATATTATTGTAAAACTTCTGGTTTAAACTGTGTAGCTTTTTTTAACATTGACGTTTCAGATCACACTCCATGATCCATCATCAGGATGAGAAAGAGAATGAAATGAATTGAACTGTAAATCATGTTCTATAAAAAGAGGAGTATACATGGGTTACAAGATAAGAGATACTCTAATAGTAAAGAGAATAAGATAGTAAGATAAAAATCATAGTTAAAAGAGGATGATATCAGGAAATGAAAGAAAGGAGGGAATAGAAAAACCACCCAATTAAATATCACTCCATAAAATTAAAAAAATCTAATAAAAACCACTCCATAAGATAGAATGAACCATAAATAGTGTAAAGCAAGAAAAAGTAAATAAAAATGACACCTCAAATAAAAAGGAAAACACAAGATAATTACGATGTAATAGAATAAAATAACACTTAAACTAAAGTTTAGAGAAAGGTGAATATGAGATATCCAAACCTAGTCATTAATATAGTTTTATAAATAAACCATTAAATTATGAGAATATAGAATAGTAAAAATAACAAGCAAAGAAATAATACAGTGAATAAAATAGCTACATACTATAATAAATAAAAACAAAGTAATGTACTTTATATATTAAAAATAGTAAATAATGCTTACATAATGCATTGAATAATTCCTAGTAATATAAAAAATTAAAAAGGAAAAAAATTGTGAAAAGAAATAGTTAGGGAATAGATGAAATGGTAAGTAAAACTATTAAAATAAAGTAGTTTTAAAAAACAAAAAAGGGGGAAAAATATTATTGAAATAGAAATGTAGAAATAAAAGAAATGAGAAGAAATGTAAATAAACCCTTGAAATAAAAATAAATAGAAGGAGAATGAGAGAAAGGAAGTCAAATTAAAAATGAATAAGAAGCAAGAGAGAGAAGAAAACAAAAAGAGGGCCAAAGGCTAGACAACTCAACCTAGAAGATCAAGCAAGAGAAAGAAGATGGACAGGGGAATGAGGAAGCATAAGAGGGATCAAGGTGGGAGAGGATGGCAATGACAGAGGGAAAGAGGAGGGGGAAGAGTTGGGAAGGAAGCAAGGAAAGAAAAAGATAGGATGGAAAGGGGAGAAGTCAAAAGAAGAAAGCAAGGGCAAGGAAGGGAGAAGAAGATCAAAAAGTTGGAAGGAAGGGGTATAATGGCAAAAGAACTGTGAGAGAGACAAGAAAAAGACAAGGGGGTTGAATGGAAGGAAATAAATCATGGAGGGAATTTAATAAAGGGTTCCAAGTATGGTTCAAGTTCCAACCCTCATCTCAATTCAAGTTGGTGGAATTATTCTTGATGAAAACAGCTTCTTTGAGCTTCCTTTTGAAGTTGTCCTCCTTAGCTAGGATGTGTGCATCCTCTAGCTGAATGTGGTGCTTCGTATAAGAGGAATGCTTAGCAAGGGCTGATTTAGAGACTCTTTCATGTCTGATGTCCGCCTTGTGCTCTTTGATTCTCATAGCGATGGATCAGCCTGTCTCCCCAATATAGGGGGTTCCACAAGAACAATCAATTTTGTAGACACTTGAATTAAGAAAGATGTCAATGGGGTCTTTGGTAGAGGGGATTAGGTTCCTAATAGAACATAGAGGTTTGAAGGCACATTTGAGCCCCTTTTGTGGAGAATTTTGAGAGGTTTGAAGGCACATTTGAGCCCCTTTTGTGGAGAATTTTGGTGATCTTATTCGATATGCCTTCAATGTAGGGTAGGGTTGCCCTATAAGCAATATCTGAGTCTTTTTTATCAGGTTTGGAATTGAGGAGGACTTGGGCTTGCTTAAACGCTCTCATGATGTGTTTGTTGCGATACCCATTTAGTTTGAAAACTTGGGTGAGGTGGGAGAGCTCTTGATTTATGTGATCATTATCACAGATGCAGAGGGCTTTGGTGGCTAGAGTCTTGAGGACACTCGCCTTTTGGGCAGGGTGGTGGTGGGAAGAAGCTAAAAGATAGAGGTCAGTGTGGGTGGATTTCCTATAGACACCATGACCAAGGGATCCATCTCCTTTCCTAATGAGAAGGATGTCAAGGAATGGGAGTTGGTTGTTGGTCTCAAGCTCTTTGGCGTGTTGGTTTTTTTCCTGACTGGATGCTCATTCCCAGATTTCCCTACAAGGTAGCCATCAGTGATCAACAGGATCTCTAGGCCAGGGGCCAACAGTGTAGGAGATAGACTCTGTTTTATCTCCTCTTCTTCTTTAGGCTCTGCAAAACCTAGGGGGGTATTCCCTATTCAACACCCATGAGAATATGCTTATGGGCTGACTGGGATGTTGATACAAAGTAGATAAATCCTCCTTTATGTAGACCAAAACTATGGGATAAGTGCAAAGGGGCTAGCTTTGGGCTTATGTTCAGTTGTGAATCTGAGGATCTTGGTCCTAAACTACTTCTACAGTCCTAATGGTTTGATTTGGAAGTATGAGTTTGATTTATGTGTTTGGATGCAAAACTAGGACCTGGTGTGTAATCTCAATGCAAAGCTAGATTGGTGCCTATCCAGGGCTCAGAGTCAATAGACATACACCTGTGAATGATCAGCATGAACACACTAAAACTAGATTTCAAGGGGATGTTGTGGTATCTTCCTTACAAATACCTCCCAAAATAGAGTGTTAAGTTATCAATACTTATGGTATCCCTATTGCAGTATATCTTTCCCAACACTTAATCTGAAAACATTTTAATCTACCCCTTGAGCAGAAGTTGAAAGATCAAGCATTCAATATAGCAAGTCTATATTCTAGAATCCCAGACATCCCTTAGATATCTAAATTTAGGACACATGCAATACTGGAGACAGAATAACAAAACACATGCAAATACAGTATTACTCATATAAAACCAATAATGAAATCAATAGATTCATGCATGAGACATACAACAAGAGATACATAAACTCACAAAATCTCATGCACAGAGCAACCAGAACCAGTTGTATCTTAGTACAATCCCAGATATGTCCAGTTTTCAACAACAACCCAAAGTGAGCAACACAACCTGCTAAATACAGCAAGGAAGGTCCTTAGCATTAATTACATGGCAGATTTCAAAATTTGCCAGATACAATACACATGAGAAAAATGGCGCTCAAAATATTGAATGTAGCAGAAAGAAGGAGGAAGAAAAGTAGGTGAGATCAGGATTTGCACTGCCGCCTGAAGATTTTCCTCATTGATTAGGTAGTTGACCTGTCAATCAGACCATATTAATGCAATTCCTTTGCCATTAAGGGCACACCAACCCGCAGGATACAGCAACGGTTCACACTCTAAAGATTCCTGCTAGAAAGGATGCAGCAAGCATAGGAAATCCCATGCCGATGAAAATTTGAACCATGATCGTTGAACTCCTTCCCATCACAGAGATCTGTGGTGCCAAAACAGTCTGAAAAGTCAAGAACCAACAAAAATGTGCCAAGTAGGCACCCTGTGTAACCATCGTTGACCATTCAAAAATGTGAGATCTATTATCCCACATTCACCCTGCAACGCTTGCTTGACTGCTTCATAAACCAAGCCACGAGCAAACCTAGTGTCATGCACTTTTTCCCTGCACGACTCGCAATCAAACTGCTAACAGCTCATCGCCCTGACTCCTGCCAACACCAAACCCCGTCGCTATGACACAGACTGTTGGGGCGACCGAAAATCCCTCTATCGACACACCCTGTCACGCTGATCGCGACATCCTAACTACCATTGTCGGCCAGACCCATGCCATCGGCACAATCAAAAACTCCCTCACCGATACAACCACTCTCATCGATGGGCCCACCTTCGACAAGAAATGCACCATCGGCGAACAACTTGCTTGCTCACCTGATACGTGGATACAACCCAATCAGCGAGAAAACCACTGTCGGCCCAACGCTTTCCACCTTAATCGATGAAGAAAGTTACGCCGACGACCACACAACATATAACCCATCAGCAACACATGACCCCATCAGTAGAGTCACCACATGTTAGGTCGATGCCACACATTACACCGATGGCATCTATCCATCGGTAAGACCCAAGCACATTGGTGAATCTCAAAATTCTTTCTCTGATATAACCTGTCACATCGATGGACAAATAAAACCCTAAGGTTTGAAATGAAAAGTGTCTATTGATTCATATTTTGAAACCTTAACTATAAATGGGGCATCACCACACTGCATGAGAACTGGTTAACTTTTGAATACTCCAACCTGCGAACATCCAAAGCTTAAAACCCTAAGCATAAACGAGTGCTAACATGGTGAACGTAATGCAGGGGCAATGTTGTTGAGATGAGCATGAAAAGATTCAAGGTGCTCTGGGCCATGGGGCCAGCAGATGTTAGTGTCATCTACATACCATTTCCACCATTTTGGTTTAAGAGGGAAGGAGCTTAAGGCAATTTCTTTGAAGTGCTCCATATACATATTGGCTATGACTGGGGATAAAGGTGATCCCATAGCCACCCCATCCGACTTCTCGTAAACTATGTCTTGGAAGGTAAAGAATGTGGACGTTAAGCAGAGTTCAACCAAGGAAGCAATTTCTTCATTGGTCTTCTGCTTAACCAGCAAAATGGAGTCTTGCATTGTGCTGTGATGTTCACAACACGCCCCATTATGCTCCTTAGCAAAATGGGGACCCCTGCTGTTGCTTTGCTTTTTGCTTCTGCTTTTGTTGTTTTGCTTGGTGGTAAAGGGAAAAGGAGAGTCAAATTTGCAAACCTTGTTAAAAATACAGAAAAATGCATTTTTAGTACCCTTGCATAATGTGGTTGGATTCCTTGTGAAAAATGAGTCAAGGTTGCTTTTTGAACCATCGTAGGATTCATCATATTTTGCGAGTTATGATTGATTTGGTAAAATGAACTATCAGGTTTTTCATAATATACAGTCAGTTGTTTGCCCTTTTGTTGGCATTTGTTTTAAATTTCGAAAAAACTCATACTTAGTGGTTCCGGGTCGTGGGCAATTTTGTCTGGGTTCCACTCTGTATCTCACAATTATCTGTTTGACAGAAAAATGCATAGGTGCACTTAAAATGACAAACCCAAGGGGTTATTTTGCAGAATTAATACATTTGGTATTGAGCATAAAATGTATTTCATGCATACCTTAATACATTACAGCGAAGTATGTTATGCGCGTCGGCATAACAGTTGCCATCGGTGGAGTTTTGAAGTGTTCCACCGAAATGGAGTCTCTCGCCGATGACATTGTCATCGGCATAATATTAGCTATCGGAGCAGTGCTTTGGGCTTTCGCTGATGGGCGAAGTCACGTCGATAAGTGGAAAAGGACTTGGCCGAATATGAAATGAATGATATCGGCAGCACTCTCGCCGATAAAGGTATCGGCCAAGGTAAGGCCATAGGCGGAGGGAAATCATGAGGCGCCGATGGGCGATCTCTCGCCGATGGCAATCAACGAAGGGGTTGTCAGTAGGAGTCAGGCCGACGAAAGAGCATCGGCCAAGGTATGGGCATCGGCGGAAAAGATTTGGAGTTCGCCAATGGCGAATCTCTCGCCGATGGAACTAACAACTGACATCGGTGAATCTCTCGCTGATGAAATGAACATCGGCCAAAGTAGTAGCATCGGCGCAGGAGGTTTGGAGTTCGCCGATGGGCGATCTCACGCCGATGGAGGATGAGCAAAGGGGACATCGGTAAGAAAAGAGTGATCGGCGGAAGGGTTTTAGAGTTCGCCGATGGCGAAACTCTTGCCGATGAAGAGAAATACCTGCCGAATGGAGGATGAACGAAGGAAAAGGGCCATCGGCCAAACCATAATGATCGGCAGAATTGTTTTTTGACACGCTGATAATGTAAGACATGTCGATGGGAGAAAACGAAAGGCTAAACAATAGAAAAGGCCATCGGCCAAATAACGAACATCGGCCGAGCAGTTTTTTGACGCGCCGATGGCGATTCTCACGCCGATGGCAGAAAACAAAGGAAAAGGCCATCGGCCCAACAGAGAACATCGGCGAAGGAATTTTGGGGCGTGCCGATGGCGATAGTCACACCGATGGGCAGGAAGGATGGAATGCGATGGAAATTTTAAACTATATTTTTGGCTGCCAGTAGCATTTTTTGGTCAGCGATAGTTGACCCGATGGGTTTTGAAAAGTCTGTGTACATTTTGAACGCGGTTTCTGCTAATTTTGGGACCTGATTTCCACAATTTTGCATGGTCACCCTGATTTAAACAGATATTTTTGGTTCCCTACTGTTCATTTGGAAAATTTGATACTTATTGCTTGTCTTGTCTTGCAGGCTTGCAATTGAGGAAGCAGCTGGAACTTGATCACAGTGACATCATGGAGGAAGGAAATCCAATCTCAGGAGCAGGAAGTAAAGATGAAGTGTGAAGAAGTCAAGGCCAAACCAATGGAGGACAGAGTTGCAGCTGAGAGCATTATTGCAACAGACAAACAAGAGTTATTGCTGAGCTGCCGGAACTTCTCAGAAGGGGCAATATTTCGCCTAGATTTGACACTGCTCAGAGATATTTTGGAAGAGCTGGTTCATCTGTATTTATTGCTTTAACCAGAGGTTTGAACCAGGGGTTTAGTTAGGTTTTTTGCTGTAGTGAGGACAATCAGAATGTCTTTATATTGTGCCTCTCTACATTGTAATACTCTACAACAGGGATTTTAGGAAAACAACAGGGGCTACACAGGGATTTTTAGGAAAACACAGTGAGTTAGCTTAGCTTAGATTAGAAGTAGAAGAAGGAGGTCGCCTGTTTGTCTACAGTAAGGTGCGCGTGGAATGTCTGGCTACCTTACTGTATCTGTAAAGCTTGTAAGTTCTCTATAGTATGATCAATGAAACTAAGAGTCATTCCTACATTGTAAATCATGTATGACTATTCGTTTCTAATATAATAGAATCTGGAGTTCTGCATCTATCTTCTGAGTGTTCTCCTGCTCTTCTTTGTGTTTTGAAATATTTTCTTTGAGAGCTTGCAATTTTAAATGTATGTTTGTGAAAATGCTCAGAACTTGCATTTAAGGTTTTTACTGTGGATTTGATCAAATTACTGTGGTATTTACATAGTGCATAACAGAAACAATTAGATCCTTCGGTAGATTAAATGAGGTATAGATTAGATCTTTCTAACTTTTCCCAACCCATCTGAAATATTTAGCTGAAAACGTAGAAATCTAAAGGAAATTGTCTCAAATTTGAAGAAACATGCATAACAGAGTTAAAAGTAGACAGTTTTCATAAATGTATAAAGAAGAAAGCTGCAATAATTCAAGAAAAACCATCTAAAACTTGCAGCACAGTAACACTTGTATGCAAATGAACAAAATACTTGTTGAAATCTATGATTCTTTTGCATATTCTTAGTCCAGTAAACCACCAAAGAAACTCTAAACTACGTAAGGCCCCTTGAACATTACAGCTTCACATTGACCAACTGAACTTGACCAACCGAACCATTGTAGGCTTGGGATTAGTTGAATCTCAAATGATTCCTTCTTATCTTTCAAGTATAGTTTCAGTTCATTATATGTGAATTTTAACTTATTGTTATGATTGCATCAAAACAATCACCAACAGTTTTCTGGCGCTAGAAGGAGGGCTAGAAGGCTGTATATTGTAATCATCAACAGTTTTCTGGCGCTAGAAGGAGGGCTAGAAGGCTGTATATTGTAATCATCAACAGTTTTCTGGTGCTAGAAGGAGGGCCTGATTTGGTTTAGGGTTAAAATTCTAAGTTTTAAATGTTATATTCTGAGATATGTTAGATCTCATAAAATTTCAAAAGGCCTAAAAGGGTGAAAAGAGGGTCCCATTTTTAAAGGACACATATAGGGACAGTTTTCAAGTTGACATTCCTTCATTTCGGAAGGCTTTGAATAACCAGCTTTATCCTGAAAATCTATATAGCTATGGTTTATTTGGAAGGTGTAGGATACATAAGTCCGCAGAGCATGGTGAGCTTAATTGTCTATCTTTTCTTTCAAGATTAGATTTATATTTGAAAGGACTAATCTCTCTCTTAGATGTGTATAAGGCTGAAAGTTGGCAGGGAAATGAGGAGATTATTGAGCGACAGGAGGATGCAGCATCAACGGTCATTAAATGTGCAGAGGATACAAAGATGGAACCAATGCTAGGAATAAAGGAATATAAGATCTCTTGGCATGAATCATGTGATGGTAAGAAAAAAAATCTGTCTTTTCGTCAAGGTCCAGCTGTGATTAAAGTTAGTGAAAAGTATAAATATCCTAAAAAATGCAGAGAAGAAATCACAGCTCATGTCCCTTTTCTAGATAATAAGCAAAAAGGATTTAATGAAAAAGAAAAGGAAAGTGAGGTTCATCTTGATACATTTGATAAATATATAGAACTACTAAGGAATATTTGTCAAGAAGAAACCTCTGGATCTGACCTGAAAAGTTTTAACGAACATGATTTGGCAAAGAAATGTAAACAAGCATTGGCAAAATTAAAATGCACTAAAATTGATGAGATCCCTACTATAGAAGCTAAAGAAGTCATAGAAAAGAAAGTAGATCCTAGTGTTACGACTGACTTCTTTGAATTGAATGATCAAAATCAAGATTGTTGTAGGTCAATAGGATTAGACTCTTCACTGAATGACAAATGTGAGTCATCTGATGAACAATTCTTGAAAGAAGAGGATATAGAGGATCATGGAGCTGCTGTGCACAATCAGGCATCACCCCAGCATTATGTTGAAAATAAAATAGGGGAGTACTCCTGTCAATCAAAAGATGTTGTCCCACCTTTACTCTCAAGTGATTTAGAAATGATTCATTTCTGTATATCAGATGATGATGAAGATACTTACTTAGGTACTGATGTGCAGGAAACTAATGAGAACATTGAGAGGTTTGCTGAATTTGAGGATAAACTGAATATCCGGAATGAAGGAACAAGGATAGATGAAGATGAAGAAATGATACATCTAGAGTCATTCATCTTTCAACTTGAAAAAGGACTAGACATAGAGCTGGGCAATGAAAATGCAGAGTTGAATGAAGAGCCAGCTATTAATGAACAAGCGTGTTCCACAGAGCTAAGGGCACATCAGGTTGTCTCTTTCCTTTCTTAGTAAATAATGATAAATGCTATTTTGATTATGGAAATTCAAGAGATAGGACATGCATATGGATTAATCATAAACCTGATGAGATGCCTCAGTTACTAGTTAAGAGCTATTCTGATAAACACAATGAATTTAGAATACCAGAATTTTTTTCAGAATTCAAAGATAAATCTGCTAGAATGAGAACCATAACCAGTACCCTATTACTCCTGCACAATCTAAAGAAATATACAAGTAGGGGTGTTCTTGGGTCTTTTTCCTGGGTTTCTGTTTGCCTTGGAGAGGCTTGTATATAGTTTTGTAGGATAGTTGTTTTTGTTTTTGTGTTCTTCTTTTGCTGTTTTCTTTTTAGGTTAGCTGTTTGTATAGTTTGTCTTCTGTTTGTTTCTACTTTTTGTTTCTTTCTGTTTGTACAGCTTTTCTTTTGTTGTGTTGTTTGTATAGCTTGTTTGTTTGGTTTGTTGGTTGTCTCCTTAGCAGGGATCTTTATTTTACTTTAGAGTATTAAGGAGCAAAACTAGCAACCATTCAAAATAGTATAAAATTTAGGATATTCAAGTTAACCATTTGCAATCTACACATAACTTGTTACTGTCATGAATGTAGAGAGTTGTTCATCTTCTGAAGTTTTGTATTCAATAAATGTGATTGAGAATTCGAAGCAAGTTTCTCACGATGACACACCTAAAATCCTTGGGTTTGTTGAACTTACCAGTGTAGATATTAGGTGAAAAATCAGAGGTTACCCTTGCTACCATTACAATTCTCAGCTTAATTTCAGCAAGTGTCCACTCCTTGCATCATGAAGTTACAAATTGTTATATCTTATGAAGTCTTTCAAAAATTAGAAAATAAAATAAATAAATAAATAAATAAAGCGGATTATACTGAAAATCTAGATTAAGCCATCTAAGTAACTCTACCGGGGCTATGGACGCTCGTTGGCAGTGGGGCTCTACTTAGGAGAATTGTAACGATAACCTTGCCGGGGCTATGGACGCTCGCTGGCAGCAAGGCTCTATCCGGTCGGCTATGAGGGAATATCCTCACCTACGTAGGCTAATGTCAGTCACTAGTTTGTTCAACCGATCTTCAAGATGAGGATAATTAATCACGTGCACACAACTAAACTGAAAATGGAAATTCATGCATCTTTATTGAATACTTTGAGTCTCAAGCTGAATAGTAATTTGCAGGAAAGATAGTCGGAAGTTATGGATTCATTTCATCTAGTTTTCTTGAACACTTTGAATTTAATTGTTTTGTTTTGGTTGCTAGTTGTTGTGATGTTCACAACACGCCCCATTATGCTCCTTAGCAAAATGGGGACCCCTGCTGTTGCTTTGCTTTTTGCTTCTGCTTTTGTTGTTTTGCTTGGTGGTAAAGGGAAAAGGAGAGTCAAATTTGCAAACCTTGTTAAAAATACAGAAAAATGCATTTTTAGTACCCTTGCATAATGTGGTTGGATTCCTTGTGAAAAATGAGCCAAGGTTGCTTTTTGAACCATCGTAGGATTCATCATATTTTGCGAGTTATGATCGATTTGGTAAAATGAACTATCAGGTTTTGCATAATATACAGTTAGTTGTTTGCCCTTTTGTTGGCATTTGTTTTAAATTTCGAAAAAACTCATACTTAGTGGTTCCAGGTCGTGGGCAATTTTGTCTGGGTTCCACTCTGTATCTCACAATTGTCTGTTTGACAGAAAAATGCATAGGTGCACTTAAAATGACAAACCCAAGGGGTTATTTTGCAGAATTAATACATTTGGTATTGAGCATAAAATGTATTTCATGCATACCTTAATACATTACAGCGAAGTATGTTATGCGCGTCGGCATAACAGTTGCCATCGGTGGAGTTTTGAAGTGTTCCACCGAAATGGAGTCTCTCGCCGATGACATTGTCATCGGCATAATATTAGCTATCGGAGCAGTGCTTTGGGCTTTCACCGATGGGCGAAGTCACGTCAATAAGTGGAAAAGGACTTGGCCGAATATGAAATGAATGATATCAGCAGCACTCTCGCCGATAAAGGTATCGGCCAAGGTAAGGCCATCGACGAAGGGAAATCATGAGGCGCCGATGGGCGATCTCTCGCCGATGGCAATCAACGAAGGGGTCGTTGGCAGGAGTCAGGCCGACGAAAGAGCATCGGCCAAGGTATGGGCATCGGCGGAAAAGATTTGGAGTTCGCCGATGGCGAATCTCTCACCGATGGAACTAACAACTGACATCGGTGAATCTCTCGCTGATGAAATGAACATCGGCCAAAGTAGTAGCATCGGCGCACGAGGTTTGGAGTTCGCCGATGGGCGATCTCACGCCGATGGAGGATGAGCAAAGGGGACATCGGTAAGAAAAGAGTGATCGGCGGAAGGGTTTTAGAGTTCGCCGATGGCGAAACTCTTGCCGATGAAGAGAAATACCTGCCGAATGGAGGATGAACGAAGGAAAAGGGCCATCGGCCAAACCATAATGATCGGCAGAATTGTTTTTTGACGCGCCGATAATGTAAGACATGCCGATGGGAGAAAACGAAAGGGTAAACAATAGAAAAGGCCATCGGCCAAATAACAAACATCGGCCGAGCAGTTTTTTGACGCGCCGATGGCGATTCTCACGCCGATGGCAGAAAACAAAGGAAAAGGCCATCAGCCCAACGGAGAACATCGGCGAAGGAATTTTGGGGCGTGCCGATGGCGATAGTCACGCCGATGGGCGGGAAGGATGGAATGCGATGGAAATTTTAAACTATATTTTTGGCTGCCAGTAGCATTTTTTGGTCAGCGATAGTTGACCCGATGGGTTTTGAACAATCTGTGTATATTTTGAACGCGGTTTCTGCTAATTTTGGGACCCAATTTCCACAATTTTGCATGGTCACCTTGATTTAAACAGATATTTTTGGTTCCCTACTGTTCATTTGGAAAATTTGATACTTATTGCTTGTCTTGTCTTGCAGGCTTGGAGTTGAGGAAGCAGCTGGAACTTGATCACAGTGACATCATGGAGGAAGGAAATCCAATCTCAGGAGTAGGAAGTAAAGATGAAGTGCGAAGAAGTCAAGGCCAAACCAATGGAGGACAGAGTTACAGCTGAGAGCATTATTGCAACAGACAAACAAGAGTTATTGCTGAGCTGCCGGAACTTCTCAGAAGGGGCAATATTTTGCCCAGATTTGACACTGCTCAGAGATATTTTGGAAGAGCTGGTTCATCTGTATTTATTGCTTTAACCAGAGGTTTGAACCAGGGGTTTAGTTAGGTTTTTTGTTGAGTGAGGACAATCAGAATGTCTTTATATTGTGCCTCTCTACATTGTAATACTCTACAATAGGGATTTTAGGAAAACAACAGGGGCTACACAGGGATTTTTAGGAAAACACAGTGAGTTAGCTTAGCTTAGATTAGAAGTAGAAGAAGGAGGTCGCCTGTTTGTCTGCAGTAAGGTGCGCGTGGAATGTCTGGCTGCCTTACTGTATCTATAAAGCTTGTAAGTTCTCTGTAGTATGATCAATGAAACTAAGAGTCATTCCTACATTGTAAATCATGTATGACTATTCGTTTCTAATACAATAGAATCTGGAGTTCTGCATCTATCTTCTGAGTGTTCTCCTGCTCTTCTTTGTGTTTTGAAATATTTTCTTTGAGAGCTTGCAATTTTAAATGTATGTTTGTGAAAATGCTCAGAACTTGCATTTAAGGTTTTTACTGTGGATTTGATCAAATTACTGTGGTATTTACATAGTGCATAACAGAAACAATTAGATCCTTCGGTAGATTAAATGAGGTATAGATTAGATCTTTCTAACTTTTCCCAACCCATCTGAAATATTTAGCTGAAAATGTAGAAATCTAAAGGAAATTGTCTCAAATTTGAAGAAACATGCATAACAGAGTTAAAAGTAGACAGTTTTCATAAATGTATAAAGAAGAAAGCTGCAATAATTCAAGAAAAACCATCTAAAACTTGCAACACAGTAACACTTGTATGCAAATGAACAAAATACTTGTTGAAATCTATGATTCTTTTGCATATTCTTAGTCTAGTAAACCACCAAAGAAACTCTAAACTATGTAAGGCCCCTTGAACATTACAGCTTCACATTGACCAACTAAACTTGACCAACCGAACCATTGTAGACTTGGGATTAGTTGAATCTCAAATGATTCCTTCTTATCTTTCAAGTATAGTTTCAGTTCATTATATGTGAATTTTAACTTATTGTTATGATTGCATCAAAACAATCACCAACAGTTTTCTGGCACTAGAAGGAGGGCTAGAAGGATGTATATTGTAATCATCAACAGTTTTCTGGCGCTAGAAGGAGGGCTAGAAGGCTGTATATTGTAATCATCAACACATTGGTACTTTGGTGAAGAGGGAGACCACATCAAAGCTCACAAGTATGTCATTATCATCGACCTTTTTCTTGTTGATGAATTTGACAAAATGTGTAGAGTCTTTGATGAAGGAAGAAGACTTACCAAGTAGAGGGGAAAGCTCTTTGGCCAGATAGGCCGCAAGTTTGTAAGTAGGGGAATGAGTTGTGTCGACAATAGGCCTGAGAGGAATGTTGGTCTTATGACTCTTAGGAACCCCATAGATGCGAGGTGTGATTTCTTTATGGGGCAAGAGGCACTTTTTGGTGCAATCGTCGAAGGATGATTGGGATAAGGCAAGTCTTACTTGTTTAAAAATTTTGGAAATAGGATTACGTGGAAGGATTTTGTAGCTCCCACTATTGTTTAGGTGGTTGAGCATTTTCGAGACATAGTCAAGCTTGTCAAGGATGACTGTGGCATTCCTAAACAACAGTGGGAGCTACAAGATCCTTCCACGTAATCCTATTTCCAAAATTTTTAAACAAGTAAGACTTGTCATATCCCAATCATCCTTCGACGATTGCACCAAAAAGTGCCTCTTGCCCCATAAAGAAATCACACCTTGCATCTATGGGGTTCCTAAGATTCATAAGACCAACATTCTTCTCAGGCCTATTGTCCACACAACTCATTCCCCTACTTACAAACTTGCGGCCTATCTGGCCAAAGAGCTTTCCCCTCTACTTGGTAAGTATTCTTCCTTCATCAAAGACTCTGCACATTTTGTCAAATTCATCAAAGACAAAAAGGTTGATGATAATGACATACTTGTGAGATTTGATGTGGTCTCTCTCTTCACTAAAGTATCGTTGCAAGACTCCATTTTGCTAGTTAAGTAGAAGACCAATGAAGAAATTGCTTCCTTGGTTGAACTCTGCTTAATATCCACATTCTTTACCTTCCAGGACATAGTTTACGAGCAATCGGATGGGGTGGCTATGGGATCACCTTTATCCCCATTCATAGCCAATATGTATATGGAGCACTTTGAAGAACTTGCCTTAAGCTCCTTCCCTCTTAAACCAAAATGGTGGAAACGGTATGTAGATGACACTACATCTGCTGGCCCCATGGCCCAAAGCACCTCAAATCTTTTCATGCTCATGTCAACAACATCGCCTCCTGCATTACGTTCACCAAAGAGCTTGAGACCAACAACCAACTCCCATTCCTTGACATCCTTCTCATCAGGAAAGGAGATGGATCCCTTGGTCGTGGTGTCTATAGGAAATCCACCCACACTGACCTCTATCTTTTAGCTTCTTCCCACCACCACCCTGCCAAAAAGGTGAGTGTCCTTAAGCCTCTAGCCACCAGAGCCCTCTGCATCTGTGATAATGATCACATATATCAAGAGCTCTCCCACCTCACCCAAGTTTTCAAACTAAATGGGTATCGCAACAAACACATTATGAGAGCATTTAAGCAAGCTTGAGTCTGCCTCAATTCCAAACCTGATAAAAAAGACTTAGATATTGCTTATAGGGCAACCCTACCCTACATTGAAGGCATATCGAATAAGATCACCAAAATTCTCCACAAAAGGGACTCAAATACACCTTCAAACCTCTCTGTTCTATTAGGAACCTAATCCCCTCTACCAAAGACCCCACTGACATCTTTCTTAATTCAGGTGTCTACAAAATTGATTGTTCTTGTGGAACCCTCTATATTGGGGAGATAGGCCGATCCATCGGTATGAGAATCAAAGAGCACAAAGTGGACATCAGACATGAAAGAGTCTCTAAATCAGCCCTTGCTGAGCATTCCTCTTATACGAAGCACCACATTCAGCTAGAGGATGCACACATCCTAGCTAAGGAGGACAACTTCTTCAAAAGGAAGCTCAAAGAAGTTGTTTTCATCAAGAATAACTCCACCAACTTGAATTGAGATGAGGGTTGCAACTTGAGCCATACTTGGAACCCTTTATTAAATTCCCTCCATGATTAATTTCCTTCCATTCAACCCCCTTGTCTTTTTCTTGTCTATCTCATAGTTCTTTCACCATTATACCCCTTTCTTCCAACTTTTTGATCTTCTTCTCCCTTCCTTGCCCTCACTTTCTTCTTCTGACTTCTCCCCTTTCCATTCCATCTTTTTCTTTCCTTGCTTCCTTCCCAACTCTTCCCCCTCCTCTTTCCCTCCGTCATTGTCATCCTCTCCCACCTTGATCCCTCTTATGCTTCCTCATTCCCCTGTCCATCTTCTTTCTCTTGCTTGATCTTCTAAGTTGAGTCGTCTAGCCTTTAGCCCTCTTTTTGTTTCCTTCTCTCTCTTGCTTCTTATTCATTTTTAATTTGACTTCCTTTCTCTCATTCTCCTTCTATTTATTTTCATTTCAAGGGTTTATTTACATTTCTTCTCATTTCTTTTATTTCTACATTTCTATTTCAATAATATTTTTTCCCCTTTTTTGTTTTTTAAAACTACTTTATTTTAATAGTTTTACTTACCATTTCATCTATTCCCTAACTATTTCTTTCCCTAATTTTTTTTCCTTTTTAATTTTTTATATTACTAGGAATTATTCAATGCATTATGTAAGCATTATTTACTATTTTTAATATATAAAGTACATTACTTTGTTTTCATTTATTATAGTATGTAACTATTTTATTCACTGTATTATTTCTTTGATTGTTATTTTTACTATTCTATATTCTCATAATTCAATGGTTTATTTATAAAACTATATTAATGACTAGGTTTGATATCTCATATTTACCTTTCTCTAAACTTTAGTTTAAGTTTTATTTTATTCTATTACATCTTAATTACCTTGTGTTTTCCTTTTTATTTGAGGTGTCATTTTTTTTTACTTTTTCTTTCTTTACACTATTTATGGTTCATTCTATCTTATGGAGTGGTTTTTATTAGAATTTTTTAATTTTATGGAGTGATATTTAATTGGGTGGTTTTTCTATTCCCTCCTCTCTTTCATTTCTTGACCTCATCCTCTTTTAACTATGATTTTTACCTTACTATCTTATTTTCTTTACTATTAGAGTATCTCTTATCTTGTAACCCATGTATACTCCTCTTTTTATAGAACTTGATCTGCAGTTCAATTCATTTCATTCTCTTTCTCATCCTAATGATGGATCATGGAGTGTGATCTGAAACGTCGATGTTAAAAAAAGCTACACAGTTTAAACTAGAAGTTTTACAATCATATCATGGACTGTGGAAATATAATGTCTTCTAATAAGTATATTGTTGACCCGGTTTGATAATGGAATAGACTTCATTGTAAAAGCTTGCATTGGCCTTTCCAGGCTAAGTCGATGCTCTTTGGTTTATACTAAGATAACATAACAATCTTATAATGAATCTATATCCTTTTAAACATAGTCGACTCAGTCAATCAAGTTAAATCAATGATATTCAATGTGACACAGTTGGCTCATCTCATTTTGAATAGTTTACACAATAATCTTAATGGATAACCAAACTGAAATTGGCGATTGCCAAGGAGAAAGCAATCATTCAAACTATCACTGTCTTTTTAAAGCATATATTATAGGAGTATTTACCTATAAGCAGTGATCTCTACTGAGATCGATTTGCAAATGAAAAAGCTTATGTGTTCGCCCCAGACAAACCATGTTCTTTCCTTCACTAACTCTCTATACCTCTACCCACCGTGAACTCTACTTTTACCTCTGTTTTCAATGATCATCGATAATGCAAAAATAACATGCTGCTCCATGATGCCCCAATGATTTAGCTGAGTCGTGGTTTTTAAGGACTCAACAAGACTCATAAAGAGTCACCCCTATTTTTGTTCCCTCCATAATGTTGTTTGAGAACACATTCAATTCAAAACAGTTCGCTTGGAGATTCGGTTTCAACCAATAGCTATAAAATTGCAAACATCAACATATGTCGATGATGTGATCATCATTTGTGGAGATCAACGAATGTGGTTGGATTAACCACCACTCCTCTTCTAAGAGGCCACCAACACATTTAGACTAACTTAGAGCAATCAATTGTCACAAGGAGTGATTTGATCCACTATACAGTTACAATGAAGGCACTCCAAAATATATGCCTATGGCTACTCAAGAGTAAGTATTATTAATTATCATGAGTTATTATCCTCATTCGATGCATATATATATACTTATTTGATTATATCAAATATGGTTTACATAACATCATCTCTATTTGATAGTTATGATTTAATCAATCAAAATAATAGTAATGAAACAAAGGTTTACAGATAATGTGAATGGGTCGAGTTTACCTCCCCGTCACAGTTCCTTCGTTAAAATCACGTCAACTTGATGAGATCGTCATTTGACGTTAAACGTCAACAATAAAACACTAAGTGACTTAATAATAATAGCACAACCATTTTATGATGATGACATTGTAACTTTTAATTTAAACGTAAATGGTCATAATTCTTACTCAAATGACGTCGTTTACGTTACAAACGACTATGTTGACACATAATGACTTGACTAGAATAGATTCAAAAGATATCGACTACCTATCGATTGGGTTCAAAATTAAACTAACAAGACAAGACTTACCTCTAACAACACTGGTTCATGTTTTCCTTAAACACTCATACTCCTTTTTGGCAAATAATCACTCGTAACCTGAGGTCTATATCTCTCTCCTTGAAAGATACTCTCTCTCTCTTTTCTGTGAGAGTCATCTGAAAACATGTAATCCCACATATCAAACTTGTAATCAACAAATTATGATCAGTGCATCATTATTCAAATAATAAACCAAATCTCATAATGCAATATTAAATCAACAACAATAAAATATGCATTTCCATAATTCCATTTATGACATTAGATATAATATGTCTTTCCTTGACATTAATCTAAACATCATAATAGATTTACTTATGTCCAAGTAAAAGTAAAAAGTATAGCAAGACAAAAATTAGGGATGTAACATATCCTTCCCCTAAAGATTCATCGTCCTCGATGATATAAAGTATCAAAATGCAACTAAAAATAAGTTCATTGTTGTCAAATGGTAACAAAATTAAATAAATGAGGAAACTTCTAATAAAATTCATGGTAATCCTCCCATGTACAACTATCCTTTGCATATTGATCCCACTAGACCTTGCACTACATAACCTCTATGTTACACAAGTAGTGTTTGCAAACCTCAAGCATTTCAGAGCTCGATCATAACCATTCCTAGGCTCTGTACTTACAAAACATTCTAAGAATATAATGTTCAAGTATTATATATATTTCATAAATGAATCACAAAAAGCATTATGCCTCCTAGCAATAACTGGTAATAAATTGATTCTTGTAATCAATAGAATTGATATCCTTGAAAATTTGAAGATTCCTTTATATCTAGGAACTAGTTTGGATTAAATTCCATACTTTATGAAACTTTTCTGGAACTTTTACCTTCAAAAAAACTTTTCTTCTCTAACTGAGAATTGTCTTAGTGTACGCTTAACATCAATGTAGCTTTCCTATTTATTATCAATTTCCAATGATCTTTTCTGATTAGCCAAATCTTTTCCATTTTAGCCAGCATTTCTGGTCCAATGCTAACCCTATCTTCTAGCTTATCCCAGCTTATAGGAGTTTGACATCTTCTTCCATACAATGCTTCAAATGGCACCATCTTAATAGTGGAATGATAGGAATTTTTGTAAGAAAATTCAACAAGTAGTAGGTATTCCTCCCACTTATATTGCTGATCCATGCAATACATTTGCAACAAGTCTTCCAAAACCTAGTTAACTCTCTCAGTTTGCCCATTAGTTTCACAATGATAAGTTGTACTCACATTGAGTTTAGTTCCTAGTGTAGAAAACAAAGTTTGCCAAAACCTTTATGTTATACGCGCATCTCTATCTGAGATAATCTTTTCAAGGAAGCCATGCAATCTAAACACCTCTTGCACAAATTTGCGAGCTAACACTGGTGCTCCATTAATCAAATTCTTTGGTATAAAATGTGCTACCTTTGTGAGTTTATCAACCACAACTAAAATGGCATCATGTATATTCCTTGAAATAGGAAGACCTTGAACAAAATCCATACTTATAACTTGCCATTTCCACTCTGGTACATCATGTGGATACATCAGTCCTATGGAGTGTTGATGTTCTTCTTTTACCCTCAAGCGTTCTAGACAACTTGTTGCAAATTTCATAGCATCATTCATCATTCCTTTCTAGCATTAAAGAGGTTTTACATCTGTTAGTAGTTGGTTACCCCTGGATGTCCTGGGTATGGTGCGGTATGAACTTCTTTCCACACTAGTTTTCTTAATTCAATAGAATTAGAAACATATATTCTTCCTCTAAAACTCAATAATCTGTCAAACTCAAAATGAAACCTATCATACCTTGAATCTTTAGGATTTACCATAAGAGCTTACTTGACTTGCTCATAATACTCATCGCCTAATAAATTTTGCAACACTTAATCTTTAAAGTTTGAATGAATAGTGACAATTGAAGAAATATATCCCCTCAGACTCAGAGCATGAGTTACTCTGTTCTCTTTTAGTAGATCAATTGCCTCTTTGAAATTTATCTATCCACTCAAATCATTTCTCTTAACCATTGTAGAATCCCTTGCACATAATGATAATGTTCTCCTTCATTCTTAAAATAAATAAGTATATCACCCAAAAAGATTAGAACAAATTTATCTAGACAATCTCTAAACACACTGTTCATGAGATTCATGATTGTGACAGAGGCATTTGTAAGTCCAAAAGGGCAGCACTACAAACTCATAGTGGCCATTCTTGTCAAAAAAGTTGTTTTATGAGTATCCTTATCTTTAAGTCTTAACTGATGATATCCTGATCGCAAATTGATCTTTGAAAATATAGTAGCTCCACGCATCTGATCAAAGAGGTCATCAATACATGGTGAAAGATATTTATTCTTTATTGTTGCTTTAATGAGCATATGATACTAAATACACAATTGCAGAATTATGTCTTTTTTTTTTTACAAAGATAACTAGTACATCCCATGGTAAAATATTGAATCTAATCAAACCTTTAGCCGATAATTCTTATAATGGGGCTTTGATTCCATTAATTCTATAGTTGTCATATGGTAAGGTACTTTTCTAGGTAACTTATCCCAAAACTCTAGGAGGAATAAAATTTTCAGTTGCTCCAATCACCTGTTCCATCAAACTTTGGTGGAATAACTTTCTTCATATCTAGGAAAGTTCCAAGTGGTGCAGGAGCACCAAGAGATTTTGTCTTTTTTTGACCTCCATTTTGTTTTGTTTTGTCCAATAAGGTCCTAGAGACCATTCAAATGTTATAATAAGGTTGAGATGTCATGATGTAATAAGGACTTGGTCCAAAAGTCTATTGTTGTCATAGGATCATGGATGACAGTCACATATTTCTCATATTTGTAAGCCTTGTCAAGGCATATTCCAAGAGTCAAGGCATGTCAAAATAAGTCCAAGTCTTGTTCACAACCTAATCACACTATAAATAGGTTTGAAGACTCATAATCACCAAGGATTATGCAAACACACTAAGGAGTAGTTACAATTTCAAAATTGTCCACAAACTACCAGAGGAGTTTGAAGTAGTTGCAGCCTCTTGGATCGACCAAACTATTTACATGGAGTTTTTCAAGGAGTCTACAAAGCATATATACCTTGAACATATGAAATGTGATAGAGGAGAGAAGTTTATAAGAAATAAAAATTAGTTCTTGTTGTCTTTTTCATTGTTTTTATGAGCTTCTTGAAGAACAGTCCGTACCCCTCTATTGTACGAAATTGTTAGGTCTTCCATATTATTGGGAAATGAAGACTATTAAATAATCTTCCCTTTGAATGTGTTTTGAAGCAATGATCTTATGTTAGGAGGAAGTTGTAGCCATTTCTCATAAGACTATTTTTTCAAAATTTATGTTTCATTGAAGAAAAGACTCATAACAGTCTGTACCAATGCATTGTATGGTTACGTCATGAAGTCTAACTTGTTGGAGGGTAGAGTATGGTGAAGTAGCTATCAATCAAGACCCATTTGGGCTCTTGACATTGAAGGAAAGGTAATTTACAATCACTTGACACTAGACTGTTAATTAAAACCACTATTTTTCTGAAGATTCGTCCTCTACAAGCCGTACTATGGGCAGGTACAACACAGTCTCCAATTCTTCATGTTTTGAATTCTTAGTACGTTGATCTAACTTGCATTTGGGTGTAATTTGGTGTCTTGAAGTTGTTGCATAAGGGAGTTATAAGGTTTTAATCAAAAACAGTCCTATAGAACCCTAAGTAAGGGTTTTGCTTCCTACAATGAAGAATTGACCATCCCATAGTCTTCCAAAGACATACAACCTATGGAATGGATGTGTTTGTTTGCATTTTTAATGTTTTGGTTGTCTACAAGGGTGGAAGGACTGGTTTGTGCAAGATTTGTTGAGTGGGCTTAATAAAACCATGTATTAAGCCATTGGAGAAGCTTGTATGAAGCAACAGCAATAGGGAATTTGAGGACAGTCAACTCTAACAACAAATGAATGTTGGATTCTATGGATTTGGGATGCATTTGACATGTCTGAGTAGTCAAGGGAGTTATAGGCCACCATTTGAGGGTACTTGCTTCACAAACTAGGCCTAATTAGGGCTTAAAACCACTAGGAGGGGTTATTGGTTAGGGCATACTTTCCAAAACAACCCAAACCCATTCTGGAGTATGTTGTGGGGAAGCATATTGGGTATCTTTTAATGTCTAAGTTTTGATTTTGAAGGTCTGTGTAAGAAGATATCGGGGATGTTCTCTATTTTTAGGGCTACTAGCCATTTTGGAGGTTTATGAAGCAAGTGTAGGTTCTGAGGGTGATCTACCTTAACCAATGGGTGGGATGAGTCCTCTAACATCCCAAATCCATCTTTCCATGATGAACCAAGTGTTCCTTTCTATTGTTCCCACTTTTCCATGAAGAGCTTTGTTTTTGGGCTTATTGGTGTAGTTGAACCTTGTCAAGTTTGTACTCTTTCTCCTATCTAACTTGCCTCTACATCATAGTGGTATCAGAGCCATAAAAGGTTCTATTGTTGGCCTGGTATATGTCAGTAGAGGAGAGTGAAGGAGAGGCTAGCAATATGCCTCCAAAGGGGATGACCACCGAAGTGGTCAAGAAGTTCAAGGAGATGGAAGAGAAGATCAAGAGTGGAGTCAAGGAAGCACTCCAAGCAGAGTTGAAGGAATTGAGGATAGGGAAGAGGATAGATGAAGGTTTAGATGAAGTGTAATGAAATTACTTGCACAATGGAAGAAGATAATATGAAATATTCTACAAATACTTGATAATAACTAAGAATAACAGGCCACTTCGAGGGGGCAACCTCCAAATATCTCCAATGAGAACACACTTCACAATATATGATGAAATAAGACTCATATCCTCCTATATATACCTAATTATGCTTAGGATGAATAGACACACCCCTATATAACACCTAGTCCGACCTATCTAACTAAATAATAATATAATAATGATAACATGACTTAGTTAGGAGTTAAAATAGCCACAAGCTAACTATTCATAACCCTATGTACACTAATATTAAGGGCGTAGCATGCCCCCCCTCTTCAAAGAAGCATTGTCCTCAATGCTAACCACGTGTGGATTCTTTTGAATGAACTCCTCATCCTCCCATGTGGCCTCTTCCACTAGTAAATTCTTCCATTGGATGAGATACTCAGTGAGGGTTCTATTCCTCAGCTTCTTTGTGCGTGTTTGAAGAATGCACTCTGGTTCCAAAATTATTCTTCCTTCTTCATCGAGCTCTGGTAGTATTGTTTGAGTAGGAATATTTTGCCCAATTACCTTCTTCAAACAAGAAACATGAAAAACTTGATGTATCTTTGTTATTGATGGCAACTCTAGCTTGTAGGAAACACTACCAATCTTTTGCATGATTTGGTATGGCCCATAAAATCTTGGAGACAACTTATTATTCTTTTTTTGTTGCTTTAGTGAGATTTGTTTATAAGGCTGCAATCTCAAGAAGACCCAATCCCCAACTTCAAAATTTCTTTCACTACAATGTTGGTCTGCCTGTTGTTTCATTCGATTTTGTGCCATAGCTAAATTCTCCTTGAGTCCTGAAAGCACCTGTTGTTGATGAAGCAAGTGGTCCTCTACTGCCTGAACTCTCGGTGACACCTTTAATGATGATGTGATGGAAGGAGGATGATATCCATAAAGTGCCAAAAATGGAGACATTTTTTATGAGCTATGAAAAGAAGTGTTATACCACCATTCTGCAAGTGGTAGCCAATCTACCCATTGAGATTGTTTCTCTGAAGTGAAACAACGTAGATATCCTTCCAAACATTTATTAACAACCTCAGTTTGCCCATCGGATTGAGGATGGTATGAAGAACTATGAGCCAATTGAGTACCCAAACATGAGAATAAATCTTTCCAAAAGTGACTAGTAAAGATAGGATCACAATCACTGACAATAACCTTAGGTGTACCATGTAGCTTTTGGATATTCTCCAAAAAAGCTTTTGCCACTGTACTTGCTGTAAAAGGGTGTGATAATGCAATGAAATGTGCATATTTAGTGAGGTGATCAACTACTACCATGATGACATTACCTTTAGATTTGGGAAGCCCTGTGATGAAGTCCATGGATACCTCTTCCCAACGCTGGCTTGGAATAGATAAGGGCTGCAAGAGACCTGGTATCTTAATTGTCTCCCCCTTATTTCTTTGACAAACCAAACATTCAGCCACCAACTTTTGAACATCACCTTTTAGCCCTTCCCAAAAAAAATCTTGCTTGACCCGATGATATGTCTTCAAAAATCTAGAATGACCACCAATTGGGGACTCATGTAGCTCTATGAGAATCTTGTGTTTAAGAGTGGAATTCTTGCAGAGATACAAGCGCTCTTTATACCAAAGAATATCCCCCTTCAAACAAAACTTATCTGAACTACTAGGATCACTTTTTATTTGTTGGATGAGATTACTTGTTGCAACATCATTTTGCCACTCTGCTTTGGCTTCTTCCACCCAATTTGCTTGTAATATTGAAAGGGCACATAATAAGGATTCATCTTTCTCATCCTTCCTAGAAAGTGCATCGGCCACAATATTTTCCTTCCCTTTCTTATATACAATCTCAAAGTCATATCCCAACATCTTAGTGACCCATTTTTGTTGCTCTTCAGATGATAGTCTTTGTTCCAAAAAATATTTTAGGCTATCATGATCTATCTTAACCTTAAAGTGTCAACCCATTAAATAAGGCCTCCATTGTTTAACTGCATGAAGGATTGCTAGCATTTCCTTCTCATAAATAGGTTTGAGCTGATTCTTACCCTTTAATTGATGACTCTCAAAAGAAATTGGTCGACCTTCTTGCATGAGAACTGCTCCTATCCCATTTCTAGAAGCATCACATTTCACAATGAATTCCTTGGTGAAGTCTAGAGTGGCAAGCACTGGAGTTGTACACATAGCCTCCTTCAATTGCTCAAATGCTACATTAGCAGACTCATTCCAATGAAAAGAATCCTTCTTCAATAGAGTGGTGAGGGGTGTTGCTATACGACCATAATTCTTCACAAATCTTCTATAGTACCCTGTCAATCCCAAGAAACCCCTTAGTTTCTTAATGGTTTTTGGAATAGGTCATTCCATGATAGCCTTAATTTTGTTAGGGTCCACCTTTACTCCTTCATGTGAAACTATGTGTCCCAAATACTCCACCTCCTTAAGACCAAAAGCACACTTGGATGCCTTAGCATAGAGTTGATGATCTTTGAGTAATTGTAATGCTTGATCTACATGCTGTAAATGTTCTTCCCAAGTCTTGCTATAAATCAATAAATCATCAAAGAACACTAACACAAACTTTCTCAAGAACTTCTTAAAAATAGAATTCATCAAACTTTGGAATGTAGATGGTGCATTGGTAAGGCCGAATGGCATCACCAAAAATTCATAATGACCCTCATGAGTTTGAAATGCTGTCTTACAAATATCTTCCTCCTTAATCTAAATTTGGTGATAACCAGATCTAAGATCTAACTTGGTAAAATACATAGCTCCATTCAATTCATCTAGCAAATCATCAATGACTGGAATAGGAAACTTATCTTTAATGGTGTACATGTTGAGCACTCTATAATCTGGACACATGCGCCAAGTTTCATCCTTCTTACGCACCATCACCACAGACGAGGAGTAAGCACTTTGGCTATGTCTGATAATTCCTGTCTCTAGCATCTCCTCAACAATTTTTTCTATCTCACTTTTTTGTATGTGTGGGTACCTATAAGGCCTGATGTTTGGTGGTTGGCTCCCTGGAACTAGTTGTATGGCATGGTCATGATCCCTCTTAGGAGGAAGTCCTTTAGGCATATCTCCAAGAACCACTGAGTGACGATCAATTATTGCTTGTAAATCTGGATGAGTAGGTGCATTAGATTGAGAGACTTCTAATGAACATAGCTGGGCCACAAATCCATCTGCTCCTTTCTTAAGAAACTTTTGCATTTGATGAGAGCTTACCATTTGTGGGGATTTTTCCTTCAACCCCCTTAGCTCCACTACCTTTCCTTCTGATTGAAATCTCATGAATAGTTCTTGGAAGTTCATCTCAATTGTTCCCAATGTAGTAAGCCACTGTACTCCCAAAACAATATCTGCTGCACCCATGGATATCGCATACATTGGGGTATCAAGTTGATAATCTCCCATGGATAATTTAATGCTATGACACTTCCCCGAACAACTAACTGTACCCCCATCTGCAATCAAAACCTAAAACTCTAGGGCTGGATATATAAAACAATTTAGACGAGTTGCCAACTTTTTGTTGATGAAATTATGAGTACTACCTGAGTCAATCAATACTGTTACTTTCTGCTTCTTTAAGAAACCCACTACCTTGAGAGTTTGTGGTGTACTAAAACCAGAGAGTGCACGACAAGAAATGATTGGTTGAGAATCATGTGATTCCTCACTTGACTCCCTATCCTCCTCTTCTTCCTCACTTGGACCTTCAATATAGAACAATTTCTTTTCACTACATTTATGTCCTCGACTATATTTGCTATCACAATTGAAACACAACCCTTTTGCTCTTTTCTCCTCAATTTGCTGTGGAGTCAACCTAGTAGGTTGAGGAAGAGAAGGTGTTGAATATCCTTTCTCTCTTGTCACATTAGCCCCTTGCTTTCTAGGAATCCAATACTTCTCCTCTACCCTGCGTGCCAAGATAAAAGACTCATTTACCGAGCTAGGACTAAACATGCGTACCTCATGTTGAATGTGATCCTTGAGACCACCCAAGGATAAATCATTCAAGTTCTCCTCTGAAATTGTATCCACTCTTAAGGATAGATTTTGAAATTTTTGAATATAATCCTTAACTAATCCTGTTTGTTGAAGTTTAGCAAGCTGGCTGAAGAAGTTGTCTGTCACACTATTGCTATATTGTGCTTGGAGTTCTTCTATAAAAATTGACCATGAGACGGTGAGACCCTTTTTCCTTCGATGAGTACAAAGCCAATGATACCAAATGAATTGATCTGGTTCTAGATATAGGGAAGCCATCGTGACCTTTTGTTTATATGGGATTTGATGTACTTCAAAAAAATTCTCCATTTGGTTTATCCATGTTAGAGGATCCTTACCATCAAACTTGCGCATATCCACCTTTGGAAAAAAATTCCTAGATCCCATAGGAGTATTAAAATTTGTGTCATTGTTAGCTGACCTGAAGGTTTCACCTTGGTTGCTTGAGAACTCCTTTCTTGGTTCATTCATATAGGTGCTTAACATGCTTCGTATATCTGATATATCTCCTCTTAGGTCACACATATCCCTAATTGAGGAAACCTCTTCCTTGACCTTACTTATTTCCTCATTGGGATTACTATCATCTATTGTTTCCCCATCCTTATCAGAGGATTTCCCCGGTGTGGCAGCATTCTTTTTGCCTCTTGTTGCAGGCCCCGTCATGATGGAAACCAATATTTTTAAAATAAATCACACAAATGAAATGTAAATTCTCTAAAATTTTTACTGTAACTTACTAAGGCCAGGATACTACGTACCCAGAAAAAACTCCAAAAAATTAGCAAATTTGCTGCCTTGAGAGTGAATTTATTGGAAACCCTAATTTTGCAATAACTCACTTATTTTTGCTTAAATTTCTACAATATTTGGATTGTAGGCTCCTCTATTATGTATTCAAAGACCCAATACAAATTATGCTCCAATTCAGTAGGATGTAAGAGATATGTAGATCTCAAATAAATTGTGTAAAACTCATAATTCTGCAATAATTCGCTCAAATATACTCCAATTTCCTTGAAATTTGGACTGTAGCTTCTTTAATATGGTCTTCAAAAACCCTTTAAATTTTTTTTAAAAAGTAACTAAAATCGGAAAGTTATACTCTTCCCAAAATCGCCTCCAATGTTGAGAAAAAATCTTGTCTCTACGGTGCCAAGATCATGCTCTGATACCACTTGTAATGAAATTACTTGCACAATGGAAGAAGATAATATGAAATATTCTGCAAATACTTGATAATAACTAAGAATAACAGGCCACTTTGAGGGGGCAACCTCCAAATATCTCCAATGAGAACACACTTCACAATATATGATGAAATAAGACTCATATCCTCCTATATATACCTAAATATGCTTAGGATGAATAGACACACCCCTATATAACACCTAGTCCGACCTATCTAACTAAATAATAATATAATAATGATAACATGACTTAATTAGGAGTTAAAATAACCACAAGCTAACTATTCATAACCCTATGTATACTAATATTAAGGGTGTAGCATGAAGAGGAAGAAAAAGAGGAAGAAGAAGATCAAGAAGAGGTAGAGGTACCGACTGATCAAAAGCATTTCCTTGAAGCCATCAAGGCAATTGGCAAGGATTCCTTATAGGCTAAGATAGAGATTCCTATGTTTAGTGGGAAGATGAATGCTAATGAAGTCATGGAGTGGATTGAGGCTCTAAACAACTATTTTGAGTACAAGGAAGTTCCTGAAAGTAAGAGGGTTAAGTTTGCAAAAACTAAACTCAAAGGTGCTTCCCTTACATGGTGGAATTACACCCAAGGAGAGAGGGTAAAGAATGGGAAGAGTATGATCTCTTCATGGAACAGAATTTTGGAGAGCATCAAGTCCCAATTCCTTCCATCAAACTATGAGGTGCAGATCTACAAGAGGATGTAAAATCTCAAACAAAGAGATTTGGATGTGGTTACTTACACCGAGGAGTTTCACAAATACACTCTTCATTGTGGGTACATGGAGCATGAAAAAGCCAAGGTAGCAAGGTATCTAAATGGTTTGAGATTCAATATTCAAGATGAAATCAGTTCATTGACCCCTAAAACCATGGAGAAGTGCTTTCAAGTGGCACTAAGGGATGAAGAGAAGTTGAAGAGGAAAGGTGAGCAGCAAGGTAGAGGAAGAGGTGGCAGAAATTTCAGAGGTAGGGGCAATTTTGGGGGCAGAAATCAGTCCCAAAGAAGCCAAGGGGAATCTAGTTCCCAAGAACTAAGTGGAGAATCTAATTCTAGTGGAGGCTTTAGAGGAAGAAGGCCTAATGGGAGAGGAAGATTTGGTGGACTAGGAAGAGGTCCTAATGTCTTCACAGGAAGGTGTTACAGTTGCAACCAAGTGGGACATCCAGCCTTCAAGTGTCCTGAAAAGCAAGCCTCAAGCTCTCATGGAAGAGAGAGAAGGAACCAATTGATCCAAGAGAAAGATTGCCAAAGTGTCAACTCTCCAATTGGAAGTGCAGCCCCGGTCCATGAAGGAGAAAGTTTTATGATGTGAAGAACCATGTTGAAGGTGCCTCAAACTCAAGAACCCCCTCAAATGAAGACATTGTTCAAGACAACATGTAAGGCCTATGGTAAGATTTGCAAGGTAATTGTTGATTTAGGCTCAACTAAAAATTTGGTTTCCATTGAAATGGTAGACAAATTGAAATTGAAAAGGCTTCCTCATGTTAGTCCTTATAAAGTATCATGGTTGAATAAAGGGCAACAAGTTTTGGTAGACGAACGATCATGGGTTGAATTTGAGATAGGAGAATATAAGGACAAAATTTTGTGTGATCTGATTCCTATGGATGCTTTTCATTTTTTGTTAGGACGTCCATGGAAATATGATGTTCAATCACAACATGATGGTAAAACTAATTCTTTCATCATAACTAAGAATGGTAAAAAGTATAGAATGGATCCATTGCCTGATGAGCATGTAGAAAAGAATGTTGGGTCAAGTGTCATGATTGTGAGTGGGAAAGAGTTTCTAGATGCCCTTAAGGTGGAAGGAGCCCAAGGGTGTGCTCTGATTTTGAAGCCTAAACACAGTCCTAGTTTGCATGATCCTAGTAAGGAAGAAGTTCCCTATGAGGTGCAACAATTGCTAGGAAAGTATAAGGGGATTATGGTAGAAGAAATGCCTAATGAGTTGCCACCTATTAGGGACATAAGCCATCAAATTGACTTCATACCAGGATCTACTTTTCCAAACAAAGCAGCCTATAAGATGACACCTTCACAAAATGAAGAGATTGCCAAGCAAGTACAGGAATTGTTGGATAAGGGATTGGTGAGAAAGAGTCTTAGCCCATGTGCTGTCCCAATAGTCCTAGCCCCTAAAAAGGATGGTAAATGGAGGTTGTGCATGGATTCCAGAGCCATTAATAAGATTACCATAAGATATAGGTTCCCTATGCCAAGGATTGAGGACCTAGTGGACTGTTTGGGTGGGGCTAGATACTTTCCCAAGATAGACCTTAAGAGTGGGTATCATCAAATTAGAATCAAACAAGGGGATGAATGGAAGACAACATTCAAAACAAATGAGGGTCTTTATGAGTGGTTGGTGATGCCATTTGGTCTATCTAATGCTACAAGTACTTTTATGCGTCCCATGAATGAAGTGTTGAGGGATTTCATTGGAAAATTTGTTGTGGTATATTTGGATGACATTTTTATTTTCAGCAAGACTAAGGAGGAGCATTTGCAACATTTGGATCAGGTTTTGAGGAAGTTACATGATGAACAATTGATGATTAACATGGAAAAGAGTGTCTTCATGAATTAAGAACTCACCTATCTTGGTTTTTTTATTTCACAGGGTGGTTTGAAGATGGATCCAACAAAGGTAGAAGCCATTTTGTCATGGCCAACTCCAAAAACAGCAGGTGATGTGAAATGTTTTTATGGTTTGGCAACATTTTATAGGAAATTTATAAGGGGTTTTAGTCATATTTGTGCACTAATTTTGGATACCATAAAAGGGGGGCAGAAATGTAAGTTTTTGTCGACAAAGGCAGCCAATGATCTTTTGAAATTCTAAAACAAAAGGTAGCACAACAGCCCATACTTGTTTTGCCTAATTTTAATAAGTTGTTTGTGGTAGAATGTGATGCTAGCAATCTTGCTCTAGGGGCTGTCCTAAGTCAAGAGGGCAGGCATGTTGCTTTCTTTAGTGAAAAATTGAATGATGCTAAGAGAAAGTACTCTACTTATGATTTGGAATTGTATGCAATGGTGCAACCTTTGAAAAAATGGAGGCACTATCTTTTGCCAAAACAATTTATTCTTTATACTGACAACCATGCACTTAGTTTTCTGAATTCTCAGGAGAAACTCAATCATAGGCATATGAAATGGGTTGAACAACTCCAAGCCTATACCTTTTCAATCAAACACAAGAAGGGGCAGGCTACAAAAGTGGTAGATGCATTGAGTAGGAGGGTGTGTATGGTCCAAGAAATTCAGTTGCAAAGTGTAGGGGTTGATGCTCTCAAGCATATGTATCAGGATGATGAAGATTTCAAGGAGGTATATGAAGTTTGTTCACAATTTTCAAACTCTTATCATTCTGATTTTTCTGAGTTTTTGTTGCAGCAGGGGTTGTTGTTCAAAGGCAGCCAACTATGTGTTCCTAAATGTTCCATGAGGGAGAACATCATAAAGGAAAAACATTGTGGTGGACTTGGAGGTCATTTTGGATTGGATAAAACATTGGATCAGGTGAAGAGGTTTTATTTTTGGCCTAAAATGCAATCAGATATCAGAAAATTTGTTGAATGTTGTAGTATTTGTCAAAGGGCAAAGGGTACTTCATCTAATGCTGGTCTATATCAGCCACTTCCTATCCCTAATAGGCCATGGGAAAGTATTAGCATGGATTTTGTGTTAGGTCTTCCTAGGACTCAAAGAGGCTTTGATAGTATATTTGTTGTGGTGGATACATTCAGTAAGATGGCTCATTTCTTGCCATGTAAATGCTCTAATGATGCTTCTCACATTGCTAGTTTGTTCTTTAGAGAAATTGTTAGAATCCATGGTTTGCCTCTTAACATTGTGACTGACAGGGATCCAAAGTTTGTAGGCCATTTTTGGTTCACTTTATGGAAGAAGTTGGGCACTCAATTGTCCTTTACTTCAGCCTATCACCCTCAGACTGATGGCCAAACTGAGGTGGTGAATAGGTCCTTGGGAAACCTTCTGAGGTGTCTTACCAAGTAGCATGGAGAGGCATGGGATATGCTCATCCCTCAAGCTGATTTTGTCTATAATGATTCCACCAATAGAAGCACAGGAAGGAGTCCATTTGAGATTGTTTATGGTCTTCATCTAAGAGGTGTTCTTGAATTGAGAGATCTCCATGGATTGGAAAGGAAAAGTGCTCAAGGTGAGGACTTTGTATTGGCCATGAAGGACATTCATGATAATGTCAAAGAAAATCTTCAAAAGAACAATGCCAAGTACAAGGAGAAAGCCAATGAAAGAAGAAGAGATGTGCAACACAAGGTTCAAGATTTAGTCATGGCACATTTGAAGAAGGAAAGACTTCCTAAGGGGCATCCAACCAAACTCCTCATGCAGAAGATACGACTGTGCTAGATTGTGCACAAGTTTGGGCCCAATGCCTATGAGATTGAACTTCCTCAAGGCTTGGCCATATCTCCTATCTTCAATGTTTCAGATTTGTTCCCTTTCAAAGGTGATTCTAATGCTGATCTAGAGGTAGATATGAAAGCAGCAGCAGATGAAAATTGGATCAAAGGTCTTCCACCCAATCAGCCATTGAAGTTTGAATGTATTCTTAACACTAAGGTCTTGAAGAAGACAAGGAAGAAGACATACAAGCAATTTCTTGTCAAATGGAGTGGCTTGCTTATTGAAGATGCCACTTGGATGACTAAAGAAGACATTTTGAAGCATGGTGTCACACTTGTTGATCTACTTCCTCAAGAGACTTGAGTTCTCTTTCTACCCAGGGAGTATGGTGCAAGAGAACCAAGAGATTTTGTCTTGTTTTGACCTCCATTTTGTTTTGTTTTGTCCAATAAGGTCCTAGAGACCATTCAAATGTTGTAATAAGGTTGAGATGTCATGATGTAATAAGGACTTGGTCCAAAAGTCTATTGTTGTCATAGGATCATGGATGACAGTCACATGTTTCTCATATTTGTAAGCCTTGTCAAGGCATATTCCAAGAGTCAAGGCATGTTCAAAATAAGTCTAAGGCTTGATCACGGCCTAATCACATTGTAAATAGGTTTGAAGACTCATAATCACCAAGGATTATGCAAACACACTAAGGAGTAGTTACAATTTCAAAACTGTCCACAAACTGCCAGAGGAGTTCGAAGTAGTTGCAGCCTCTTGGATTGACCAAATTGTTTACATGGAGTTTTTCAAGGAGTCTACAAAGCATATATACTTTGAACATATGAAATGTGATAGAGGAGAGAAGTTTATAAGCAATAAAAATTAGTTCTTGTTGTCTTTTTCATTGTTTTTCTAAGTTTCTTGAAGAACAATCCATACCCCTCTATTGTATGGAATTGTTAGGTCTTCCATACTATTGGGAAATGAAGAGTATTGAATCATCTTCCCTTTCAATGTGTTTTGAATCAATGATCTTATGTTAGGAGGAAGTTGTAGCCATTTCTCATAAGACTATTTTTTCTGAATTTATGTTTCATTGAAGAAAAGACTCATAACAGTCCGTACCAATGCATTGTACGGTTATGTCATGAAGTCTAACTTGTTGGAGGGTGGAGTATGGTGAATTAGATATCAATCAAGACCTGTTTGGGCTCTTGACATTGAAGGCAAGGCAATTTACAATCACTTGACACTAGACTGTTAATTAAAACCACTATTTTTCTGAAGATCCGTCCTCTACAGGCCGTACTCTGGGTAGGTACAACACAGTCTCCAATTATTTATGTTCTGAATTGTTAGTAGGTTGATCTAACTTGCATTTGGGTGTAATTTTGTGTCTTGAAGTTGTTTCATAAGGGAGTTATAAGGTTTTAATCAAAAACAATCCTATAGAACCCTAAGTAAGGGTTTTGCTTCCTACAATGAAGAATTGACCATCCCACAGTCTTCCAAAGCCATAAGACTTGTGGGATGGATGCGTTTGTTTGAATTTTGAATGTTTAGGTTGTCTACAGGGGTGGAAGGATTGGTTTGTACAATATTTGTTGAGTGGGCTTAATAAAACCATGTATTAAGCCATTGGAGAAGCTTGTATGAAGCAACAGCAGTAGGGAATTTGAGGACAATCAACTCTAATAGAAAATGAATGTTGGATTCTGTGGATTTGGGATGCATTTGACATGTTTGAGTGGTCAAGGGAGTTATAGGCCACCATTTGAGGGTACTTGCTTCACAAACTAGGCCTAATTAGGGTTTAAAACCACTAGGAGGGGTTATTGGTTAGGGCATACTTTCCAAAACAACCCAAACACATTCTAGAGTATGTTATGGGGAAGCATATTGGGTATCTTGTAATTATCTGAGTTTTGATTTTGAAGGTCTATGTAAGAAGATATCGGGGTTGTTCTCTATTTTTCGGGCTACTAGCCATTTGGGAGGTTTATGAAGCAAGTGTAGGTTCTGAGGCTAATCTACCTTAACCAATGGGTGGGATGAGTCTTCTAACATCCCAAATCCATCTTTCCATGATGAACCAAGTGTTCCTTTCTGTTGTTCCCACTTTTCCATGAAGAGCTTTGTTTTTGGGCTTATTGGCATACTTGAACCTTGTCAAGTTTGTACTCTTTCTCCTATCTGACTTGCCTCTACATCACTAGGGCAAGCCTATCCTTTGCTTCCTTTTAGGGTCCATAATTTTAGGGTTTTCACACTATATTCTTGGTGATTTTCCTTGCTCATCTCATGAGAAATCTAATTTTCCCCCTTCAGGGTTTCCTTGATCTCTTACTTTCTTTTCCAAAATACCAGGTCTCTCCTTGGTTTTAACAAACATGGTTAGGTTTTCTTCCAATTTGTCTAAGAGATTAACTGGTGGTTTATTCTCTTCTAGACTCTCACCCTGGTTTGTTCTTGTATGAAACATGTCATTTTTCTCATGCCAGAAAAATAAGTTATCTAATAGTTTTCTGAATCTAATGCAATTCAAAACATCAAAACATATTTAACTCATAACAATCAATAGATTGGTAAAAAACATTCCCATCTTTATTATAATTTATTCAGCAGTAACTACATCCTTAGTTATATAGTTGATATGACTGGACTACATGTCACTGGTGATTAAAGGATCTTCCAATTAAACAAACTTAGAGGGTGGATGTACACACAAATACTCCTCCAACACCTCTTTTCCTAAAACAGAAGCATCACAATAACCTCTAAGTGACATGTCGTGACTGGCTAGAATTTACTAGGTTTTACTACACAAGAAGAAATAATAGGATTCTTGGCTAGTTCAAAACATTATTTTCTTTCTAGCTGTATCTGTTTAAGTGCATCAGCAAAAGTCTCTGAATCCTCCATCCATGCACCCTCAAAGTAAATAATATGCTCTTTAAGTTTCACTTCCTTGATAGGTTCCTTCTTAACTACTAAATCTGGTAAAGGCTGGGGAACAGATTTTCTACCAACTTTCTTGGTCCTTCTCCATGCCATTCTAGCACAAGAAAATTCAAACATTAGCTAACTGCATAATGTTGACTATAGGTTAGCATAGTGGACTCATAAGCCTTAGTGCCGAACCTCGTAGCTCTGATACCATATGTAACATCCTCGTTCCAAAAACATAGTAAAACCAAAAATTTACCATAGAGTAATTCAACAAGGTAAAAATGAGATAGAGAAAATTTTTCTTTTATTTAACAGATAATCAAGTAACTACAATTACAAGATTTCTCTTTACAAACATACAATACATCATAATGTCTTTCTCAATTACAATGTTTACAAATGTAAATCAATTGCATAAACAAATATGGAATAATTACTGTTTCTGAATATCTAACATCTTTATCACAAGCCTTGGCATATTTCCTACTTTGGAGAGAGTATCTTTTTAGTGATTTACCTCCATCCACAAACTGGTGGTCTCCCACACATCTTCCACATAAGAAGTGGCCCTACCCTTCACAAGGAATATAGACCTTAGGTGGCTAGTGATAATTTGCCTTTCCTGAGTACATAGTGTTGTATCCTACACAACTCTTTCAACCATACAACCCTAGATACCCTCTAGCTAAGTATGATTTCTAACAGGTTGTGCAATCCAGATATAGTGAACTAACAATGCATGTAGAAAACAAATGCATTACTTTGAAACAAAATTTCAATATTAATAGACATTCGCAATGAACGTAGTCGTAATGTTCACCCACCCCAACTTGACTTGGATACTGTCGTATTCTTGTAGTTTATCCTCACCAACTATGTTTAACTATATAGTCTTGACAACTTCAGTATTTTAGTCTTCCCGACCTAGAAAAATTTACAAACACTATCTATATTCCATGGACTTTATTGATTGCCTTTCTTTACGAGGATTCTCATTGCATCATTGCAATACCCAAGATCCAAAACTTATTGATCCTTAAAGACCTTAAGTCGATTCATTAACAACTAATATGGTTACCTTCCCCAGATTAAGCATCATAGTCTAGGAAAATATTTTCTTTCTTACAAGAATAAATAAACATATTTAGGGCACTTGCCCTTACATTCACATTCTATGTGATGATCACACTAATTTAGTATAAATAATTACCTTATCTGGGTCAAGTTAAGGTTTAACTAAAGAGTTTTATCTAACTCCAATCTAGTCTTTCTGACTTAGGTGGATTTACAAAGCACTGTCATTGCTCCATAAATCTTATGGAATGACTATCTATTCTTGGGTATCTCTTTGCATCTTTGCAACATTTGAGATTCATCACTTATCGACAAGTAATAGCTAAGAGAAGTTGTGACCAAAAAGACATAATAAACTTTATGTTTGACTAACCATTTAATAGTGCCTCTTGCATGCTTGCAAAACTCGAGGCTTATGACTTATACCTCAAGTCGACTTGTAACCAAACAAATAGGTTTCTCTACCTAAGGTTAATCATTATCGACTAACTACAAATCTCTTTTCAATAAGATAAAAGAAACATTTATTATTTAGGGTTCTTGACCCTTTAATGTCTACCCCCATAAATTAACTAAAACAGGTTATAACTATACAGGTATCATCAAATAATCTTTAACTCTTCTAGGTTAACTAGAGTTTTATTTAACCCTTGAATAATCCATTCTATCAAAATAACCCTATCTCATAACTTCAAGACTAAGGTTTATAAATGACCCATGATTTAACTATAATGAGATTAAACATAATATGGTTCTGTAATAGATAATACCCTCTACACGAAGAGTATGATTACTTTCAACTTACCTATATGTGATGTCTTTAACCATCACTACTCATATACTCATATATTATTCTATACAGAGTTATTTCTAGATAGACTTAGTCTATTCCATCACAATGGTTTACTATAACGCTATACTCATCAAGAATAATAGAATAGACATTAAAGATGGTCCTACAACATTTATCGCATTTTCCAAACTATCCCTAGTTCTTCTACCACTCAATAGGTTTTACCATAGTTATCATAGATCATCAAGAATCTAAGTTCTTTTGATAAGGAAACATTTTTGACAAATGTATAGAAATTAAACGAAGAATGGTTTCCAATTGATAATATCTCTATTTAATACTATGAACCATATTACTCATAGCTAGTAAGTTTTCCTATCAAGTATCATTTACACTAATCTCAACGAGAGTTAAATACATAATTATCTTATGACAAAATAATTGACTTGTTTCATAATGATAGCTCTTTCAATAGAGCGACTAGTTTTCTAAGCTCTAGAAAACTATGATACCCTCTTTCAAATGATTTGGTCTATTTATTGTTTTAAAGACAATAAGTATATTGTCGACCTAGTTTGATAATGGAATAGACTTCATTGTAAAAGTTTGCATCAGCCTTTCCAGGCTAAGTCGACACTCTCTAGTTTATACTAAGATAACATAATAGTCTTATAATGATTCTATATCCTTTTAAACATAGTCGACTCAATCAATCAAGTTAAATCGATGATATTCAATGTGACACAATCAGCTCATCTCATTTTGAACAGTTTACACAATAATCTTAAAGGATAACCAAACTGAAATTGATGATTGCCCAAGACAAAGCAATTATTCAAACTATCATTTTCTTTTTAAAGCATATATTACAGGAGTATTTACTTGTAAGCAATGGTCTCTATTGAGATGGATTTGCAGATGAAAAAGCTTATGTGTTCACCACAGACAAACCACATTCTTTCCTTCTCTAACTCTCTATACCTCTTCCCACCGCAAACTCTACTTTTACCTCCATTTTCAATGATCATCGATAATGCAAAAATAACATGCTACTCCATGATGCCCCAACGACTTAGCTGAGTTGTGGTTTTTAAGGACTCAACAAGACTCACAATGAGTCACCCCTATTATTGTTCCCTCCATACTATTGTTTGAGAACACATTCAATTCAAAATATTTCTCTTGGAGATTTGATTTCAACTAATAGCTATAAAATTGCAAACATCAACATATGTCGATGATGTGATTATCATTTGTGGAGATCAGCGAATGTGATTGGATTAACCACCACTCCTCTTCTAAGAGGCCGCCAACACATTTAAACTAACTTAGAGCAATCAATTGTCACAAGGAGTGATCCAATCCACTATACAGTTACAATGAAGGCACTCCAAAATATATGCCTACAGCTGTTCAAGTGATGTAGAGGCACTTTGGATAGGAGGAAGATAGACAAGTTGACTAGGTTTGCACTACACCAAAAAGCCCAAATTTGAGGTTCTTCATAAAAAAGTGGGAACAATAGTTAGGAGCTCAAAATTATTCATAGAAAAGCTATTTAGACATACATTGGAACCCATTCCAACCATTGGTAAAGGCAGGTCAAACTCAGAAGTGGTATTTCCTTCACAAACCCAAGAAATGGCTTGTAGCCCTAAAAAAGGAGAACAGTCCTAATAACTTTTGATACAGGTCTTCAAATGTAGATCTTGGACAATTAGAAGATACCCATTTGGACTCCCTATCACATATCCAAGAATGGGTATTGGTTGTTTTGGATGATATGGCTCAACCTATAACCCCTCCTCATGCCTTAGAGCCCCAATTAGGCCAAAATTACAAAAGACTACTATAAAATGCAAGCACATAACTCAACCAATGATCTAAGAACTTAGGATACATGCCAAAACTATGGATTTTGTGGGTTTTATCCCCCTACAATCTGTTGTTCCCAAAAATGCCTCTATGGTTCCTTCTTTGTCTCTAAACATCACCTAACACATGGTTTTGTTAGGTCTTTCACATAAACTGTAGCAAATCATCTTCTCTACCCAAACCCCTTGTAAAATACATTGAAACAACACAACAACAATCCATCCCACTGATCTATGAGGTCTTACATCATTGGAATGGAGGAGAATTCATAGATTACAACCAAAACCCTAGGGTAGGGTTTTACAAACCAAGTTTAGAGAAGACCTTATAACTTTCTACCATAGGAGTTTCAAAGAAAGAATCTAAATTCAAAAGGAAGTTAACTTCATGTTCTAACTGATCAATTCATGCAAAAGTGAATTCAACCCCGTACCTCTGCATAGTACAGACTGTGGCAGCAAGAAAACTCAAGAAAACAATCACCAAAGAGTAGTCTGAGGAGAACAGATATATCTTCCCTTATAGTTAATGTCAAAACACCAAACCACCCTTGTTTGAAAGCTACTTAATCCCTCTACACATGGCACTAACTTGGGAACCATGACAATTCCGTACAGAAGCAGAGTATGGCCTGATGCAGCGAGTAACACAGAAAAGGCAGAAAAACTATTGTTTGATGTTATTTCTTGCAACCAAAATGGCTTCACTGTCTACAATGATCATGTTCAAGGTGTTTTTAAACTTTTATGCACCTTGACTAACTCCAAGAAGGTAGTTTGTTCAATGGTAAGGTTTACAACCTCTTCTTCCCCATCAAACTTCCTTGACAATTTTGAAATTACAACTTCCTACAACTGTTTACCAGTTTTGTCCTTACATGTTTAGGATTGTTTAGGCTTTAACAATTTCCTTCAAACATTTGGCAATTTTATTAAACCTTTGACAAGGATTTGACATGCCTTCTAACACTTTGGCATTCTTACAACCATGAAGACTACCTCCTATATGCCATAGAAAGGCTTACAAATGTGACTACCTCCTACATGATAGCAATATGTAGATATTTGGACATAGTCCTTATTACAATCAGTTGAAGGGTTTTCTAGGACCTTGTTGGAACAAGACAACATGAACTACAAACATGAAGACAAGTATGAAAACAAAACATAGATGATCTCCTTGGTGCTCCTGCACCATACTCCCTGGGTTGAAAGAGAACTCAAGTCTCTTGAGGAAGTAGATCAGCAATTGTGACACCATGCTTCAAGATGTCTTCTTCACTCATCCAAGTGGCATATTCAATGGGTAAGCCACTCCATTTGACAAGGAACTATTTGTATGTCTTCTTTATTGTCTTCTTCAAGACCTTGGTGTCAAGAATGCATTCCAACTTCAATGGTTGATTGGGTGGAAGACCCTTAACCCAATCTTCATCTCCTGCTGCTGTCATATCTACCTTTGAATTTGCATTACGATCCCCTTTGAAAGGGAACAAGGCTGAAACATTGAAGATAGGATATATGGCCAAGCCTTGAGGAAGTTCAATCTCATAGGCATTGGGCCCAAACTTGTGCACAATCTGGCATGGTCCTATCTTCTTCATGAGGAGTTTGGCTAGCTGCCCCTTAGGAAGTCTTTCCTTCTTCAAATGTGCCATGACCAAATCCCCAACCTTGTATTGTACATCTCTCTTTCTCTCATTGGATTTCTCCTTGTACTTGTCATTGTTCTTTTGAAGAGTTTCTTTGGCATTATCGTGGATGTCCTTCATGGCCAATGCAAAGTATTCACCTTGAGCACTTTTCCTCTCCAATCCATGTAGATCTCTCAATTCAAGGATACCTCTTGGATGAATTCCATAAACAATCTCAAATGGACTTCTTCCTGTGCTTCTATTGGTGGAATCATTGTAAGCAAACTCAACTTGAGGATGATCATATCTCATGCCTCTCCATGCTGTTTGGTAAGACACCTGAGAAGATTTCCCAAGGACCTATTCACCACTTCAGTTTGGCCATCAGTCTGAGGGTGATAGGCTGAAGTAAATGACAATTGAGTACCCAACTTGTTCCACAAAGTGCGCTAAAAGTGGCCTACAAACTTTGGGTCCTTGTTAGTCACAATGTTAAGAGGCAAATCATGGATTCTAACAATTTCTTTGAAGAACAAACTAGCAATGTGAGAAGCATCATTAGTGCATTTACATGGCAAGAAATGAGCCATCTTATTAAATCTATCTACCACAACAAATATATTATCAAAACTTCTTTGAGTCCTAGGAAGACCCAAGACAAAATCCATGCTAATACTTTCCCATGGCCTATTAGGAATAGGAAGTGGCTGATATAGACCAACATTAGATGAAGTACCCTTTGCCCTTTGACAAATACTACAACATTCAACAAATTTTCTGATATCTGATTGTATTTTAGGCCAAAAATAAAACCTCTTCACCTGATCCAATGTTTTATCCAACCCAAAGTGACCTCCTAGTCCACCACAATGTTTTTCTTTTATGATGTTCTCCTTCATGGAACACCTAGGAACACATAGTTGGCTACCTTTGAACAACAACCCCTGCTGCAACAAAAACTCAAAAAAATCAGAATGATAAGAGTCTGAAAATTGTGAACAAACTTCATATACCTCCTTGAAATCTTCATCATCCTGATACATATGCTTGAGAGCATCAATCCCTGCACTTTGCAACTGAATTTCTTGAACCATACACACCCTTCTACTCAATGCATCTGCCACTTTGTTAGCCTGCCCCTTCTTGTGTTTGATTGAAAAAGTATAGGCGTAGAGTTGCCCAACCCATTTCATATGCCTATGATTGAGTTTCTCCTATGAATTTAGAAAGCTAAGTACATGGTTGTCAGTATAAACAATAAATTCTTTAGGCAAAAGATAGTGCCTCCATTTTTTCAAAGCTTGTACCATTGCATACAATTCCAAGTCAGAAGTAGAGTACTTTCTCCTAGCATCATTCAATTTTTCACTAAAGAAAGCAATAGGCCTGCCTTCTTGACTTAGGACAGCCCTATTGGAAGATTACTAGCATCGCATTCCACCACAAACAACTTATTAAAGTCGGGCAAAACAAGAATGGGTTGTTGTGCTACTTTTTGTTTCAGAATTTCAAAAGAATCATTAGCTGCCTTTGTCCAAAAAACTTACACTTCTGCCCACCTTTGATGGTATCCAAAATTGGTGCACAAAAATTACTAAAACCCCTTCTGAATTTTCTATAAAATGTTGCCAAACCATGAAAACTTTTCACATCACCTGCTGTTTGAGGAGTTCGCCATGACAAAATGGCTTCTACCTTCGCTGGATCCATCTTCAAACTACCTTGGGAAATGACAAAACCAAGATAGGTGAGTTCTTCCTTCATGAAGACACTCTTTTCCATGTTGACCATCAATTGTTCATCATGCAACTTCTTCAAAACCTGATCCAAATGTTGCAAATGCTCTTCCTTAGTCCTACTGAAAACAAGAATGTCATCTAAATTGTGAGGCCTACCTTTTTCATTTCCGTTCATGTGACTATTAAAAGTTATATTTTGTTGAATTAAAATTTACCATTTAAGTAAAGATGAAGGAAGGAAATTTGTTTTTAAAAGGATATTGCTTGTGCATAAATTCCTAATACTTCTATTAGCAAAGTTGAGACTTAGTTGTTATTGTGGTGAAAAAGAAATTATAATTGTTATATGGAAGAAAGAAAATTGGTTGTAGCTTTGTATTATAGGCATTTTGAATTACTTGAGTATGTTTGCTCCTCTCTTAAAAAAAAAAATGTGTGCAAATTTTAATTAAGCAATGAATAAACTTGTTAGGAAAATGAGTGTTTGCATTGTAGTTGAAATGATGGAAGAAAAATATAGTTACATATCTTATAAATTTGTTTTTTTTTTTAAAAAAAAAAATTGTAATTCTATTACTATGTGTATTTGAAAGATTGCAATATTTCATTAGATGTGACTAATTTTAATATTCTGCCTAAGAAAAGAAAATACATTATATATATATATATATATATATATATATATATAGTTATATTTTAATATTAATTAGCTGTGAAATTAGAATATATATATATATATGTGTGTGTGTGTGTGTGTATATCTAGATATATGTATATATATATATGTATATATACATATATGTATATATACATATATATGTATATACATATATGTATATATACATACATATATATACATATATGTATATACATATATATATATATGAAACTTACATTTAAGAAAAGTATTAATAAAAAATAGAATGCTGAGTAAAATTGTTAAGAGGACTGTATTTTTGTTACAGTCGTATTTTATTACATTGGATACAAAAAAAATAGTGTGGTGGGGGGGGTTCGGACCCCCCACCATTTATATTTCAAAGGTGTGGGGAGGGGGGGCGGAGCCCCCACCCACACCCCACTATGTGGATTGTGGTGGGGACTTCGCCCCCCTCCCCACACTCCCCGCTAACTAAACCCCCACGGCCTTTGCTTTTCACCGCTGCTCCACCACACCTCCAACCATCATACTCCCGCGGCCTTGTTCCCCCACACGGTCTCTGTCCCCCCTCTACACCGCTCCCTACGGCCACCGCACCACCCAACCTCCGCCACGACTCAGCAATGGCTCCTCCACTGTGCCCCCTCATAGTCTCCTCTGCGGCCACCTCTAACAAATCTCCGCTGCCCTATCAGCGCCGCCGCCCTCCATTGACCCTGCTCAAAAATACAAACAAAAAAAAAATGTTAGGGTTTTCAATGTTATTCTAATGAAAATATGAAATATAACAATATTCATATGTTATATAAAGAAAACCTAATATTGTAACTCAATAAAATATTAATATATATATATAATTAATATATATATAATTAATATATATATATATATATATTAATTATTTATTAATAATTTTGTAAAGGGAAGCCATTAAAATAAAAAATATAGGGTTTCAATATTGACAAAAAAAAAAGGTAAATACATGGTATTTATAAAAAGAAAAATATACTTTGCTCATAGTAAAATAAATGTATATATATATTTATATATCTTTAGAATGAATTATAAATTCACTATACTTATAAAAGAAAACTTAGTGATATAATGCAATAAGCATATGTGTGCGTGTGTGTGTTTATATCTTCATAAATAAATGAAGCCATCATATGCATTTCATATGTGGCCAATTAAACTCAACCTGTAATTTGAGAAAATGATGAATTGAGAAAATGAGAGAGAAAAAAATGAGAGTAAAAGAGAAAGAAAGATAAAAGTGAAAACAAAGAGGAGAAAATGCACGACTTTTCTAGAATAGGGCTAAGGGTGCTAATTAAGATTTAATAATCCATTAAACATGATTGGAGCAATTTATTTAACAAAATTAATTCAAATGTTGAATTAAACCTAGAGCGGAAACCTAGTGGACTTCATCAAACGAAGTTAGTAAGTCCGGTTTATGTGATCTGATCTACCAAGAAATTAGGAATAATGTAAATGATGCAGAGATAACTTTGATTGATAGAAAACATGATAGAGAACAAATCAATATTAAATTTTAAAGAAACGGGAAGGAGAACAAATGATCGGACCTTGTTGAAAAATGTTTCATATTTTAGAAAATGTGAAAGAGATCAAATCAATATTAAATTTCAGAGAAACGGGAAGGAGAACAAATGATCAGACTTTGTTGAAACATGTTTCATATTTTAGAAAACGTGAAAGAGAGAAAATTAATATTAAATTTCAGAGAAACGGGAAGGAGAACAAATGATCGGGCTTTGTTGAAAAATGTTCAATTAACTTAATCAACTGTATTCCAATGTAATTAGTGAGTTGTAAGAAATTTATTAACCCTATCAGGAAACCTAATGATCAAAATTAGTGTTAGTGCAATAAACCCCACTCATGCCCGTGAGGCATTATTGCTGCCAGATTTTCCTAGAATTTAGGGTTAGTAGGTTAGTAAGTTTAACCCTTATAGTGATGTTAACCACGTCGCGATGACCCCCTTGTTGGCCTTCTTGCATTTTGGTATGCACACGTGTGCATATTACCTCGCTGACAACTGTATTATTTACACCTTAAATGTACGCCACCGAGCACGCTTACGCGTGCGAGGGGGTTTCTAGGGAAGTGTGGGAAAAATTTTGATATTTCATGTCATGACCACATGACAAATGTGGACATAACACGTGTGATGCATTTTGTGACTGCATGGGAAATGTGGGCATGACACAAATATACCACAACAAATTTGCCAATGAAATCCTTCAACACTTCATTCATGAGACGCATAAAAGTACTTGGGGCATTAGATAGACCAAATGGCATCACCAACCACTCATAAAGACCCTCATTTGTTTTGAATGTTGTCTTCCATTCATCCCCTTGCTTTATCCTAATTTGATGATACCCACTCTTAAGATCAATCTTAGAAAAGTATCTAGCCCCTCCCAAACAGTCCATTAGGTCCTCAATCCTTGTCATAGGGAACCTATATCTTATGGTAATCTTGTTAATGTCTCTAGAATCCGTACACAACCTCCATTTACCATCCTTTTTAGGGGCTAGGACTGTTGGGACAGCACATGGGCTAAGACTCTTTCTCACCAATCCCTTATCCAACAATTCTTGCACTTGCTTGGCAATATCTTCATTTTGTGAAGGTGTCATCTTGTAGGCTGCTTTGTTTGGCAAAGTGGATCCTGGTATGAAGTCAATTTGATGGCTTATGTCCCTAATAGATGGCAACTCATTAGGCATTTCTTCTACCATAATCCCCTTATACTTCTCTAGTAATTGTTGCACCTCCTTAGGGACCTCTTCCTTACTAAGATCATGCAAACTAGGACTGTTTTTAGGCTTCAAAATCAGAGCATACCCTTGGGTTCCTTCCTCTTTAAGGGTATCTAGAAACTCTTTACCACTCACAATCATGACACTTGACCCAACATTCTTCTCTACATTCTCATCAAGCAATGGATCCATTCTATATTTTCTACCATTCTTGGTTATGATAAAAGAATTAGTTTTACCTTCATGTTGTGATTGAACATCATATTGCCATGGGCATCTTAACAGCAAATGACAAGCATCCATGGGAATTATATCACACAAAATCTTATCTTTATATTCTCCTATCTCAAATTCTATCCATGATTGTTCATCTACCAAAACTTGTTGCCCCTTATTCAACCATGATACTTTATAAGGACTAACATGAGTAAGTCTTTTCAATTTCAACTTGTCTACCATTTCAATGGAAACCAAATTTTCAGTTAAGCCTGAATCAACAATTACCTTGCAAATCTTACCATAGGCCTTGCATGTTGTCCTGAACAATGTCTTCCTTTGAGGGGGTTCTTGTGTTTGAGGCACCTTTAACATGGTTCTTCTCATCATCAAACTTTCTCCTTCATGGATTAGGGTTGCACTTCCAATTGGAGAATTGACACTTTGCCAATATTCCTCTTGGATCAATTGGTTCCTTCTCTCTCCTCCATGAGAGATTGAGGCTTGCTTTTCAGGACATTTGAAGGCTGGATGTCCCACTTGGTTGCAATTGTAGCACCTTCCTGTGAAGACATTAGGACCTCTCCCTAGTCCACCAAATCTACCTCTTCCATTGGGCCTTCTTCCTCTAAAGCCTCCTCTAGAACCTGATTCTCCACTTTGCTCTTGGGAACTAGATTCCCCTTGACTTCTTTGGGACTGATTTTTGCCTCCAAAACTGCCCCTACCTCTAAAATTTCTACCACCTCTTCCTCTATTTTGCAACTCACCTTTCCTCTTCAACTTCTCTTCAGCCCTTAATGCCACTTGAAAGCATTTTTCCACAGTTTCAAGGGTTAATAAACTGATCTCACCTTGAATATTGAACCTCAAACCATTTAGATACCTTGCTACTTTACCTTTTTCATCCTTCATATACCCACAACGAAGAGTGTATTTGTGAAACTCCTCGGTGTAAGTGGCCACATCCAAATCTCTTTGCTTGAGATTTTGCATCTTCTTGTAGATCTACACCTCATAATCTAATGGAAGGAATTGGGACTTGATCCTCTCCAACATTCTACTCCATGAAGAGGTCATACTCTTCCCATTCTTTACCCTCTCACCTTGGGTGTAATTCCACCATGTAAGGGCAACACCTTTGCGTTTAGTTTTTGCAAACTCAACCCTCTTATTTTCAGGAACTTCTTTGTATTCAAAGTAGTTGTTTAGAGCCTCAATCCACTCCATGACTTCATCAGGATCCATCTTCCCATTGAACATGGGAATCTCCATCCGAGCCTCTGAAGCATCCTTGCCAATTGCCTTAATGGCCTCAAGGAAATGCCTTTGATCAGCCGGTACCTCTACCTCTTCTTGCTCTTCTTCTTCCTCCTCTTTTTCTTCCTCTTCTTCAGACCCTTCATCTATCCTCTTCCCTATCTCAATGCCTTCAACTCTGCTTGGAGTGCTTCCTTGACTCCACTTTTGATCTTCTCTTCCATCTCCTTGAACTTCTTGACCACTTCAATGGTCATCCCCTTTGGAGGCATATTGCTAGCCTCTCCTTCACTCTCTTCTACTGACATATACCAGGCCTTACACAACCAACAACATAACCTTTTATGGCTCTGATACCACTATGATGTAGAGGCACTTTGGATAGGAGGAAGATAGAAAAGTTGACTAGGTTCGCACTACACCAAAAAGCCCAAATTTGAGGTTCTTCATACAAAAGTGGGAACAGTAGTTAGGAGCTCAAAATTCTTCATGGAAAATGTGTTTAGACATACATTGGAACCCATCCCAACCATTGGTAAAGGCAGGTCAAACTCAGAAGTGGTATTTCCTTCAAAAACCCAAGAAATGGCTTGTAGCCCTAAAAAAGGAGAACAATCCTAATAACTTTTGATATAGGTCTTCAAATGCAGATCTTGGACAATTAGAAGATACCCATTTGTACTCCTTATCACATATCCAAGAATGGGTATTGGTTGTTTCGGATGATATGGCTCAACCTATAACCCCTCCTCATGCCATAGAGCTCCAATTAGGCCAAAATTACAAAGAGACTACTATAAAATACAAGCACAAAACTCAACCAATGATCTAAACACTTAGGATACATGCCAAAACTATGGATTTTGTGGGTTATATCCCCCTACAGTCTGTTGTTCCCAAAATGCCTCTATGGTTCCTTCTTTATGTCTCTAAACATCACCTAACACATGGTTTTGTTACGTCTTTCACATAAACAGCAGCAAATAATCTTCTTTGCCCAAACCCCTTGCAAAATACATTGAAACAACACAACAACAATCCATCCCACTAATTGATGAGGTCTTACATCATGGAATGGAGGAGAATTCATAGATTGCAACCAAAACCCTAGGGTAGAGTTTTACAAACCAAGTTTAGAGAAGACCTTATAACTTTCTACCACAGGAGTTTTAAAGCACCAAACTAAATTCAAAAAAAATTTAACTTCATTTTCTAACTAATCAATTCATGCAAAAGTGAATTCAACCCCGTACCTCTGCACAGTACAGACTATGGCAGCAAGAAAACTCAGGAAAATAATCACTAAAGAGAGTTTGAGGAGAATAGATATATCTTCCCTTATAGTTAATGTCAAAACACCAAACCACCCTTGTTTGAAAGTTACTTCATCCCTCTACACGTTCCATTCACTTGGGAACCATGATAGTTCCATATAGAAGTAGAGTATGGCCTAATGCAGTGAGTAACACAGAAAAGGCAGAAAAACTGTTGTTTGTTGTTATTTCTTTCAACCAAAATGGCTTCATTGTCTACAATGATCATGTTCAAGATGTTTTTAAACTTGTCTTCACCTTGACTAACTCCAAGAAGGTAGTTTTTTTGATGGGAAGGTTTACAACCACTTCTTCCCCATCGAACTTCCTTGACAATTTTGCAATTACAACTTCCTACAACTATTTACCAGTTTTGTCCTTACATGTTTAGGACTGTTTAGGCTTTAACAAGTGCCTTCAAACATTTGGCAATTGTGTTAAACCTTTTACAAGGCTTTGACATGCCTTCTAACACTTTGACATGCTTACAACCATGAAGACTGCCTCCTATATGCCTTAGAAAGGCTTACAAATGTGACTACCTCCTACATGACAGCAATATGTAGATATTTGGACATAGTCCTTCTAACAATCAGTTGAATGGTCTTCTAGGACCTTATTGAAACAAGACAACATGAACCACAAACATGAAGACAAGTATGAAAACAAAACATAGATGTTCTCCTTGGTGCTCCTGCACCATCAAGAGTAAGTATTATTAATTATCATGAGGTATTATCCTCATTCGATGCATATATATATATATACTTATTTGATTATATCCAATATGGTTTACATAACATCATCTCTATTTGATTGTTATGATTTAATCAATAAAAATAATAGTAATAAAACAAAGTTTTATGGATAATGTGAATGGGTCAAGTTTACCTCCCCATCACAATTCCTTCGTTAAAATTACGTCAACTTGATAAGATCATCATTTGACGTTAAACGTCGACAATAAAACACTAAGTGACTTAATAATAATAGCACAACCATTTTACGATGATGACGTTGTAACTTTTACGTTAAACGTAAATAGTCATAATTCTTACTCAGACAATGTTGTTTATGTTACAAATGACTATGTCGACACACAACAACTTGACTAGAATAGATTCGAAAGATATCGACTACCTATCGATTGGGTTCAAAAGTAAACTAACAAGACAAGACTTACCTCTAATGACACTAGTTCACATTTTCATTAAACACTCACACTCATTTTTGGTAAATAATCACTCGTAACCCAAGGTCTATATCACTCTCCTCGAAAGATACTCTCTCTCCCTTTTCTCTGAGAGTCATCTAAAAACATGTAATCTTGTATCAAACTTGTAATCAACAAATTATGATTAGTGCATCATTATTCAAATAATAAACTAAATCTCATAATGCAATATTAAATCAACAACAATAAAATATTTATTTCCATAATTCCATTTATGACATTCGATATAATCTATGTCTTTCCTCGACATTAATCTAAACATCATAATAGATTTACTTATGTCCAAGTAAAAGTAAAAAGTACAGAAAGACAAAAATTAGGGATGTAACATATCCTTCCCCTAAAGATTCATCATCCTCGATGATATAAAGTATCAAAATGTAACTAAAAATAAGTTCATTGTTTTCAAATGGTAACATCATTAAATAAATGAGGAAACTTCTAATAAAATTCATGGTAATCCTCCCATGTAGAACTATCCTTTGCATATTGGTCCCACTGGACGTTGCACTGCATAACCTCTATGTTACACAAGCAGTGTTTGCAAACCTCAAGCATTTAAGAAGCTCGATCATAACCATTCCTAAGCTCTATACTTACAAAACATTCTAAGAATATAATGTTTATGTATTATATATAAATGAATCATAAAAAACATTATGCCTCCTTGCAATAACTAGTAATAAATTGATTCTTGTAATCAATAGAATTGATATCCTTGAAAATTTGAAGATTCCTTTATATCTAATTTGAAGATTCCTTTATATCTAGGAACTCGTTTGGAATAAATTCCATACTTTATGAAACCTTTCTAGAATTTTTACCTTCAAAAGAATTTTTCTTCTCTAACTGAGAATTGTCTTAGTGTATGCTTAACATCAATGTAACTTTTCTATTTATTATCAATTTCCACTAATCTTTTCTGATCAGCCAAATCTTTTCCATTTTAGCCAGCATTTTTGGTCCAATGCTAATACTATCTTCTAGCTTATCCCAGCTTATAGGAGTTTGACATTTTCTTCCATACAATGCTTCACCATCTTAATAGCAGAATGATAGGAATTGTTGTAAGCAAATTCCACAAGTGGTAGGTATTCCTCTCACTTATATTTTTTATCCATGCAATACATTCGCAACAAGTCTTCCAAAACCTGGTTAACTCTCTCAGTTTACCCATCGGTTTCACGATGATAAGTTGTACTCACATTGAGTTTAGTTCCTAGCATAGTAAACAAAGTTTGCCAAAACCTTGATGTTATACGCACATCTTTATCCAAGATAATCTTTTCAGGGAAGCCATGTAATCTAAACACCTCTTGCACAAATTTGCGAGATAACACTGGTGCTCCATCAGTCAAATTCCTTGGTATAAAATGTGCTACCTTTGTGAGTTTATCAACCACAACTAAAATGGAATCATGTATATTCCTTGACATAGGAAGACCTTGAACAAAATCCATACTTATAACTTGCCATTTCCACTATGGTACATCATGTGGATACATCAGTCCTATGGAGTGTTGATGTTCTTCTTTTACCCTCAAGCATTCCAGACAACTTGCTGCAAATTTTGCAGCATCATTCATCATTCCTTTCTAGCATTAAAGAGGTTTTACATCTGTTAGTAGTTGGTTACCCCTGGATGTCCTGGGTATGGTGCGGTATAAACTTCTTTCCACACCAGTTTTCATAATTCAGTAGAATTAGAAACATATATTCTTCCTCTAAAACTCAATAATCTGTCAGAATCAAAATGAAACCTATCATACCTTGAATCTTTAGGATTTACCATAAGAGCTTACTTGACTTGCTTATAATACTCATCACCTAATAAATTTTGCAACACTTAATCTTTAAAGTTTTTATGAATAGTGACAATTGAAGAAATATATCCCCTCAGACTCAGAGCATCGGCTACTCTATTCTCTTTTAGTAGATCAATTGCCTCTTTGACATTTATCTGTCCACTCAAATCATTTCTCTTAACCATTGTAGAATCCCTTGCACATAATGATAATGTTCTCCTTTATTCTTAAAATAAATAAGTATATCACCCAGAAAGATTAGAATAGATTGTATAACTATTCATGAGGTTCATGATTGTGACAGAGGCATTTGTAAGTCCAAAGGGGCAACACTGCAAACTCATAGTGCCCGTTTCTTGTCCCAAAAGTTGTTTTATGGGTATCCTCATCTTTCAATCTTAACTGATGATATCCTGATTGCAAATCAATCTTTGAAAATACAGCAGCTCCACGCATCTGATCAAAGAAGTCATCAATACATGATGAAAGATATTTATTCTTTATTGTTACTTTAATGAGCATATGATACTAAATACACAATTGCAGAGTTATGTCTTTTTTTTGACAAAGATAACTAGTACATCCCATGGTGAAATATTGAATCTAATCAAACCTTTAGCCGATAATTCTTATAATGGGGCTTTGATTCCAATAATTCTACAATCGTCATATAGTAAGGTACTTTTCTGGGTAACTTATCCCAAAACTCTAGGAGGAATAAAATTTTTAGTTGCTCCAATCACCTGTTCCATCAAACTTTGGTGGAATGACTTTCTTCATATCTAGGAAAGTTCTAAGGCAAGCCTATCCTTTGCTTCCCTTTAGGGTCCATAGTTTTAGGGTTTTCACACTATATTGTTGGTGATTTTCCTTGCTCATCTCATGACAAATCTCATTTTCCCCCTTCAGGGTTTCCTTGATCTCTTACTTTCTTTTCCAAAATACCAGGTCTCTCCTTGGCTTTTACAAACATGGTTAGGTTTGCTTCCAATTTGTCCAAGAGATTAACTGGTGGTTTATTCTCTTCTAGACTGTCACCCTAGTTTGTTCTTGTATGAAACATGCCATTTTTCTCATGCCAGAAAAATAAGTTATCTAATAGTTTTATGAATATAATGCGATTCAAAACATCAAAACATATTTAACTCATAACAATCAATAGATTGGTAAAAAACATTCCCATCTTTATTAAAATTTATTCAGGAGTAACTACATCCTTATTTATATAGTTGATATGACCAGACTACATGTCACTAGTGATTAAAGGATCTTCTAATTAAACAAACTTAGAGGGTGGATGTACACATAGATACCCCTCCAACACCTCTTTTCCTAAAATAGAAGCATCGCAACAACCTCCAAGCGACATGTCATGACTGGCTACAGTTTACTAGGTTTTACTACACAAGTAGAAATAGTAGGATTCTTGGCCAGTTCAAAATGTTGTTTTCTTTCTAGTCGTATCCAATTAAGTGCATCAACGAAAGTCTTTGAATCCTCCAGCCATGCATCCTCAAAGTAAATAATATAATCTTTAAGTTTCACTTCCTTGATAGGTTCCTTCTTAACTACTAAATCTGGCAAAGGCTGGGGAATAGATTTTCTAGCAGTTTTCTTGGTTCTTCTCCACGCTATTCTAGCACAAGAAAATTCAAACAGTAGCTAACTACATAATGTTCACTATAGGTTAGTATAGTGGACTCATAAGCCCTAGTGTTGAACCTGGTAGCTTTGATACCATATGTAACATCCACATTCCAAAAACATAGTAAAACCAAAAATTTACCATAGAGTAAATCAACAAGGTAAAAATGAGATAGAGAAAATTTTTCTTTTATTTAACATATAATCAAGTAAATACAATTACAAGATTTCTCTTTACAAACATACAATACATCATAATGTCTTTCTCAATTACAATGTTTACAAATGTAAATCAATTACATAAATGAATTTAGAATAATTACTACTTCTGAATATCTAACATTTTTATCACAAGCTCTGGCATGTTTCCTGCTTTGGAGAGAGAGTATCTTTCCAGTGATTTACCTCCATTCACAGACCAGCGGTCTCCTACACATCTTCCTCATAGGAAGTGGCCCTACCCTTCACAAGGAATATAGACCATAGGTGACCAGTGATAATTTGCCTTTCCTGAGTACATAGTGTTGTATCCTATAGAACTCTATCAACCATACAACCCTAGATAGCCTCTAGCTAAGTATGATTTCTGATAGGTTGTGCAATCCAGATATAGTGAACCGATAATGCATGCAAAAAATAAATGCATTGGCCAAAGTTTCAATATAAATAGACATTCGCAATGAACGTAGTCGTAATGTTCACCCACCCCAACTTGACTTGGATACTTTCATATTCTTGTAGTTTATCCTCACCAACTATGTTTAACTATATAGTCTTGACATCTTTAGTATTTTAGTCTTCCCAACCTAGACAAATTTACAAACACTGTCTATATTCCATGGACTTTATCAATTACCTTTCTTTACGAGGATTCTCATTGCATCATTGCAATACCCGAGATCCAAAATTTATCAATCCTTAAAGATCTTAAGTCGATTCATTAACAACTAAGATGGTTACCTTTCCCAGATTAAGCATCATAGTCTAGGAAATTATTTCCTTTCTTACAAGTAAGAATAAATAAACATAGTTAGGGTACTTGCCCTTACATTCACATTCTATGTGATGATCACAATAATTTAATATAAATAATTACCTTATCTAGGTCAATTTAAGGTTTAACTAAAGAGTTTTATCTAACTCCAATCTTGTCTTTCTAGCTTAGGTGGATACACAAGGCACTGTCATTGCTCCATAGACCTTATGGAATGACTATCTATTCTTGGGTATCTCTTTGCATCTTTGCAACATTTGAGATTCATCATTTATCGACAAGTAATAGCTAAGAGAAGTTGTGACCAAAAAGATAGTATACTTTATGTTTGACTAACCATTTAATAGTACATCTTGCATGCTTGCAAAACCTGAGGCTTATGACTTATACCTCAAGTCGAATTGTAACCAAAAAAATAGGTTTCTCTACCTAAGGTTAATCATTATCAACTAACTACAAATCTCTTTTCAATAAGATAAAAGAAACATTTATTATTTAGGGTTCTCGACCCTTTAATGTCTACCCCCATAAAATAACTAAAACGGGTTATAACCATAAAGGTATCATCATATAATCTTTAACCCTTCTAGGTTAAATAGGGTTTTATTTAACTCTTGAATAATCCATTCGATCAAAATGACCCTATCTCATAACTTCAAGACTAAGGTTTATAAACAACCCATGGTTTAACTATAACGAGATTAAACATAATATTCTTCTTTAATAGATAATACCCTCTACACAAAGAGTATGATTACTTTCAACTTACCTATACGTGATGTCATTAAACATCACTACTCATATATGATTCTATACAAATTTATTTCTAGATAGCCTTAGTCTATTCCATCACAGTGGTTTACTATAACGCTATACTCATCAAGAATAATAGAATAGACATTAAAGATGGTCCTACGACATTTATTGTGTTTTCCAAACTATCCCTAGTTCTTCTACCACTCAATAGGTTTTACCATAGTTATCATAGATCATCAAGAATCTAAGTTCTTTTGACAAGGAAACATTTTTGACAAATGTATAGAAATTAAACCAAGAATGGTTTCGAATTGATAATATCTCCATTTAATACTATGAACCATATTACTCACAACTGGTAAGTTTTCCTATCAAGTATCATTTACACTAATCTCGATGAGAGTTAAATACATAATTATCTTATGACAAAATAATTGACTTGTTTCATAATGATAGCTCTTTCAATAGAGCAACTAATTTTCTAAGCTCTAGAAAACTATGATACCATCTTTCAAATGATTTGGTCTATTTATTGTTTTAAAGACAATAAGTATATTGTCGACCCAGTTTAGACTTTATTGTAAAAGCTTACATCTGCCTTTCCAAGATAAGTCGACACTCTCTAGTTTATACTAAGATAACATAACAGCATTATAATGACTCTATATCCTTTTAAACATAGTCGACTCGGTCAATCAAGTTAAACCGATGATATTCAATGTGACACAGTCGACTAATCTCATTTTGAATAGTTTACACAATAATCTTAAAGGATAACCAAAATAAAATTGACGATTGCCCAAGACAAAGCAATCATTCAAACTATCATTATCTTTTTAAAGCATATATTACAGGGGTATTTACCTGTAAGTGGCAGTCTCTACTGAGATGGATTTGCAAATGTAAGAGCTTCTGTGTTCACCCCAGACAAACCACATTCTTTCCTTCACTAACTCTCTATACCTCTGCCCACCATGAACTTTACTTTTACCTCCATTTTCAATGATCATTGATAATGCAAAAATAACATGCTACTCCATGATGCCCCAACGACTTAGCTGAGTCATGGTTTTTAAGGACTCAACAAGACTCATAATGAGTCACCCCTATTTTTGTTCCCTCCATACTACTATTTGAGAACACATTCAATTCAAAATAGTTTGCTTGGGGATTCAGTTTCAACTGATAGCTATAAAATTGCAAACATCAACATATGTCGATGATATGATCATCATTTGTGGAGATCAGTGAATGTGGTTGGATTAACCACCACTCCTCTTCTAAGAGGCTGCCAAAACATTTAAACTAACTTAGAGCAATCAATTGTCACAAGGAGTGATTTGATCCACTATACAGTTACAATGAAGGCACTCCAAAATATATGCCTATGACTGCTCAAGAGTAAGTATTATTAATTATCATGAGGTATTATCCTCATTCGATGCATATATATATACTTATTTGATTATATCAAATATGGTTTACATAACATCATCTCTATTTGATAGTTATGATTTAATCAATAAAAATAATAATAATAAAACAAAGGTTTACGGATAATGTGAATGGGTCAAGTTTACCTCCCCATCACAATTCTTTCGTTAAAATCACGTCAACTTGACGAGATTGTCATTTGACGTTAAACGTTGACAATAAAACACTAAGTGACTTAATAATAATAGCACAACCATTTTATGATGATGACATTGTAACTTTACGTTAAATATAAATTGTTATAATTCTTACTCAGACAACATCATTTACATTACAAATGACTATGTCAACACACAATGACTTGACTAGAATAGATTCGAAAGATATCAACTACCTGTGAATTAGGTTCAAAAGTAAATTGACAAGACAAGACTTACCTCTAATGACACTAGTTCACGTTTTTGTTAAACACTCATACTCCTTTTTGGCAAATAATCACTCATAATGCGAGGTCTATATCTCTCTCTTCGAAAGATACTCTCTCTCTTTTCTCTGAGAGTCATCTCAAAACCTGTAATCCTGTATCAAACTTGTAATCAACAAATTATGATCAGTGCATCATTATTCAAATAATAAACCAAATCTCATAATGCAATATTAAATCAACAATAATAAAATATTCATTTGCATAATTCCATATGTGACATTCAATATAATCTGTCTTTCCTCGACATTAATCTAAACATCATATTAGATTTAGTTATGTCCAAGTAAAAGTAAAAAGTATAGAAAGACAAAAATTAGGAATGTAACACAGTTGGTTGGTAAGATTACTACTTTTGAAATGAGAGAGTTTGGTGATGCTCTGCCAAAAGTAGAAACTACTTTCAAAGCTAGTACTTCAGAGAAGATCTCCAGAGCAGAAAAGTACAAGGTGGAACCCGATGATGAGCTTGATGAAATTGAAGCCAACTTTGTTGACAGACCGCAAAGAGGTTCTGGTAAGTTCAAAGGCAAATTACCTTTCAAATTTTTCTCATGTGGTAAAGTAGGTCATTATGCTTCTAGATGTCTTAAAAGAATTGAAAGGAATAGAAAAAGATTTGAGAACAGGCCTAGAGATCCAAAGAAATGCTACTATGTTAGAGATTTTGATGATGAAGGTGTGATTGATGATGAATCTGATGATGCTAGTACTAGTGCAAATGAATGTCTATTTATTGCTATTAAATAAGAACCTATGTCTACTAATCTTGCTAGCTATGTGAAGGAAGAAAAACTAGTGGAAGAAAGTGCTTTGGCTGTTCAAGTTGAGAAAGACAAGGATGAATGGATTATTGATAGTGGATGTTCACATCACATGACTGGTGATAAAAGTAAGTTTGTAAGTTTAGAAAAATATGATGGAGGACTGGTTAGGTTTGGAGACAATATAGATGGTAAGATTTGTGGAAAAGGATCTATTTCATTTAATGGAAAGCATAATACTGACAAAGTCCTATATGTGAAAGGCTTGAAGCACAATCTTTTGAGTGTTGGTCAAATGTGTGACAAAGGTTATGATCTAAGATTCAAAGACAACAGATGCAAGATAATGGAAAGCTCCAGAAATGTGATTGCTACTGGTAAGAAGACCCATAGGTAACATCTATCAATTAAGAGGAAATAATTATTACTGTTTATTAGCCCAAGTAGATGAAAGTTGGTTGTGGCATAGAAGGTCGTGTCATATAAATTTTGGTAATCTGGTAAAGATAAGTTTAGGTCAGACTGTAAGAGATTTACCAAAACTTGTGAAACCCACCAATACTATTTGCAAGGAATGTCAGTTGGGAAAGCACACAAGAACAAGTTTTAAGAGTAAAGGGAAATTTTATGTCAGTTTGCTGGATCTAGTTCATTCAGATCTATGTGGTCCTACAAGGATAAGAAGTCTACAAGGTGATAGGTACTTCATGTTGCTTATTGATGATTATTCTAGAATGACTTAGATTACTTTTCTAAGAGACAAATTTGAAGCCTTGGAGAAGTTCAAATCCTTCAAAGCAATGGTTGAAAATGAAATAGAGTTGAAAATCAAATGCTTGAGGTCTAATAGAGGAGGTGAGTTCACATCAAATGAATTCAACATTTTCTGTGAAGAGCAAGGAATAAAAAGATAGTTGTCTGCACCTAGAGTAATGAAGGAAGGAGGCCTACTGGAAGTTTTCTGGAAAGAAGCTATACATACTATTGTCTACATTCAAAATAGAGTTCAAATGAAAGGTAATGGCAATAAAACCCCCTATGAACTGTGGTATGGAAGAATTCCAACAGTAAGATACTTCAAAGTCTTTGGATGCAAGTGCTATATTAGAAGAGATGAAGACCTAGGGAAATCTAATGCAAGATGTGTTGAAGGAATCTTCCTTGGATACTCTAACAAGAGTAAGGCCTACCGGTACTACAACAAAAGGTTTAAAAAGATTATGGAGAGTGCAAATGTGAAGGTGAATGAAGGCAAATGAAAAACATCATATCAGAGTGGCTATGAGTCAAATGAACCTGCTGATATAACTTATGAAGAAAAAGTTGAACAAGAAGACAATCAAAGTGAAGAAGAAAAGGCTCTAGAAATTGTTAAGACTCCCAAGTATGTAAGAATTAATCACTCTAAAGATCAAATTATTGGAGGCAAAGAGAAAGGAGTACTAAAAAGCAAAGGAGTTGCAGAAGAACAAGTGAATTACTGTTTGCTCTCTACAGTTGAACCAAAAATTGTGAATGAATCCTGCAATGATGAAAATTGGGTTAAGGCAATGGAAGAAGAACTAATACAGATAGAGAAGAATGAAACTTGGGAATTAGTTCCTAGACCTACTAACAAAAATATTATTGGAACCAAATGGGTCTTCAGGAATAAGCTGAATGTAAATGGAGAAGTTGTAAGGAATAAAGCAAGGCTTGTGTACAAAGGATATTCTCAAATTGAAGGGATAGCTTTTGAAGAGACTTTTTCTCTAGTAGCTTAGATTGAAGCAATCAAAATGTTCCTACCATTTGTAGCTCACAAAGATTTCAAAGTGTATCAGATGGATGTGAAGTCTAAATTCCTAAATGGTGAGTTAGAAGAGGAAGTCTACATTGAGCAACCGAAAGGATTCCAACTATCAAATCAAGGTGATATGGTATGCAGGCTGAAGAAAGCATTGTATGGACTCAAGCAAGCTCCTAGAGCTTAGTATGTAAGGTTGGATAAATACTTATTACAGTTAGGAATCAATAAAGGCACCACTAACAGTAATCTCTATTTCAAGATTAATAGTGATGAAATTTTGATTGTTGAAGTCTTTGTTGATGATATCATCTTTGGCGGAAATGAAGCTGTGTATGAAATTTGTTGGTGAAATGTAGAAAGAGTTTGAGATGTCTATGTTTGGTGAGATGAATTTCTTTCTGGGTCTACAAATCAATCAATCAAATAAAGGAATCTTCATATCTCAGTCTAAGTATGTGAAAGAGTTGTTAAAGAAGTTTGGGATGGAAGACTCTAAACCGGTATGTACTCCCATGGTGACTAGCTACAAATTGAAAAAAACTAATGAATCACCCAAGACTGATCAGAAAAAGTACAGATCCATGATTGGAGGATTACTTTATCTAACTCAAACTAGACCTGATATTATGCATGCAGTTTGTCTTGTTGCAAGATTTCAAGCTGATCCAAGAGAATCACATGTGATGGCAATAAAGAGAATCCTAAGGTATTTAAAAGGCACTCTAGATCGTGGCTTATGTTATCCAAAGGATAATGATTTTACTCTTAGTGCTTATACAGATGCTGATTAGGCCGGAGATGTTGATGATAGGAAAAGTACAAGTGGAGGTGCCTTCTTGGGAAATAGATTGGTTTCATGGCTGAGCAAGAAATAAGATTCAATCTCCTTGTCAACTATAGAAGCAAAGTATATTGCAGCAGCATGTTGTTGTACTCAAGTGTTATGGATGAAGCAGACTTTGAAGGATATAAGAGTTATTTATGAAGATCCAATTGCAATCTTGTGTGACAATACAAGTGCCATAAATATTTCCAAGAATCCAGTGATGCACTCAAGAACAAAGCATATATCTATAAGGTATCATTTTTTGAGGGAAAAGGTGACAGAGAATGAAGTTAAGTTAGAATATGTGTCCACAAAGGATCAGATTGCAAATATTTTCACTAAGCCTCTGCCTAAGGATACTTTTGAGTATCTCAGAGAAAAAATTAGGGGTCATTACCCCTCCATCTCTGAACTAAGATGCAAAGGAATGCATCAGTCAAGTGGTGCCCAAATATTCATTCTTTGATCTAGATTGATGTTCTTAGAGCTACCTCTCAGGGGGAGTAGCTAAATGATGACAAAAGAGTTGGTTGCAGAAGTTCAATTTGATCAGAGCAGTAGAGTGCAAGTATGTGCTCTTTGCCATTGATGTCAAAAGGGGAGAGAAATCATGTGAAAAACTTAGAAAAGAAAAGAAGTGCAGATGTCTAAAGAGAAAGGGGGAGAATTGTGTCTTGATGGTCTTTATAGTTTTTCACATCATATGTTTCCATCAATGACAAAGGGGGAGATTGTTTCAAGTGTGTACCTAATCGGTGTTGCCATTGGTGTCAACTATACTCCTATCTTGTTTCTTTCTTGTAATGAATAAGATGCTTTGTATTTACTTATGTAAGTAGTCTTGATGTTGAGGATATTGAGAAAATTAGCTCCTCTGGTAGAAATGGTGAGTTGCAGTGGAAACATTGTATTGCATACAGAAAAATAGTCCAAGAGATTGCTCTGCATTTCCTGCTAGATGAATATCTTTGTCTGCAGATTGGAATTTATTTAGAAGTCTGTTTGAAGATGAGTTTGAGCCTCCGGTATGAAGATTTGAGTGATTTATGTTCACCAGAGTGAAAATTTATTTTCCTGTATGTTTGGTAATGACATGAAGAAAGTATTATGCTCTGCATTCCTCTGCATTGAAGTATTTTGATCTACAGTTCTAGAGTTGAGTCTAAGATGATGTTATGTGCCTTCAACTCCAATGGTTCATGATTTGGTGGTCTGCAAGCGATCTTTTCATTATGCCAGTGGCTAGCAGTGTTGGCTATGTGCTATGGTTTGAAGAATCTTCTCTATAGAGTGGTTAAATGTTGTGGAGTTGTTCTTGATGATTACAATGTGCTTGTGGATGTCTCTTGATCATGTTCCTACCTTTGGATTGGTCTGCAAAGAATAATTTGGATCGTGGATGAAGTTTGTTCCTTGAATACCTAGTGTTCTCACCAATCTTGGCTGACTTGGTTGATTTCACTAATTGCGGAGATGCCTTGAAGATTGTGCAAGCATGTCATGGCATGGAGAATTTTGTTTGAGTCCTAGCTAAGGCATAACATGATCCACATATATCATTACCTTAACAAATTTTATTTAGGTCTAAACCCATTTCTTTGTATTGTTGTAATGCCGACCTTGGAGAATGTTCCAATGGTTGATGAATGTAATGCTGACCTTGATGTATATTCCAAGGTTGATGAATTGTATAAAAGCATGTAATAGAGTTGTGAAAAAGTAATTAGTGTGCGAATATGAAGAGATAAGTGCAGAGGTGTGAAAGAATAGAGCATGGAAGTTTTATTGTGCTTCAATGGAACTAAACTCAGGCATGGAGTAGATGCTATTTAATCAGTTCACCATATTTGGTAGTGAGACACCCCTTGGCAGTGAGCCATGTTGGGAATTAAGGTGTCTCAACCTTGATAACTCCTTGTATTATTTCATTGTATTTATTTGTTTATTTCCTATTGTGTAATTAGGATGCAAATCCTATGTTGTCATCTTGTGGGAGCTGACACGGTGATGTGTCATCCTACATGGAAGATGACCACATGTAAATTTGTCCTCACATGAGGAGATAGGCATCCCACTTAGTGGTAGGAATTATTTTCCATGTGTCAGCATCTTGGATAGTGTGTAAGGGAATATTGACCAAAATAGTCATGACAAATTCCTGTGACAGTTCTATGACATGTAAGAGTCAGAAATAGAAGGTTCTATGATAGGTGAAGACATGTGTTACAAGGCATCTTGGAAGAAGGAATCTTTGGGTGCCCCAAGGAGGGTTATGACATGTTGTAAGAGAATATGTTATTTATAGCCTGTTTATGACAGATTCTCTTACAACTGTAAGATATGTCAGTATGATGGATTCTATGACGGTTGTAAGAGTCATAAGAGCATCTGTCATTGCCCAACTTGGGAATAGGCTACCTCTTTGGGATGGGGTGACTTGATAAGTGTTAGGAACATCCTACAGTATTGTAAAAGTGTCCATAGGTGTGGGTTTTGGGCCATGTAGCCATGTTGGACGCCCATCTCAAGATAGAGCCATTTTTGCCTTGTATTTTCTATATAAACAGGTGCTTTGGATAGGAGATGTATTATGTGATTGACAGGTATTGTTATGCTACTAGTTTGTCTCCAAATACGAGTGTCAAAGACTCCTAACAGCTTGCATTGCAAGTATATTGTAAACCATTTCAGTTTTCATATACATTGTACAGGTTTTGGAGTGTGGGGTTTTTCACCCGATAAGGGTTTTCCCCATGTATATCTTGTGTCTCTCTCTTCTATCTCATTTCTATGTGTATGTGTATTGCTACAATATCTCCATTGTTGTTGTTAACATTCTGTAATTGTAAAGGATAAAATGAATTTGCACTTTTCTCTCCTCTTTAGATTAGTGTAGGAAGCGATTTCCGCACAGCTAGCTTCCTTTCAGTTGGTATCAGAGCCTGGCTAGCTTTGGTTCTAGCTATTGGGTAGGGGTTTTTCGAACTAATCTTAGGTTGAGTGGGAGTCTATGCAGAGTATTATGTATCTTGTTGTAGGAAGGAGATGGCAACCACATCCAGAAGAGTAGAGGTGGAGAAGTTCAATGGTACAAATTTTGAGTTGTGGAAACTCAAGATGGAAGATCTACTTGTTGATTGTGACCTATGGGAAACTATTGATGGAAAAAAACCTACGACAATGTCACAAGCTAATTGGGACCTTAAAGATCGGAAGGCTGAGGGTCTCATAGGACTCTATCTAGCTGACTTTGTCCTATTGAATATCCATGAGGAGAAGACCGCAAAAACTCTTTGGAAGAAGCTAGGAAATGTTTATACGGCTAAGTCCTTGGTGAACAAGCTCTTTCTGAAAAAGAAGTTGTTTGCTCTGAAGATGGAAGACGGAGGATCTGTTGCAGACCATATGAATGCTTTCAACATGATTGTTGCACAATTGATATCTGTGGGTGTGAAAATGGAGGAGGATCGATGTATGACCCTGCTTTGTTCTTTACCAGATTCATGGGATCATCTTGTCATGGCCATCAGAAGCACTACTACCACCTTCAAGATGGATGAGGTAGTGTATTCATTGTTGTCTAAAGAAATGTAGAGAAAGACAACAGAGTCAGCCAAAGAAGCTCTTGCATTTTGTGGAAGACCTAAAGAGAAAGGGAAGAAGGACAAGAAAGGTGAAAAGGGTAGATCCAAATCCTGTGGGAGATCCAAATCTCTTGGAAAGTCCAAAGCTCTTTGTTGGAACTGTGACAAAGCTGGGTATTTCTAAAAGGAATGCAAAGAGGAAAAGAAAAAGAAAAAGAAGAATGCCCTAGATTTAGATTCTGACAAGTCACAAGATGATGGTGATGCCTTCATCGCAGCCCTGGCCACCCATGCATCTGATGATGTGTGGTTGATAGATTCTGGTGCATCATTCCACATGACCTCACATCGAAGTTGGTTCATGAAGTATGAAGAGTTTGATGGTGGAAGAGTGTACGTGGGTGACAATTCTCATCTAAATATGGTTGGTCGTAGAAGAGTCTCAATTAGATTCCCTGATGGATGAGTGAAGGGGATCACTAGGGTTATGCACATCCCAGGCTTGGTACGGAACCTGCTTTCTGTAAGTATGTTGAATGATGCAGGTGTGTAGGTTATCTTTTCGAAGGATGGATGCAAGATGACTAGAGGATCTATGGTGCTTGCGAAGGGTACTCAGAGAGGTACTCTGTTTCAGCTGGAGGCATGCACTTCATATTGCAATAGTTCTTCTGACTCGAAGAAAAGAGTTGCAGTCACTTCATCCCCACCATCTGAATGAGCAATGAAGAAATCTATTGTAACACATTCTAATGGTAGTGCACATGTTTTGGAAGTTAAACTTCCTGCCGAAAAGACTATGTTATGGAATTTGAGATATGGCCAGATTGGTGAGAAGGGTCTTAGAACCCTGAAAAATAAAAACCTCTTTGAGGGGTTAAATGATTGTAATCTCGAGTTTGACTTTTGTGAACATTATGTATATGGAAAGCAAAACCATGTTCAGTTTTACTCTAGTTGTCACAAGTCTTCTGTTGTATTGGATCTTATTCATTTTGATGTGTTTGGTCTAGTTAATGTTTCTTCAATTTCAAAATATGTATATTTTGTATCTTTCATAGATGATTACAGTAGAAGAACATGGGTTTATTTTATCAAAAGCAAGACTGAAGTCTTTAGTCGATTTAAAGAGTTTAAAGCCTTTTTTGAAAATCAGACTAGTAAAAATATTAAGTGTTTGAGGTGGTGAGTTTTGTTCGACAGAGTTTGATAAGTTCTATAAAGAGCAAGGGATTGAAAGACATAAGAGAACTCCATACACCTCGTAGAAAAATGGAGTTGCAGAGAGGATGAATAGGACACTGATGGAGAAGGCTAGGAGTATGCTTAGTGGAGCAAGCCTCAAACAAAAGTTTTGGGCTGAAGCTGTAGCCACTACTTACTACCTAGTAAACAGGTCTCCTACATCAGCTCTTGTTGGTAAGATACCTATGGAGGTGTGGTTTGGTAAGAGGCCTTTAGTTAGACATCTTCGTGTTTTTGGTTGTGAGGCATATTCACATGTGCCTAGGGAGAAATGGTCTAAATTGGAAAACAAGGCTATTAAGTGTATTTTTATTAGCTATGGTGTCAGTGTGAAAGGATACAAGATTTGGGATCATGTGGCTAAAAAAGTGTTATATAGAAGAAGTGTTATCTTCAGAGAGATAACACCTTCTTCTATTGTTCTACAGCTTGAATAGACAAAAAAGAAAGAAGATGTGGTTTAGTTTCCTTCTACCCCTGAGAAGACTAAATCGACAGACCTTGTGAGACCTGATCATAAGGAGAGCTCTAGCAGCTCTGAAAGCTCAGAAGAAGAAGCAGAACCTCAATCTCAGCCGTTGAGGAGGTCTACATGAACAAGGAAGCAAACTGATAGGTTTGGCTATTCATTGCTTGATTCTAGTTGTGCTTTTGTTTTACTTACTAACACTGATGAGCCTAGAACTATGAAAGAGGCTATGGGCATGAAAGATGTAGGTTCCTAGAAGGAGGCCATGGAAGATGAGATGGCTTCTTTGGAGAAGAATAAAACATGGGATTTGGTGCCTTTGCATGAAGGATGGAAACCTGTTGGATGCAAATGGGTGTTCAAGAATAAATTCGGTACAGATGGCAGTGTTGAAAAGTACAAGGCTAGATTGGTTGTGAAGGGGTACTCACAAGTGGATGGGATTGATTATGGTGAAATTTTCTCTCCCATTGCAAAGATAACATCCATTTGGTTCTTATTCTCTCTTGCAGCTACTTATGACTTAGCGGTGGAGCAGATGGATGTGAAGACAGCTTTCCTTCATGGTGATTTGGAGGAAGAGATTTACATGTCACAGCCAGAGCATGACATAGAGAAAGGTAAAGAAAATTTGGTTTGCAAGTTGGAAAATTCTTTGTATGGTTTGAAGCAGTCTCCTAGGATGTGGCATATGAAATTTGATGCCTTTGTGTTGTACATTAGATTCCTGAGATCAAAATATGATCATTGTGTGTGTTACAAGTTTGACAATGATCACATTCTCATCATTGCATTGTATGTTGATGATATGTTGTTAATTGGGAATGGTAAGAATATGATTTCTAATTTAAAGTCTCAATTGTCAGCACAGTTTGAGATGAAAAATCTAGGGGCAGCCAGGTACATTCTGGGAATGGAAATCAAAAGAGATAGAGCAAACAAAAAAGTTTAGTTAAGCCAGAGTAAGTATGTGAAGACCATGTTGGATAGGTTCAGCATGGTAGATTGTAGAACATTGTGTGTTCCTGTTTCAGTAGGGACAAAGTTGTCTGTTAATGATTGTCCAAAATCTCCTAGTGAGGTGGAGGACATGAGCATAGTACCTTATGCTAGTGTTGTTGGCAGTTTGATGTGTTGGCAAGAGACATTGCTATGCATGATAGGTGTTGTCATTGATAGAAACTAAGTCTATCTTATTCATTCATATTACATTACTTGTTCATACCAAAAGTCAGAGTGAAGATTTGTCTAAGTCTAGGTAGTCAGAAATAGAGCACGTGACAGGGTCCAGTATCTTGGTTTGGATCTCTCTGGTAGTAAATCACAGTGTGTTGTGGATCTAATGGAGTAATAAGGATTGTCAGGACTATCTAAATCTAGAAATTTAGCCTCTAGTGATGAAGGATTCAAAAGTTATAAGCATTTGAGTATCGGGTTCCAGTTAGTCAGTATAGTCAGAAGAAGAACAAGTCGACCTAGTATTTGATCTTGGTCCGGATGAAGAAAAGAGGTTGGTTAAGCAATTTGTGATAATTAGTTATGCTGGCTGACATGATTGACATTATGAGAACACAAGTTTTTGGTCCGTGTTGTTGATTGTGCATGGATTCAGCCGACAAAGCAAAGTTCTTAATAAATATTCTAAGTTTTCTTGAAGCTGACTATAGTTGATTGAATTTCTTGATGTGGATATATATAGCTGATGGATTCGAGTATATTGAGGTGTGATTGTGATGTGATGATGGAGTAAGTGCGAAAAAGGGTAGAAAGAAGTGTGAAGGTGAAGATCTAAGCTTGGATTATGGCCGAAGAGTAAAACAGGGCATAGTAAGGATGAAGTGTGTAAGATTAGTATTCTATGCTTAACTAGAAATGCATTTTTGCATTGGTAGATGCTATTCATTATTTCAAACATTCTGTAATATTCTTGTAATCATTTCTATAGGAAGTGAGCCTCTTGAAGCAGTGAGCTCTAGGCAGTGTGCCCTGAAGGCATGTGCCTTCCCCATTGGTAATACTTTTAACAGAGTATAAATTCTTGTGGGTTAACCCCCACCGTGGTTTTTCCCTTAACTGGGTTTCCACATAAAAATCCTGGTGTTATGTGTGTTGATTTGTTTCTGCTCATGTGTTATTGATTCATGTTTTCATGGTTATATCATTCATCTATTAATAAGTGGAAAAGGAAGTTTAAGTTGCAAGAAAAGATAAAAGTTTTGTGACAACTGATTCACCCCCCTCCTCTTAGTTGTCTGCCCTATTTTCAACAATTGGTATTAGAGCTTGGTTCCTTAGAAGAAGTTTAACAGATTGAGGAAGATCTATGAAGGTGTTTTTCGATGGGTTCATTTAGGTATTCTAATGGCATCCATGAACAACTTAAACTTGCTTTAGAAGATCTTGATCAGTCCAGAGTAGATATCAAAGAACTACAAGAGAACCTTAAAAATGCTACTTCTTCAACTAGGAAATCAGAATGAAAAAAATAACATGGATGAGGCCCTGAAAGAGAAGACAAAGGAATGTAAGAAGTTAGCTAAAGAAGTTGTTGTCCTGAAACATGAGATGGAATCCGCGGTGATGAGGGTAACCAAGGAAATTGAAGAAAGGAAGAAGACTGAAGAAAAACTGAATCAACCTCTGAAAGAAAAAACAAAAGAATGTTGTAGAATGGACAAATTAATTGGCCATCTAAAGTATGATCTACATGAAAGTTGGGACAATGAGGAAGAACTTGAAAGGCAAATTGTCATTCTTAAACATGACCTAGAAGTTGCAAATGAATATAAAGAAAAATTCAAGATAAGCTCAGCCAAACTTGAAGTGTTGCTTGATAGTCAGAAGATGGAAAATGATAAGCATGGTCTGGGATTTGAGAAAGGTGAAAGCTCTGGATCCAGTCAAAGAAATCTTGAAGTAAGAAAACAAAGAAGGAATCCTAGAAGACCTTCGGTAAGACAACCTAATGCTCAAAGGTATCCATCTTTAAATGGCAATTGTTTCAAATGCAATAAGTATGGTCATAGAGCTAATCAATGCAAAAGTCAAGTAAATCAAAATGAATCATCTTTCTCTAGTCAATGTTTTAACTACAAAAGGATAGGTCATAAGGCTGAGGAATGCAGAAGTGGATCAAGGAATCCACCTAAGAACAAACAAGTTTTTAATGGAAGATGTTTTACTTGGACATATGGCAATGTAATGCAGATCTAAACCTGCTCCAACATGTGATTGTCAGAGAACCAAGACTATATGTTTTAACTACAACAAATCTAGACACATTGCTAAATTTTGTAGAAGTAAAAAGGTGAACTCACAGACAGGAAGAACAGAGCAAAAGATGGACAAAGGCAAAGGCAAAATAGATGTGAATGAGATTCAGAAAGAAACGAATAAAATGTGGGTAAATAAATATGCAAACAATGAAAGTGATGGATCTGCACCAAAATCTGGTGCTAATAATTCCTTCAGGAATTGAATCAGGAGTTATGGCTCAGGGGGAGCTACATTGAAAATCTAATTCCCCCTACCAGTAAGTGGGTGCCTAAATCTGGCATGATGAATGAAGATAGAGAAGCCTATTACAGATCTATTGAAGCAAATTTTGGAAGAAAAGAAGCAAATGTGATTGATTGCAGAGCAATTGAAGTTCAACTATATGCAGAAATAGTGTATTCGAATGTATTAGGGTAGAGTATTTATTACAATGAATAATTAGGTCTTGTGGAGCACAAAAAGTCATTCATTCAATCATTTGAATCACTTTACATTTGAAGAGAGCGAGTAGAAGAGCACCTAAGCTAAGATTTCAAGGATTTGAAGTGCGACTGGCGAATTCATCAGCTAACCCTAATTCCATGGAAGAAAAAGGTATTTTTCTAGAAAGCTTTGAACTTATGATCTTTTGCAATGGCTACACCGTTGGTTGTTGATATTATTGAAAGGCCCTGACCTAAATTCAAGAAGCATCCACACAAATCAGTAGAAGTCAACCTGTTAGGTGCATTTTTAAATGTTCTATATGGTGTATTGCATGTTGAAGATATTAGGTCCTATATTCATGCTAGCATAGATGAATTTGGGGACTCAAGGTTTATAGATTTGTTCAAGAATCATCTAAGGAATGAAATTCACGGTCTTAAACCTGAGTATAAGGCACTGCATGATAAACATTTCATTCAGATTATAGGGTTTCCATCCTTCGATGAAGATGAGTGGGTTCAGTATGTGCTGAGCCGAATGCATGATGAGTTTATATGGCTATTGAAACCATTCAAGATCACCAAGGATGCCATCAAGGCCATGACAGGGTTAAACTCATCCGGTGGACTACCAATGTTGAAAGCAGTAAAGAATCAAACAGTAACTGATGCTATCAGTTTAAGGTTTAACAAAAGGGCAATGACAATCAATGACATTATTGATCTAGATATCAAATTTGCTTCAATGGTGATTGGATACAAGATTTATCACTCTAGCAGGGACAACTCTATTTCTGGAATGGCCATATATGCTGCATACTAAATGTTAAAGGAAAATGTAGATTATGACTTGTGTGAGTTACAACAGAACTAGCTGATGGAAAATTTGAATAAGGTTAAGAAAGATAAAAAGAATACCTTCAAATATGGTACACTAGTCTTGTGTTTGTTCTTCTATTTCATGAATGAGTTGCCCAACAAGAAAAGCATGTGTTGGACCAATGATAAACCTTTTGCAATATAGATAAGGGAGCACTTGAACAGTATTGGAGACTCCAATGCTCAAAGGACTGTTCTTTGGGGTTTCTTCAAAAAAATTTAGAACATGATGCATCCAAGGGAGAGAATTCCTACATCTGTGGTTGAAAAATACAAGGATACAGTCTGCTTTATGGTGGATATAGATCAATGTTTAATGGAATCTATTGAACCAAGAACAGTATGGATCATGCCCATGGGGTATGAGGTTGATGAGCAAGTATTGGATATGTATGCTCAACACCTTTTGAGCAAGCCAAAGGACACAATAGTTGAAAGATTTGAGACATATAAGGAGCTAAGTGTGAAACTATATGTTGAGCTCAAAGAATCTGAAATCAAGAGGAATATTCAAAAGAAAGTAGAAATGTATGCTAAAAGCATTGGTATAACTAAAGAACTTGTGAAGCAGAACAAAGAAAGGATAGAAAAAGTTGAGAAGGAGTAGTAGGATAAGAAACAAGGAAGTGCTCTGGTAGTATCCTCCTCCACATCAAGGACTACTAGGAGCTCTGTTGCTGCCCCTGTTTCCCCAAAACTTGCCAAACCTAAGAAAATGGAAGGCAAATCATCTACACAAGAAGAGAAAAGGGTGAAAACTAAGGCCTCCCAGACATATAAAAGCATGAAAAATGATGAAGAAGAAGCTGATTTTGATGTTGAGGTCGAAGAGTTGAAGGCCTCAGGTACAAAAGCAGTCAAGGTATCTAAGGAGAAGCCCTCCGAAAGCAAAAGGGTAAGCAAGAGGCAAAAGACTGAAACATATGTTGAAAAGCCTACTCTTTATGTGGATGACATCATCAAATCAGTCACTGTAGATGGAAACTTAAGGCCAATGACTAAATTTTATGATGATTGCAGTGATGTTGATAAGAGAATTCTAGAGGAAGCAACAGCTAGATATCTAAATATCTACATTGAGGCTTTAATTGAAATAACTTCTGAAATTCCAAAAGGTCTTGTATATATTCTAGAGTTAAGAAAAGAAAATGCAAAAAGTAAAGACATTGAGCTTAGGGAGCATATACTGATAAAATTTTGCCCTCAGATTACTCTAGAACAAATGAACATGATATTCAAGGAAGTGAAAGATGACTTCAGGAGTAAGAAAAGAATTAATAAACTCATGCTTGGTGAAACTGATGAGATAATCAAAGATACTCAGGAGACTCTTCTGAGTACATTGAAAAGGCATAATCCTCCCATTGTTGAAGAAGAGATTGATGATGGGATTGATTCCTCAATTCCTGATGTTGAAAAATTGAAGATCAATGAGCAACAAACTGAGATAGATGACTCCTTTGTTCTAGAAGAGGAAGTAATAAACAAAGAAGATGAAAAGATGATAGATAAAACTGATGATGTAGAGGTATTCAAACTCCTTCGGATCAATCTGGCAAAGAAGATATAGAGATGAATGTTGAAACAGATGCTCAAACTGAAGAGGATTCATTGAAGAATAAAGAGCAGGAAACAGAAGAAGCTAAGGAGCAAGAAATAGAAAAGGTCAAGGACAAAAATGAAAAAGAAGAAGAGATTGCAAAGGTTGATGAAGAGCCCAAGTAGGACAATCCAGTTGATAGTGCCGATAAGGATCAAATAGAGACATCAACATCTTGGGCAAGAGACACTACAAAAGTAGTGAAAGAGATTTTAGAAAATGATAAACTAGTTGCAGAAGAGTTGAAAGGTCCAATCAATTTGGATAGTCTTTCACCAATTCAGAAGATAAAGTGGGCCTCTCTCGCACAAGCTAAGGCCAGAGAAGATATTTTGAAGTCTCACATAGAAGACAGTGAGCTAATTGGTCTAGCATCAAGGATTTTGGAGAAAATCATGCCAACTTACCAGAAGGACTCATCGGCATCCCCTCCGGTTAGTTGCAGAATTTGATAAATTTTGTA